>CM021109.1:498945659-499659071 GCA_007115665.2 Sequoiadendron giganteum | reverse complement strand
TATCTCTCTACCCTCTACCCTTAACCCTCGACCCTCTATATATCTCCCACTTCCTATATCTCCCTCTCAATTCTTTCCCTCCTACCCTCTCTCTCTCTCATCTCTTCCTCCTACCCCCTCTCCCTCTCTTAGGTTTATCTCTCTCTCACTCACTCACTCCTATCTCTCTCCCCTCTACCCTCTACCCTTAACCCTTAAAACCTTAAACCCTCTACCATCTACCCTATATCTCTCTCCCACTCCCTCTATCTCTCTCAACTCTACCCTTAATCCTAAATGCTAAAACCTTAACCCTTAAACCCTAAAACCTTAAACCATTAATCCTCTACCCTCTATCGGTCTCCTATTCCCTCCCTCCCTCTCTCCCTCTCTCTCTCTCAAGTCTCTCCCTCCTACCCCCTCTTTCTCTCTTAGGTATCTCTCTCTCTCAATCACTTCCTCTATATCTCTCCCCTCTTCCCTTAACCCTAAATCCTAAATCCTTAAACCCTTAACCCTCTACCCTCTATCTATCTCCCACTCCCTCCCTCCCTCCCCCCTCTCTCTCTAGTCTCTCCAACCTACCCCTCTCACTCTCTCAAGTCTCTCTCTTTCACTCACTCACTCATATGTCTCTCACCTCTAACCTTAACCCTCTACCCTCTACTGATAACTCTCTACTCTCTATCTCTCTCCCACTCCATCCCTCTCTCTCTCTTTCTCTCATGTCTCTCCCTCCTACCCCCTCTCCCTCTCTCAAGTCTCTCTCTCACTCACTCACTCCCTCTATCTCTATACCCTCCACCCTTAACCCTAAACCCTAAATCCTTAACCCTTAAACCCTCTACCCTCTACCCTTAACCCTATACCCTTTATATCTCTCCCACTTCCTATCTATATCTCAATTATCTCCCTCATACCCAATATCCCTCTCTCAAGTCTCTCACTCACATGCTCCTTCTATGACTCTCCCTCTCCCCTCTAACCTCTACCCTCTCTCTCTCTCATCTCTCCCTCATACCCCTTCTCCCTCTCTTGGGTCTCTCTCACTCACTCCTATGTCTCTCCCCTCTACCCTATATCCTTAAGCTTTAAAACCTTAAACCCTCTACCCTCTATCTCTCTCCCACACCCTCTCTCTCTCTCACTCCCTCTATCTCTCTCACCTCTAGCCTTAAACCTTATACCCTCTATCTATCTCCTATTCCCTCCCTCTATCTCTCTCTCAATTCTCTCCCTCTTGCCTCCTCTCCCTCTCTTAGGTCTCTCTCTCAATCACTCCCTCTATATCTCTCCCCTCTACCCTCTACCCTTAACCCTCTACCCTCTATCTCTCTCCCACTATCTCTCTCTCTCTTAAGTCTCTCTCTCACTCACTCACTCCTATCTCTCTCCCTCTACCCTTAACCCTCCACCCTTAACCTTGTACCCTTAACCCTCTACCCTCTATCTCTCTCTTTATCTCTCACTCACTCGTATCTCTCTCCCCTCGACCCTTAACCCTCTACATTATATCTCTCTCCCACTCCCTCCATATATCACTCTCAAGTCTCTCCATCATACACCCTCTCCCTCTCTCAAGTATCTCTCTTTCACACACTCACTCCATCTATATCTCTACCCTCTATCATCAACCCTTAACCCTTAAACCCTAAACCCTTAAACACTCTACCCTCTACCTCTATCTCTCTCTCTAGTCTCCCCCTCCTACCCCCTTTCCCTTTCTCAAGACTCTCTCTCTCACTCACTCTCTTCTTCTATGTTTCTCCCCTCTACCCTTAACCCTTAAAACCTCTACCCTCTACCCTTAACCTTCTACACTTTATCTTTCTCCCACTCCCTCCCCCCTCCCTCTCTCTCTCTCAAGTCTCTCCCTCCTACCCCATCTTCATCTCTTAGGTATCTCTCTCTCACTCACTGACTCCTATCTCTCTCCCTCTCCCCTCTCCCCTCTACCCTCTACCCTCTACCCTCTACCCTCTACCCTCTATCTCTCTCCCACTCCCTCCCTCTCCCTCTCTCTCATTCGATCCCTCTATCTCTCTCCCCTCTACCCTTAACCCTTAACCCTTAAACTATTAACCATCTACCCTCTATCATTCTCTCACTACCTCCCTCCCTCTCTCTTTCTCAAGTCTCTCCCTTCTATGCCCTCTCCCTCTCCTAGGGGTCTCTCTCTCTCACTCACTCCCTCTATCTTTCTCCCCTCTACCTTTAACCCTACACCCTAAACCCTTAACCCTTAAAATTTAAACCCTTAAACACTCTACCATATATCCTTAACCCTCTACCCTATATCTCTCTCTCTCATTCACTCCTTATATCTATCCCCTCTCTATCAGTAACCATATACACTCTACCCTTAACCCTTAAATCCTCTACCCTCTACCATCTATCTATCTCCCACTCCCCCTCTCTCTCTCTCAAGTCTCTCCCTCCTACCCCCTCTCCCTCTCTCAAGTATTTCTCTCTTAGTCACTCAATCCTATCTCTCTCCCCTCTACCCTTAACCCTCTACCCTCTACGTCTCTCCCAACACCCCCCCCCTCTCTCTCTCTCTCTCTCTCCTTTCCCTCCTACCTCATCTCCATCTCTTAGGTATTTATCTCTCTCTCTCACTCCCTCTATCTCTCTCCCCTCTACCCTGTACCCTTAACCCTTAAACCATTAAGCCCTTTGGCCATCTACCCTCTACCCTTAACCCTCTACCCTCTATCTCTATCCCACTCCCTCCCTCTCTTCCTCTCTCTCTCACTCACTCCCACTCTCTCTCCCCCCTCTACCCTAATAGGTTGTTGTTATGGGTTAAGGGTTAAGGGTAGAGGTGAGAGAGATAAATAGATAGAGAGAGAGAGGGTGGGAGTGGGAGAGAGATAGAGGGTAGAGGGTAGATGGTTTAAGGGTTAAGGGTAGAGGGTAGAGGCTTAAGAGTGAACAAGAGAGAGATAGGAGTGAGTGAGTGAGAGAGAGAGACATGAGAGAGTGAGAGGGGGTATGACAGAGAGGCTTGAGAGATCGAGATGGAGAGAGAGAGAGAGAGGGAGGGAGTGTGAGAGATAGAGGGTAGAGGGTATATTTTTTAAGGGTAGAAAGGAGAAACATAGGAGTGTGTAAGAGAGAGAGACTTGAGAGAGAGAGATAGAGGGTAGAGGGTTAAGGGTAGAGAGAAGAGGGTTTAAGGGTTAAGGGTTGAAGGTAGAGGGGAGAGAGATAGAGGGAGTGAGTGAGAGAGAGATACCTAAGAGAGGGAGAGGGGGTAGGAGGGAGATAATTGAAAGAGAGATAGAGAGAGGGTAGTGGGTTAAGGGTAGAAGGGATAGAGATAGAAGGAGTGAATGAGAGAGAGGGGGGGGGAGGAGTGGGAGACAAATAGAGGGTAGAGGGTTGGGAGTGGGATAGAGGGTAGAGGGGAGAGATAGGAGTGAATGAGAGATAGAGATACTTGAGAGAGGGAGATGGGTATAGGGAGAGACTCTAGAGAGAGAGACTTGAGTGAGAAAGAGGGAGGGAGAGGGAGAAAGATATAGGGTAGAGGGTAGAGGATTTAAGGGTTTAGGGTTTAATGTTTAATAATTTAGGGTTTAGGGTTAAGGGTAGAGGTGAGAGAGATAAATAGATACAAAGAGAGAGGGTGAGAGTGGGAGAGAGATAGAGGGTAGAGGGTAGAGGGTTTAAGGGTTAAGGGTAGAGGGTAGAGAGTTAAGAGTGGAGGAGAGAGAGATAGGAGTGACTGAGATAGAGAGAGAGAGAGATGAGAGAGTGAGAGGGGGTATGAGGGAGATGCTTGAGAGATAGAGAGAGAGAGAGGGAGGGAGGGAGTGTGAGAGAGATAGAGGGTAGAGGTAATTTTTATAAGGGTTTAAGGGTTAATGGTAGAGGGTTAAGGGTAGAAAGGAGAAACATAGGAGTGTGTGAGAGAGAGATACTTGAGAGAGGGAGATGGGGTAGGAGGGAGGGACTTGAGAGAGAGATTAAGTGGGCGATAGATATAAGGTAGAGGGTTAAGGGTGGAGGGAAGATGTTTTAAGGGTTAAGGGTTGAGGGGAGAGGGGAGAGAGATAGAGGGAGTGAGTGAGAGAGATATACCTGAGGTCTCTCTCTCTCTCTCCACTTTCCCTCCTACCCCCACTCCCTCTCTTAGGTCTTTATCTCTCTCACTCACTCCCTCTATCTCTCTCCCCTCCACCCTGTACCCTTAACCCTTAAACCATTAACCCCTTCAGCCATCTACCCTCTACCCTCTATCTCTCACTCACTCCCACTCTCTTTCTCCCCTCTACCCTAATAGTTTGTCGCAAGGTCCCATTACTTTAGAATATAAAACATCAATAAGTCGATCGGGCAGTGTCTAAGGTAGTTTGCAATAGAAGACAACTTAGATAACTCTTTTAGATTTTTTGGTTTCTTAAAGATAACTGAGATTAATTTTAGTCTAAGTTCGTCTAACTACTTAACTAGAAAACAATTTATTCTAAGAAAACATATTAAAATAGAAAGCATAAGATAACTAACTTAGAAAGCGTGACAACTAAACTAAAAAACCATGTGAACTACAAAAGTAATAACGCTTGCAAATAAACTTGGAAACATCTAATTAGTATAGCAAGTAACAGTTTATGACAACTAACATACTATGGAAAGAATAAATAGTAAGTGCTCCAGAACTTCAAACCCTCTAATGACTGTATTAACCATTTTTATAAGATTAGTGTGTGCAAACTGAACTTCTACTTAGCATGCATTCAATGAAATGACAAGAAGTAAATACTTATCTATTTTATCTACCCTCCCTCGAGTGGCCAGCTTGTGGGCTACTATAGTTGTTCTCAGATCACATACACAACTAATTCAAAATTTCCTCCATTACAGATAATTTCTCATAACTCAAAAACTCAAAAATGGATATAAGGTAATTTTTTTATTCATAAGTATTCAGTAATCATATTGACAACATAAAATTACTATTTCACGCTTATCTTTTGCTTCTGGAAATTACATCTTTATAGAAAAACTCTAACTAAGTCCTAGATTTCAGATGGCGTGGATAGCCATTGAAAAAGTCTATAATACTTTACAACGAGCTTTCATGTCCTTAAAACCCATTACATAATATTAAAGAGGCTTGAGATGAGCCATGAAGTCTTTGACTTAAAAACATAACAAAAATTAAACTAACAACAACTACATCTTCGGTTCATCAGCCTAACTTTCAGGAGTAGGTTCCCAACGTATATCTTCAATCTTTACTAAGGCACATTCTAGTTAAATATTGTGCAACTACTACATGATGTCTGATTTATTGCTCTACAAAAACACTCAAAACAACCCATTAAATTTGTATTGGTAGATTACTTCAATAAATCAAAAGAAATAAAGTTTGTACAATTTTCCTTAAAGGTAAACAATTATTTCTCCTAAAGTTTAATTAATTGGCAGAGACTGAGGATTGAGCACATATGAATAGTTTTTTCCTAGTATTATTATGATGAGGTTATTTTTAGCTCATCATACCCTTAACCCTAAACCCTAAATGCTTAACCATTAAACCATAAACCCTTAAATCCTCTACCCTCTACCCTCTATCTTTCTCCCACTCCCTCCCTCTCTCTCTCTCAAGTCTCTCTCTCTAGAGTCTCTCCCTCATACCCCTCTCCCTCTCTCAAGTATCTCAATCTCTCATTAACTCCCATCTCTCTCCCCTCTACCCTCTATCTCACTCCCAACCCTCTACCCTCTATCTCTCTCCCACTCCTCGCCCCTCTCTCTCTCACTCACTCCTATCTCTCTCCCTTCTACCCTTAACCCACTACCCTCTCTCTATATCTCTCTCAAGTCTCTCCCTCCTACCCTCTCTCACTCACTCCCTCTATCTCTCTCCCCTCTACCCTCAACCCTTAACCCTTAAACCCTCTTCCCTCTATCGTTAACCCTCTACCCTCTATCTATCTCCCACTTCATCTCTCTCTCAAGTCTCTCCCTCCTACCCCATCTCCCTCTCTCAAGTCTCTCTCTCACACACACTCCTATGTTTCTCCTTTCTACACTTAACCCTCTACCATTAACCCTTAAACCCTTAAAACATCTACCCTCTACCCTCCTATCTCCTCCTCCTCCTCTCTCTGTCTCTCTCCTCTCTGTCTCTCAGGCCTCTCCCTCATGCCTCTCTCTCCTCTCTCCGTCTCTCTCTCTCTCTCTCTCTCTCTCTCTCTCTCTCTCTCTCTCTGCTCACTCGCTCATGTCTCTCTCTCCTCCTCTTGACTCTGCCTCTGCCATCGACCATGGGCCCTCACCCTCTGCCTCTGTCTCTGCCTCTGCCTCTGCCTCTGTCTCTCTCCTCCACCCACTCTCTCTCTCTATCTGATTCTCTCACCTCTGTAACCCATCAGCCCATAAGCCCTCTACCCTATGTCTCTCTCCTCCTCCTCATCCTCTGTCTCTCTCAGGTCTCTCCTCCCTACCTCTCCTCTCATCTCTCTCTCTCTCACTCTGCTCATGTCTCTCTCCCTCTCACATGACCCAAGACCATGGAACCCTCACCCTTGTCTCTCTTCCTCCCTCTCTCTCTCTCAGGTGTCTTCCTCCTACCCCCTCTCCTCTTGGGTTTCTCTCCTCACTCACTCACTCCTCATCTCTCTCCCTCTGCCTCTATCTCTTTCCCACTCCCTCCCTCTCTCTCTCTCACACACACACTTGTACCCTTAACCCTAAACCCTAAAAATTTAACTCTTAAACCTTAAACCCTTAAAACCTCTAACCTTTATCTCTCTCCCACTCCCTTCCTCCCTCCCTCTCTCTCTCAAATATATTCCTCCTACCCCCTCTCCCTCTCTCACATCTCTCTCTCACTCCATCTATCTCTCTACCCTCTACCCTCTACCCTCTACCCTCTATTTGTCTCCCACTCACTCTCTCTCTCAATTCATTCCCTCCTACCCCATCTCCCTCTCTCAAGTCACTCTCTCTCTCTCACTCACTCTTTCTATCTCTCTCCCCTCTATCTCTCTTTCAAATATCTCTCTCTATCTCACTCCTTCTATCTATATCCCCTCTACCCTTAACCCTTAAACCCTCTACCCTTAATCCTCTACCCTCTATCTCTCTCAAGTATCCCTATCCTACCCCCTCTCCCTCTCTTAGCTCTCTCCCTCTCACTCACCCCCTTTATCTCTCTCCCCTTTACCCTTAACAGTAAACCCTAAAGCTTTAACCCTTAAACCCTACACCCTCTATCATTAACCCTCTACCCTCCATCTCTCTCTCTCTCAAGTATCTCCCTCCTACCCCCTCTCCCTCTCTCAAGTCTCTCACTCTCACTCAATCACTTCTTCTATCTATCTCCTTATACCCTTAACCTATACCCTCTACCCTCTACCATAACCATCTACCCTCTCTCTCTCTCCCACTCCCTCTCTCTCTCATTTATCTCCCTCCTACCCCCTCTCCCTCTCTTAGTTCTCTCTCTCTCTCACTCTCTCTATCGCTCTCCCCTCTACCCTTAACCCTAAAACCTTAACCCTTAAACCATAAACCATTAAACCCTCTACCCTCTATCTCTCTTAGTCCCTCCCTCCTACCCCTTCTCCCTCTCTTATCTCTCTCTCACTCACTCACTCACTCCCTCTATCTCTCTCCCCTATACCCTTAACCCTATACTCTCTACCCTTAACCCTTAAACCCTCTACCCTCCACCCTTAAATATCTACCCTAAACCCTCTACCCTCTATCTCTCTTAGTCCCTCCCTCGTACCCCTTCTCCCTCTCTTATCTCTCTCTCACTCACTCACTCACTCCCTCTATCTCTCTCCCTATACCCTTAACCTATACTCTACCCTTAACCTTAAAACCTCTGCACTCCACCCATAAATATCTTTTACCCTATACACCCTCTGCCCTTAACCCTCCATGAAACCATCTACCCTCTACCCACAACCCTCAACCCTCTACCCTCAACCCTAATCCCCCAACCCTATACCCTCAACCCTAAACTCTCAACCCTCAACCCTTAAACCCTCTACCCTCAACCCAATAGCCTCTACCCTCTACCCTAATCCCTCACCCCTATACCCTCTACCCTATAAATTGGACCCTCAACCCTAATCCCTCAAACCTATACCCTAAACCCTCTACCCTCAACCCTAAACCCTTAAACCTTCTACCATCTACCCTCAACCCAATACCCTCAACCCTCAACCCTAATCCCTTAACCTTATACCCTCTACCCAATACCCTAAACCATCAACCCTATAGGTCCTCAAACCTATACCCTTAATTATCAACCCTCTACTCTATACATTGAATCCTCAACCCTCATCTATCATTTTCCCTCCATCCTCTTCTCTCCTTCTCTTTATCTCACTTCTCCCTCTATCTCTCCCTCAATCCATCCCTCCTCTCTACCCTAATCCCACAACCATATACCCAAAAACCTTAAACCCTTAAACACTCAACCCTAAACCCTAAACCATCAACCCTCAACCCTTAAACCCTCTACCCTCAACCATAATCCCTCAACCCTTAAACCCTTAAACCAAAGAAAACTATCTACCCTAATCCCTTAGCCCTTCAACCCTCAACCCTCAACCCTCAACCCTCGGCCCTCAATCCTCAGCCCTCTGCCCTCAGCCACCTCAGCCATACACTAATCCCTCAGCTATGCCCTATACGTTGGACCCTCGGCCTTATGCCCTCAGAGCCTCAGTCCTGACCTCCAGGCCATGGCCTTGGCCATGGCCCTAAGCCCTTAAACCATCTCACCCTCTACCCTATGCAAACCCTCGGCCCACTCAGCCCTTAATCCCATCAGCCCTCAGCCTTAATCCTAAAGCCTCAGCCTTATGCCCTCTAACATATGCCTTGGACCCTCAACCCGTAATCCCATCCAACCCTCCGGCCTTAATCCTAGAGCCTCAGCCCGCCCATGCCCTCCTAGCATTGGACCCTCTGACCCTAGTCCTTCAGCCATATGCCCTCAGAGCCTATGCCTAAACCCTCCAGACCTAAACCCTTAAACCTTCTACCCTATGCCCTCTGCTCAATGCCCTCTGCCCTCCAGCCCTGATCCCTAAGCCCTATACACTCAGCCAAATGCCTAGGCACATCAGCCCTATGGGCCCTCAGCCCTAATGCCTCCAGCCATATCCCTCTCTCGTCTATCCATCTCACACCTCTCTCTCTCTCTCCCTCTCTCCTATCCTCCCTAATTATCTCTATCTACCCTCTCCCTCTTTCTATATAGCTCTCACTCAATCAATCCCTACCACTCTCTCTTTCTCCCCTATATCTCTCTCTATCTCCCTCCCACTGCCTCTCCATCAATCCCTCTCTCTCCCTATCTCTCAGTTCTCTCCCTCCCACCCCCTGTCTCTTAGGTCTCTCCCTCTAGCATCCTACCTAGGTAACTCTCTCTCTCTCCCTCTCTCTCAAGTCACTCCCTCCCACACCCTCTCTCTCTCTCTCTCTCTCTCACTCCCTCTCTCTCCCACTCCATTCACTACCTATCTCTCAAGTCTCCCCCTCTCACTCCCACTCACACTCTCAAGTCTCTCCTTCTAGCACCCTGCCTACATAATTTTGTCTTTCTCTCCCTCTATCTCTCTCTACCCCCTCTCTCTCTCCCTCTCTCTTAGTTCTCTCTCTTCCACTCCCTCTCTCTTAGGTCTCTCCCTTCCACCCCCTCTCCCTCTCTTAGGTCTCTCTCACTACCTCTCTCTCTCTCAAGTCTCTCCCTCCCTCTCTCCCTCCCACCATACCTAGACAATTATCTCTCTCTTAAAATTATACCTCCCTCTAAAGACATACATAAATACATACATATAAGTAGACATACATGTGTACTTACATACATACAAGAATACATACATAAATGCATACATATAAGCAAACATACACATATACTTACATACATAAAAGTGTACATACATATGTACATATAATCTTAAATACATACAAGCATACATATACATATGTACATACAATATTACATACATATAAACATACATTTAATAGAGTAGAATTTAACACAAAGAAAGACATTACAAACATACATTCAATAGAGTAGACATGTCTAGCAAGACATAATGTGAGCACATTATAACGTGCTCACTTTATGTCTTGGAAAAAACACAAAAACCATGTCAAAACTAAGAAATAACATGAGCGTGTTATAACGTGCTCGTGTTATATCTTGCTTTGGGAATACCCAAGCCTTGGGCTTGGTATTCTCCTTGGAATACCAACCCAAAGGGTTGTAGTTCCTTCCCAATGTCCAAAGATGTGTTTTTGCAATTTCTACAATATTTCACATAATCGGGTTCAAACTCATCGTCAGGATTTCATGCGTTTCAATGTCAAACAAATCGAACACCTAGGTAATGTTAGGCTTTTTCTTAGCTATCTAACGTTATAATGTTTTTCACTTTTTGACAATGTTAAGCCTTTGATCTATAATTTATTTTGTTTGTGTGTCTATTTTTTGGCAAAAAACCACTGTTTGGTGTTTTTTCATTATAAATTAACCATTCATCAAAATTTCAAATAAATTACATTTTTAGAACCTAGACTCCATTCTACACATATTGAAAAAAAATCAATTAGTTTCCAAAATTTATAGAGGTAGCACAACCAAAATTTTATTTTTCAAGTGTCCACTTCAAAAATTATTAGAAAAATTGAGCATAAACTACATACTGTTAGCTGATTTCTCACTGAAGTGATTTTAAAAATACTAAAAAAAAATTCACCATGCTAGGTACCCACAAAAGTTGGTATGTTATGTATTTCTAAAAAATAACAACACCAATTTTTTTGGTCCCCTATTTTGAACCCCTTAATCTCAACCATTTTCAAAATAAATTTGTAGTTTAGAAAGTAGACTTGGAGCACTACGATCGTTTTTTTTGTTTCATCTCAAAATTTTGAGTGTAACTATCCTCAATTTCATGTCCACGGTCAGTATTTCCTGGTTTCAGAAAAAATGTGGCCACTTAAGCACCTTTTTGGCCCCCATCTTTTTTCACTTAGCCCTATGAACACGTAAAGCACTATTACACTTGTCAAACTATTGTAGATAAAGGGAGATTTAATGCTCAACCATTATAGTCGATGATCAAGATGCACCCTTTCTCACAATGGGGATTAAAATTCATCAGTATGATTAGTCCTTTGTCATCTACGTGTCACAGGTTTGTGTTGACCACCACCGATTATTGTACTCAATGGAATAAAGCGTACCATAGTAAACAATGCACCTCAGAGGTGGTAATTAAATTCTTGGAGGAATGTGCTATTACTAGGTTTGGAGTACCATATGCCTTGGTATGTGATAGTGGCCCTAGTTTTTCCTCATTGAAATTTTCTAATTGGGCATTTTAATACAATATAACATTGAAGTTCTCATCTAATTACTACCCACAAGGAAATAGATTATTAGAATCATTAAACAAGAACCTGATGGATATAATTAGGAGATTAATTAAAAATAATCTTAGAGAATGACACTCTCTATTGAAATTTTCCCTTTGGGTAGATCGCACTAGGATGAAATCTAAATTTGGATATTCTCCTTATGATTTAGTCTATGGAATAGATCCTATATTGCATATAAATTTGAAAATCCCTACTTCAAAAATTTGTCAAGAATATATTGATTAGATGATCAGACTGAAGCTCAATTGGTGAAACTGATGCATTTAAATGAAAAACGTACTAGAGCTATAGATCATTTTTCTAGGCACCAATTTGTGTTAAAATGATGGTTCGACAAGAGGGCTAGATTGAAAACTTTTAGAATATATGATATAGGCTTGTAATGGAACAAAGCCCATGAGCATAAGGGTGAACATGGTAAGTTTGACAAGTTATGGATTGGTCCTTACCAGGTATTTGAAATCTCAGGAAACAATACTTATAGGCTTAAAAATCTAACTAGAGAGGATGTTCCATTGCTTTTCAATGGAGGATTCCTAAAGCATTACTTTCAAGCTTAGTGTTGGTTGCCTTTTCTTATTGTAAATGTGAAAATAGTTTTTTTGGGTTTTTGGTGCTTTGTTTTAATTTCTTTTCTTTTCAAGTTTATATATTTCAGAGATGTATAGTAGTTAGCAACTTTTGAAGGTGGTTAAAATAATAGAACATCAATTCTGGAAATTTGATTCATTCTTTAACTAGAAATAGTCCTTTTTTTGGCAAAAGGCAGTATGCCTATATACCAAAAATAGAACTTTAATTATAGATGATTGGGGAATTATTCAAATCCATTTACTCTAGTTTGCATAAATCATTCAGTTGATTTTTAGCTACAAACGCTTGTACCTAAATCATTCTATTGAATTTGGGATAACAGTTGTTTGCATAAAGTGAAAAATCAAAAGGTGATCTTTTCTACCATTGTAATTCTGAACCTAATAGTGGGCTTCATTTTCTGGAAGTTGAAGCAAAAGAGCTTACAAAGAATAATCAAATGGAAAATGAAAAATGAATATGAAAGAAATATCAAAAGAGAAAATTCAACTCTTTAGGCTATCCAAATATCTCTACCGGGGCTATAGACGTCTAACTGGCAGTAGAGGTATGTTTGGGGGAATTATAGAGATAACCTTGCCAAGGCTATGGATGCTTGACTGGAAGCATGGTTCTATCCAAGGCTAGCTTAAAAGAAAAATTCCAAATTATGTAGGTTAATGCAAACATTTGATATGCTCTAAATTTACTATAGCAGAATAAATCAATTACACACACATGATCTCAGTAAAATTTAATCTTGTATGCTGGCTAAAGTAAAGATGGAATGCCAAAATGAGGGTCCGATCTTTTATAATTTAAGGACTATAGAAAGTTGAGGTATGGTTATTAGGTCCAGAATTGACTTTCTATTGTTTTCTTTTATTTTGTTGGTTGCTATTTGTTGTTTGGTCTCACAATAGGCCCCATTTTTCTTTTCGAAAAAATGTGGACCCCTTTTTTTTGTTGCCTTTCTTTCCCTTTTCTTTTTTCACTTTGGTGTTATTCTTTTGGAGGAAATGGTAAAATAGGAAGATTTGATTCAACTTGCTTGGTCCCTACCTAAGTTCTTGTCTTTGCTAGACTTGGAATGTTGTAAAATCTTTTCCCTAGTCTTATCGATTTACCAAACTCTTGGGTCCCGAAGTTGATGTTGTTGCATTAAGGATGTTGTATCTTTGACAAGCTTCATTTTTTGCCTGGTTGGTAAGTCATGCCTGATGATTCATCACCCAAATAAATTGTCTTGGTAGTGGCTTTTTTTCTTTTCTCTAAAACCGAAAACCAAATACTTGAGGTTCTAGTGTAAATGTTTTTTTAATCAATTTGGTCTACTCAAACCCGGTTTTGGGTCTCTCTTTGCACCTGATTCTCACGAACTTGGTGGGTAAAAGTCTTGGCTCTCGGTAAACTTTTCAAGGTCCAATGTTGAATTATTCAAGCCTCTTTTTCTTGTTAAATGTTAAGAATCCAAGGGTGGATTTATTTATAAATCCTTTGCCTCAAGAATTAAAGTGACACATAAGTGTGCCATGTCAACCCTTTGCATCGTCTTCTTCTCTAAGGGTGGGCCTTGTGCAAAAACCAAGGTGTTCATGATTTGAACCCTAATCTTCCATGATTGCACCTTTATTCAGGGAAATTAATGCATTACAAAATGAAATTAATAAAGGTGGAAAATAATACACATACTTGGAACCACCTCAAGGATGCAGTTGTTTTCATAATTCTCTTTTTCCATACTACTCACCTATAAGGACATTGAAGAATTAAAACCAAGATTATGGTGTGCAAGGAAAGGTAAACCTTGAGAGGCTAAAAAATACAACTACTAATGGTTTTGAAGTCGCATTCAGAAAGAAAATCTTATCATCAACAAAACCAAGCATGCTTTGAATAATTGAAATCCTATTAATTTTTTCTTTGCATGCATGTCTCAAGGTAAATGGTCTTTCCCCTAGTTTGGTAATTAAAATTTTGATTATTTTGAAATAAATTTAACCTAATTGTAGATTGATTTTTTTATGAATTATTGAAAATAATGGTTAGATTTAATGCTAACTCGTACACAAGGCACATATCTAATAATAATGTAGGAAACCCCAGAAAATATGAGCACTTCAAGAAGGAGGTCAGATGAGGAATTTGAGTACCCTATTTCACAGGTCATATCAATTGGTAGGATAATTACCGACACTCATCCAGGATGCTTTACTAACATTGAATTCATCATATGGATTTGACAAGAGAATGCCTCTCAGTGCGCAAAGAATATTATCCCAAGTGGATTGTATTTAGTGGGAGGGTTTCCACCAATAATGGAAGCACCTGAACTAGTAATGGAATGTATGAATTGGAATGACCCATACAAGAGGGTCATTGAGAAAGTAAGGAGAGTCTATGTGGATCTCTCTATAAAATGGATTGTATATACATTTGGGATCCCCACATTTAGCTAGATGAATCCATTAGATATGAAGGTACTAGCCATGAAATACCCGAGTGTAGAAGAGAAAAATAAAATATTTATGAATGCAACATAACCCTATTCAAGATGTCCAAGACATCATAACCCTATTAAGAAGGATAGTTGGATTCAAAAATGCCAAAAAAATTGAGCTTTGTATGTTCAGGCTCATAGAAAAAATAATGGAAGGCCTTGAGAAAATTCACCGAGGAAGTTTCATTAGCAACAGGCTATGTGAAAATTTAATGATGTTCCCAGACACCCTATGGCTTTCTATTTCTTCTTATGTTGTTTATTCTTGTGCCCCGAGGGAAAATATTCAAGGATTAAACAAGGTTGGTACCCTGGGCAGAGAACCAGGGAATAATTTGATATATGCTCATGTACCCTAGATCACTATTCATCGATACCAAGAGCATTATCAAAGGGTTAATGATGCATTTTCTATGAAGCTAGTAAGAATAATGGAAGGTAACAAAGCTAAAAGGTTATCCAAAGAAACATAGAGTGTCATTCAGTTGGTTGGGGGTTGGTACATTCAATTCCCTACTTTCACCTACATCAAGGTGGAAGAATTCAAAGGACACCCCTTCATGCTAACCAGGTATCCAATGAAAAAAATATTGTAATTAGAATTGGTGAGACAAATGCAACCTTATCATGCCCTTTTCTTGTAAGCACATAAGAAATGTTCTATCAAATTCCCCATCACAATTAGGAATTATAAATGTGTTGCAGCTAAAAGTGTTGATATGTGTGAGGAAGAGTCAAAGATATACAAATTGGAGTTCTTTACAATCAAATGAAAGAATTATGATCTGGAGAGAAATCTTGCTAGGAAAATAGGTAGCAATTATTCTCATGTTTATTATTTAGAGGAATTATGGCATAATTGTGATGACGAGCATCTGGTAAGGAATAGATCATACCAAAGGTTTCTATTAAAAGTAGCAAGGATTATAGAACTCAATGATATTCCAAAACATTTGGATATAGATGATGAAGAGGTATTGAATAAATTTTGATGAACTCATCCTAGAACCAGATTATACAAAGAAGGATATAGTAACCATCAAGGAGATTTATGAGCAAGTGTTTAAATACACTCAACACATGATTCATGGTTAATGTAAAGAATTAAGATAAGTTGGGGTAAACCTCACATACCCACCTAATATGAAGAAAAAGAAAAGATTAAGGGTATGTTGAGATTGATAAAAAGAAGAGAAAAGTTGGAAAAGTAGAGGTAGATGGACATGTTGAGGAGAGAATTCTTGATACTTTAAGCCAAAGAATTCCAATTGCATTAGCTAGCCAGCGTAAAGAGACTATGGCCGGTTAGGCCAATGTAATAGTAAAGCCTAAGGTGACATTTTCCTCCATACTATATCCAAAATTTTAGCCTATGACTGATGAAAGGGGAAGAATGAGGACACATACTCATGCTAAGATAAGGTCTACATCTCAAAAATTTGTAGATATATTTACCTTTCCAACTTGTAGAAATGAAAAAAACACTAGGAAGGACTCCTACAATTCAAGAGACAAGTCCTAGGCCAAATGAAGAGGAAGTTAGAGAACAATTGGAGAAGTTGATTGCCATGATGAAACAATTTAATAAAAAATGATCTAAGGAAAATCCCATGGTGCAACTAGTAGTGGAAGAAGTGCTAGATATAGGGTCAAATCCTATGGATGATGAAGAAGAATATTTTATAAGAGGATCACTTGCCCCATAGGTGGGAAACACCGAGAAACTTGATGAAAGGGAAATAGGGGATACTTCAAGTCAGAACCCCATTGATAATATTGGTAATAAAGATAAATTGATAATCAACTTTCGTAAGGAAGAAGTAAATATATTGTTGAGCAAATGTAGGATTTTGAGAAATCAGGAGAAGGCCAGGTTGAGAGTGAAAATGTAGAGCCCTCACAAACCTTGGGTAGTTAAATAAAAAATGAGGAGAATCCTGATGTTTTAGGATCAAAGAAAAATGATGCCCCAAGAACTGATGGTGAACACACTATAGGGCAGGAGAATAGAAGTATTGAAAAGGAAGAGACAATGATAAATCAAGATAATCTATAATCCATGACAATGAGGAAAAAATATGTTCAAGTTTCTAGAGGTGTGATAGGAAATGTTGATAGTTCAAGAGGATAAGTTCCTAAACATGCAGATCATCAAGAATAGAGAAATATTGAAGAGGTAGAACAAAAAAAAGCACTTGACTGGCTACTCAAGGAAATGGCTCCACTATTGGAGATGGAATTGGTGCCTCTAGATGCTAGAAGTTTAATACAAGAAGTAGAGACCCCTAAGCCTAGAGGTAGATCAAATACAAGGCATTCTATGAAGAGGAATGCAAATGGAGGGAGAAATCTCCAAATAGCTACTCCAATGGGAGATAAAAGTAAGCATGAAATAACACCTAGGCATTATAGGATAACAACAATTAATATCAAACATTTATCATGGGAATAGGAATTAGAAGAAATGAAAGTGAATTTAGAGATAACAGTAACCAAGGTATAGAAGAGTAAACAAAAGAAAAGAGAGCTAAAGGAGCGGATTGCCTGCTTGGAAGGTTTTATCAAGTCATTAGCCCAATCTGATCAAACACATACTGAATTGCCCCAAAATGTAGTACTTATGTCTAAGGAGCAAGTAGATACCATTTTAGTGCTTCACCATATGTTAAGTGTATTCAAAGAATGTATGGAGTACCTAGTGAGGCAAGGAGAGGAGTTAATTAAGGATGCAATACATACCATTGGTGTGAAAATTCTAAAAGATTGGAAGGAGAATGTCAAATTCACCAAGGATAGACTGATGCAAAAAGGTGAAATCTAAAAGCTCTTATTCAAACAGATGTTTGAGAGTTGGTGAATGAGAGGATAACCATGGAACAAGAGGTTCTGATATTTGAGAAGTGGAGAAAACAAGTGAATTGAGAAAGTGACACTTTGCCACAATGTGTAGAAGGATTTGAAAAGGTCACTCAAATATTCAAGAAGCTAATTGATAGAGATGAAAGCTTTATTGAAATGTTAGAACAACAAAGTTTTGATCCCCACACTTTAGGGTAGGGTGATAAAGAAGTAAAGGATTTCAAGGAATGGCTTGAAAGAGTGAATAAGGACCCTTTTCGTTCATTAAGTCAAGAGGTTATAGATGAAATTATAAAGTGCGAGAATGTTATGGTTAAATATAAAGCAGAAATGATGCAAAGGAATGAAAACATCATTCAAATATTAGAAGATTATGCTAGGCTCAAGTACAATTGGAAAGTGATTCAAGGAGTTTCAAAGGAGCATACGCATCAAGTCTCAGTTGATATCTAGGAGTATCAATAGAGGAAAGGTGAAGGTGAGTCTTTGGACTCGGAGTTCAATGAAGGAGAGTAGATAGCTAGATACCGGATGCAAGAAGTTTTGTGCGCTGATATGGTTTTGAAGTGAATTTTGTAGGTTTGTTCTTAATCCCGATAAAGGTGGCTAGTTCTGAAGGTTTTGAATAGTACCAATAATCTCATTTTGTGCAAAGCACTTGTGAATTTGAACCTAAAGTTGAAGATTGTTGGTAATAAAAAGGTTAAAGTCTTGACTTTTCCTAGAATGTTCTGATGAAAACTATCACCTACCACATGCTACATTTTAATTTTTTTTTATGATTCTCTTTTAAGTTTAAACTCTTCAGGGCCTTGTTTCTATAAAAGGTTGTTTACTGCTTCTTCTTTTTTTAAGTTCATAATTTGTGGATGTCAGAGAGCCAAAACTTTTTCAAGTTTTGTTCCTTTTTCCTATTTTTTCCATTCTAGATTAAAAACTTGTATGTTACATTAGAATTTAATCAATATTAGAGCCAATTTGAAAGCTATTTCTTGATATCAAATCTTGCATAGCTGATTGTTTGTTCCTAATTGACAAGACTGTGTGTTGTTCCATTTAAGGGTGCATACTGATACTATCCGATGGAAAACAATCCCCTTTTTCTTTAAAATATTGCATCATTTTGTGCCTAGTTGTGAAGCAATCTGGTGACATATGGAATGGTTTGCTCTAGTGTTGTTATTTATTAAGGAATGTGTGGATAATACCTAGGAGAAATTTTACTCTTTCAATAATTATTTATGCTTTGATTTAGAATAGATGTTTAAATTTTAGAAAATGTTCCAAAAAAGTGATTGATGCATGGATTTTTATTGCAAATATTTTGATTCTATGATATTATTGAATGGTTAAAGCTAAATCTACTTGAATAAATGCAAGTTACTTGAATTTCATGAAATATTATTTCAGGTTTTTTGGTTTCATGAAGTTGTTGAATGATTGAACTGATATTATTTCATATCTTTACGATGCCTTTTAAAACCAGTCGAACTATTTACCCCTCATGTTTAACAGTATTATCACAATGAACTTTGAACAAACCTAGTGTATTCAAGACCTAACATAAACGAGCCTTGGGATTAAGTTGAGTTAGCTTTAGTTTTAGGTTTCCCTAGTGCAATCTTTCAAGAAAGATAGGTTCCCACAATGTGTCTATGAGGACTTATCTATCTGTTGGTGTGTGACATACATCATCATCAACAATTACAGCATTAAATACCCTACTATAAAAAATTATGAAATTATCTCACATCTAGAGATGAGTTACAATTTGATATTAATAAAATCAAAAAAATATAATTTAGAGAACATGCGGTGACTTTATGAAGAACTCAACCATACAAAACCAACACATCATGTAGAAATTATCACATTGCATTATTAGATTTGACCCAAATGAAAATATGAAGTATCATACAATTCCATAATAGGTTCATGTACAAAGACATAAAAATATCTAAGAAAATGTATAATATCTAGAGCAATAAAATGATAATGTAACTAACTATTTAAAATGAAAAACTTAATGAGAAAATTAAGTATTTTGGAAAGATATATCTAGATCAAGCTTCTCTCTTTGAGATAAACTTGCATATAAAAAATAAGAAGATTTTTTTTGTAGGAAATTTGAGGGGCTTGCCTCAATAAAAATCCTATTGTGGTCTTCCAGCCTCTACAATAGTTAGGATTTTTGAATAATATTGAAAATGAAGATGTGATTAGTTTAAAATAGAACTAAAATAAGTAAGATATATAATAATATAAATACACTATACTAACACCTAAAGTCTTCACCAATAGTTGCATGGTGTGATGTTTAAGTTGTTATGTCATTATTCTTGCCATCAAGGTTCAAATCCCATTGGGGTGTAATTGTTGAGAATTTATATTAGGGATGAGGTCCCCCATTTGTGACCTCGTCAGTTCATAGCTTTGGGTCAAAAGGATTTACCCCTCTTAATAAAAAACATCAAAAGTCTTCAAATGAAGGAAAAAAATGACTAGAAAAAGAGGAAGTAAAGAAGGAAAATGAAATAAAATCACCTGGAAGTTGAGAAAAACCTCCAAGAAATATTGTTGCTTATATTTTTTGTTCTTCACAATACCTCAAATATGATAATCAAAGAGCTTCAATAAAATGACATGTATAGTATGAAAATATTGTTGGTTTATGAAAATGGTAGAAAATCCTCGAGAGTTGTAAGGTTTGAGCATTAGAAAATAAAAAAATCAACTTCCTCTTTTCAAAATGGCAAGTAAAATATGATTTCCAATGAAAATCCATGCATAAGCATTAATTTTCAAATATTCATGATAATGTAACTTTCTCATAAAAACAAAATTAGACTCGGAAAGTTGGGAATATCATAAAATTACCAAATTTAAGATATCTAAGTATTAAATTTTTCTAATTAATTTTTTATTTATCAAAGGGCTAAGGTGAGGGCTCAATGTAGTGTGAAATTGTAGGGGTGTGGAATATTTTACACTATAGTTATAACCAAGGAAAACATATTTAATGATACATAATATTTTTGATCCCATAGATTCATTCTTTGTATACCCACATGTTATCAAGCAATTATGTGCTTATTATTTTAATAGTAGGTTATTCTTGACCTAGCAACATCTTATATTAGTAGGCATACAATGGTTACTAATACATATTTAATACATTTATCTATATTTTTTTGTATTTAATCCTTTTGAGGATGCCTTTAAGGAAGCCCCTTAGCTCTATTTGACTTTAATTTAAGAAGGAATTGCCCAACTTTTAATAAATCAGTCCAATGTTTTCATGATTGATCATAAGTTATAGGATTTTTGCTCTAAATTTGACACCCCTACCACTTAGATAACTTCTTAGCTTTAGGGATTTGGGACATATGGCTCAAGTCACCAATAAATGGTACCATTACTAGGGAAGAAATTTATTTTCAACATATTCTAGAAACCCTAGTGATTCAATATATTCAACTTGGAATAACATTTTAATGTACCCTAGAAGAAATTTTTTGCCTAGTATTTGAATTGTGGCTTTTTGGGAGTTTTTTTTTCTCTCATCTATATGAAGAGTGATGAATATATGTAAACCAAACCCATAAATTAGATTGGTACAATTTGTAATGGAGAGAAGAAGAAAACCTTGATACTAATAAAAATAATATGAAGCTTCAACTCCTACATGAGGATAATATGTATCATAGAAAGCTATAAATAATGGAAAGTCATTCAAAATTATGTATAAAACTTTATAAGTAAGAACTTTGGGTAGTGTGTTCAAGGAATTTTGTGCCTAAAATCAAGGGAAATTGTAGAAAAAATAAATAACCAAACAATAATCAAGATAAGGTCATAAGAGAGCTCAAAACTTAAAGGAATTCAACAAGAACCAAGTATGATGAATCCCTCAGTGTGTAGATTGCCCTGGTTTGATTGGATTTGATGTGTCCTCAATAGAATTTTGCTAGCATAACATTATCAAATTGCTCAAAGATTCATAAATGATGAAAATGGTTGTGTTTTTGAATTTGATGAGAGGAGAGATGAATGGAGAGTGGAGATTGATTGGAATGAGACCGATGGCTAGGGATGCATGTGACCTCTCAATCCATGATATTATTCCAAGTAGCACAATGTGAGGACTTGAGAGGGAGATTGGTTCTTGGGAGGTACCTTGGGATATGAGGAAGATCTTTTTCATAAAGATAGATTCCTTGTACAACATTCCCAATATGTGAGGTGAAAGAGAATAAATGAATTTTAAATTCCTTAATTATACTTTGGGCAAATGGTCTATGTGTGGTTTCTTTTCCAAAAGGAGAAATCCTTTAAGGATTAGAGGACAAAGTGGATTAATTATAATGGAAAGGTGATTATCCATTTTCTAATCATGGGATTAAGAATGTGCAAGTGATTAGGGGATGGGTTAGGTGATAATCAGGATTAATGAGGAAAGATTAAAATGCAAGTGGGAAAATTTGGAGGATGTGACACCTCTTAATCCATGATTAAGTGTGAGTACATTATTAGGAGATTGGTTAGGGTTAGGATTAGGGGATAATGAAAAATGATGGAGGATGTGAAAATAGGTGAGAGAAAAGGAGAATTAAATTATTTATTTAGTTATTGTAAGGGAATAAAGTGACTAATTTAAATAAATAGGGATATTTATTTAAATTAGATAAGCGAAGGAATAAAAGGTAAGGTAATCAATTAATCAATTAATTACTTTAGGACCTTAGAAGAATTAGAAAATTTGATAGCATTAATTAAATAATTATAATATTATTTAATTAATGTGGATAGAAGGGGATTAGCCAAAGCAATAGAATAAAAATGACCAAGTGCAAGTGGTCAATTGTAGGTGTCTACATTTTTCTCCTCTTTGAAATAATGTTAAAATAATGATATTTCAAAGAAAATATAAATATAGTTGACTCGATGGGAGGATCAAATGAACAAATTCCCCAACATGGAGGTGATAACTAATCAAGAGGGTGGATGGGAAGAAAGGGGCCCAAGCAGTCTCGTGAAAGATGAGAAAGAGGGATAGTGAAATATCCATGAGAAAAAAATGGGGAAATGTGGCAAGGAATAGAAGAAAAATGAGCTATGGGGGGGATGGGAGTAAAAAAGGATGATTAGGGTGATTAGGGTTTACTATAAATAGTAATTAGGGACTAATTACTATTCATTTTAACCTTAATTACTCAAGAAATTTAGTGAAGTAGAGCGAGTATAATGGCATATGGATGATCTATTGTATATCGAGTGGAGCAAGTGAGGACACGGGTGCAACAAGGAGGGATAGGAGGTTAGGTATGTAACTTATATCATGTCCCAAATTTTACACAACTAAATAATACACAACCACAAATTTTATTTTTGAATAAATACCTATAAACACTAATAATTATTAATGACACATGAACATAATAACATACTAATGATAAGGTGAATATTAAATATGCCTAGTAACAATAATTTTAATAACACTTTATTAGTATTATAATTACCTAAGTATTCCTTACCATTCCTTTTAATATTTATATTTACTAGCAATATTAATATTGACACTATTATTTGCTTGATAAATAATGATTATAATAATATTATCTTTAATGTTCAACATAATATTTTATTTCTTAATACTACCCTCATTAAGTACCCAATTTAATAGTCATGTATCTCATAATATTTATATTTAATATTACCCTTGCGTATATTACTAAAGATATTAACAATTTTAGTCTTAATATTATCATTAATTATATATATTTACTAATAATACCGATTCTATAATGATTCTAAAATTTACTTCTAGTAAAATTAACATCATTATTCACAGTGTAAAGTATATATTTACTATTGTTGTTAATAGTTTTGTGAACTATAAATTTTCACCACTTATGACTTACAAATGCATTTATAATATTATTCTTGAAATCAAATTTCTCAACTACCAGTTTATTTAACACTAACAACTCAATATTGAAATTACTCAAAATGTTAATATTAATATTATTCACATTGTAAGAAAATGGCAGCCTGATGGCTATTTTCCAGAAAATGAAAGCAATCTTCATGCATGTGATAGGTCTAGTTACATTCAACAGATTTCCAAGCATTGGGGACCCACTAGGAATCAATGCAACTATCATGCAAAAAAAAATCCCAATGTGTGAAGGCACCAATTCTTGAGACCAAATTGGAAGCCATTTCGGGCTCACAAGTTTCTTAGCAAAGAGAAGCAACCGATCTTTGATATTTATGAAGATGATATGTTTCCTAATGAGAAAAGGAAATATTTTCATAGCAAACAAAGCGAAAGAAATTTTGGGTTTCTAGGACGATGCTATAGAGAGTCTGAGGTAACCCTTAGGTCCTCGAAAGTTGGAAAAGATTCATTATATATGTCACGATAGCACATTGAGCCACATGCAAGTGAGAAAAAGACCTCTCAAGGTATTCCCTTCAATCCAAGTGTAGATGCGATCAAACAAGATGGGAAGCATACCAATCATGTCAGGACAAAAGATAAAAATGAAGTAGCTCTACGGGATCGACAAGGTTCTAAGACACAAGGTAGTTTTTTTGAAAGATAACAACATAACATTTGAAGATTGTAAAATAGGGAAAGTTTGAAGGAACATGCAAGTACGCCAAATGAGTTACCCTATTTAAAGAAACCTGCCAAGAAAAAGAAACCTAAGGTTAAGAAGCAATCAGGCTTGCAATAGAAACACAAAGATGCTCCATCAAGAAAAATTCTAGAGTAGCAATCCCTCACAAGTCAATGTTAGATAGGAGGGACGACATTGGAGAAACAATCCTTCTAGCAAAAAAGTGGGGTGGAAAAGAAAAAGTGGAAGCAACAAAACCTAACAAAGAAATGCAAATTGGAAGGGAAGATAAATATGGTGGACATCACTTTCTCTGAGGATCTGCTTTAGAACCAAATTCAAGATCTTTGACATCGAGCTCTAATCTATAAGTTTTAGGATCATGTTCTCAAAATTGATTTGTTGAAAGATTTTCTTTTTGATGAATGGGAAGGGGTTTCAAAGGTATTTTATTTGGATAGGAAAGAGGGTATTTTTATTGTGCTATTTCACAACAAAGATCAGAGGGATGTCATTTATAAAGTAAAATCATGGATTTATGAAGGCGCTGGCCTTTGTATGATCCCATGGACTCCAAACTTCAAGCCCTCTCAATTTATGCCTAAATTTGTGCCAAGTTGGGTTCAATTACCATCACTTCCTCTTGAGTATAGAGAACTGAATCTAATTGAGTATATGGAAAATTAGATAGGAATTTTTCTTAAGCACGATAAAGATATTTTTTTCTATCCCAACCTTTCCAGTTAGGGTTTGCATCTTGTTGGATATATCTAAACCTTTTCCAAATCAAATTAATATCAATTAAATATATGACACATGGGAATAGGGGATAATAATTGAAAATTATCAAAATTCTTGCATTATATGTCATTCTATGGAGCATATGAAGGACGAGTGCCCTATTATGGATAAATCTATTAAAGAAAAATTCCTTCAAACTCTAGTTGATTCTAATGACTAGAGGAAAATGAGTGTATAAATTGAATTAGCTCAGGATTTTTTTCTGCAAGAGGCAAGGGACATAATGTCTGGTAAGGAGAAGAGGATTAAATTGAGGGAAGAGAAATATCAGCCAACCTCCTTGATACTAAGGGAACAAGGAAGATCGAATGAGAAGAATGCTCAACTTTTTCCTCATCATACTATTACTCTTTCAAAATAGAGCAATGCAAGGAGTGAGGAGGGTGAATTGATTTATTCTTCATCCAAAATATCATTATCTTTACCCCAGTTTGAGCTAATTATTCGTCAACCGATGTGCAATACCAGGCCAATTCAAATCCCAATTAATAGGCAACGTGAAAAGAAACACAATTTATTTTTTATAAACAAGGGAATAGGCCTCTCAAACACTAATGAGGGTCTTTGTATTCATAAATATTAGGATCGGAAAATATTCAACAGAAATGAGATACATGAACTTAATAAACAGATTTGTCTGAACAAGTTAGAGGAACCTGCTCAAAAATTGCTTGAATCTATAGGTTCAAAGCTTTTTGATGATATAGCAGGTGAAATTATTAATAAGGAAGAAGACTCAAAGTAAGTCATGGTGTCTTCACAAGAATATCTTCTTAATGAAGCTTGTGTCGAAGAAACGATGGAAGAGGATGTAGAAATGGTAGCAGGGTTTGATTATTCCTAGACACTATCTTTAGCTCAAATGCTAGGGTATGTGCAGGATCATCATGGAAAAAATAGGCCCTTAAGTGGCAATGAAAATTCAAAAAATCAGAGTTAGGCAACTTGACATAAAAAATTGAATAAGTTATCTATATTATTTCAAAAATATGTAAGAATAGAATTTGTAGAAAATTGAATGTAATTTCTAAACTACTAGGTTTATTTTTATTTTTTAAATCTATTTGGTGAAAATTTGCAATTTCAACGCAGTAGTACTTAAATTTCAGGGAAAAAATAAGAAGTAGGTGTCTATCTGACCACCCTAATGATAATAAAATGATAATATTTTTTTATAAGATTTTAAATACAAGTAGAGGACTCATGTCCTGATGTGATGCATATTTTTTTGTAATTTTTTTCCAAGTAAATATTTAATTATGAATTTTTATTACAACTTTTAAAAAATATAAAAAATTGTATGTCTAACCACCTTAACTTGGTCAAAACTTCATGAAATTCTTTTTTTTTTTTTTAATCCTATAGTATGAAAAACATAGAGTGTGACACATATTTCAAATTCAAAAAATTTGATACTATTTGAAAGCTATAGATGTTTTTCAATCATCCTATATCAATCAGGACTTTAGTCGTAATTCAAATAGAAAATAAATAATAATTATTTATTAAATTCAAAGTAAAGCATAATTTATATTGGTGGAAAGTTGAGAATCTCCTCTAAAAACCCTTTTCGTTTCATCAATTTTGGGTAAAAAAAAATTCGTCAGCCACATGGGCCATCATATCACTTACATATCTCCACTTTTTGGCCCATCATGATCCTGCACATATCTGCCAATCTCTCAGTTGCCATCCAAAAAAATCTAGAGAAAAGAGGTCAGAAGTCTAAGGCTAATAAATTAAAAGAGGAAATTGAAGCAAACTTGTAGGATACTCTAGATGGGAGCATTTCTATTAAAAAAAGGGCCAAGGAGAGCATGTTTCTCTCCTCGTATGCAATGAATATTTTATCATGGAATGTCAGGGGCATTAATACCCCTGATAAAAGAGCCCATATCAAGTGTCAGATTGACGCTAGTGGGGCAGATATTTTTTTTACTTCAAGAAACTAAGCTATCAAAGGAAGTTTTTCAGGCATTTGTAATGAAATGGGGCAAGTGGAAAGCATCCTTTGTACCTACCCAAGGAGCTTTGGGAGGTCTTATTTACCTTTGGAACTCAAAAATAGTTATAGTGGATGTTCTAAATGCATATTGTAATTGGAAGCTAATGAATGTGCAATGTTTTGACCTGCAATTCAGCCTCATTAGCATTTATGGGCCAACATCTACATAGGACAAAAAGCATTTATGGGAAATTTTAATGCTTTTTGTCCTATGTAATCATGTCTCTTAATGAAAAACAAGGTGGGATATGTCTGCCACAAAAAAAAATGATTGATTTTGGGTGCTTCATCTCAGACAATGCATTGAAAGATATATTGCTAGAGAAAGGAATATTCACATGGACAAATCAGAGGAGAGAATTCTCACAGATAGCCATTTGATTAGGCAATTTTTTAGTTTCTTAGAGTTGGGATCTTTCATCATGTATTTTAACTTCTCAAATAGTGCCTCTGGTAAGTTTAGATCATTATGCTATATTGCTTTCCATAACAAACACAATAGGGGTATCAATGCACAAGCCCTCTTTCAAATTTTAAAAGATGTGGTATAGGCATCCTCTTTTCTTATCGCTATTAAGACAGTGGTGGGTGAGCACTCCTCACCAGGCAGGCACAAAGATGTTCCAATTTTTCAAATAATTGCAATATGTTAAGGGAAAAATCAAGGATTGGAATGTGGAAACTTTCAAAAACATTTTCATGTAGAAGGAATAGGTAGCCAAATAGTTAGCAGATATTCATGAGCATATTGTTCAGAATGAAATGGATTCTACCGCTTATGATAAACAAAAGGATCTTCAACAACAATGAATAGAGTTGGGTAAGTGGGAGGAAATATATTGGCAACAAAAATCTTGTGAGTTATGGCTGAAGGAAGGGGATTGTAATACCAAAAATTTTCATGCTTCAGCCTAGCAGAAAAGAGCTTCAAAACTATTTTCACAATACAAGATGAAAATTCAGGGAATCAACTTCCTAATGTAGAAGAAATTTGGGTAGAGGGGGTATGTTTTTTCATGGATCTTCTTGCTCCACATAAACATGCTGTGAAGGGGAATCAAGAAGAACAAGAATTTCTTTCAGTGGTACCAAATCTCATTTCTCAAAATGATAACGTTTCTTTGATGAAAGCTTTTACATTATCAGAGCTAAGGAAAGTAGTTTTCTCAATCTCCTCGGATAAAGCTCCAGGTCCAGATGGATTCACAATATTATTTTTTCAGAAATGTTGGGATGTGCTAGGATTTTGATTTATTGTTGGCCCTTGAGGAATCACATAGATTAGGAAAAATGCTAAAACATTTCAATATTACAAATATAGTTTTGTTGCCAAAAATAAAAGAGCCCAAGACATTTGCAAAATTTAGACCCATATCTCTTTGTAATACATTTTAGAAAATCTTCACAAAGGAAATCTATTTGAGATTGCAACCTTTGATACCAAAAATTATCTCTTCAGAGCAAGGAGGTTTTGTCCTAGGGAGGGAAACTGCAAACGGGGCTTTGGTGTCACACGATATGCCTCATTCGATCAAATCAAACCATTTTCCACCTTTCATTGTAAAATTGGACATGATGAAAGCCTATGATAGGGTGGACTGGGGGTTCCTCCTAAAGGTGTTGGCTAAGTTTGTTTTTGCTGATAAATGGTGTAAGTGGATACTATCTTGTCTGTTAGGTGCTCTTTTCTCAGTTCTAATTACTGTTTCTGCCTTGGGAGTTTTTAGAGAAACACAAGATGTGAGGAAAGGTGACCCTCTCTCACCCTTTATTTTTATAATTATGGTGGAGGCCTTGAGCAGAGCTATAATTGTGAAACATGCCCAGGGCTTGTGGCAAGGAATTCTAATTCCTAATACTAATGTGATAGTTACACAATTTATTTTCAGATGACACATTATTGTATGGGAAATCAGTTATCTCAGAAGGTAAGAAAATAAAAGAGGCCCTGGAAAAATACTCAATGGTGTTAGGTCAAAGGATAAATGATAAAAAATAAAAAATAAAATTGTATTTAATGCTAAAGCTTCCATTAAAAGGATTGTTAGATTGTTGGGTTCCTAAGAAGTGGATTTTCCTTGTAAATATCTAGCATTCATTTTTTATGGGGGCTAATAAACCATCATATTGGACTAAACTCATTGAAAGAACTAAACAAATAATTTGTGCTTGGAAGGCTCATTGGTTGTCTTTTTTAGGTTGTCTTCTACTTATTAAATCAATCTTTTTTTAAATCCCTAACTATTTAATTTCAATGTTAAGGGCACCTAAATCAGTAGTAAAACAAATTCAATTTTTTTTAAGGAGTCTCCTTTGGAAGGGTAATATGAATGAAGAAAATAAAACCTTTAGTTTCTTTGGATTGCATGTCATAGGAAAAATTCAAAGGTGGAGTGGGCCTACAAGATATCTCTAAATAAAACTTAGCCTTTGGAGGGAAACTTATTTGGTAGATGTATACAAAATCAAAATCAAAATGGTGCTCCTTGATGAGAGAAAAATATCTAGATAGTCAAAATTTGGTTAGAATATTCATAGCATTGAATCCTCCTAATAGATCTATCATGTGGAATTTTATGATTTCATCTAGGAAAGTGGTTACACCATTTATTTATTGGGAAGTATATAGAGGAGATGAAGTAAAATTTTGGGAGGATTCATGGAATGGCCACCCTCCTTTGAGAGAACATCAAGAGCTGCAATTAGCTATCCTAGTCTTGTCTCATTCTTGTGGAACAAGATTAATAGATTATGTCAACTTAGTTGAAGCCCCATCAGGAAGAGTTTTTTGGAAGGACTTTTCTTGCATGTAAATATTAGAGGAACAAAAGAATCTTTTGCTTGAGGTATTGGGAAGTAGAGTAGTTTTTTATCAGAAAAATTTGATCGTATAATATGCGCCCTAACTAAAAATGGTTGTTATTCAATTAAACAAGGTTATAAAGAAATTCTTAATAGGGGGGATTTAAATCAATCCCAAAGAGATTTTTCATTTTTCTAGAACAATGTGGTTCTTCTAAAAGTGGACAGCTTTACATGGCTAGTATTAAAGAAAAGAGTTCTCACAAGTGATCAACTAGTTAAACTAGGAATTGCAAAACCTTTTGATTCTTTCCTATGTAATGAGATTCTTGAAGATCCTGATCATCTATTCTTGCAATGTCCATTTTCTCAATCTTGTTGGGTGTTTTTTTTGAAAAAATGGAATATTATACTCCTCTACCAAATTCAGTATGGGACCTTTTCTCTTCTTGGCCTATACTATTCAAGTCTTCTCTTTTGCATGTATTTGGCAAGTCATTCTAGGTTTAGTGATATGGGCAATTTGATGGGAGCGGAACAAACATATTTTTAGAAAGGCCACTACATATCTCCAATCTATTCAAGCAATTATTGAAAAAACAATCACAAAAGTTGTCAATTCTTGGGTTTAGGATAGTAAAAATGTAAGCTCGATATTTTCATCTTTAGATAGCAAGATTCTAAAATGTTGGTAGGGTATAAAGATGCCTTTTAAAGGTAGTATAAAATAACCTAGTAAAGAAAAAGTGGATAGGAAAACTATTAAATGGACACCACTAATGGAAGACTTCTATAAGATAAATTTTGATGGAGCTTCTAGAGGAAACCCAAGATCATCAAGAGTAGGTGTTTGTATCAAGGATGCAAGGGGAGTTGTAAAAGAAGCTCATTAAATAAGCTTACCTCCAGGAACAAACAATATGGCAGAATCATTGGCTCTCCTTTATGGATTGCTTCTTGCAAGACAACTTCAAATTAATGCAATTCATATAGAAGGTGACTCTCTGATAGTGGTGAATGCATGTAAAGAAAGAACATGTTTTAACTTGCACATGAAGTATGTTTTACAAAATGCTTGGAAACTCTTGGATGAATTCAATGTATACCACATTTCACACATGTATCGAGAAGGTAATACTCTTGTAGATTGTTTATCTAATATTGGTTGTGATAAGAAGGAAGTCCTCATTATGGAAAATGATGGTACTCTTCAAGATTTCTTAGTCTTAAGAGATATAATTGACTGAGAGTGTTTTTTATAATTTTATCTTCAGTGATTTATCCAATGGGGAGTTAAAAGTGTTTAAGTCAAACCATTTATCACATGGATTTTTTTTCAAAATGATTATTATAAAACAAGGACCATCTAACTTAATGCTTTGACCTTTATCTCTTCTTGTTTAAATTTAGAAAGGATTTAGTAAGGATATCTCACTAATAAATGAAGGGGTAGTGCTATCTCACCAAATTACAAGTTGGAGAATCTTTTAAGGGGTTGTCAAAGATTTTTTTAAGATGAGTTGATAAAATAGTCACTTCATTTCAAGTGCATTGGTATTGGGAGGCTTATGACTCATGTGATTATTAAAGTTTCATGTCAGAAGTGAGTTGGGAAAGGACGCTCTCAAGTGAGAGAAGGTATCCTCATTTATTTGCTAACTCTTAGATTTTTTGTAGGTGATTGCTCATACTTAACACCATTTATAATGATGGTTTTGGTATGCTTAGAAAAAATGTTCACTTTCTAGATTCAGAGGCAGATGTCACTCAAACTCATGATGATATCAGCCGGTTGGTGTCACCTTTCTTCAAGAATGTGAAGGGATTTATATCACTCACAATTTATTCTCATTTCTTCATACTTTTAAGCATAGTAGGCAAAGGGATTCAAGAAGTTGGGAATGTAAATTCAATCCTCATCAAAAGAAGGGGAAATTAGGGTCTACAGAACTTGTAGCAAAAGAATAATGGAGTATCTTCCTCACAATCACCGAGTCCCTATTCTGATTGCAGACTAGGAATTACCTTTCTCTGAAACAATTGGGGATCTCTAGCTTGTGCAGGTATTTAAATCTCACTACTATCAATATAGAAAGAGTGTTGTAAGAATCATTGGAGGAGAGGTACTTTATCCCCAAGCTCGGTGGGCCATCTTTCCCTCTCAATTGGTTTCCATATTTTTATCTAATGCTTATGATCTACTCCAATCTTTACCTAATCTTCAACTAATAGCTTCCAAAGTGGTAAAGGAGGTCTTTCTACAAGACAATAGATTGCTTAAAGGTGTACAAGCGTATGAATTTTGGAAAGGTCAAGGGAGAGTAGGTGGTCTCTTTCCTTGCCACTTTCTACTCAATGGGAATGTATATGTTTCTATTCTTGATTGCATCAAGAATATGTTGGAGATGCGAAACTTCCATTATTTGTAGTTGGTGCTAGAAAGACGTAGGGTGGCAGTTGATGGGAATTTGGCAGATGATATCAAAAGGTGGACCAATGAAATTCTCACTTTGTTTGACCATGTTTATGTCAAAATAGTTAACATGCCTACTCCTTAGTTTTCTCCACATACACCAACACCTCGAGTAGCTCCTCTGGTGTGTGTTCTAGACCATGCAAGTTCTTCCTATAGTGTCCCTCTAGTTGATACTGTTTGTTTTTGTTCAGTTGATAGTTGTTTTAGCTATTTTTGGATATTAAGCTACTTTATTTTAGTTATGAAACTGATACTATGCTGGTTTATACTTTATTGATGATACATTAGATATATGGTTGATCATCTGATTATGTTCATGTGGCAACATTATGATAAACATTATGTGTGTTATGGTTTTATGTTGTTTTGAAGCATTAGTGTGTTTATGATGTAGAACTATATGTTAGTATTGGTGAAGGAGACAGTGTAACATTACTCACTCGTGCGTACCCTACTATTTTGTGACTCTCTTTCATGGTGTGATTGTTGATTTATGCATATATGTTTGACAATGTTGTTTTATGTAGTTTATAGGTACTAGGCATCAACTCCACTTGCTTTGTCAAGTTTTAGCATGTCACAACCCAATGAAAACATGTTGTTTCAGAGATAATGTCAGGTCCTTCTTTATCCATCATTCCTTTATAGGATGATTATCCATTTGTCACCCATTTTTGTTTTGTCATTCAGTTCTGTTGAGTCATTCATGTTTTCATCTTGATGGGAAATTCATTAATTAGTTAAATGGTTTAATTTATAAGTTATTTGATTTATGTAATGTTGTTGAAATATTAAACTAAAATTTGATTGTTGTTTTAGAAGGTTTGATTAATTGAATTAATTAAATAGGATATTTAATTAAATGTGATTGCTAATTTTGAATAATAGATATCTATTAATTTTAATGTACAAATTTAGATGTTTGAAAAGTAGATATTATTGAATAGTTTGTTTTCAACAGATTATGAATAAATATATAGAATCTTGATGTAGAGTCAGAAAGTAATGTTGATAGATAGTTAAGTTATGTGATTATGAGTTAATTGGAAATGAATTAAAAGCTTTGTTTATGCAAAAATTATTGAGGCAATATTGGTAATTTTTGGTTTTTTGGGGAAGAAAAGTTTTCACAACAATTTTTGGGGAAAAAGATTATTCTTTGTGGTTTTAGTTGAAAATTTTTGGAGACAATGAATTTGAAGGATTAGTGCATTTTAGAAAGTATATAGTTTCAGACTTCATGATTCTTGCTTCAATCTTCTCAGTTTCGAGCAAATATCTCAAGTTTTCTTCTTTTGATTTACATTTTCTTGAATAGTAGCTTTTGAGAATTGTTTCTGATATTTGTTCTTCTGTATGGTAGAAATTTTTTGTTCAATCTTCTACATAAATATAAAAAAATAAGTTGTTGTAGATTAGTGTTGAAATATTGAGGATTTTTTTTTTAAGGAAACGAAAGCTATTTAAAAACCTAGTTGTAATAAAATTGGCTTTACCTTCTTTCTTTTTGTGCATGGTATCTATTGAACTCATTAGTTTTTAGAATCTTTTGTTGCTTCAGATCAACGTGATTTAAATCCCTGAATTTAAAAGAGAAATTACTTTAAACTTAATGTCAGCATGTTGTTGCATTGAGTCAGTGTCTAGAAATTACAAACTATCCTTATTTATAGAATTCCCTTCGTCTCGGTGGCTGCATGAATTGATTCATGAGATCAATTGAGAATGAACAACAACATATTCGTTGCAACCTAAATTATTATCTCTTTAGAATCATAATTTTACTCTTTTATTTTATGTTGAAAACCATCTTAGTGGATGGTATGTATGAGTCGAGCACATCTCCTCTACCAATCCTCAATGTTCAAAATTCTTGTAGTAACCTTATTCTCTTATCTTGCATGTCTACGCAGCCAATTTTCTTTCAATCTCCTCATTCTTTGTCAAGCGAATTTTGCTTGGTATTTTTAGCGCTGCTCTTCTTTCATCCATCTTCTATATCAATGGCCACACAATAGTCTTCTTACCCTTCCCTCATTCTTTGTATTCAAGTTCATTATGGTGTTGTTGGTACTGCATTCTCTTTAGTAATCTTTTCATTACCAGATCATTATATCATTTTGGAGATGCCTATTTCTCTTCTCTTACCTATGCCTTGGATTTTATTTATTCTCCTTTAGCTCTTGTGCATCAGTGGTATTTGACAATCTATAGATTTTTTTATTGTAAACTTCTATTACCTATTAAGCTCGATGTCATGCAATGGTTAATACCATAGTTGTGTGCTTCTTACCTGTTGTGGTATCCTTTTTGCATGTCATATATGTTTTTATTGCCTTGTGAATCGACATTGAGGATCGAACCAAGTCTTGAGTCATGTGGGTTGGAAAACAATAGTCATAGGCCAATTTCGACCTTCATGCAAACTAGCTTTAGTAAACTGTATGTTAATGGTAATCATTCATTGTAATCGATTCCTCTGTCCATACATTTATGCTTGTTAATTAGTGCATCAATAATTAGTATTGATTAGTTTTTCTATGAATATTTTGATATATAAATATATCTATGTAGGTCTTTGGTTCTACAAATACAAAGGTAGATATATATCAAACATTTTGATATGCTTCTTGTAATGTACAATAGTACTTGTCTTGCTTAATATCTATATATGAATATACTTTCATTGTAATAATATATATATATATATATATATATATATATATATATATATATATATATATAAAAAAAATACGATATCAATGTACATTCAAGTTCAGTATTGTTTTAAATCAGATTTTATTGTAATTATCTGGAATACATATATATATAAGTAGAATAGCATTATAATATTTGCTCATTTTGATATATATATATATACATCCATATATATTGGTGTATAGCTGAAGATATTAAGAAAGCTTTGGTGTTTCTTGTAATATAATGATTGTATTTATAATATAATTGTTAATGATTCAATAATGCACTTTTGTGTTATTGAGTTTTTAAATCTTCTAGAGGCTAGGAAAGGAAACTTGTATTGTAAAGCTTATTATGCTTGTACTTTGATGATCAATTGCAATTATTTTATTTGGGATTTAGCCATGCATAGTTTATTTGTTACCTTGGTGGTATTTTTGAGAGTTCAATAGTTTATATCATGATTGAGATGTGTTCATTCATGGTTTTGTTTAATGTGCATGATGGCTATCCTATGTAATTATCAATAAGTTATGTTATTGTAAGTAGGAAGAGTGGCTTGTCATAGGGACTGAAACCCTAAAAGGTAACCAGGGTAACCTATTGGGAGTTTTAATTTAGTGAAAACCTAATTAAATGTATTAGGGGCTAGGTAGTGTTCATAAATAATTTAGATAATTTGATTGCCTCACCTAATTCCCTAGTGCTTGTATAGATTAAGGGTAGGTTGGTATGGCCTGGAATGGCATGATCATCTACTTTTTCTTCTTGAAAGGTAGTTTGATTCCACATGATTTTGTTTAGGGGACGAGAATCGGTAGAGATTGCTAGGGTAACTTGGTACAAAGGCCAATAGTATAAGAAGATTCATTAGGGTAACCTATAGTAAACTGTGTGATGACACTCTTTTCCTGATGCATGTTATGTGGTCTCGTGTGTAGAGTTACCTTTTTTTATGTGGTTGACTTTGGGAGCTTTGTTTATAATTATGTGGTTTAGATATCATTATGTTGTAATGTGTATGTCAAGCTATGTGATGTTATGTTTTGTCTTCATGTTTGTTTATCTTGTGGACTTGATATTATCTCCTAGCATGAGGGGTGGACCTTCGGGTACCACATGGTTGGGAGGAACATGCTTTATCCTCCATTAGGTTCCCTTGTAGGTTTTGTAGTGTGTGGATGATATTGTTCTTATGATAGGTTCCTGATTTTACATTATTCATGGATTTGGATGTTGAGCATGCTCGTGAACAAGGTTGAAAGATGTGTTATGATCTTCATCTATATTGTATACATTCATGATGTTTATGTGAGACCTTATTGTGATAATATTATTATGATGTAATGAGATGTTTTATAATCTTACTTGATGTAACTGGAATATGTAACTTGACTTTATTATGATTATGTAATGGGATCATTCATTATAGATAGGATTTATCCTTATGTTTTATGGTTGTAGTTTAAAGATGAGATGTTCTTAGTTATGTATGTTTACATAATGTTGTCACATAACCCTGAGAACGTATGTGTAGATGTTTACTTTGTACTTGTGTTGTAATAGAATGTCTTTTAAAAAAAAAATATTCATTTTTTTTGTTACTTTGTGTGTGTTGTTCTCTAGGTTCCATGGTGGGGCATTATAGCTTGGTATCAGAGCACAAGGTTCTAACACTAGGCACTCTAGAAATTTTTGTGATCCCATTAGGTTTTCCTAGATGTTAGACTATGTAGTTTGTATTTTCAAGTTGTCTTTTGCATCTTGTAAGTGAGACTTGTCTTTGGTTTTGTGTAGGAACATGCCTAGGCATTGAGGTATGGGTCGTGGTCAAGGCTGAGGTGGTGGCTGTATGGCTAATCACCAAGATAATCTTCCTTAGAGTCCTCATGAGATTGAGAATGTAGAGAAACATGATCCTTAGATTAATCAGGTGGGTGAGGAACATAGTCCAATTTAGTCAGGTTTAGAGGGAGCTGTATTATGTCCCTTTCTTGAGGAGGTTCTTGCTCACCTTGGTCCTAGACAAGAGGCTAGCCATGAAGTGGCTAGAGAATGAGATATATCACCTAGGAGAGTTGTTGAGACTATGGAGTAGGATTTTGTTGTTGTGGGGCATATGAGAGACTTATTGAGGGCACACCCTCCCACATTCGATGGTACTGGTGGTGGTCCGGAGGCAGAAAATTGGTTGATAGACTTGGGAAAGTGTTTTTCTTTACATCCATATGGTAGCAACACTAGAGCTAGATGCACCATTATGCATCTTAGAGGCTTTGCCTCTACATGTCAGTGATTGGAGGAGAAAAAATTGTGTCTGGATATTGGTTCAGTATCATGGGATACATTCTTGGAGAGATTCAAAGCGTGTTTCCTATCAGAGCATTGGAGACAACATCGTGTAGATGAGTTTCATGATCTGCATCTGATGGCCATGTCAGTTGAGTATTTTGAGTGTAGGTTCGATGAGCTCAAATAGTATGTCAGAATTGTGGATGATGAGGCTATGTTGGTACAACACTTCATCAGGGGCTTGAACACCTGTATCAACAAAAGAGTTAGAGTTTATAATCCGAAGACTATGGAGGTAGTCATGGAGAAGGAATGACTTGTGGAGGAGAATTTGACCATGGCTTTGGGTGGTCATACAAGTGTTCAGATAGGTAGTGCACCTACTACAGGATTTGGTCTATGAGGCAGTCAAAATCAAATAGGGGGTTCCTCTTGAAAACAATAGGCACCTGCTAAGGGTGGTCAGCAACAACAACAACATCATTACCGTTACCCACCAAAGAATAAGAATTCTCAATTTTAGTTGTGTAATAGTTCATAGTATGGGAAGAATCATAATTGGTGGCATAAAAAGTGTAATCTTTAGGATCAACCAGCATAGAGTGCATAGTCTATGGTTAGCATAGGTAGTTTTCAACAATCAAATGCACCTTCGGGTGGTAGAGGTTTTGGTAGAGGTATTGGCTACTTTTCATGTGGTCAATAAGGTCACATTGTGAGGCAGTGTCCTATGAGAGACACATCAAGATTTGGTCAATGAATGACAGCTTTGGAACCGATAGTAGGAGATGTAGGTTGTTCTCACAAGGTTTTTGCTATGGTAGATAACCGTCAAGCAAATCATCAGAACACTATGGTTGAGACTTCAGGTCAGTTACAAGGTATTAATGTTTCTATCCTTTTTTATTTTGGATTTTCTAATTCATTTATTTCTCCATCTATTGAGCGATGTCAACTTGTGGCAGTAAAGCAAGGTGATAGGTGGTAGGTTGAATTGGCCTCTAGGGTGAAGGTAGCAGTAGAATCCCTTGTTCGCAATTATGGACTAAGGATTAGATTACTATCTACCTCGGTAGATCTTCATGTTACACCTCTTGGTTCTTATGATATTATTTTGGGTATGGAATGGTTGGAATCCCATCGTGTAGTGATTGATTGTTGACAAAAGATAGTATGTTGCTTAGATGATTCTAGTGCAGAAGTTGAAATAATTGGTGTGAAGAGACCCATCTCCTTGTGGATTATATCTACTATGTAGTTAAGGAGATGCATCCATCAAGGTTTTTAGTTGTTTGCAGCAACATTTAATGACTTGGAGATAGGGGAGAGTCAAGAGGTATCTCTTGATGAGTACCATATTCTTGGGGAATTCATAGGTGTTTTTCCTAGTGATATTCCTAGTATGCCACCAAAATGTGACATAGATTTCAAAATCAACCTAGTTCCTGGAGCAGAGCCTATATCTCAAGCTCCATATAGAATGACCACACTGGAACTAGAAGAGCTTTGTATGCAGTTGGAGGAACTTTTGGCTAAGGGTTTTATATGTTTGAGTGTTTCTCCTTGGGGAGCACCTATTATCTTCACGAAGAAGAAGGACGAATCTCTCAGATTGTGTATCAATTATCATCGATTGAACAAAGTGACGGTAAAGAATCGATATCCCTTACCCAAAATTGATGATCTCTTTGATCAAATCAATAGAGCTAACATGTTTTTTAAAATTGATTTGAAATCAGGTTACCATCAGTTGCACATTTTATAAGTGGGCATTCATATAACAACATTTCAAGCTTGTTATGGGAATTATGAGTTCACAGTGGTACCATTTGGGTTAAAAAATACACCATCCATTTACATGATTTTGATGAATGGTATTTTACGCACTTACCTTGATCATTTTGTTCTCATGTTTCTCGATGATATTTTGATCTATTCGAGAGATATGAAGGAGCACAAAGAGCATATGAGATAGGTATTGTAGTGCTTGAGAGAGAATCAGTTGTTCAAGAATTCGGAGAAGTGTGAGTTCTTCTAGACTGAGGTGAAATACCTTGGTCATGGTATCTCTGGAGAGGGTATTATTGTGGATCCTTCAAAGATCCAAGCCATCATTGATTGGCCAGTGCCTACCAATGTACCTAAGGTTCATAGTTTTATGGGTCTTGATGGGTACTACAAATAGTTTGTTTAGGGGTTTTCAAGGATTTCTCATCCCATTAATTCTCTTCAGAGGAAAGGGAAGAAATTTATTTGGTCAGATCAGTGTCAGTCAACTTTTCAGACACTCAATGAAAAGTTGACTAGTGCACATATCTTAGCCATTCCTAATCCTACTAAGGACTTTTTTATTTGCACTGATGCGTCTTTAGAGGGATTAGGAGTTGTGCTAATGTAGGATGGTCATGTGATCACTTATGATTCTCACAAACTCAAGGATCATGAACTGAAATATCCTACTCATGATTTGCAGCTAGCTGTAATTGTTCATGCTTTGGTTTGATGGAGGCATTTCTTGTTGGGGCATTATTTTGAACTTCACAATAATCACCATAGTCTGCAGTATATTTTCACATAGCCTAATTTGAATGCTAGGCAAAGATGGTGGATGGAATTATTATGTGAGTATGACTTCGAGGTGAAATTTATCCAAGGGAAGGAGAATGTAGTGGTTGATGTGTTATGCCTTGCATAACCACCCCATCTTTTGCCTTGGTCAAAATGGGTTCCCCTTTGTTTTTCTTGTACTTAGTTGTTTTTGAAACAAAGTTTGGAGTCTAGTTTTTGCCAATACTCTATTTTTATCTTTGGGTTCTTTGTCGGAATTGGAACTGGAGCTGAATCGTGTTCTAAAAGTTCTTTTGAGGCTTGTTTTTGGTTCTATCCCGATAGTCTTTTTCTTTGCCTTTGTTTTTTTGGTCTTTAGCAGAAGCAAAGCCGGAGTGGGAATTGGGATGGTTGTTATCAAAATTTGCAAAATCATAATCTATTCTGATCCTGCCTCCGCTACTTTTTTATTTTTTGCTTTGTCTCGATTTTCATGTTTTGTTTTATTAGGTTGGTCTTTTACTTAACTTTTGTTTTTGTTTTTGTTGGTGGAGCTGGAACCGGAATGGGAATTGTGTTATGGAGTTTTATGAATTTGAGATTCCGTTTCCATTTTAGTTCTGCCCCCGCCAATTTTTTGTCATTGACTTTTTGACTAAAGCACACTATAGACTAGTGTTCGTTCTCTTACAGTTCTGACTCCGCCTGTACTGCATTTTAATGCATTAATGGTGGTTGCCGGTGTAGGTAGAAATTCACATATTTACCTTTATTAAGGGTTAAAGTCGATCATTATTGTTATTATTACAAGTCTAAGAGCGTGAAGAGCAATAGCATAGTTTGTTTGAGAAAATTGATCGAGATAGAGAAGGGATATTATGTGCGAATCGATTCAGAAAGTTAGCGCGGGTTTGTTTGCGTTTGAGGTAGGTCTTTTATCTTTGTTGTTCTTTGTTTATTTGCAGTTGTGTTCATTGTGTTTTGCTTTATATCTGCTCGCGTATTCAATCATTGTGTTTTAAAAGAAAATCTATGATCGTCGATGTGATTGAATGAGCAGGTTCTTGTTTTCTCTTGTTTCTTTTACTATAAAATCGTTGTTTTCTTGTTTTATTGTGTCATTTCTTTCTATTTTTAGGGCACCATCACTTTCACGTCTTAATCGTGATTGCATTGTGTCATTTTTTGGTTTGCAGTAGATTAGAATAGATTAAGGGTTTTTAATGGTGTTTGTTAGATTAAGAATCTATAGTGAGGTAGATTAGAGATTTTACAGTGAGTTAGGGTAGATTAGATTTATTGTTTAAATTAGGGTTTCGTCGTTTGGTAGAATGGAAAGGTTTAAACCCGTGCCCTAGTTTTTGTCAAGTTTGTTAGATTAGGGTTTCGTTGGTCTCTACAATTACTTTAAATGATTAAAAAAATGATATCCTAAAGTGCCATTGATTCCCTACGGTCATATGAGTATGGTATTTTTAAAGCTCCTTTGCCATTGTATAGCGACCTAGGTCTAAATCATGCAGTTATGTTGAAAATGAATAAATTTGATGATGTCATGATTAGCATAGGTGGAGGCAGGATTGGAATAGATTATGGACCTAAGAGTTTTGTTTTATAAAAGTCATCAATCCCATTTTTTATCTTGTTTCCGATTCCAAGTTTTAAAAGGTTTTCCTTGAAGTATATGATAACTAGCGAAGGCGGGATCAGAACTGATCTTGAACTTAAGAATTTTTTTTATGAAGGTTATCTATTCCATTTTCATCCCGGGTCTGGCTCCGCGTATAGTGGGAAAGTCATTTTTCGAAGTAGTGATAACCAAATCAGAGGCGGAGGCGAAATGGAAATAGAATATGAAAAAAATGAGAATTCAAAGAAAATCAAATCCCTTTTTCATTCCGATCCTGGTTTTGATAACCTCCCCAACTCCAACTCCGAGCTCGTTTGTTATTAGGTGAAGTTTCTATATCGGTTTTTACTCTGAGTCCGCCAGTTTTGTAAAAGAGATTGTTTGGAGCTTTTGTCTAGTTCTAACTCCGATGTATGTGTAATAGGTATGTTTTAAAAGCATGTTTTATGATGATATCTAAAGACCTAATTAGAGGTTTGCTTGCAAGAGAATTGAGAGATGTTAGGAATGTTAGGAGAGGCTACTCGAAGGAATCAACCGGCTGGAACATCAAAGACAGCACCAAAAATAAAGAAGGTGAAACCAGAACAACTGCCTTATACATTGAGGTATGATCATAGGAATCTAGTAGTGAAAGTGAGCAAGGTGGAATCAGACTGGTCAGATATCATAGATACTAATCTGGCCTAGTATAGATTTGAAGAATTACATGAAGAGACCTTTGCAGAATGAGCGAACTTGATAGGGAGAACACAAAGGATTGTTGACTCCGGTCTTGCACATATCATTGTGTTTCCTATATCAGTCCAGTGTCTAGAGTTGATATTGACAATGGCCAGTACTTATAATCCAGCTACAAGACTATGCATGGATTCACAAAATTATGTGATTATAGATCTTACTCCACAAATGTTCCAAAGCATATTTAATGTTCTTGATCCCAAGAACTTGGTGTAGTTGACTGAAGCAGAGGCATTGGAGAAATATAGCAAGCATAAGGACTCCAATAAGTCTCACTTAAACAAAAGATGGTTAAGCACAAAGAAGAAATCTTTAAGTAAGTTGGCAAACCAGCCAAAGAGGGCAGATTTCAAGAAGGAGATATCTGATTTGATATTAATGTTGTCCAAAGTGTTTGGGAAGAGGGATGCCTTCCACTTCAAGGAATGGATGTTTCATTCTATTCAAGTAATCTTTCAGGGTGATTACTAGTTTGGTTGGTCAATGATTATTTCTGATGCCATATGTAGATACCGAAAATTGGTCTAGGCTTGTGAGTACACATTTCAACATAATTTTCTATAGTCCGTCGTCTTGATTAAATAATGTTACTTATTTAATTGTCTTTCTAACACATATTTCCTCTATTAATTAAATACCCTTTTTAATTAATTCATTAATTCATAATCATCCTTTATTCAACTTAATTAATTAAATAAATCATATTTATTTAATTATGTTGCGAACTAATTAATTCTTTCCCCTTTATCTATCAATTAAATAATTTATTATTTAATTCCCCTTTATCATACTTTTCCAACTATAATTAAATATCTTTATTTAATTATTCATTTAACCCCTTTTCATCTATAATTAAATATTTATTATTTAATTATTCATTTTATCCTTTTCAACAGCCAAATTAAATAAATTACTTTATTTATTTAATTAAAAGTCTCATATTTTGAATGTTGAATTAAATTAACATTTAATTCATTATTTAATTAATTATGTCACATTCCTCTAACATTCAGTTATCTCTTACATGCACTTATCGTCTGACTCGAGTTATCTCTATGAGAGAACTCACAACTAGTCGATTAACTAGTTCCAACTCATATGCATGATCTATATCTATTAATTAAATATCTTTATTTAATTAACTAACTCAAGTTTGCATTCACATGCATTTATCATGCATTTATTCTCCAACTTCTAACTTTGGCTTTTGCATACAAAGTCTATTTCTTTTATTTTTTGAAGATGAAGATTGGAACTCATGTTCTAAAATTAGTCTTTACCTGCAGTTGAACTCATGTTCTAACTCACATTCTATCTGTCACATAACTCATCGCATGGCATTCATCAATCTCATCCATCGATCTCTCTTTCAATCTGAGCCGATCATTTGAAAACACAAAATATATAAAATGGCCTATCATTATCATTATTCCTCCTCCCGAAATCATTATACACTTTTGAGAAGAAACAATCTTCGATATTTTGCTGAGACACTCGACGAATTTATGCTTGCATTCAAACACAGAAATCTGAGGGCAAGAATAACAATACAGCAAGATGGAGAAGGGTGATTGAGATAAATCGAGGAAGTATTTGCATATTCGGTGAGATCATTCTAGTTTTTATTAGTTTAGATTAATAATGCCTACTTATCGTTCTTCGTTGTTTTATTTAGATTAGAATTGATGTTTAATCTTGTGCAGCTTTAGCATCTTCCACAAATCTGAAAAATCTGAGTTACATTTGGTGAACCCGACATATTTGACCATAAATTTTACAAGGCTACATATTTTTTCACAAAATTTTTTTGCAAGTAGACGACATTCTCAAGAGCTTTCAAAAAAAAAGTCAGATTTTTTGGTGATGTTTTGAATTTTTTATAATTTTTTTATTATTTTTCATAAAATATCAATTTTGAGAGAAATTTGTCGAATATTTTGGATATGTTTACATTTCTAGAAAGAGATTTAAATTTGAATAGGGTTTTGTTCTTTAGGTTTTAAATTTGGATAAATTGTTTTTATTCAAACAATAGATCTTTGAAAATTATGGTTTCATAGATATTTGCTTAAATCTCACAAACGGTTGCAGATCTATTCACAAAATTTTTTATGCAGATTTGAAATTATGTCAAGCACCTTCAGTGAAAAAATCAGATTTTTTGGATCTGTTTTAAATTTTTAATAATTTTTTTATGATTTTTTCATAAAAAAATAATTTCAGGTGCAAAACAGACAATCTTTCAGATTTATTTACATTTTTGGAAAGCTCTTGAAATTTAAGTATGGGTCTATTCTCTGTAGTTTTATTTTTACTATCAAAAATATTTCAAAAAATCAGATTTGTCTTGACTAGCTATTCGGGTTTTGGCTTTGTTCGGTTTGTGCATGTGCAGAAAAAAAAAAATACTTCAAAGCACACATTGGATCAAGTGGACAAAAGAAACTTGGAGATAAATCAATTCTAAAGGAATAACATAGTATTTGCAGGATGAAGCTTTGAAGACAATTAAAACCCAAGACATTTTTTCTGCAGGACAAAAGCTGAAGACTATGAACTACTAATAAATTGCATGCAGGACTTAATGCCTTTGTGTTAATTTATTTAAATAAGCTTTTTTTTGTAGATAGATAATCATCGTGTGGGATTAAAATGAATTTTCTATTTGATAGATAGAAATTTGTCATTTGGAATAAAAAGAACCACTGTCTTCTTTGTTTGGTGCTTTGCACATATTTGTAAACCCTTACGATTTAGTACACTGAAGTATCCTCTCCCCTTGCACAGTCATGCAATCCTGGGTGTAAGAGAAATGGTTGCTGACTCTAGAACTTGGGCCTGTCTTGGTGGGAAAAAGTACTCACCCCAAAACGACTCAGACCGGTAGCACGCTAAAGCCAAGCGACTTCCAGCCAGTCTATAAAAGTCGATTCTTGGGGAAACCCCAAGAATCACGTGCACTAATCTGACGAGATGGATAGAAATGGACTCTCACCGATGTTGGTTAGTGTCCCACGAATGGAATGCCTAAATTAAAATCCTTGTTGTAGAGTTACCAAAATCCTATCTACTTGTTGGTGCAGCAGGCCGGACCTGTGAAGCCATCTTACAATCTTACGGTTTACGTGTAGAGATGAAAAGTATGCCATGGGAGATTCATGGGTACTGTAGCTTGGCTACCCCGTATAAGTGAGTACCGTGGAGGAGAGCCAGTGGGGTCAAACTACTAATCATCCACCGTAAATATGCATAGCTGGAGAAATCCAAGTAAGAATTCAACAAGTACTATCCTAAAAACCTAGGGTGTAAATGTTTTTCGAGTCTCAACAGTCCATTCATCACAAAACTAAAAATACTTTGAATGCCATGTTTGTTGTTTGCTGTATTTTCCAAAATCTTGATCAAACAAACAAAGTTAGTCAAACAACTTTCAAAAAAAAAATTTCAACTGTCAGGAACAGAGCCGCATTTGTCAGTTTAATCACCGCATCTGTATTAGAGAGTCGCATCTGTTAGGGGAATAATCACATCTATCTGTCATAATTTTCACAATCTTGAAGTTTCGAAGTGCATCTGTCACATCCTGAGTCGCATGTGTCCATGCAAACTGCAAGTGTCTGTCAGGAAAACTAGTTTTTAGAGTCCAGAATAGGAAAAACGCATGTGAATTGGTAAACCGCAATTGTCATAGGAAAGACCGCAACTGTCAAAAACACCGCAACTTTCAGAAACACTGCAACTGTCAGAAACACCACAACTGTCCAATCCTGAACCGCAACTATTAGGTAAACTGCATCTACCTGTTAACAGAGAACAATCAAAACTGCAAACTGAGTCCGAACAGAAACTGTCAAAATTTTGCTCAAAAATATTGCATCCATTAGGTGGTTATATACATTTTAATTACAATCCATGTCTTCATCATAGTCATCCAAAGTCACATGCATATAGATACTTCCTCAGAAATCTTAGTTACAATCCACATCTTCGTCATTGTCATCCTAAGTTGCATGCATCTAGATACTCCCTAGGAAATTGCATATCACAGCATAGATAAGTTTACTCGTCTTTGGATAAATTCATGTCCCGATTTGTCACACTCATCAAACCTAGTCACCTTAGTCTTATCTAGTGCATCTTTTCAGCTCAACAAGTCTAGTTTGGAAAGTTCACTTTGTCAACTGTCATTTGTCCTACAATCAGGTTCCTTGGTCAAAACAAATCCTTGCATGCATTTACTCCATAGGAGGTAGGTTATACCCATTTTTAGAATCATAGTCTACACGAGGTCTTACATATTGTCCATCTTACCATACGTCATCTCAGTATACGTCTTTCTAGAAATCATTTTAGCAACATCCTTATTGTCCAAAAAAATACAAAAACATAGAATTAGGTCATATCAGTTCTTAAGCATAGTCTGCATTACCCCATTTTGAGCAACTTTTTTATGGTCGAAAGAAGGTCTCAAAAGAGGCACAAAGAAATGGCAGACCCCAACGAGTTTATCAATCCTTTCAACACTCAACCACCTAGGAAGAACAAACCACACAAACCATTTCTTGATAAATTTGTCACTAGAGACGCCAATGGATGAGTCTTTGTTGAAGACATAGAGTCTGCAGTCCAAGATCCTGAATTTGCATCCTTCATGGATGAGTGCTTGGCAAATGATCCCCAACGCTATCTAGCAAAATTGCTAGTAGAAGGTGCCACACTACCACCAAGATTTGACATTCACACATTGAAAATGACATCTACCCAACCAATGCAAACAGTGACATCAAGTGGTTCTATGCCCCAAATCACCGCAGCAATACCAACTGGCATACCAACTCAGACATTGTCAATTGTAAACACAACCCCTTTCAACATAACACAAGGTTTACAATTTACGATGGGAGCAACTTCATCCAACCCCTTTGGCACCAACACGATTGGTAAGAGATCTAAGGCGGGTACGGATATTCCTATCCCAAGTCAAACCATTCACACAGGATATATTCCTATCCCACAACGGGCTATTCAAACGGGATATATTCCTTCACCAAATCACAAACCGTTGCAAAACATGGCATATCAGAATGTCTACATTGATCCGAACAACGCCAACACCATGTCCTTGACACAAGTCGATGTCCTTTAGAATCAAATGCAAACTCTCCAACAACAAATGGATAATATGTCTATGTTAGGCAAACGAACTATCTCAGCACAAGACTTATGTCCATCTCCATTTGACAAAGTGCTTTACATGACACCTTTTCCCCATGGATACATTATACTGATTTTGCCTAAGTATAATGGGAAAAAGAATCCTCTATAACATATTAGGGAGTTCTCAACAGCATGCAGGGACATATTGTATGACCCCACATATCTAATGAGACTATTTCCATGAACCCTTGTTGGGATAGGACTGGAATGGTTTTCTAAACTACCATATGGTATACGCTCTTGGGGAGAATTAGCTGAAAAGTTTGTTGAACATTTCTCTTTCAACATATACAATGAGATAACAATAGCAACCTTGTGCCACATGACACAAGAATATGGCGAAACTTTCACCACTTTCTTTCAGAGGTGGAGAAGTCTAGCTAGTAGATGCCCAGTTGAGATACCAGAGAAACAAAAGGTCACGATATTCCTAGAGAACATCAATCCAAAACTGCGGAGTGATTTAAGAGTACATTGTTGTACCTCATTCCTAGACTTGGTACAGAAAGGCATCATCCTTGAGAAAGGCCTTATTGATAAAGGCGAAATAAAGGTACCAGGTAGGAATCCTATTGTCCAAAATCAAAACATGCCAAATGATAGAAGACAATTCTGGTCCAGAAACAAGAATGTTACAAATGATGGCATTGTCGATGCTAAAAACATATATACAAGGCCAGTTATCACACTGAGAGGATACAACCAAAATCAAGACACAATGGATAATCTAGATCAAACGGCTAACTATCTCCAAAATTCACAGCAACAACGACCTCAAAGAAGATTTCCAACATGTGAATTTACTCCTCTAGGACAACTGATCGAGGTTATTTACAAAGAATTGATTAAACACAATCTCATCAAACCGTTGGAACCAAGAGAATATGATCCTGGATAATTTAAACCTTCCTGGTGGGATGACAAAGCCCATTGTGAATATCATCAAATAAAAGGACACAACCTACAAAATTTTTTCCAACTCAAGGGCATTATCCAAGACTTTGTGGAGAACGGAACCATAGAGGTCAGTGGACAAAAAAACACCAAGAACAGTGATCATAAGGTCTTCAAGGACCCATTACATGACCACACAAAAGGAAAAGCCTCCGGTTCGGGAACTAAGACCGATCCATCAACCAATTACGTAAACACCAATTTTGACTATGGAAAAGGAAAGATTATAAATAGCCTCCACGCTGCAGATGAGCATGTCGATACCTTCACCATTAAGAAGCCTCTAGAATGTAGTGTCAACACACGCAGAACCAAGATCACTATTCCAAGTCCTTCTTCTGAGCCGTCTACACAAGCTTCCAAGTTCAAGTACAACCTTCTTGATCAATTGAGTAAAACCCCTGCGCAAATATCTATCTTGGAACTATTGACCTTATCACCTGAGCATCGAGCCATTCTTGATAAAGCTTTATAGAACACAACTGTCCCTACTGATTTAGATGTCAATTTTTTCGAAGAGATGGTGGGATATTTAACCAATTCGCACCATGCTACATTTTCCCAACAGGATTACTTGAGAGAAAAATCTAATCATAATGACCCATTACATCTTGAAGTCTTAGTCCATGAAACCAAAGTCAAACGAGTCTTGGTAGACAGAGGAGCAAGTTTGAACCTGTGTACCCTAAAATTGGTTAAGGCATTAGGATGCTTAGAAGATTGCGTAGATACCTCTAAGAGTATAGTCATCAAGGCTTATGATGATGAGGAAAGATCATCCAAAGGAGAGGTCACACTCCCTATCAGAATTGGTCCAACAATCATGAACACCAGCTTCCAAGTCTTGGATCTCACTCTTCCATAGAATTTGTTGTTAGGTAGACCTTGGATACACGCAATGAAAGCTATACCTTCAACGTATCACCAATGTCTCAAATTACCACATAATGGCACCGAGATCACTATTGATGGTGATCCAAATCCGTTTCAGTATTGTACGAGCCTAAAGGAAATTCCACAACGCCAAGTACCAGTTAATCAAGAATTTTCATCATCCAATTCATCCCAATACATTGACTCATCACATCTCACTAAGTCCAAATCATTCACACCTCCATCAACTACTCCTAAACTTGAAATCCAAGACAAGGGCTTTGCCGAGTATTGTATAAAGGCATCATACTATGTCAGTCAACTGATTCCACCTAAGGCATATGGCCTACCTATGGCAGATAGAATACAGTCAATAGTCATATTCAATGTTCCCCTTACAACGACATTGATCAAATGGGGAGAGCTAAGTGAGGAAATTGTGGACCAAGGTGATTCCTGGTTGTATCAAGAAGAACATGAATACCCCTCCCTGTCTATTCAAATAGCTAAGAACCAATATGGAAAAGGCTTTAAGATAATGCAAAAGGAAGGCTATGACGGGCACAGTGGGTTAGGGCTACATCAAAATGGAAGGACAGAACTGATTACTGTCCACCCACGACCGAAATACTTAGGGCTAGGGTGTCAACCACTTAGAATTGGGTTTCCTAGTACTTCGTCATTGTTTCAAGAGGAAGTGACTGCTTACGCAGACACCGAGACATCTCATGATCCACCTCCCCCATTTTACGACAACCCTCCAATCTTTGATGAATCCCCTTACTCAAGCGATGGTGAATGGGATTCCCTTTCATCTACCAGCACCATGAACATAGGCGCACTATTTGGAGAATTGGACCTAAACATGAAACCTATACCCAAACCATCTAGTCCTTGTCCTAAGAAATATTTGTCCAAAGAAGAATGGCATAAGATCTATTATTGGGAAAAACTCGATCGTGCCTCTTGGGCACCTGAACCACCATCTTCTAACGACCTATCCCAGGCAATGGTCCCACATCAACATTTACCTACCCGTAAGGAAAAGACTCAACAAGAGTTAGTCTAGAACTTCTGCGACCATGTCAACCATTCACTATTCACCCTATCAGCGGCTACCTTTAAAAACTTCGATGATGACATGCCCCTCATATATCCCAAACTTATAGACTGGGATCAACAAGGTACACCTATCTTAGACACATTCGAGAATGACGAAACAATTGCTGAGTTCATGGGACTTCAAGAAGGCATACCAAGAGGAGATCCTAAAGCTGGTTTTACCAGAGACTTGGACGATAAAGCATATTTTGGGGAGTCTATTTACACCTCTAGTCGCAAAAATGAGGATAAGAAGAAAAAAGACAATGAAAAGAACAATGATGAGTCCCTAGGTGAAAACCGAAAGGCACCTTTGGACAAAGAAAAAGTCAAAATAAAGGACGTATCCAAGGGCAAAAACCTCCCTGAGGCACCCAAGGATAGAGGTTTAAATATTCTCCCCGTTGAATAGGAAAAGTCACCGATGCTAGTAGAAGAATCAATTGCAGTCAATATAGGTACAGAAGAGAATCCAAAGATGGTATATTTTGTAGCTTCTTTAACAAAGACAGAAAAACTTGAGTTTAAGGACTTCTTCCAAAAGAGACAGATAAACTTTGCATGGTCGTATGCTGACATGCCTGGGCTAGATCCAGATCTAATATTGCACCATTTACCATTGCAACCAAGCATCAAACCAGTCAAACAAAAGTTAAGAAAAATGCACCCGTAGATTTCTCTATTGGTCAAGACAGAACTAAAGAAACTCTTGGATGTAGGATTCATAAGGACAATAGACTATGCAGATTGGATATTGAATCTTGTACTCGTGACTAAACCAAATGGGGGCATTCGAATTTCCATAGACTTTAGAGACATCAACAAGGTGTGTCCTAAGGATGACTTCCCTTTTTCGAATATAGATATGATAGTGGATCTTACAACGGGGTATGAGATGCTATCCCTCATGGATGGTTTTTCGGGATACAACCAGATTAAAATAGCAACTGAAGACCAACATCAGACAACTTTCACGTGTCCATGGGGCACATACTGTTGGAACATTATGCCTTTTGGGATTAAGAACGCAGGAGCTACTTATCAACGCACAATGACTACAATTTTCCATGACTTTGTACACATTCTCATGGAAGATTATGTTGATGACATTATAGCAAAATCAGAAATAAGAGAAGCTCACTTAAAGGTTTTAAATAAGATATTCCAATGGCTAGAGAACTACAATGTCAGGCTGAATCCGAAGAAGTGTGTCTTTGGAGTCAAATCAGGGAAACTATTAGGGTATATCATCTCTTGAAGAGGCATTGAAGTAGATCCAGAGAAGGTAAGAGCTATCATAGAAATGCCTCCTCCAATCAGCATAGGACAACTCAGACCTCTACAGGGCAGACTATAGTCAATTAGGTGATTCATAGTACAACTAGCAGATAAGATTCATCCATTTCAACATCTACTCAAGAAGGGAGTACCATTTGTGTGGACGCTTAAATGCTAGGAAGCATTCCAACAAATCAAGGACTATTTGCTAACTCCACCAGTCTTAGTGCCACCTACAGAAGGAAATCCTTTGATCTTATATATTTCAGTAACTCAGTCGGCATTAGGGGCTCTTCTCGCACAAAAGATGATCAAGGTCATGAGAGAGCGGTCTATTATATCAGTCGTACCTTAGTGGGCTATGAATTGAATTACAACAACATAGAACGTGCCTGTCTTGCAGTAGTTTTTGCTACCCAAAAACTTCGGCACCATGCTCAATTGACAAACAGTGTTAATTGCAAAAATTGATCCACTCAAATACCTTCTAAGTAATGCAGCTTTAACAGGTCGATTGGCTAAATGGGTCATGATACTTAGTGAGTATGACATTGAGTATGTCAAGAGGAAGGCTATAAAAGGATAGGTGATTGCAGATCAGTTAGCTGATGCACCTATAAAAGCAGATCATCCCTTAGTGGCAGTTTTTTAGATGAATTTCTATTCAACATTGACATTAAAACTGACTGGAAACTATACTTTGATGGGTCACATACAAATCGTGGTTCAGGAGCTGGTGTCTTATTTGTCACACCTCAAGGTGATACCATTCCCAAATTATTTAGGATTGCTTTCCCTTGTACAAACAATGTAGCAGAATACGAAGCCTTAGTGACAGGATTGAAAATGGCAACACAATGGAACATTAAGAGCCTACATGTCTTTGGTGACTCTCAACTGGTAATCCGATAGGTAAATGATGAGTACGAAACTAAGGATGAGAAGCTTTCCCCTTACAAGAGAATGGCTGATAGTTTCAAACAATATTTCAAGGACATAACTTTTCAACAAATACCACACATTCAGAATAGAGCTACAGATGTTATGGCAACCGTGGGTTCCTTATTGGATATTCCGAGTAACGTGCCTAAGTTCGAGTTTCTGGTTGAACAGTTGTTGGTACCTGCTTATGATATCCCTGATACTATGATGGTGTGTACCATTGTTGGTCCTACATCTCCTTGGTATAAAGAAATATTCGACTATCTAACAAATCAAACCTTACCTCAAGACTTGTCCAATAACCAACGTCGAACTTTCATCCGTAAGTCCGCCAAGTACACCATCATCGGAGAAACCCTATATAGATGCACCTTAGGCAATGCCCTATTGAGATGTCTCAACGCTGAAGAAGCACAAACAACTTTGCGAGCAGTGCACAAGGGTATATGTGGATCCCATTCGAGTGGTCCAACTTTATCCCATAAGATTATGAGACTAGGTTACTATTGGCCTACTATGGAGAAAGACTCATACGTCTTTGTGAAGACATGTAGACAATGTCAAATACATGGAGACTTGATAAGAGTGCCAGCACAAGAGCTTCGACCGATTACTTCACCATGGCCTTTCGCCCAATGGGGACTTGACCTCATAGGTAAGATACACCCACCATCATCCAATGGCCACAAATTCATCATTACCACTACCGAATACTTCACCAAGTGGATTGAAGCCATTCCCATGACCTACATCACTGGCACCCAAATATCTAAGTTTATTCTGAACTATATCATTTGTCGGTATGGTGTACCACAATCCATAATCACAGATAATGGCCACCCATTCAAGAACCAAGAAGTACGTCATTTATGTGAAGAATTCCACATCAAGCATCATTTTTCCACCCCGTATTACCCACAAGGTAATGGCCAAGCTGAGGTATCTAATAAAACCATTGTTAGAATCCTTACAAAGACTGTCAATGACACTGGTAGTGACTGGCATCTACAGCTTAATCTTGCCTTATGGGCTTACCGCACAAGCATCCACACTCCCACCGGTGCCACTCCATTTTCCCTCGTATTCAGGTCCGAAGCTATCTTACCTATAGAGGTCGAAATACCTTCTCTAAGGGTATCTTTGAAGGGTCATGTCGACGATGAAGAATACCGTGTCTCTAGGCTACAAGAGCTTGAATTATTGGATGAACGAAGATAGAAAGCATTAGATCATTTGCAAGCATATCAGAATCGTCTTCGTCGGAGCTACAATAGGAAGGTTCTCAATAGATATTTTGACATTGGTGACCTATTATTAATGAAGAATCCGAAGAACCAAGCTGAACATTGTCATAGAAGCCTTTGGGTCAGGAGCGTACCAACTATCTACTCTTGAAGGAGATCCGCTTTTGTCACCTATCAACAGTCTGCATCTAAAGAGGTTCTATGCTTAGCTTCTAAGAATCTGTGTCTTAATCTGGAAAAATACAAAAATATGGTTACCTTGATGAAAACCTGGCAAACAGGCTTTTTTGTAACACCGAAAAAAAAAAATTGAGAAAATCAAAACAGTAAAGAGAAATAAATCCGTCCACTAGTGAAAACCACTTCGGTGGCGCTATGGATAAGTACCATGGTGAAAACCTGGCAAACAAGCGCCATGTGTAGTCAAGCTCACTCTTCCATCTACCATCATTCTAATCAAACTTTTTCACCATCACTCATAATAAATGGTTGTCCTATCCATCATTTGGAATGATTGACATCTAAACATCCATTCTGTCATATGATCCATTCCATCTTGCAAGTCTTATTCCTGAATGGGGGAAAATCCTTGTTCTATTCCATGAATGCCTTGTACATAGCATCTCACCATCATAAAATGTCTTGAAAAAAAAACAAAAACATTAGAAAACTTCAAAAATCCAAAAAAATCAAAACATGTCAGAAAATACCAAAAATAAAACAGTGTCAAGTCAGTCGTAGTCATAGCGGAACTACGTTGCCTCTGCGACTGGGACGTAGGCAAGGCCATCAATCGATGTGCCCCCAAGGCATTAGGTCTATTAGTCTAGGTTTGTCATGTATCACACACATTTAAATCATGACTCTTTGTATATTCAAAGTCATTGGTTGTGTCGAACTACGAGGTCTCTGCGTGTACAACGTAGGCAAGGCTAATCAATTGATGAGCTCTCGAGACCACACTAGGTCAGTCCAATAGGGTTCATTCACAATCACTATCACAGAAGTTGCATATCATAGTTTAAGGTATCGTCTCATGTCATACACTATCTACATGCACACACTCAACTTGTCATCAAGTCAATATCAAACACATTGTCAAAGCGATCAACCCATGTCTTAGCAAGATATGTCTTTCTTGTCAATAGACGTCATCAAATTGTCATAGTCTCATGTGGCTTGTCACCTCAACGTCATCAGACTCCAATGTCTTATACGTCACGTGTCTTACTGAAACCAGGCTTTGTCATGCCTTATACAGAAGTCACCAAGTCGAAACCAGACTCAACGTCTTAGGCGGTATGTGTCATTCTCTCACATTACGCTATGTCAAACATCAACATCAAACAATCCCACAAGATCAAGTTTTGGCAAATACGTTTATTTGGCTTTATGACTTTTTATCTTATTTTGTCTTATCTTTTTATCGATTTGTGCAAGATCCTGTTACTAGCTTTCTCAAGGATGTCCCTTGAAGGATTTAGAGAAGCAACGACGTCTCAGGATTCTTTTTCTTTGGTTGCTGTCTATCAATTGTCTTTTAAACTTTGGCTTTTTGAATCATGTTTCTAGTTTCGTCAAGGATGTCCTATCAAGGATTTAGAGGAGCAATGAGGTCTCATGACGTGTCTTTTATTTGTCTACTGTCTATGGTTTGTCTTGACCAAACAACTAGGGTATCTTATCCTTATTCTAAGTTAAGACACTCCTTGTCTACGACTGTCTGTTTTTTGCAAATGGATGATTTTGTACACTATGGTCTATCTCATATCATAGTGTGTACCATCCATTTGTGTCATGTCCGCCCAATGATGATAACAAGCAAGTATAGCATATTTGGCAATATATCGAAGATTATGTCTTTTTCTCAAATTAGCCAACATTAATTATTTCTTACTAACATTCTGAAATCATCCATGCTAACATTTCTTCTTTTCTGCATCTTCGCCACCATTATCTATCCATTTCGAGAGCACACTCATGTTCTTCAAACCCACCTATCCTCTCGAGGGGGCATACTACTACCTCCTCGTCATTCTCTCTTTCACTGGGGTATACCCTAACTTGTTTCATACAGGGGCACGACTGGGGCATATTTTCTTTGACACAACGTTGTACCAACATTGTATCAAAGAGGGGCAAACTGTAGATACCGAAAATTGGTCTAGGCCTGTGAGTACACATTTTCAACATAATTTTCTATAGTCCATCGTCTTGATTAAATAATGTCAATTATTTAATTTCCTTTCTAACACATATTTCCTCTATTAATTAAATACCCTTTTTAATTAATTCATTAATTCATAATCATCCTTTATTCAACTTAATTAATTAAATAAATCATATTTATTTAATTATGTTGCGAACTAATTAATTCTTTCCCCTTTATCTATCAATTAAATAATTTATTATTTAATTCCCCTTTATCATACTTTTCCAACTATAATTAAATATCTTTATTTAATTATTCATTTAACCCCTTTTCATCTATAATTAAATATTTATTATTTAATTATTCATTTTATCCTTTTCAACAGCCAAATTAAATAAATTACTTTATTTATTTAATTAAAAGTCTCATATTTCGAATGTTGAATTAAATTAACATTTAATTCATTATTTAATTAATTATGTCACATTCCTCTAACATTCAGTTATCTCTTACATGCACTTATCGTCTGACTCGAGTTATCTCTATGAGAGAACTCTCCGTCACAACTAGTCGATTAACTAGTTCCAACTCATATGCATGATCTATATCTATTAATTAAATATCTTTATTTAATTAACTAACTCAAGTTTGCATTCACATGCATTTATCATGCATTTATTCTCCAACTTCTAACTTTGGCTTTTGCATACAAAGTCTATTTCTTTTATTTTTTGAAGATGAAGATTGGAACTCATGTTCTAAAATTAGTCTTTACCTGCAGTTGAACTCACGTTCTAACTCGCGTTCTATCTGTCACATAACTCATCACATGGCATTCATCAATCTCATCCATCGATCTCTCTTTCAATCTGAGCCGATCATTTGAAAACACAAAATATATAAAATGGCCTGTCATTATCATTATTCCTCCTCCCGAAATCATTATACACTTTTGAGAAGAAACAATCTTCGATATTTTGCTGAGACACTCGACGAATTTATGCTTGCATTCAAACACAGAAATCTGAGGGCAAGAATAACAATATAGCAAGATGGAGAAGGGCGATTGAGATAAATCAAGGAAGTATTTGCATATTCGGTGAGATCATTCTAGTTTTTATTAGTTTAGATTAATCATGCCTACTTATTGTTCTTTGTTGTTTTATTTAGATTAGAATTGATGTTTAATCTTGTGCAGCTTTAGCATCTTCCACAATTCCGAAAAATCTGAGTTACACCATACATGATCAGCTCACAAGGGTTAGATAGACTAAATCTTTCTTCATGACTTCTTATGTGGTTTATGCTGCAGCAAGATTGGGGATTTTCCTAGGATTAAATAGAGTGGGCGTGATGGGAACTTTGGATGGACAACAGAAAGTATGGGAACACTATGATCAATTATCTCTTCAGGTTGCTGAGACTCATTTCAGAACAGTCAATGATGCATTTCTATATATGGTTATCAACTAGTTGAGTGGAGATGCAGGATACAGATTAAGTCAAGAAGCCATGGCATTCATTTTTGAATGGGGAAGTTGGTATATCCAATACCCCAAATTTACATACTTTAGATTGTTTGGTTTTGAAGGTCATCCCCATTTGCTTCCAAGATGTTGCAGTAATAGAATAGTGCTTATGGAGTTTGTGTATCAGGCCATTGGATTTAATGCTAGGTTTGGGATCAAGCACAAGACAGGATGCCATAAATTTCCCATGATACTGGGTGAATATAATTGTCAACATTTGAATGGAGCAAAGGTGGTTTGTAATGAGTTGATACAATTGAAATTGGGATTGTATACAGCTCGTAAGTATTTTGATCTAAGGGAGAAAATGCATGCTTTATTACCTTCAGTGTTCACTAAACACTTTAATTTGTTAGAAGATTTTTGGTGTGATTAGCAGGATGAATATGACTTGAGGAAGAAGAATTATGAGAGATTATCAGTCTCACTTATGGTAGAGCTTGGTATTAAAGAGGATATTCCTGACACTTTGGTGGATGATGGAATTGTATTAGATCCCTCATATGAAGCTTTTAACATTGGCACCAAAAACTTAGATCCAATAGATTGGAAGGAGGAAGAAACAATTGATATTAAGAAAATTGGAAGAATAGTCTTGGATAGAAGTGTGCAATGGTTGATGATGAAAGCTCGAGCTCCTCAAGGAGCAGTCATTAAGAAAGGTAAAGGGTATAAGAGGATTAAAAGAAAGGCACCTTCCAAGGAGCCATTAGAATTCTTTCCTCTTGATGTTGAAGAAATAGAGCTTGAGGTAGTTGATGAAGAAGAAGAGACACCAAAGGGAGATGTTCCAATAGAATCTGTTGTTTCTACACCCACATTGGGTGAGTCATCCACACAAGCCCCACTCACAAGAAAGAAAAGTAAAGAAGTTCAAGGAGTATTTTCTGCCATGGCTGAAGCTGCTAAAGGAAAAGAAGTGGAGGAAGAACTGGTAGAAATTGAGACAGACTCAGATGAAACTCTTTCAGAGAAGGACCTGCAAGAAAACATGCCTTTGGAGGGGACTATTGAGTAGATTCTGACGCAGGAAGAGCAATGGAAGCAGTTTGAATATGCTACAAGGGAGTCTAATGCAAGGGCTATAGTGAAGAAGCAAAAGGAAATGGATGCAAAGTTACAAGTTGATGCTCTACTTCAACAACAACAATTAAAGGAAAAATAAATTGACACAAGGACATCGATTGATGAAATGGAGGAGAAAATGAGGCAACGAGAGCATGAGATCAAGGTCAAAGCAGAAAATGACAAATTGGAATTGATACAGAAAATCCATGATCTCGAGGAGGAGAAAGCAAGAAACCAAAGGGAAAAGGAAGCCCTGGTTGCTAGATTGAAGCTTGCAGAGGAGGCTCAACAGAAAGAACAAGAAGTTGAAGCTCTAAGAAAGGAAAGAGATGCTGAAGAGCTAATAAAGAAACAGCAAGCTGAAGAAGAAAGGGAAAAGGCGGAGAAGCTCATAGCCTTAGAAATGGAAAGGATATAAAATGAAGAGTTAGAAAAGATAAGAAAAGAAAAAGAGGTCGAAGAGCTAATTAGGAAGCAAAAGGAAGAAGATGCCGAAGTTGCAAAACTTAAAGCTTTGGAGGCAGAACGGTTAGAAAGAAAGGCCTTGGAAAAAGAGAAATTAGAGAAAGATCAGATGGAAGAAGAGAGATTGAGAAAAGAAGAAGAAGACAAGAAAATGCAGGAACAAAGAGATAGAGAAGAGGCTGAGAAGTTGGTGTAGATGCATGTGCTGTAGGAACAACAAGAGAAAGCAAAGGTTGATTCTTAACCTGAGGTAAATGTTCAGCCATCTTCTACAGTTATCGCTTCCTCTTCCATGATGATGACTGCTCCTAGTGCTCCTATATGGTTGAAGTTAGACTTGCAGAAAAGAGCTAGAACACCTCCTCAACCTCTTAATTGGGAGGACATGATGAAGGAGATTGAACAAGAAAGGCCTAAAAAGAAGGCTAAAGTTTTACATTCTACTAGACTCACAGATAAAGGGGAGATAGTTTCTGAATGTGCCATGCCTATGATTGAAAAGGAGGTAGGGGATATGCAGCTAACAAACTATCAATTGAGTACGGTTAATTTGGGAAGACCCACGAGAAATCAACAAATGAATCTGATTAATGTGGTGGCTTCAACAACTAAATCAAGAATGATGAAGAAAAAACAAAAGAAAGAGGAGCTTAAGGCTCAATTGGATCAGTTACATTCATTCTTGAAGAGTGTCTCCTCTCCAAGGTCACAACAGGTTGCAGCTATTGAGACTCCTATTTTGCTAAGCAAAAAGGAGGTTGATGATTTGGTGCAGGTTAGAGGTAAGGTAGAGATGGTTGAAAAATGGATAGACAAATTGAACCATGAGGTAGGTGAGGTTTTATCAAAAGGATTTGAAACCTACAAAGAGGCAGAAGGAGTAATAAAAGAGATGCATCAATACATTGAGGCATCCGAAAAACTAGAAGAAGAGTATAAGGAGTATAGTGAAAAGTTAGAAAAGATAAATACATTGTCTCTAACTACTCTTCTAGAAGAATCTATACTTGAAGATGATAACAAAGATTTTTTAGAAAAGACTTCTTGTATACTTAAGTTTAGGATTGGCTTTGTGAGCAAGCATAAGGATGAGATTCAGGAAGCAGTTAATAATTTAACTGAGCAGCTGGAAGAGTTGGAAGCAGTCATGGCTATAATAGTAGATGTGAATGTAATGACAAAAGATGGCATGCCATTGAGTCAGGTTAGAGAGAAATGGAATAAAAGATTCCAAGGACTCATGCAAGAGAAAGATGATGGAGGAGGCTTGGTGATAGATCGGCTTGTAGAAGTCAAAGAAGAAATAAAAGCTGCAAGGAGAGAATTGATCAATGTTAAAAGTATGAAAGAGTTTATTGCACTTGAGTTGGATCGCATTAAATTTGAAGATGACTGGATTGATGGGCTAGATATGGATATGCTACAACAAGTCTTCACCAGTTATGATGAGTTCATAGCGGATCCAGCTTCACATGCATAAAAATCTTGCATGCATGATGTTCTTCTTCCTTGGATGTTGCATGCATGTAGCACTGATAGTCTTAAGGGCGCATGACTTCTTTTCTTCTATTTCTATCTTCTATTTTTAGATCAAACTGAATGTATAATGTAAGGACTCAAGATCAAAGTTGATTTGAGTTTCCAAGAAATTTGATTGTTCCTAAAAAGGTGGAAAGCCTAAGATAGAAGTGAAGTTCAAACTTCTTTTTGTATATCTATAAATACCAGATGGGTATCACATTGTAAGGGCCGGCTAATTGAGAACTGGATTGGCTTACCTAGTGCTAGGAGATAGAATTTTATAGAGTTTTGTAGAGATACATTGTACTAGATCTTTTGACAGTTAATAGAATTGCAGGTTTATGAAATATGGAGTTTACATGGAATTGTGTTGTTTGATAAGGTTAATGAGTTATAATCCACCTAAATGCCAGTGATTGTGCTGAAGCATGATAGTTTCTTATGTGATGAAAGTCATTATAAGAAACCAGGTTTAAAGATTATCTTGTTAAATTGTCATTGAATTAAAGTTATTGAAGTCTGTTGATCTATAGTTTTGATGATGAATGAATGTGTGTTGTTTTGAAATCTTGGAAATACTTGTGATATGCGAATAGTGGAATTGAATTAAGTACCTAAGATGTATACGATGGTACATTCATATTGTGGGTTGTGTCATGCTATGGTTTTTGTGATCGGTTAAGAAAACATTCATTGTTAAAAGTATATGTCTAGATATTAGATAAATTTAATTCATACTTACTGATTTACCCCTTGGATCTATCTTTTTCTTTTATTTAAAACCTATTGATTTACAAGAACTATTTTGATAAAGAGAGTCATAGCTTGAATCCTTTGTTACCAGCATAGGCCCCTTGAATATTACAGTTGCATGAACCAATTGAGTGACATCAGACAGTTGAGAACCAACTACCAGGACCTTGTGAGTTAGGCTACTACATGTTGTCTTTCTCTTTCAAGAGAAATAGAGTAGAAATATTCTGTTTTAATGTTGTTTATGTCATTTTAACCATCAACATGATGCTCTTAGTTAGTGAAGGCATGAGCTTTCTACTGTGACTCTTGGAGTTGATTTGAGGAGCCATATTTTAGAAACACTACCTACAGACAAACTGTATCAGGAGATGACGGCAGAGTTTGGATCAGGTAGACCCTTGAAGGGTAGATTCACAAGATATACTCTCAAGTTGGATGGATTTTTGTGACATTTGGGTCATATCTATGTACCACATGCAGAAGGTCTTCACACTCTGATTATGTTAGAGGCACATCGAGATCCATATTCAGCTCATCCTAGTGTTAAGAAGATGCATGCAAACCTTTGATAATTGTACTTTTGGCCTAGAATGAAGCATGATATCACTTATTTTGTTTCGAGATATCTTGAGTGCTAGAGAGTTAAGGCCAAGCATCAACATCCCACAGGACTATTGTAGCGACATCTTGTTCATGAATGGAAGTGGGATATCATATCAGTGGAATTCGTTGTAGGTTTACCTATGTCATCTCATCGACATGATTCTATTATGGTTACTATTGATAGGTTGACTAAGGTAGCACATTTCTCTCCAGTTCATTCTTCCTATAATGCCTCTTATGTGGCCAAGATATTCATGGAGGATATTGTTTGGTTACACAAAATTCCTCATAGAATCATTTCAGATAGAGATCATGTGTTTACATTAGCATTATGGACATCCTTGCAACATGCCTTAGGTACTCATTTGAACTTCAGTTTAGCTTATCACCCTAAGGCCGATGGTCAGATCGAGAGGGTCAATCAGATTCTTGAGGATATGCTCAAGATGTATGTAATGGATCAACAATCACGATGGGAAGATTATCTCTACTCAGTGGAGTTCTCTTACAATAATGGGTATCATAGTTCCATAGGTATGTCTCCTTTTCAGGCATTGTATGGACATCCTTGTCATACTCCATTGAGTTGGGATCAACTTGAGGATAGAGTTCTACTTGGTCCTGAGATGCTTCAAGATATGGAGCAATAGGTTGATCACGTTAGAGAACAATTGGTGGTAATGTAGGATAGGTAGAAGAAGTATGTTGATGCGCATAGAGTGGATCATCAGTTTTTAGTTGGTGATAGGGTTTTTCTTTGGGTGCATCAGTGGAAGAGTTCAATTCGTTATGGAAAAGGCTCTAAGCTCACACCTCATTTCATTGAACCATTTGAGATTTTGAAGAGGATTGGTCCTAAAGTGTACCATCATGCTTTACCACCTAGTTTGTCACACATTCATGATGTATTCCATTTATATGTTCTTAGGCCTTATCATCCTGATATTTCACATGTGCTCAATTGAAATGCATTATAGGTAGAGGATGAGAACCTGGCTTTTGAGCCCATGGACGTTCTTCAGCATAGGAGACTCCCCCTCAGGGTTCAATATGTTGATTAGGTGAGGGTCCAGTGGGATCTTTGTGATGAAGCATTAGCTACTTAGGAGGATGTGACACACATTCGAGAGATTTATCCATATTTGTTTACAAGCTTCCCAAAGTAAGCCTTATCGTAGGGGGGAGGATGTAGTGTTCCTGTAGTTGCTACTATTTGTTTTAGTCTGTTTATGTTCAGTTGATAGTTGTTTTAGCTATTTTTGGATATTATGCTACTTTATTTCAATTACAACATTGATATTATGTTGGTTTATACTTTGTTGATGATACATTAATACATTTTTGATCATTTGATTATGTTCATGTGATGACATTATGATAAACATTATGTGTGTTATGGTTTTATGTTGTTTCAAAGCATTAGTGGGTTTATGATGATGTAGAATTGTATGTTAGTCTTGGTGAAGGAGACAATGTAACATTACTCACTTGTGAGTACCCTACTACATTGCAACTCTCTTTCACGGTGTGATTATCAATTTATGCAGATATCTTTGACAGTGTTGTTTTATGTAGTTTGTAGGTACTAGGCATCGACTCCACCTACTTTTTTAGGTTTGAGCATGCCATGACCCAATGGTAACATGTTTTAGAGATAATGTCAGGTCCTTCTTTGGCCATCATTCCTTTATAGGGCGATTATCCGTTTGTCACCCATTGTTTTTTTGTTTGATTTTGTTGTGTTGTTCATGTTTTCGTCTTCATGAGAAATTAATTAATTAGTTAAATGGTTTAATTTATAAGTTATTTTATTTAGTGTAATGTTGTTGAAATGCTAAATTAAAATCTGATTGTTATTTTAAAAGGTTTGATTAATTGAATTAATTAAATAGGATATTTAATTAAATGTGTTTGTTAATTTTGAATAATAGATATTTGTTCATTTTTATGTACAAATTTAAATGTTTGAAAATTAGATATTATTGAATAGTTTGTTTTAAAAATATTTTGAATAAATATCTGGAATCTTGACTCGAAGTCAGAAATTTTTATCTTGTGAAATTATTTAATTAGAATTATCTGATCAATCTTGTTTGCATGCTGACAGTTAGTTAAGTTATGTGATTATGAGTTAATTCAAAATGAATTAAACACTTTGGTTATGCAAAAATTATTGATGGCAATATTGGTATTTTTGGGTTTTTTGGGGAAGAAAAGTTTTCACGGTAGTTTTTGGGGAAAAAGCTTCTTCTTTGTGTTTTTGGCTGAAAAATTTTGGAGATAGTGAATTCGAAGGATTGGTGCATTTCAAAAAGTATATAGTTTCAGACTTCATGATTCTTGCTTCAATCTTCATCAATTTTGAGCAAATATCCTAGGTTTTCTTCTTTTGATTTGCATTTTTTAGGATAGTAGCTTCTAAGAATTGTTTATGATTTTTGTTCTTCTTTATGGTAGAATTTTTTTTTTGAATCTTCTACATAAATATCATAAAATAAGTAGTTGTAGATTAGTGTTGAAATATTCAGGATTTTTTTTTAAGGAAACAAAAGCTATTTAAAAACCTAGCTATAGTAAAATTGGCTTTGCCTTATTTCTTTTTGTGTGTGGTATCTATTGAACTCATTAGTTTTCAGACTCTTTTGTTGCTTCAAATCGACGTGCTCTAAATCCCCAAATTTAAAAAAGAAATTTCTTTAAACTTAATGTCGACATGTTGTTGCATTGAGTCAATGTCTTGAAATTACAAACTATCCTTATTTACAGAATTTGCTTCATCTCATTGGCTTGAAACACTTGTGATGGTGGTTGAATGAATTGATTCATGAGATCAACTAAGAATGAACAACAACATGTTTGTTGCAACCTGAATCATGAGCTCTTTAGAATCATAATATTACTCTTTTATTTTCTATTGAAAACCATCTTAGTGGATGGTATTTATGAGTTAGGCTCATCTCCTCTACCAATTGTCGGAGGTAAAAATTCTTCCAGTATCCTTATTCTCTTGCCTTGTATGTCTGAACAACCAATTTTCTTTTAGTCTCCTCATTCTTTTCCAAGAGAATTCTACTTGATATTATTGGCATTGCTCTTCTTTCATCCATCTTCTATATCAATGGATGCACAATAGTCTTCTTACTATTCCCTCATTCTTTGCATGCAAGTTTGTTATGGTGTTGTCGGTGTTGCATTACCTTTAGTAATATTTTGATTACTAGATCATTATATCATTTTGGAGATGCCTGTTTCTCTTTTACCTATGCCTTGGATTTTATTTATTATCCTTTAGCTCTTGTGCATTGGTGGTATTGGATGGTTTGTAGATTATTTTATTGTAAACTTCCATTAGTTAAGCTTGACGCCATGCAATGGATGATACCATAGCCACATGCTTCTTACCTGTTGTAGTATCTGTTTTACATGTCATATATGTTTCTATTGCCTTGTGAATCAGCTTTGAGGATCAAACCATGTCTCGAGTCATGTGAGTTGGAAAATAATAGTCATCGGCTAGTTCCAGCCTTCATGCAAACCGACTTTAGTAAATTGTATGTTAATGGTAATCATTCATTGTAAATGATTCCTCTATCCATACATTTATGCTTGTTAATTGGTGCATCAATAATTAGTATCAATCAATTTTGTTATGAATATTTTGATATATATATATATATATATATACATAGGTCTATGGTTCTACAAATAAAAAAGCGGATATATATCAAACATTTTGATCTGTTTCTTATAATGTATAGTAGTGCTTGTCTTGCTTAATATTTGTATATGAATATATTTTCATTGTAATTATATATATATGATACGATATCAATGTACATTCAAGTTCAGTATTGTTTTAAATCAGATTTTATTGTAATTGTCTGGAATATATATACATATATATATATATATATATATGTATAAGTAGAACAACATTATAATATATGCTCATTTTGATATATATATATATATATATCCATATATATTGGTGTATAGATGAAGATATTAAGCAATATTTGGTATTTCTTGTAATATAATGATTGTATTTATAATATAATTGTTAATGATTCAATAGTGTACTTCTGTGTTATTGAGTTTTTAAACCTTCTAGAGGCTAGGAAAGGAAACTTGTATTGTAAATCTTATTATGCTTATACTTTGATGTTCAATTTCAATGATTTTATTTGGGATTTAGCCATGCATGGTTTATTTGTTACCTTGGTGGTATTTTGAGAGTTAAATGGTTTATGTCATGATTGAGATGTGTTCATTCATGGTTTCGTTTAATGTGCATGATGGCTATCCTATGTAATTGTTAATAAGTTATGTATTGTAAGTAGGAAGAGTGGCTTGTGATAGAGGGTGAAACCCTAAGAGGTAACCAAGGCAACCTATCGAGAGTTTTAATTTAGTGAAAACCTAATTAAATGTACTAGGGGTTAGGTAGTGTTCATAAATAATTTAGATAATTTTATTGCCTCACCTAATACCCTAGTTCTTGTATAGATTAATGGTAGGTTGAGATGGCCTGGAATGGCATGATCATCTACTTTGTCTTCTTGAAAGGTAGTTCGATTCCACATTAGTTTTTTTAGGGGATGGGAAACGATAGAGATTGCCAAGGTAACTCGGTACGAGGGCTGGTAATCTAAGAAGATTCACTAGGGTAACCTATAGTAAACTGTGTGATGACACTCTTTTCCTAATGCATGTTATGTACTCTTGTGTGTAGAGTTACCTTTTGTTATGTGGTTGCCTCTGGGAGATTTTTTTGTAATTATGTGGTTTAGATATCGTTATGTTGTAATGTGTACGTCAAGCCATGTGATGTTATGTTTTGTCTTCATTTTTTTAATCTTGTGGACCTAATATTATTTCCTAGCATGGGGGGTGGACCTTCAGGTACCACATGGTTGGGAGGACCATGCTTTATCCTCCATTGGGTTCCCTTGCAGGTGTTGCGGTGTGTGGATGATATTGTTCTTATGACAAGTTCCTTATTTTACATTGTTCATGGAGTTGGACGTTGAGCATGCTCATGAACAAGGTTAACAAATGTGTTATGATCTTCATCTATATTAAATACATTCCTGATGTTTATGTGAGACCTTATTGTGATACTATTATTATGATGTAATGAGATTTTTCATAATCTCACTTGATGTAACTGGAATATGTAACTTGACTTCATTATGATTATGTAATGGGATCATTCATTATAGATATGATTTATCCTTATATTTTATGACTTTGGTTTAATGATGAGATTTTCTTACTTTTGTATGTTTGCGTAACATTGTCACCGAACCTTGAGAATGTATGTGTAGATGTTTACTTTGTACTCATGTTGTAATCAGATGTATTTAAAAAAAAAATGTTTGGTTATTTTGTTACTTTGTGTGCGTTGGTCTCTAGGTTTCATGGTGGGGCATTACACTTCCACTCCCTTCCATCGATGATAAGTCCCTAATATTAACATTCCACTGCAAGCAAATGATTTGGGGACCGAAAACCAAGAGTATGAAGAAAATCAAGTAGAAAATGAAATTGTGGAAAAGGAGGAATAAGTAGGTTTTATTTTGCAAAGGTTTGAATTAGAAAGAGTATCGACATATAAATGTAGTTTCTTTTAGGTTTGGGGTGTTTATTGCACATAGTTTTTTTCAATATATAATATATATGGGCCTATAGCAAATGTTTTGAGTTAGTGGGAGCATAAAAAATCTAAGGGATATTCTATAACTTGTCTACAACAAGATGCTATGGTATTAGACTTGTCTATCAAGAACCATATAATTTATTTTTTTGTATATTCTTATTATATAATAATATATATATATCGGCTTTATGCCTCTCACCAAAAAATAAATAAATAATTTACATTGTCTATATTATTAAGAAATGATGATATTATTTCCATTGACAATCAAAACAATAATATTAGAATGTCTATCTATACTTATTAATGGGGAATATTTCTTTCTAAATAAAGTTACATAATGTGTTGCAATCATTCTTTATATTGATCAATTTTCTAAATTTCACTAATTAAACTATTATCACAAGGGATTGATACACTAGTCAAGTTAACTATCATTAATTAATTTAGATAGAGAATTAAACATCTAAAAGGTATTTATTTCTTATTTGGTTCCACATAATTATGTGACTTGAATTTAAATTTAGTTCTAGAATCATTATCAACTTATCAATATGTCCAAACAAATTTAAATTGCACAAAGAGTGGGCACAATACATATCCATTGGCTAAAGATTGGTAATAGACCAAAATTAGTGATGAAGGAAAATAGATGATCAAAAATTTGAATTTGAATAATTCTAGTTTAGTTTCCAAGTGATAACACTAAAGGTCATTATAGAAAATTAAAAGATGTTAATAATTTTAACGTCACTTAATATTTTATCCTAGATCACTCATTATATTGTCCTAAAACAACTTAGCAAAGTAATGGTAACAATAATGATAATAATAATTCATATTTCTATAATAAATTAAATATAAGATCAATCTCGCTATGAATAAATTAACAAGCATATGTATTCATATAAAACCAATAGTCTAGTGAAAATCCAAATAATAAATATCTAACTATAAAGGAAATAATTTTACACTCCATATTTAATGTATCTTAAATATGTATTATCATGAGATAACATTTAGGTTTAATTAATTATTCCTAATAGTGGATACATCTTATAAAAAATGCTTATCTTCAATATTCTAAATTAAATAAATAAAATTCCTTAAAATGTTGTTGAGACCTACTTATTCAAATTAGATACTAAACTCTTACTTAAACAATCAAAATAGACACTAACTATGCCTTGAGATGAATTCTCATTTTCTCTTTCTCACTAAGTTGTATAGGATTGAAAATAATTAGAGTTGTGTCCTACTATTTTAGATTCAAATCCATGTATGATAAAAACTTGTTTGATTGAAATTGTAGACCTAATAGAATTATATGCATCTTCTCAATTTATCGATATAGATTCGACAAGCATACATGAGTCTCAAAATTCATTTTGTTGTTAACCTAATTTCCTAGCATAGTTGATTCTATGCATCCCTCTACACAACATATTGAAATAAAATAGTCCACTAAAATTCCTTTGATATATACTTAATTTTCTTATTTTATTTAACTATTAAAATATCTATGTTTATTTGATTTTAATTTTCTTTGCATTGTTTGAGAATAGGATTATAGGGGTGATCCCATGGGTTCGTAGGATCACCATGGGATCGCAATCCAAGTGGGACAAGGCCCCATGGGGAGCCCCTCGGTTGCCATAGTCACTCCAAGGATGTGGGCATCTTATACATAGGTTGACCCTCTTGCCTTGGTTGACTAAATTTTTTTATATTTTGCATTTATTTTTAAAATAATTATTATTTACTCTTTTGTAAATATAGATAAAATTTAAAATTTATTTATTTTAATTGAACTTAAATTAATAATCTAATTACAAATTAAATATTTTATAATTACATATATAAATACATTTTACTTGTATTTGTAAATCTATATATCTATATGTGTAATGTTATGTTTTGTTTGAATTAAAATATGTAATCTAAATTTTCTTAGGCCTCTTTTTGCACATGGAAGTTAAGCAAATAATGGTAATTTTTTTGTTTCTTTCCCTTTTAAAATAATTGATTAAGATGATTTTTTATGCGAAGTACAACAAAAGAAACTAATCCTTTCTTCTAAAAACTAATTAGAGAGTTTGGATTTCAAAGATTAAGTAAAAAGTTTCTTATTTGCTCTTAGAAATTCACCAAAAATGGAACCTATTTACAAAAGAGGCTTAAAATATGAAAAGGGGTATTTCAATGGTCATTTGTCACTTCTCAAATGTTTTCTATCATTCTACATATCAATAATTAATTTACCTTTCTTCTATTTAAATATACCACAATATGAAATACGTCTCATGGGATTAATTATTTCTTACTATGCACATAAAACATAAAAGTGCAAGACAAAATAACAAAACCTTTCTTTGCCCACTACAGTTTGACAATTTACTTTTTTGTTAATGTAGTGCCTCTCCGTTTGGATCCTTGGGTCGATTGTGTAAGTATTTATTTGTGATGTCTTGTTGATTAATTTTAATGGTCTTATTAGTGTTGTTTAATTATTTAATATAGTTGTTTTTATAAATGTAGTTTAATTAGTTAATTTAATTTAACAATGTTTATTATTGTTGTGAACAATTTAATTAAAGATATTAAATTTAAATGTTTTGTTGATTTAAATGAATGTTGTGCTTTTAAATTATCGATATTAAATATTTTAAATTGTAAGATAGAGTAATATTTCAATTATAATATTGTTAATTTCAATGTTTATTTAGTTATTAACATGGAGTTATTTGATAAGGAGATAAAATAAATTAAAAGATGGAAGGTTTTGCATGCAAGTGCATGCCCAATTTCAAACTATTTGTTGAGAATGGAAACTTGATGTGCATTAGAGATTTTCGAGATTTTATCTATAATTGTTTTGGAAATAAGACAACTTTTCCTTTTTTGGTGAAGAATGATCACTGGTTTTTGGGAGAGAGGGACGAGGGGATTTGGGGGGGAGATGTTTGGAGTTCAATCATTTAGGGAGGGGATGGTTTTTTATTTAATTATTGTTTATGAATCGACATCCTCCTTCTTGAAATGATTTTTCCTTTGAGAATATTTCATGGGGTTTTGTCAAGGCTCTCGATGGAGTAGAAAGTTTGAGGATTTGAGGCTGTCAAAATCCAATCTCCATGAAGGTACACGACTTGGTCAATTTTGTTGCATCTTATTTCCTCCTAATTCAGATATGTTATTATCTAGTCAATGAAGGAAATGGGTTTTGTGGTCTTGTCTGTGGTTGTTAAATTTATAATAGCATTGAAATACTTAGTATTAGAATCCTTATTTCTTCTTTGCCTGAAGATTTAACTGTAAAATGAATTTCCTTTACTAAGTGTGAATTTTGTTTCCTTAATAGCATTTAGAGTTGTGTTGTATTCATAGTCAATGTCATTCATCGAGATGTAATTTCCACATTCCTCATTTTTTTTACCACTCCTTTGAATTTGTACATTAGGCACAATAGATGCTAACAAGTGAAATCAAAGCCTAAGGATACTGAATGAGGTTTCCATTAATAATTGATATTGAAGCCTTTATGCTATCTTCAAAATTTATCTCTGTTAGAATCTTGACCATATTGAGGACATTTTACCACCATATGAATCTCAATTCAACTTATCTCCATGAATTTTGATTCAAGTTCTTTACACCCATCTTGATGTTCAATATTATGTAAATTGCATTTAACTTATGCTCCCAGATTTCCATTTCCCTTTGAATCTATTTTTCCCTCTCTAGATGCTTTACCTCTGTTCTTTCTTGGTTGTGTGTCATTCTCTAAACTGAACTTTTAACCCCTATCGATGGCCACATACTCGCCGGTCAGTTGTGCCTTGTGGTCCTTGCTTGTTCCTTGTCTGACCCATGCATACAGTATATGGGAAACCCTTCACATTTTAGAAGATAGGCGTGATTCAAGCTTGAACTTTACATTTTCTATGATGTCCATTCTAAACAACCGATTTGGTATTTTTATTGATGGATATTCATGGTGACAAATAAATTATTCTTTTCTTTCCTCCCACAACATTTGTAACACCCCTCCATTTTTCTCTTATGTTTAGACAATGATGCTTTGTTATTTTTGATTGCTAACTTTAGAGCGATATGGATTTTATATTATGATGTGATGGTACCTTATTTTGATGTGATCATTATGACATGCTTTGGATTAGCATAATGGTTATTTGAATTAATACTGTTATATTCTTTTGAGTAGATTATTGATGATAGATTCATTAGTTTTGTGTTATTATATTGGTGAAGGGGATGGAATTGCACCACTCGCTCACGAGTGCCCTATGATTTTGTGATTCTCTCTTCACGGTGTGTTCTATTATGATGTATATGCATGTTTGATATATGCCATTCTTACAGTTTGTAGGTATAGTACATTGACTCCACCTGGTTTCATAGTTTTGAGTGTGTCCATTGCCCAACGGTAATGTTGATTGGGAGATAGTTGCTAGGTTTCCTTTGTCAAGCCACCACCCTGGTCATAGTGTGTCATCGGTTCTAGTTGGTTTTGTTTGTTAATGTTGTTTAATTTTGCTTTAAAATTATTTATGTTGCAAAGTTTGAAAAAAGTAAATAATGGATTTAAAATATTCTAGATGATTATTAAATTAATCTAGTTTTAATGTTAGAAGATGTTAATTAATTAATTAATTAATTTAATAGATAATTGGTAAATAATCTAATCTTAGGATTATATTATTTTATTAATTAATTATTTTAGTTGAATTAAATTAAATTAGAAATGTTTTAATTTTAAAACTATCTAGAGGATTTTGAGCAATTTGATTTCAAAAGATATTTTGGTATTCAACATGTGTTTGAAAAATTTATGAGGTTTGTTGAGAAAATTTATTCATGGGGAGAAATTTATGGTTGTAATGGGAAGAAGTGAGAAGCTTCTTCACAGAAGAAGGATGGAGGATATTTAATGGGGAAAGAGGTTTTGAGAAGGAGAGTTTTTATTTTGCATGTTGTTGTAAAAAAAATTGGAAAAAATATACAGTCTAGGGAAAAGTTTGTTTTCGGGAATTTTTATTGTTTTGGAGGAATCTCTTGGGAAAAAGCTTCGATTTGTGGAAGAGGTTCTACGCTATTTCAAATCTTCACAGGCATTGGATTAAAGGTTCCTCTTTCAATTCTAGTTAGTTTCTTATTGGAAAAGATTCTTCATTTAGATTACTCTCTAGAAAAGATTGTCTATGCAAGTTTTAAAGCTTTGAGTTTTGTTTAAAAAGTGTAAATTTTGTGTGTGAAATTCTCTCTGAAAATGAAATCCTCTGTTGAAATGAAATATTTTGTGGAATCTATTGCAAGATTTAAGTTGGGATTATTGTAAACATAGAAGAACCCAGAAGAATACAATTAGGGATTTGGAAAGAAAATCTTTCTCGGGAAGAAATTTAGTCTTCTGTAGAAAATTTTCCTGTAGGTTTAAAGCTTCTCAGGAAAATTCTTGTAAATTTATCTATAAGAAATTGAACATGTGTTTGAAAAATTTATGAGGTTTGTTGAGAAAATTTATTCACGGGGAGAAATTTATGGTTGTAATGGGAAGAAGTGAGAAGCTTCTTCATAAAAGAAGGATGGAGGATATTTTATGGGGAAAGAGGTTTTGAGAAGGGGAGTTTTTATTTTGCATGTTGTTGTAAAAAGAATTGGAAAAAATATACAGTCTAGGGAAAAGTTTGTTTTCGGGAATTTTTATTGTTTTGGAGGAATCTCTTGGGAAAAAGCTTTGATTTGTGGAAGAGGTTCTACGCTATTTCAAATCTTCACAGGCATTGGATTAAAGGTTCCTCTTTCAATTCTAGTTAGTTTCTTATTGGAAAAGATTCTTCATTTAGATTACTCTCTAGAAAAGATTGTCTATGCAAGTTTTAAAGCTTTGAGTTTTGTTTAAAAAGTGTAAATTTTGTGTGTGAAATTCTCTATGAAAATGAAATCCTCTGTTGAAATGAAATATTTTGTGGAATCTATTGCAAGATTTAAGTTGGGATTATTGTAAACATAGAAGAACCCAAAAGAATACAATTAGGGATTTGGAAAAAAAATCTTCCTCGAGAAGAAATTTAGTCTTCTGTAGAAAATTTTCCTGTAGGTTTAAAGCTTCTCAGGAAAATTCTTGTAAATTTATCTGTAAGAAATTTATTGTTCTTTCTCTTTAAGATTTGTTGTTTGGCAGATTTAAAAGAATACTCTATGTTTTTATTTGAGAAATCTGTCTATAGGAATTTCTCTGTAAGTTGGCCTTTCGAAAGTTTTTAGAAAATTATTTCCCCGATTATAGTAATTCGTTAAATAAATTTATATAAATATATGTATATATATTGTAGTGTATATATATGTATGTATGTATATATATTGTATATTGGCTTGTATCTTTGGCAAAGCTTCTGGTAACCTTTTTTTTTCAAACGCCGTACAAAATTATCCATACGTGAGATATTTATTTGATCACAATTTTATTTTAAAAATATTTATAAGGGTTTAGTGTGGGGGGTGTTGTGTAACGCCCCGCCACACAACCCTAAAGGATGATGCAACACTACTTAAATAAGCTAATTTTTTTTTGTTTAAGTACAACTATTACACAAGTTCGCTTCCCAATGCAAACATCCCCTAAGGTTACAAGACTGAAACTACTTAACAACCCACAACAACAACAACATAAATGAAACCATAACATTCATCTACTCAAGATAATAAGTACGCATGCATTCCATACAAGATAAATACATCCAACATAAGAGAACTTCAAATTCATTATACATAATTTTATAATATGATTACAACACTCATTTCCCGAATGAGGCAAGTCCAATAAATAAGGTTACATTTACAATTTCCACCTCAATACCATAGAGGGGTAAAATAATACAAGAGTGACTAAAATGAAATAAAGCATGAACTGATACTGAAACCAACGAGCTCTCCAACTGGAAGTCTCGTCCACATGAACAAGAAGATAGAACCCAAATGGATTTAGGTGCATGCCACCCAACCAAGTGGAACCCAAAGGCCCACCCCCGGTGCTAGGAGATGGTAGCCAGAAATCCTAGTCAAGACCATCTACCTCTAAACATAGGCTATCAAAATTGAACTAAACTGAAACAACCAATTACATGAACTTCACAAATACATCATAAGATCTACACAAGAACAACTCAAGCTCAACTCATATACCATGCAAGTACAACTCTAGCACATTACAATTACAACCCAAGTACTTCATATGTACAACATAAGTACACAGAAATTACAACTCAAGAGCATCACAAGAAACACATAAGGACAACTCTACTTGGTCACAATGCTTCCAGAAACAAAGCAAAACAAGAATGTTAGGAGAACCATATACCTAATAATCGAATGCCAACTATGGTCACACACGGTATGTTAAGGAAACCATACCCACAAAATAATCGAATACCAACTATGGTCACATCAGATATGTCAAGGAGACCATATCCACAAAATCAAAGACCGATTATTGTCCTAGATAGAGTGTCATCACACAGTTCGTCATGGGTTATCCTTGGGAATCTTCCTAGGCTCCGGCCCCCACAAGAAAAGGTTATCCTAGTGACCTTTACTGAATCCTGGCCCCCATACTCACTCCTGCAGAGCCAAATACCTTTTGTATAGACAAGATAGATGACCTTGCCATTTTAGGCCTTCCCATCTCATCCCAAGCCTAACCGAGCACTTAGGTCCATGAGTGAGGCATAAAAGAAAAAACCTTGATTAAAGAGAAGTTAGTTCTAAACTTCTAAATATTGTTTTAGTTATCACTTGATTAAATTACTTACAATGAGTTATCCTAGCACCACTTCATGTGTTGGCCCCCGTTGCAAGCCACTCTTCTACTAGACAACACACACACACACACCATCCAAACAACAATGGAACCAAGGTGCAACAAACAAGACATCACAAACTCTCCTTTCTCAGGAGGCAACACAAACTGAAATGCACTCCAACACTGGAGGCAACAAACCACAAAACAAGGCCGCTTCCGACCGCTCCTAATAAGGAGACATATAATACAAAATTCACTCCTTTCTTAGGAGCAACAAAGATAAAACCATCTCCAAACACTGGAGGTAGCAACAATAACAAAGAATGCTCTGGACAGCTCCTGACAAGGAGGCACACATTACCAAGTCACTCCTTACAAGGAGACACGGATCCCATAATCCACTCCTAAACCAAGGAGGTACAACATTCCCATTTGTGGAAATTGGGTACTAACATAGACACAATCCTCATGCACTATCCAAGAGAATTCACAAACAGTCGACATCACAAGAGGACAACTCTCAAACCTCTAGGGTCTTCAGGAAGACTTACATTTTAATGACACATATCCCATTCCCCAAAACATGAACATAGAGGAAGTAACCACAAAGGCAAGTTGCGAGGAATTAAACTAACTTTGGATACCTTAAATCCACTTCCTTAATATAACTCAGTAGTTTAATGTTGCAATGAAACTAATTAGATAATGCCTCTTTCAAGAAAAGGAAGACAATTTAGTCAAAAATTTTAAATTCCTTAATTGCTTTTAAATAATACTGAAATAAACATTTACTTCATCATTCCAACCAGGTTGATACATGATACAACAACCCACATCTTTAAAACCCTATCAGGAAGACTTAACCCTTTTGATTGCTTTCCCTCAAGTGATGACATAAGGAATTACATTTAAACAAGCAATTTAATCATAATTGATTTTACTTTGGGTTCACTAAACCCATTTCTTCAATAACAATCAGTATTTCATCGCATTAATAAAACTGAATTAAATAACGTATCTTTTTGGACATAGGTGAAGTTAAATCAAATGTCTCATTCTCTAATTGTTCAATACTTATAAAATAAAGATTTATTTCATCCATTCCGGAAATAGCATTTTAAAATAAATCAATGTTTCCTCTACTAGGTATAATCATTTTCAAAACAATTTAACGTCATATAATCTTCACATTATTTAAAATAACTAAATTATTCCATCAAACATCTATTACTTAAAATAATATCAATGACTTGATCCCCAATACAATATTTCCGTTCCTCCATTAAATTATAATCCTACCATTAATAAATCTGATCTAACCTCATCTCTTCTAGACTAAAGATAAAACTTAGACAAATATCGAATCCTTAATTGCATGAAAATAATGATGAGATTAAGCAATCACTTCATCAATTCATAAGATGTCATTTTAAAAAAATAATTATTCTACTTCGGATTTCCTAAATCCCCTTTATTTACAAAATTCAACAGATTGTTGTCACAATAAATCTGGTTTAAAAATGTCCTTTTTCGACCTAATGTTTCAAATAAAAACAATAATGGACTATAACCTAATGTTTCAATTTCACAATTATATTTAAATTAAATCAACGTTTAATCCCCTCAATTAACTAAGTCAATTCAATATTTGACCTTTTGGCATCTCAATTTAATTTCCACAATTAAATTTAACATTCTCTAAATTAAATATCTAATTCCCTCCAATTAAATTTAATCATGCTAATAGAAAATTAATACTTTCCTAAACATATAAATTTAATTTTAAAACTACCCTTATAATATACAAAATTATATTTAACATAATATATATAAATATAATATTTTAATACTATAAATTATAATACAAAATATTATTAAATAATATTTTAATATTATAATAACAATATATAAAATATTAATATTATATATATAAATTTCATTTTAATTTCAATTATTTAAAACACACCCCCCCTTTTTTTTGTGCCTTGGGCCGCGCGCTATACCCAAGTCATGGGTAGCTACCTTAGATTGCTCGCCCAATTTAGGGTTAGGCCTGGGCCGTGTACTTCCCATGGCCGCGGTTTTTTGTTTACCAGGCGGCGTTGTGTTATGCAGGGTCGGGCAAACTAAAAATTTTGGGCGGCTCTTTGTTTTCCATCGGCTACGGGTTATGCACAGGGTGGCACTTATGCAGGGCGGAGGTGGAAGCGGACACATAGCTGGCCGAGCCAGGCGGCGGTGGAAGGCACACGACAGCCGCAGGGGCAACGCTGCCGGAGGACAGAGGGCGCGGGGGTTCCCAGTGGGCGGAGGTGGAGACCGGTTGGGCGGCGGTAGCGCCGATGCCGACGACGGATATGGTGGGGTGGTGACATCTTTACCAGGTCATGCGGGGATTAAGGGAGTGGGGAGGAGCGCGTTGGGCATGGCTCCCTCCACCCGCCTCCATGGGAGGTGCGGTGGGGGTTGAGCCCCCAGCCCCCCAAGAAAATTATTATTTTTTTTATTTATTTTTATTTAAAAAAAAAAACAAACACAGACCTGCAGTTTAGAAATCTACACCCTTTCATGGGTGTTTCCAAAATTTTAACCCAACATCAAAGCCCCCTTTCAAAAAACAAAATTAAAAGGTATATATATAAAATATATAAGAATGAGAACATTTAAATTTCTCCATTTTAAGATTTTCCATACGAATTGAGCAAATAATTTCAAAACAATTAATTTATAGCCAGGAACACAAGGTTTTCACAAATTGAAAAACCAAATTTAACATGGATTTCCATTATAAATCAGATCTTGAGTTTCTCAAACAAAGATTTTCAATCCCAATACTAATTTAAATATAATTTCAAAACAACTAAATTTATTAAATTGAACCTTGTTCCCATATGTTGAGGAGATCCAAAAGGGTGCACTGATCCTCCTTTAGATTCCAGTTCCTCCAAGCAAGTCAAAAACCCACAAAATCCAATCTTCCATCCTCCTCCCAAAACTCCATTTTCAATTTCTCCAAAATTTTCCATAATCCAAAATTGAAGAAAAAATTCAATAATAATGAAAATTGCAAAAATATCTCATTCAACCACTGTAATCAATTTCTGAAAACAAAAATGCAAAATATCCTAATATTCCAATTTTTTGAATTCAAACTTTCAAATTGACTTTTAAAATTCATTTTTCAATTTTCTTCAATTCAAATTTCACAATTGACTTTCAATTCAATTTTCAATTTCAACAATATGCAATAACTTCAACACAATAAATTAACTTTTTTCAACATCATAATTTAATTAATTAATAAATGAATTTAATCAATGATTAAATTATTTATTAATTAAATTAAATTAACAATAAAATAACTTAAATTTCAACATAATTTCCAGATCAAATTAATCAACAACTAAAATGCATTAAACCATTTAATTACCCATTTCCCAACTTGCAATTAAATACGAAGAGAGGGCACGGAACCCAAAGCAACATGACCTCACAACCAACTGACAACAACAAGGACTAGGGTGATGACCTGACATAGAAACCTAGCTACTATCTCCCAATCAAATACCGTAGGGCATTGGACACGCTCTCACTTGTGAAACCAGGTGGAGCCGATGTCCTATACCTGTCAACCTGCAAATATAGAGTATATCCACATGCATATATATATTAAAATTAAAACACACCGTGAAGAGGAAATCATGAAATCGTAGGGCACTCGCACGCGAGTGATGTGATCCATCCCCTTCACCAATACAGTATCACTGATTGACGAATCTAACATCATTAATATAATCAAAAGCATAACATCATTAATTCAATTATCTACTATGCTAAACCAAAGCATGACATAATGATAACATCAGAAAATTACACCATCACACCAAAAATATAACATTTGCATAACTTTACAAATAACGATCCAATAGCCACTGAGTTCCAAGGCAAAGCACTTAAACAGCAAATAGGGCATAACCAAACAGAACACTGTTCGGTCAAAGGAGCAAAATGGAGAGGTCTTACATGTTGTGGCACCCACCACCAACTCCCATTGGGGAGGTGACGACATTGTGGTACAGTGTTGGGCACTACCCACAGGCCATGCCCTCCCCACACTAGGGGGTTCGGCTATGGGACACAATCGCGCCCCCAACATACTGTTTGTTTCAAACTACATTTGCCTTGAATAAAGTTTGATTCAATTGTTTAAGATTCATTTGAAGTTTGATTTTTATTTCGGCCGCCTCTTGTAATTCTGCTTCAATTTTTATTATTACTTATTAATATTTAATAATATGTATAATGTTTGTATATATATTATATATATATGTATAATTAAATATATACATAATAATATATATATATTTATATGTATATATATTTATATATAAATATGTATATATTAAATATGTATAGAAATTGGTTTATAAAAAGGTTTTTATTGTTAAAGTGAATTTAATATATATATAATGTATATACATTTGTATATGAATAACTATATATATGGTTATGTATATATTTAATGTGTATATATTTAAATATATATATATATATATATATTTAATATTTTTATATAGGTGCATGTAATATATGTACAATTAAAATAATTTTATAGAAAAATATTTAAATAGAGGAAATTTTTATTTTAATATAAAAGTAATTGAGGAATTGAAGTCACTGATAGACTAGATTTTCCTTCTTTGTTTGTAAAGGGAATTTATTTAAATTATTTATTTTGACAATTTTTTTACTGTAAATTACTGAAGGGGGGGGAAATTGGATTTAGTATATCCAAAGATTAGTTTTATTTCCCTATTTTATTGCCCTTTGCATGTGATTTCCTTTGTTCACTTTTTGGGGAATTGGTTTAGGAGCGTTATAAGACTTCCAATTGTGTTATAGATTTGGGGGTTGTTGTAATATTTTTTGTCATCCTTTTTTGTTACCCTTAGTTAGTGTGTTTGTTGTTATCAGTAATCATCCAGTTTCTATGAACGGGGATGTGATGTCATTTATCTTTGGATGGGGATTGAATATTTGTAGTGTGCTCTAGTTACCTTTGGTTGTGGATTTGTTCCATGTGTTGATAGTAGGAGAGTGACTCTTGATGGGGGCTGAGGTCTGGGAATATCTGCTAGGGTAACCCATGCATTTTTGTGGTGTCACTCCTTCTATGTCAGCAACAAGTTTGGTTCACTGATGTATCTAATTGTTTAACTCTAGAAGCATTATACCTTATGAGTTAGTGTGGTTCTATTATTTGGTTAAGTTCAGTATGTGTTAGCCTACGTTTAGAGGTAGTAGGTCTTCTCTAGGATCCTTGTTACTATATCCTAGCATGGGGGGTGGGCCTTCAGATACTAATTGTTTGGGTGGAACATGAACCTTAGTCCATTGGGTCCCCTTGCTTCTATTCATGATGGCAATATCTTCCAGTTGGAGAGCTCGTGGTGGTACCAGTGGTTATGTTTCTTTCTTTTGATGTATTATTTCAATTGAAATTTGTATTTAATTTACTCCTCAATTGTATTCGAGGAGGACTCATGTAATTTGTAATAGTTATGTATGATCTTCCTCATTCTAGGAATGAGTATTGTGAACACTATTTGAAATCAATGTGATCTTGGATCTTTATGCATTTATTTCTTATGGGATGTTTAATACTTTGAATGTATGTACTTTAATTCTTGTTTAGTAGTTAATCATATGCTATGTATGTATTTATGTTTATGTTATGGGAATGGAATGTAACCTTAGTCTCGTGCCTTAGAGGATGTTGGTGATAGTTAGTGAACTTATCATGTTATTATTAAATTTTTAAAGAATTTTTTTTTGTATGTTTTCATAGTTATTGCAACGTCCTCTAGGGTTATGTGGCGGGGAATTACAACATTAGTTAAAAGTATCGAATCTATAAATACCCCGTTGCCTTCATTTGCTAATCCAATTTTATCTGTTGATATTATGAGTCTTTTTAAAGCTGCATATTAGATATGCCTACCATTGAAGCCTGTGCTGCGAATTTATTTTGGAGACCTTAGTTTCCTTGAATTGATTTTTCACCCCATGTTTTGGGGTATCAACAGCCTTAGAGGTGTGATTCTTGATGTTCCCTTGGTGCAATAATTCATTCATTCGTTCAACCAGATTCATTGTTGGATTGTCTCAATCTTTGCATGTTAGGATAATAGAATGTAGGACCTCCTCCTCCCGCATCGACTATGTTCCATCACATTATAGTGAAATAATGCCTTCAGAAAAATCCATGATATTAACTTAGTCGAGAAGTTTCATTCCTATAGTAGCTTTGAATGTTTCATGTTTAGTCTCCATACCTTAATCAAATCAATTTCCTTTTTGAGCTATGAATTTTTCCTATAGAAGTCATTTTTTTAGAGTTGTGTTGGATTTTTCATTCATATTCGAACTAAACTTCCTCAAAATATTTAGGTAGGTTGTTATATATTGATGTTTAGGACTGTTATAAGCTATGTTTTGTAATCGATCAGTTGGCTGCAAATGACCATTGTTGAAAATAGATATTATGATAGAATTTTAATAGTAGGATGCATAATATATATTTATATATATAGTTATATAAGTTTATGCATATTTGTGTATATATGTATATGTATATATATATATATGTATGGGTATATAATTAAATATATACATATATATTACATATTTACTTTGCTCATACTTGTGTAGATTTATTTATCAAATTTAAAAGATTTAAGTTGTATTTTTTTTTTAATAAGCGTTGATCATTTACTCATAGAATACATTTATAAAATAACATTAGTTATTCAAACAAATTCATAATGATCGAGGAAAGATAAAAAGTTTATATATATTTATCCACTTGTAATAATACAATGTTTTATGAATTAAGTAATTAAGTGTAAACATTGATATTGTGATTTCTATTTATTGAAAATAATTAGTTTGTGATAATGCATAAATTCAGTAAGTATGTTATACATATCTATATGTTTGATTATTTCAATGTTGAAACTAAAGAATATTTATTTGTGTATTTAAATATTAACTAAAATAATGTTCTTCCATTTTTAAAGTAGATGATTATAGTAAATAATTAAATTAGAAACATTAAATTATTAGAAGAATTGATTTATTAGGGAGAGTAGATTGTCTCGTCATTAAAATGGAAGGTTTTTATTAATTAAACAAAGTTTGATACCTTTTGTTGGTGGATTATGTTCTAAATTGTCTAATGGATTTCTCTTTGTGAGTTACCTAGTAAATTGGTAATTGATACTTTTATAAATATGTCTATGAGAATTCATTATTTATTTGTAAATGACTTTGTAATGAGCATGTGAATAAAATATAACACATTGAATGTATTCATGCTCTAGATTGGTTAATATGTATATCTCTTTCGATATTTTTGTTTGCTTTTAAAATTGATGGGTTGGTTGATGCTTTATAATTTGGTGGATTGGTTCTTCCCCTTATTTAGCTTTTGAGTCATGGGAACCCCTTTTTGTTGTTGTTCATTTCCTTGGCTTTATGCTTTGATTCCTTGAGTGGATTGTTTTAATTCTCTTCCAGAGGCAAGGGGGAGTACTTGTTACTTGATGATTTTATCCTCGCTTTAGCAATAGTTATTCTTGTTTGGTTGAGATTATGGGGAGGTGTTACCTTGTTCTTTTGCAATGTTGTGTTATGGTATCTATGTGAGAAGGTTCATGCCTCAGACATGGTTATAATTTTTATGTCTTGGTTTTATGAGCGTAAAGGTACACCCCTATTCTTGGAGTTTATGTTTTGTTGCTAGTAGGGGGAGTGGCTCTCAATTTGGGCCAGCACACAAAGTGGCATATGGGTAACTCATTGAGAGTTTCTATAATCAATTATAACCTAACAATTAATTAGGGGTTTTGGGTAGCATCTCATATTAATTTAGATAGGTTAGTCTCACTCATGCTCAAGTGCTCATTTGGGCTTGGGATGAGTGGGAAGGCCTGGAATGGTGAAGATTGTAATGTCCCGCCAAGTAACCCTAAAGGAAGTTGTAATTAACGACTTAAGTGAACCAATTTTTTTTTATAAAGTGCAATAACATACACATTCACTTACTAATTAACAACAACCTCTAAGGCTACAAGGTTAGGATTACTTAAACCCACACATACATACTACGTATAACCATAGCATTATAAATTTTATGAAATAAACATCATACATCATGAGAATACCACATAACATAATAAGATGAACATCCAAGATACAATATCATAACATTAACTTAATCCAATAGTTGCATCACTCATTCCCAGAATGAGAATATAGTACAAAAGTATAACAATTACATAATCTCACCTCATAAACATAAGAGGGATAAAATAACTTATACAACCTAAAATATTACAATGTAAGAAAATACAATAAGAACCGCGAGCTGTCCATCTAGATGTCTCGCCTCCATGAGCTGAAGATCAAGGGGGACCCAATAGTTTTGGTGCATGTTCCACCCAACCAATGTGGTACCCGAAGGCCCACCCCCCATGCTAGGAGATAGTAACCACATGACATGGACAAAGATCTACAATCACTAACCCAAGGAAAACTCATATTGACATAACCAAACAAATGAATCAAACGAGTACAACTCAGGTACAATACCAATATCACTGACATAGGTCACCTTGCTTCCAGACATAAAATAGACTAATTATGTTTAGAGAACCATACACGTATATAAATACCAATCACCAAGGGAATCTCATGGGCATACAACCTAAGAATCATAACCACTCCATTTCAAGGAGGAAACAAATATAAGAACTGACTCCAATATTTTGGAGGCATTAAAACACATAGTCCACTCCTTTCACAGGAGGCAACAAGATGAAACCACCTAACAAGGTCACTCCATACAAGGAGACACGGATCCCATAATCTGCTCCTAAACCAAGGAGGTGCAAACATCCCCGTTCATGAAAACTGGGTAATAACTGAAAATACACCATACACTACATAAGAAAAAAACATCTGGTTGACATAAAGATTCGACAACCCTCATTCACTAAGTTCTTCAAAAAGACTTACAATTTTAGGACTAACACTAGATTCCAAAACCCACAATGCAACTTGACTTCATAGCAACAAAAGCATTCAAGTCATAAATCAAATATAATATTTGGATTTCCTAAATCCATATTCATTCAATAGGTAACACTAACAAGGTCAAAGACACACTTATAGTGTTAACTCAAATAATCATATACCCATATTTTTATTTCCATTATAAGAAATCTTAAACAATTTGAACTTACATCCCCTTACGAAATACAGAAAACTAGAACATTTAAGGCAATCACAAGAGCATTACTATTTTTTTTGATATACTAAATCCATATCTCCTTCATATTTCATTCACAATAAATTAATTGCTCTACTTGAAATATGTAATGCCCCGCCAAGTAACCTTAAAGGAAGTTGCAATTAACATCTTAAACGAACCAAATTTTTTTTTATAAAGTGCATTTAACATACACATTCACTTACTAATTAACAACAACCTCTAAGGCTACAAGGTTAGGATTACTTAAACCCACATATACATATTACATATAACCATAGCCTTATGAACTTTATGAAATAAACATCATACATCATAAGAATACCACATAACATAATAAGATAATCAACCAAGATATAATCTCATAAACATTATCTTAATCCAATAGATACATCACTCATTCCCAGAATGATGCAATAGTACAAAAGATTACAATTACAAAATTCCACCTCATAAACATAAGAGGGATAAAATAACTTATACAAGTTAAAATATTACAATGCAAGATAATACAACAAGAATCGCGAGCTGTCCATCTGGATGTCTCACCACCAAGTACTGAAGATCGATGGGGACCCAACGATTTTGGTGCATGTTCCACCCTACCAATGTGGTACCCGAAGGCCCACCCCCCATGCTCGGAGATAGTAACAAGGTAACATGGACAAAGATTCTACTACCTCTAACCAAAGGAAAACTCATACTGACTCATACTATTATAACCAATCAGATGAATTAACAAGTACAACTCATTCACCATACAAGTACGAATCAAGTACAACTCAAGTACAATACAAGTACAATACAAGTACAAATCAAATACAATACAAGTACAACTCCAACATCACTGACATAGGTCACATTGCTTTCAAACATAAAATAGATCAAGTATGTTCAAATAACCATATATATAAAACAATTAACAACAGTTGTCATAGATAGAGTGTCATCGCAAGGTTTGTCATGAGATCTCCTCTAGGCATTCTTCATAGGCTCTGACACAAGTAATCTTAGTGGCCTCAACTAAATCTCGACACTCATACTCACTCATGCGGAATCAACTACCTCTCGCAAGGACAAGATAGTTGATCTTGCCATTCTAGGCCTTCTCACTCATCCCAAGTCTAAACAAGCCCTTGTGTCTATGAGTGAGGATTAACTTAATTATCACTTGTTTAAATCACTCCTGAAGGTTATCTAGTTTACCTCTTTGGGCTCTGGCGCCTAACAGAAGCCACTCTTCTATTCGACAATCCACCAAGGGAACCACAAGTGCATACCAACTAGACATCATAATCCACTCCAACACAAGGAGGATACAAATAATAGAAACTCACTCCAAACATCTTGGAGGCAAAAATCACATAATCCACTCCTTTCACAAAAGGCAACAAGATGAAACCACATAACAAGGTCACTCCATGCAAGGAGACATGGATCCCATAATCCGCTCCTAAACCAAGGAGGTGCAAACATCTCCGTTCATGAAAATCGGGTAAAACTGAACATGCACTACCCAAGGGAAAACAACTGGATGGCATAAAGATTCTACAACCCTTATCCTCTAAGTTCTTCTAGAAGACTTATAATTTAGGACTAACACTAAATCCCAAAACCAACAATGCAACTTGACGACATAGCAACAAAAGCATTCAATTCATCAATCAAATCTAATATTTGGATTTCCTAAATCCATACTCATTCAATAGGTAGTTTTGACAAAGTCAAAGACACGATAACTAGATCATCTAAAATAATCATAACCTCTATTTCCCTTTTTATTATTGGAAATCTAAAACAATTAAACTTACTTCCCTTTACTGAATACAGAGAATTAAATCCTTTAAAATAATCATAAGGAAGATACTACTTTTGGATATACTAAATCCATATCTCTTTCATAATCCAATCACAATGATTCAATTAATCTAAATAGAAATTAATTAAATAACATAATTGATTGCCACATTAATAAAATAACTTCTTAATTTACTTTTAAATCGACACAAATCCATGCAAGTAAATTTTTTCCATTTCCTAACCAAATCTTACATCTCATTCAATTTTCTATTTAAAACATTCAATCACTTTAATATAATAACATATTGTTTCTCTATCCATTTTCCATATACACTAATCAATCCAATTTTAAATCTCTATTCAAAAATATATTGCATTTTTTAAATCAAATATTTAACTCTCTCAATTAAACTTTAACAAGCCATTTTAAAATAACAATAATTTCCCATATGTTTATAATTTTAATTCCACTAATCTAATATACAAATTTTATTTAAAAATAATATAAATAAATATAATACTTTAATATTATAAATTATAATATAAAAAATTATTAAATAATATTTTAATATTATAATAACAATACATAAAATATTAATATTTATAAATATCAATTTATTATTATTTTATTTTCAAAGCAGCCATGGGAAAATAATTTAACAATAGTCTCATGTTTCAAGCATAACTCAAAAACTACGATTTGGGTATTTACGATTTTTGGATAGAGGTAAGAAAATTTCAAAATGCAAAAACCCTTTAAATTTCATGAAAACCCAATTTGTGAAATTAAAGTTATAGGCGACGTAATCAGACCATTTTACCATGAAAAATATAACTATACATTCTAAATGCATTGTTCAATCTCTATGTTTGATTTCAATAACAATAAAATCAATTTCTCCAAATAATTTAAATTCAACTAAGGTTTTCACAATTTTCACAAGCAAAGGCTGTAAATTTATTTAATTCTTTTCTTCTAATATCAAATTTATTTTCTAAAACAGATTTAACAAACAATTCTTTAATCATTACTATTTTAAAGAAAATAATCAAAAACAATAAAACACAAAGAGGAAAACCTGGTACAAGAAGCTATAGGAAGAGATGAATTTCTGATGCAAGCCTCCTCCAAAGATTTTCTGAATTTTCTTCAATCCTCCAATGAATCCAATCCAAAACCAAACAAATGCAAACAATCTTTCCTTCAATCAATTCTACAATCAAACTTTCTTCAAACCCTTGTGCAAATTTTCTTAAATTTCTTCCCTGTTGTAAAAATGTATTTTTTTCTAAATTTCTTTCTGCCCTTTAAAATTAAAACATATATTTTTTATAAATCAAAAATACCTAATACAACCCTAATTCACATTACATGCAAATTAGATATTTCAATTTTAATTTCAATTTCAATTTTTACAACCCTAATTCACATTACATGCAAATTAGATATTCCAATTTCAATTTCAATTTCAATTTTCAATTTCAATTTCACTTTTCGAAAACCCACTTTCAATTTAAAATGCAATTTCAAATAATAAATTAATTTCCAAAGTTGCACTAATTTCCTAAATAAACATTTAATTACAATTTCTAATTTAATTCCCACACGTTGAAATTAAATTCCAAATTTAATTTTAATTCTTTTATTTCCTTTCATTCTCTTGCATCACGTTTAATTAATTAATTTAATTATTTAATAACTAAATTCAACCCCCTTGGATTAAATTTAATTAATTAAATAAATTAAATATAATTAATTAATTTAAATATAAACTTTTATCCACATTGCATTATTTAAATTAAATAACCATCAACATGATTTAAATGCAATTATTCTAAGTATCTATTTCCAAATCAATAATCCTTCAGAAATAAATAACATTAAAACAAGACAGACAATAACTCGACACACACAACTGACGACACACTAAGGCTAGGGCATAGACTTGACACATGTTACCTAGCTACTATCTCCCGTTCAACTTAACCGTTGGATCGACACGCTCAAACCTGTGAAACCAGGTGGAGTCGATGTCATGTACCTGCAATCCTGCAACCAAGTAAACAACATCATACAATATATCCAGCATATAATACACACCGTGAAGAAGGAATTATGGATTCGTAGGGCGCTCGCAAGCGAGTGATGCGAACCCGTCTTCTTCACCAATACACTCATCGAAACTGACACTTCCATCATAATTCCAATAATCTCATAATAACATCTCATGTTAATTCTACAATATTATTAATCCATAATGAATGTGAAACAAAATCAGATAACTACATCCCACAATAATAGTTGTCACTCAATTGTAATGATCAAAACATCATAACAAAATGTATCTAGTATCAAAGTAATTGCAACCAAACATAGCATAAAGCAACTTGAACAAGAAACAAAACAGAGGGGTATTACAAAATATAATAAATTAAAATAGCCATTTGCCTCATCAGTATAAACAACTTCTTAATTTACTTTTAAATCGACATGAATCCATGCAAGTAACCTCTTTCCATTTCCTAACCAAATATTATATCTCATTCAATTTTCTATTTAAAACATTCGATCACTTTAATATAATAAAATATTATTTCTCTATCCATTTTCCCATATACACTAATCAAACCATTTTTAAATCTCTATTCAATAATATATTGCATGCTTTTTATTAAAAGGAGAAACGATAATAAATTTACACTTAACATATTTATATATGCTCCATATTATATAGACACCAAATATATATATTAATGAATTTAATTATATATATCCTTTAATATTCCAATCACAACGATTAAATTGCTTTATGAAAATAATAAATATTTTTCTTTTCAAATATATTCATTTCCTAGATTTACTTCCAATACAACATAAACTATTGTCATTACTATATTCTATTTCTATCCAAACCTATATCTTTTCAATTCTCTATTTAAAACATGTCATTTTATCAATGTATAAAAATAACTCTTGGCTTTTCTATTTAACCATGCATTCATATTGTTTCCAATTAAATCTCATTAATTAAACAAACATTCAAATATAAATACTTCTATAATTCTTCAATATATTTAAATATCCTTTTTTCTTAACACTTCGACCATGCATTCAAAACCAACACAAGTACACATCTAATTGAATTTCTTTTGTTTTCTAGCTAACTCATATAATTCAATCAATTTTCTATCTGAACATGAAATTTATAAAATATCTCTTTCCTTATCTTTAAAATCTCTATTAACAATAATATAAAACTATTTTTCTTTCAAAATAATTGAAATAGTTAAACAAATGTCATCAGTTTATAATTATAAGAGGTATTAATTCAATGTTTTCTTTAAAAACCAACTTAAGTCCTCTACAAGGAATTCTTTCAATTTTCTAATTTACACCACACGTCTATTTCAAAACAAATATATTTTAATTAAATTATATTTATCTAAATATTTTAATTAACTCATTCAAAACAATTCTCATTTAATACCATTTCTCATTGAACATTAAACCAAATAAATTATAGTAGATATTCTCAATAGCAACCACTCATATAATATTTACATTAAATTTACATCCATATATTCAACCCATTCTCAAAGCATAAACATGAAGACATAATCATTGAAGGCAATAGAAGAAACTACATTTGGATACTCTAAATCTATTTCTCATTTCATTACGTAATTCATTATATCAATAAAACTGAATTAAGAACTCATTTTTTTAGATAGGGGAGAAATTACACTAATATTTAATTCTCTAATTGTTCTTAACAAAATAAGTATTTTCAACTATAACTCAAAATATTTCGCTTTAAATTAAATAACCAATTGCCCTTGCAAATTAAATCATTATAAAATTAATCAAATTAACATTTGGTCTCTTCCATAGCTTATTGTGTTAAAATAAGATCAATATTTGGACTATAACCCAATATCATATATATATATATATAATTGGACATTTTACATATGAATTTAAATTTCACAATTAAATCTTAAATTATGCATTCTTTACATCAGATATTTAACTCCTTCAATTAAACTTTAATGTCATTCTAGAATAAACAATAATTTCTCCATACATTTATAATTTTATTTCCACTAATCTAATATACAGATTTTATTTAAAATAATATAAATAAATATAATATTTTAATATTATAAATTATAATATAAAATATTATCAAATAATATTTTAATATTATAATAACAATACAAAAAATATTAATATTTTATTATCAAAGCAGCCATGGAAAAATAACTTAACAGCAGTCTCATATTTCAAGCATAACTCAAAAGGTATGATCTGGGTATTTGTGATTTTTTGAAAGAGATAAGAAAATTTCAAGATGCAGAAACCCTTTAAATTTCCTGACAACCCAGTTTGTGTAAATGGAGTTATATGTGACGCAACCAGACTATTTTACCATGAAAAATATAACTATCCTGCAGATTTTAAAATCCGATTTTTAATAATAAACAAAGGGTTTCATTTTCTAAAAACATTCTAAATGCATCGTTCAATCTCTATGTTTGATTTCAATAACAACATAATTGATTTCCCAAAATAATTTAAATTTAACTGAAGTTTTCACAATTTTCACTCAAGAATTTTTACAAGCAAAGGCTGTAAATTTATTTAATTCTTTTCTTCTAATATCAAATTTATTTTCTAAAATAGATTTAACAAACAAATCTTTAATCACTACTATTTAAAAAAAACAATCAAGAACAATAAAACACAAAGAGGAAAACCTGGTACAAGAAGCTACAAGTAGAGATGAATTTCTGATGCAAGCCTCCTCCAAAGATTTCCTGAATTTTCTTCAATCCTCCAATGAATCCAATCCAAAACCCAACAAATGCAAACAATCTTTCCTCCAATCAATTTTACAATCAAACTTTCTTCAAACCCTTCCTTTGTGCAAATTTTTTCAAAATTTCTTCTCTGCTGTAAAAATAAATTTTTCTAAAAACTTTTATGCTCTAAAATTAAAACATGTATATTTTATAAATCAAAAATACCTAATACAACCCTAATTCACATTACATGCAAATTAGATATTAATTTCAATTTCAATTTTTACAACTCTAATTCACATTACATGCAAATTAGATATTAATTTCAATTTCAATTTTTGAAAACCCCACTTTCAATTTAGAATGCAATTTCAAGTAATAAATTAATTTCCAAAGTTGAAACTCATTTCCCAAGTAAACATTTAATTACAATTTCTAATTTAATTCCCACAAGTTGAAATTAAATTCCAAAACTAATTTTAATTATTTTATTTCCTTTCATTTTCTTTCATCACGTTTAATTAATTAATTTAATTATTTAATAACTAAATTCAACCCCCTTGGATTAAATTTAATTAATTAAATAAATGAAATATAATTAATTAATTTAAATATAAACTTGTATCCACATTGCATAATTTAAATTAAACAATCATCAACATGATTTAAATGCAATTATTCTAAATATCTATTTCCAGATCAAGAATCCTTCATAATTAAATAACATTAAAGCAAGGCAATGAATGACTCGACACATACCACTAACGACACACTATGGCTAGGGTGTAGACTTGACACAAGTTACCTAGCTACTATCTCTCGTTCAACTTAACCGTTGGATCGACATGCTTGAACCTGTGAAACTAGGTGGAGTCGATGTCATGTACCTGCAATTCTGTAACCAAATAAACATCATACAATATATCCAACATATAATACACACTGTGAAGAAGGAATTACGGATTTGCAGGGCATTCGCAAGCAAGTGATGCGAACCCGTCTTCTTCACCAATATACTCATCGAAACTGACACTTCCATCATAATTCAATAATCTCATAATAACATCACATGATAACTTTACAACATCATTAATCCATTTAAACATGAGAAACACTAATTAGGTCAACACATCACACAATAATAGTTGTCGCTCAATAGTAGCGATCAAAACATCATAACAAAATGTATCCAGTATCAAAGTAACTGCAACCACACATAGCATAAAGCAAATCGAACAAGAAGCAAAACGGAGGGGTATTACAAAGATCAACTGGCTTATCCCTTTGAAAGGTATGTTGATTCCACATGAGTGAGAATGGGGGTCGGGGATTGGTTGAGTTTTCCATGGTTTAACTAGGTAGGGGGCCGGTAACCTATGAAGATCCACATTGGGTAACCCATGTCAAGCTTATGTGATGACACACCAGCCTTTAGCAACCAAGGATGTTTGTTGTTTCCCCTTGTTGTTCTGGTACCTCTGGAAGTGGATGTCTCTTGTGTTTGTTTTAGTGTTGTTCACATTTGGGTGATGATGCGTTATGTTGGTGATGTGTTAACCTTGTCTCTTTGAATGTTGATTTTGGTTGTGGGTCCCCTTGTCATCTCCTAGCATAGGAGGTGGGCCTTCGGGCTCACATGGTTGAGTGGAACGTGCTATGCACCCATTGGGTTTCCTACTGATGATTGTGATGCTACAACAATGTACCAATTGTAGTGGTTCCTGAGCTTTCCAGTGTTGGTGACAGTATTGGTGTTATGGCCCATGTTTCCTTCTAATGGATCTCATTATGTATTCTATTCATTGCAGTTGTATCATACCTGCATTTTTGTACTCTTCCCATTGATATAAGGGAAGCATTATGTAATGTACTATTATATCTTTGATGTGTTGTATCTATGGAAATATGCTCCAAAAATGTAATATTGAACTATACATGGTGATGTAATAAATGATGTATGTACTCTTGTCATCTCGATGGGTTATGGATGGTTGTATGTTTTTCATTATGTTGTCTTGAGTAGTGCATATTTCCATCATTTAATTATAATGATGTTATTGGTTGGGAACGTTGATGAGTAATGCAACCATGTAACCCCATGGGAATTGTTAGGTGTCATTATGTAATTTTCATAATATTTTATAATTACTTAATTAATGGTTATTGCATAGTTGTTATTCTTTAAGAAAATCATGTTGTATAATGTTGTTAGGTATCCTTTGGGTTTGTGTGGCAACGCATTACAACATGATATCAGTGCCTAGGTTCATACACTAGGCACTATGAGCCCATTATGTTAACCTTGCATTTAGACTCGAGTTTAAGTTTTCACCCTTCTGTCGTTCTCGTTTAGCAATCTGAGTTTGTCCCTAGGCGATGTTGGTCCAATGGTGCAAAAAATTGATGGAAAGTATAGGATCCTCGGTGTAGTGCACAATGCACCAATATCCTTCCTATTGGGGATGCATTAAGGACCATTGTATTGTGTTCTGGTGCATTTTCTATTGATGTGAATTTAGGTGTGATTGTGAAGAGTGTGTGTAAACTTGGAAGTATGTGTTTATGGAGTGACAAATTGTGTTTTCTTGAATCTGTTAAGGAGTAAAATTATGGCCTTCTAGCTAGAAATGTGGTGAGATTTTGTGTTGAATAATGGAGGGAGTGGAATGTCTTGTGTGTAAATGATAATGTTTAATGAAAATGTGTGCTTGTGTGGATAATTATGTTGCGTTCTTATAGAAATTTAGCATATCAAGGGTAAAGAATCAACTTGAATGTGTAATGCCCTGCCTCGTAACCCTAGAGGAAGTTGCAACACTACGAAAGCGTACAATTTTTTTTCTCTAAAGGTGCATTATTAACAAGGAATATGCACAACAACCTCTACAGCATGTGAAAAAGATTACACATAAATCCATAACATAAACAATACTCACATAAAGCATTTATCTAATTACTAAACAAGAATTAAAGTACCTTCATTCAAGAATTTAATTTACATTACAAAGAATAAAAATGCATCAAGATCCAAATTACATTAAGTTACAATAAAGGTTACAATACTCATTCCTAGAATGAGGAAGATCATACCTAACTATTAAAAATTACAAGATCCCTCCTCAAATACAATTGAGGATTAAATTAAATACAAATGCTAAACTAATATAATACATCAAGAGAATGGAATGAAACAACTGGAATCCATGAGCTCTCCAACTAGAAGACCTCGCCATCACAAACTGAAGATAAAGGGGACCCCACAATGTAAGGTGCACGTTCCTCCCAACCAAGTGGTACCCGAAGGCCCACCCCTCGTGCTAGGAGACAATAACAAGGTTACCTAGGAAAGACCATGTACCACTAGACACAAGCTAACATAAAATGAAACTTAACAAACATGAGTACAATGCTAACTCATAGGGTACAATGCTACCAGAGTTAAATAACTAGTTACACTAGTGAAGCATAAATACTGCTAACCTAGGAGAAATATCACCACAAAGGTGCATGGGTTACTCGACAGATCTTCCAGACCCTGGCCCCCATTGAGAATCACTCTCCTATGGTCAACATGTGGAACATAACCACTCCAAACTAAGGAGGAAACAAATAACCAAAACCACTTCATATAAAGGAGGTATACCATTCCCGTTCACGGAAACTGGGTGACTCATTGAAATGACTCCATGCACTATTCAAGGGTCACACAATGGGCTAACATAGAAATAATTTACAACCCCCATCATCTAAAATATCCTTCTAGAAGACTTACAACTTTATCGACAACACTTTAACCCACTTTCCCCCCAAAACGTAGCTAGAAGAAATACAAGGGAAAATCAAACAAGATTTAAATCTAACATTTGGATTTTCTAAATCCATTCTCATTCAATGAACACAATAATATAAAAGTTGCCCAATTTCACTAATTAAATTATAACCCTTTAATAGACAGAGAAGAAAACCAATTTTCCTAATACTTCAATTCCTCGATTATTTTTATATTAAATAAATATTTATTTCTTCTACTAGTTCATCCCTTTTATATCCTCTGACTATGCACATTATGCATGCAACTAATTACTTAAAAACATTATATATATATATATATAAATATATACACATTAAATATATACATAATTATATAAACATATATAATTATGTATATATCAATGTATATACATTATATATATATATATATATATTAAAATCCATTTAAACAATAATTATATTTTTTATTTAAAAAGTAAAATAATCATATATTATATATATATATATATGTATATCTAATATATACATATAATATATATATAAATATATTAAATGAAAAAAAATGAAATCCGAAATGAGAAAAGTCGGACAAAAGAATGCAAGGTTCGCATATACTATGGTTGTGCTCATAAAATAAGAGTTGGCGGCCTATACTTGGGGCACCGGCTATTTACCAAAGTCGGTTCCGATGTGAGGGGTGTCGATTGCTTCCACAACTGGCTCCCCACACATGGTGGTTGGCTGGGGCAGATGCCAACTACCCCCAAATTTAATTAAAAATTCTAAAAAAACAAACTTCAATACCCCGTGCTATCAATATTACGCTGTATGGACAACACTCAAAATTACTTACAAAGACTTCATAAATCATATATAAATATATATATATATATATATATATTTAAAGGATTTCAAAACAATAGTTAGATTGGGGAAATTTTTTCCAAAAAGTTCAACTAGAGGAAAAATATCCAATTTTTACAAAATATCCCCAAGAAGCCAATTAATAGAGAGTTTAATTTCCTTAGATGAATTTTCTAAATCAAATACTAAGGTTTTATTTTACAACCATCCCAAAAACAAATCTTCAAGAACAATAAAACTCACACCATTTAAATCACAAGAACTTCTTCCTACAAAAAATTAAAATTTCTTCTAGAGGAATTTTCTTTCCAAACCACTAAATATTTCTTCAGGGTTTCACTAATTTCACTAAATTTTCAGATAGCTATTAACTAAGGTTTTCCACAAATGATTTCAACCTACAGAAGAAATTGCCTCTATAGAACAGAGAAATTATTTTTGGAGAAATTAACTATGGCAATACAATATTTCTCACACCAGGCAATCTTTTTACAGAGAAATGTAATCTAGAAACCTTTCCATTAAAAACTAACAAAACAAAGGAAAGAACCTGTAAACCAATGCTTGAGTATTTGAAGATTTGATGTAGAGCCTCATCCATAGCTTCAAGAAAATGTTCTAGACAAACAATGACTTCCTCTAAAGTAAATCAATTTCCCAATCACAAGAGCAATCCCAACACAACAAGAATTTCCAATTTTTTCTTTTCTAAAGTTGCAATATTACCAAAATAATTTCTACAACAAGTTCTCCCCCAAAAATATCCAAATCAGAGCAAGAAATATTTTTCCAACAAAATCCCCACTACCAAAATATCTCGTGCCTTGTCGTGAAGAAGCTTTCCACTTCCTCACGCAAAGCCAAAATTATCTCCCATGAATTAATTTTCCCAACCAATTCATTAATTCCTTCTAACACTTGTTGGAATTTACAAAATATCTCCAACAACCCTCTTGGCATAAAATCCTCTAATAATCAAAATTAAATATTTTAATAATTACAAATATTTCCCTTTTAAAATTTAAAGTATTTAACTAATTTAATTAATCAATAAGAAAAATAATCCAAGGATTAATCTTTTTATTAATTAAATTAAATTTATTTATTTATTAATTCAAAAACCTCTAACATTTAAAATAAGAATAATCTAATAATCAACTTAATAATTAAATTCACTAAATCCTATTTTAAAGCATTTTACCATGATAATTCGAAACAATAATAAACACATTAACAAGAACAACTGACTATACCTGATGACACACTTAGACTAGGGTGTAGACTTGACACAAATATCATAACTAATATCTCCCAATCAACTTAACTGCTGGGTCGACATGCTCAAACCTATGAAGCTAGGTGGAGTCGATGTCCTATACCTACAAACCTATAAATGAGGCATCAATAGAACATGTATATAAATAGCTTCATAAAACACACTGTGAAGAGGAAGTCATGGAATCACAGGGCACTCACAAGCGAGTGATGCAATTCCATACCCTTCACCAATACACTTATCACGAATTGGCAGTTCTAACATATATATAAACTACTCATGTTCAATAACTGCGTTATTCCAAACCATCATTATACTAATCAAAGAAATGTCCAATATTAACATCGAAGGGAATAAAATCTCACCACCACAAATAATCCACATTGCTCTATACATAGCGATCAAAATATCAAAGCATCGTAATCTAAACATAAGAGAAAAATAGAAAGGTGTTATAGAATGACTGGTACTAATGTGCTATGTTTCCACCTTAGTTTGTGATTTTTAGATAGTTGACTTTGAATCTCGGAAAAGAAGGTAAATTAATTGGTTATGCTTATTATGAGGATTTAGTGCTATGGTGTTTATGCATTTGATTAGTATGTGATATTGATTATGATGTCTTATTGATTGTTAAGTGTTAGAAGGATGATGTCGTATCACTCAATCGTGAGAGGCATACGACATGACAATTCCCTCTACACTAAGTTGATATGATATTTTATAAATACATGTTGTACACAACATTTTCTCTTATATAAGATTGCAGGTACTGAGTACCAACTCTGCCTACACTATCAGGTCTGAGCATACCTCAAAAACCCAATGGATATGATGTGGAAATAGGAGATGACAAAAGGTCCCCAACCTATGTTTGGTAACCCCGTTTGTTGTGTTGTTTACTTTGTTTATTGCCTTGTTTGGTATCTTCCACTTTATGTATGACTTGTGATGATTTTGTTCATAACTGCATATGTTTTACCTAATTTTGTGACTTTCAAGAGTAAATCGAGGTTTAGGGGGGGAGGATGTAGTGCCTCTCCGCTTGGATCCTTGGGTCGATTGTGTAAGTATTTATTTGTGATGTCTTGTTGATTAATTTTAATGGTCTTATTAGTGTTGTTTAATTATTTAATGTAGTTATTTTTATAAATGTCATTTAATTAGTTAATTTAATTTAACGATGTTTATTATTGTGGTGAACAAATTAATTAAATATATTAAATTATATTTTAAATTTAAATGTTTTGTTGATTTAAATGAATGTCGTTCTTTTAAATTGTTGATAATAAATATTATAAATTGTAAGATAGAATAATATTTTGATTATAATATTATTAATTTTTATTTTTATTTAATTATTAACATGGAATTATTTGATAAGGAGATAAAAGAAATTAAAATATGGAGGGTTTTGCATGCAAGTGCATGCCCAGTTTCAAACTATTTGTCGAGAATGGAAACTTGATGTGCATTGGAGATTTTTGAGATTTTATCTATAATTGTTTTGGAAATAAGACAACCTTTCCTTTTTTTTGGTGAAGAATGATCACTGGTTTTTAGGAGAGAGGGACAGGGGGATTCAGGGGGAGATGTTTAGATTTCAATCGTTTGGCGAGGGGATGGTTTTTTTTTTAAATTATTGTTTTCGAATCGACATCCTCCTTCCTGAAATGTTTTTACATTTGAGAATATTTCATGGGGTTTTGTCAAGGCTCTTGATGGAGCAAAAAGTTTGAGGATTTGAGGCGGTCCAAATCCATTCTCCATGAAGGTATGTGGCTTGGTCACTTTTGTTGCATCTTATTTCCTCCTAATTCAATCTGTTATTATCTAGCCAATGAAGGAAATGGGTTTTTCGGTCTTATCTGTGGTTGTTAAGTTTATAATAGCATTGAAATACTTAGTATTAGAATCCTTATTTCTTCTTCACCTGAAGATTTAACTGTAAAATGAATTTCCTTTAGCAAGTGTGCATTTTTTTTGCCTTAATAGCATTTAGAGTTGTGTCATATTCATAGTCAATGTCGTTCATTGAGATTTAATTTCCACATTCCTCATTATTTTTTACCACTCCTTTGAATTTGTAAATTAGGCACAATAGATGCTAACAAGTGAAATCAAAGCCAGAGGATACCGAATGAGGTTTCCATTAATAATCGATATTAAAGCCTTTATGCTATTTTCATAATTTATCTTTGCTATAATCTCGGCCATATTAAGGACATTTTACCACCATATGAAGCCCAATTCAACTTATCTCCATGAATTTTGATTTAAGTTCTTTACGCCCATCTTGATGTTCAATATTATGTAAATTGCATTTAACTTATGCTCTCATATTTCCATTTCCCTCTGAATCTAATTTTCCCTCTCTAGATTCTTTACCTCTGTTCTTTCTTGGTTGTGTGTCATTCTCTAAACTAAAATTTTAACCCCTATCGACAACCACATACTCGTCGGTCCCTTCATATCGATTTTATGGTTTTGTATGGTGATTTCTCTTATTTTTGGCTATGCCTTGTGGTCCTTGATTGTTCCTTGTTTGACCCATGCATACATTATATGGGAAACCCTTCACATTTTAGATGATAGGCATGATTCAAGCCTAAAATTTACATTTTCTATGATGTCCATTCTAAACAGCCGATTTGGTATTTTTATTGATGGATATTCATGGTGACAAATAAATGATTCTTTTCTTTCCTCCCACAACATTTGTAACACACCTCCATTTTTCTCTTATGTTTAGACAATGATGCTTTGTTGTTTTTGATTGGTAGCTTTAGAGCGATATGGATTTTATATTATGATGTGATGGTACCTTATTTTGATGTGATCATTATGACATGCTTTGGATTAGCATAATGGTTATTTGAATTAATATTGTTATATTCTTTTGAGTATATTATTGATGATAGATTCGTTAGTTTTTTGTTATTGTCGATGGATATTCATGGTGATAGATAAATGATTCTTTTCTTTCCTCCCACAACAATAGTTAAAAGTCTCGAATCTGGAAATACCCCACTGCCTTCATTCACTAAGCTAGCTTTATTTGTTGATATTTTGAGTCTTCTTAAAGTTGTGAATTAGATATGCCTACCATTGAAGCTTGTGTTGCAAATTTATTTTGGAGACCTTAGTTTCCTTAAATTGATTTGTCACCCCATGTTTTGGGGTATAAAGTGCCTTAGAGGTGTGATTCTTGATGTTCCCTTGGTGTAATAATTCATTCATTCATTCAACCAGATTTGTTGTTGGCTTATCTCAATCTTTGCATGTTAGGATAATAGAATGTAGGACCTCCTCCTCCCGTGTCGACTTTGTGCCATCACATTATCGTGAAAGAATGCCTTCAGAAAAATCCATGATATTAACTTAGTCGGGTAGTTTCATTCCTATAGTAGCGTTGAGCGTTTCATGTTTAGTCTCCATACCTTAATCAAATCAATTTCCTTTTTGAGCTATGAATTTTTCCTATAGAGTCATTGTTTTAGAGTTGTAATTCTTGTGTTGGATTTTTCATTCATATTCAAAGTAGACTTCCTCAAAATATATAGGTAGGTTTTTATATATTGATTTTTAGAACTGTTATAAGCTTTGTTTTGTAATCGATCAGTTGGCTACAAATGACCATTGTTGAAAATATATATTATGATAGAATTTTAATAATAGGACGCAAAATATATATTTATATATATAGTTATATAAGTTTATGCATATTAGTGTATCTATGTATATGTATATATACATATATATATGCATGGGTATATAATTAAATATATACATATATATTAGATATTTACTTGGTTTATACTTGTGTAGATTTATTTATCAAATTTAAAAGATTTAAGTTGTGTTTTTTTAATAAGTGTTGATCATTTACTCATACAATACGTTTATATAGTAACATTAGTTATTCAAACAAATTCATAATGATCGAGGAAAGATAAAAGGTTTGTATATATATATATATATGTTTATCCACTTGTACTAATACAATGTTTTACGAATTACGTAAAAAAGTGTAAACAATGATATTGTGATTTCTATTTATTGAAAATAATTAGTTTGTGATAATGCATAAATTTAGTAAGTATGCTATACATATCTATATGTTTGATTATTTCAATGCTGAAACTAAAGAATATTTATTTGTGTATTTAAATATTAAGTAAAAGAATGTTCTTCCATTTTTAAAGTAGATGATTATAGTAAATAATTAAATTAGGAACATTAAATTATTAGAAGAATTGATTTATTAGGGAGAGTAGATTATCTCATCATTAAAATGGAAGGTTTTTATTAATTAAACAAAGTTTGATACCTTTTGTTGTTGGATTATGCTCTAAATTGTCTAATGGATTTCTCTTTGCGAGTTACCTAGTAAATTGGTAATTGATACTTTTATAAATATGTCTATGTGAATTCCTTATTTATTTGTAATGAATTTGTAATGAGCATATGAATAAAATGTAACACATTGAATGTATTCATGCTCTAGATTGGTTAATATGTATATCTCTTTCGATCTTTTTGTTTGCTTTTAAAATTGATGGGTTGGTTGATGTTTTATAATTTGGTAGATTGGTTCTTCCCCTTGTTTAGATTTTGAGTCATGGGAACCCCTTTTTTTTGTTGTTCATTTCCTTGGCTTTATGCTTTGAGTCCTTGAGTGGATTGTTTTAATTGTCTTCTAGAGGCAAGGGGGAGTACTTGTTACTTGATGATTTTATGCTGGCTTTAGCAATAATTATTCTTGTTTGGTTGAGATTATTGGGGGGGGTGTTACCTTGTTCTTTTGCAATTTTGTGTTATGGTATGTGTGTGAGAAGGTTCATGCCTCAGACATGGTTGTAATTTTTATGTCTTTGTTTTATGAGTGTAAAGGTACACCCCTATTTTTGGAGTTTGTGTTTTGTTGCTAGTAGGGGGAGTGGCTCTCAATTGGGGTCAGCATACAAAGTGGCATATAGGTAACTCATTGAGAGTTTCTATAATCAGTGATAACCTAATTAATAATTAATTAGGGGTTTTGGGTAGCATCTCATATTAATTTAGATAAGTTAGCCTCACTTATGCTCAAGTGCCCGTTTGGGCTTGGGATGAGTGGGAAGGCCTAGAATGGTGAAGATCAACTGCCTTGTCCCTTTGGAAGGTATGTTGATCCTACATGAGTGAGAATGGGGGTCAAGGATCGGTTGAGGCTACCAGGGTTTAACTAGGTAGGGGCTCGGTAACCTATGAAGATCTGCATTGGGTAACCCATGTCGAGTTAATGTGATGACACTCCACCCTTTATCAACCATGGATGTTTGTTGTTTCCCCTTGTTATTCTGGTGCCTCTGGAAGTGGATGTCTCTTATGTTTGTTTTAGTGTTGTTCGCATTTGGGTGATGATGCTTTATGTTGGTGATGTGTTAGCCTTGTCTCTTTGATTGTTGATTTTGGTTGTGGGTCCTATTCTCATCTCCTAGCATGAGGGTGGGCCTTCGGGTTCACATGGTCAAGTGGAAAATGTTATGTACCCATTGGGTTCCCCACCGATGATCGTGATGTTGCAGTGATGTACCAATTGTAGTGGTTCCTGAGTTTTCTAGTATTGGTGACAATAGTGGTGTTATGGCCTATGTTTCCTTTTGATGGATCTCATTATGTATTATATTCATTGCATTTGTATCATACCTGCATTGTTGTACTCTTCCCATTGATATAAGGGAAGCATTATGTAATGTACTATTACGTCTTTGATGTGTTGTACTTGTAGAAATATGATCCACAAATGTAATATTGAACTATACGTGGTGGTGTAATAAATGATGTATGTACTCTTGTCATCTCTATGGGTTATGGATGGTTATATTTTTTTCATTATGTTATCTTGAGTAGTGCATATTTCTATCATTTATTTACTTGGAATTTAATTATAATGATGTTATTGGTTGGGAACATTTACGAGTAATGAAACCATGTAACCCCATGGGACTTGTTAGGTGTCATTATGTAATTTTCATAATATTGTATAATTACTTAATTAATGGTTATTGCATAGTTGTAATTCTTAAAAAAAAATCATGTTGGATAATGTTTTTGTTAGTTATCCTTTGGGGTTGCATGGCAGGGCATTACAGTTAACATAGATTACATATTACTATTGTAAATATACATAATACTATATTTTCCATAAATATACTCAACAATCCTTGCATCCTTCTTAGTCTTCAATGCTTGCATTTATTATTTTTTTTTTCTTGAAAATCTAAATTTGGTGAATCTCCTTAGTTGGTTACCAATCTTCCACATGTAAACTTGAAAGAGAAATCAACAAAAGGAGCCAAATGGCCAATAGCTCTCCTCCCAACCATAGGATTGAAGTTCAATCCACCTCTGAGCTCTAAGAGTCACATAGCTCTTCCCATGCACACACCCATAAACACTATTCCCATGGACTACTCAAAAATTTCATACCCTATAGCATGCAAATTGACTATTTACACATTACAACCATTTATATTCACAAATAAAATCCCAACACACAACTCACAACCAAGAATACAAGGAATTCAATATAGATTTTCATAAATGAAATAAAAACACCACAAACATTCATTTACTCATCAACAAAGATCTAACAAAAGAAAGATCTTACCAAAAGATTTACTATCCATCATGTCGAATCCTCTCCTCCTCAAGCCCCTTTCTTCCATTCTTCACCAAGATTTCTCCTCCCCAAAATGAGACAACATTCAAAGAAAATATTAAAGAAAAAAGGAAAAATGCCCTTCTCCACTCAAGGAGAAAGAATAAAAAGAAGGGGAAAGGCAACTACCTTTCCATAACTTCCCAACCAACTCAAAATTTCGCCACTTTTGATAAGTGGGTAATTAGAGTGGGTTAAAAACTTTATTAAAGGGGTTTTGTAAGATAAAAATACCCCTAACCCATAAGCCTATCACCTAAGGAACCTTTTAAACAATAAAGACCACATAATGACTTCATAAATCATAAAATAAGTAATCATATTAACAAGTTATGTAATGCCCTGCCACGCAACCCTAGAGAAAGTTTCAAATCACTATAAAAGCATACAATTTTTTTTTATTTAAAGTGAATTAAACATACATGTTCAACTATAATTGACAACATCCCCTAGGGTTATGAAACCAAGATTACTTAAATCCCCATTAACATAAATCATCTAAATTGCATTGCAATTAAATAACTCAAGTAACAACATTCAACAACATAAGAAAATAAAAAATATGAATAGAGAATCCATTACATAAAACTATTACATACATCTATTACATAAATCTATTACATACATCTATTACATGAATCATTATCAGATTACAAACCTCATTCCCAGAATGAGTCAAAATACATAAGTGTGATAAATACAAGGTCCACCTCATAACACAAGAGGGGTAATTCCAAATTCATTACAATTGTAAAACAACAGAGTTGGAAAAGAATAACAAGATCCACGAGTTGTCCAACTGGATGTCTCGCTTCCACGAACTAAAGAACAATGGGGACCCAACGGTTTTGGTGCATGTTCCACCCAACCTAGTGGTACCCGAAGGCCCACCCCCCATGCTAGGAGATAGTAAAAATGCAACATGGACAAGAAATCTATCACCTCTAACCAAAGGCTGACTCATACTGACATAATCTGACTTAATCAAATACATGCACAATGGAAACTAATACTGACATGGTTACATTGCTTCCAGACATATAGTAATCAAGTGTGCTAAAGAAACCATACACACAACATAACCTCAAGGTTATCCTAGACAGAGTGTCATCGCAAGGTTTGTCATGAGATCTCCTCTAGGCATTCTTCATAGGTTCCGGTAATCTTGGTGACCTCTACCGAATCCTGGCCCTCATACTCACTCAAGCTGAATCAACTACCTCTCGCAAGGACAAGATAGTTGGCCATGCCATTCCAGGCCTTCCCACTCACCCCAAGTCTAAATAAGCCCTTGTGCCTATGAGTGAGGTTAATTTATCTTGGTTAATGTGAAATACATCCTAGTCATCTAAGTACATTACTTTAGTTTTCAGTTGTTAAAATCACTTCTGAAGGTTACTCGGTTTACCTCTTTGGGCTCCGACCCCTAACAAAAGCAACTCTTCTAATGGATAACACACTACACCATCTAACTCCAAGTGCTACTGAACTAGACCAATGTACTCTCTCCTATCCTAGGGGGCAACCATATATAGATCCACCCCAACACTAGGAGGAAACCAAAACACTTGTAACACTACCCAAGGGAATAACAAACAATAACTTAACAAGGGAATGACCCACATCCATTGGAAGACTTTACAATTTAAACTCAAACACTCATTCCCCAAACAATCAATAACAAGAAAAAAAATCCATATAACAATGCACTAGCAATGAAAATTACTAGATTTGGATATCTTAAATCCATATTCCTATCTAATACTTCTCATGGAAATTAGAATACAATCTTTCTAAACTTTCATTACACATAATTACTTTTCACAATTTTATCTAATCATGCACAATAACATTTCAATTTAAATTACTGTCTAATTATTTTGCATGCAGTAATATATTTAAACATGATATCAAAAGGATATATAATTAAATCTTTGCATGCAGCATACTTTATATAATTAAATATATCTATTTTATTTCTACATAAACTATCTTGAAAACATAAGATTAAATAGACATTGTTGGTAAAATTCTGTATTTCAAAAAAGAATTATCAAAATGTTAATTTAGTTGCACCAAAATAAAATCTATACTTATACATACAATTTCCCAATTAATAAATATATATATATACATATATATTTAATATTATATTCATATAATATTAATATATATATATACTATTTATTTTAACCCACAGAAAAAAATACTATAAAAATCAAATAACAAAATAATATAAAAAAAAATTTAAAATAAAATAAAATAAAATAAAACATTAAAAAGCAGGGAACCGGACAGTACACCGTCTGACGGATGGTACCACCGGACCCTGCTGCCTGCGCTGACTGTACATATAGTACAGTGGCCGGCGGAGGTACGTAGGGAGGCCGCAATCTCCATGGGATAGTGCGTCCCCCCAAGTGGTGGGCGCACTGCCCAATGGGTACTGCGTCCTCCATACCATGGAAAGTGGGGGGGTCCGAACCTCCCCACAACTTGCAATAAAATATTTTTTTTAAAACAAAAAAAATTGAAATACGAAAATTTCGTACGCACAATACGACCCTCAGAAATTTGCCGTACGGTGTTTTTCTTTTAAATTTGAAAAGCAATAACTTTAGTTTCAATTTTCATATATTTGTAAATATATATTATGTGTATCATATTTGAAAATATGATACATGTAATGTATATTTACATTTATTTATTTTTTTTCAAAAGCAATTTTACTGTAAAATTGAAAGAAAAATTAAAAAAAAAGCAGTAATAAAATTTGACAATAATTGAATATCTTCTTACATTCAAGAGATTAAAATCTGAATTCCAAAAAGAAATCATTCCTTCATGTTTCAAATAATTTAAACAAAAGAAAGGAAATAAACTGTTCTTGATCTTTTCAAAATAATTTTCTAAAGAGGGTTTGTGTTTTGAAGAACAGATCTGAATCCTAAATTTTGAAGTTCAACCTAGGGTTTTAAATAAATCACAAATTTGCAATTTCTATAATTTAGAAAAATAGATAAACTAAGAACAATCAATCGTAGAATGAAAGGAAAACTTGGTATTTGAAGCCACAGGAAATAATAAGGATTCTTGATGTAGAGCCTCCCTTAAGGACCTCACAATTCTTCTTCAACAATGCAATGAATTCCAGCTACCACTGATCCAAGAGCTCCACCTTCTTCAACATAATTTATTTTCTTTCAATTCAACTCTACAAAAGAAATGCTTCAAACCCTTTCTTGATGCAAACTTTTCCAAAAATTTCATGCCTATGAAAAAAAGAAAGAGAAGCCTCCCCAAAACTTTTCTGCCCTAACCTTTAAAACATCATTTCCTCATAACTCCAAAAATAACCTAATGCAACCCTAATTCACATTCAATGCAAAAATTAAATTTAGATAATAATTTCATTTCCCATTTTAGAAAACCCTAATTTGCCTTTAAAATAAAATTTCAATTTCCTTTAAATTTGATTTGATTTAATTTAATTTAAAACAATCCAATATACTTACTTAATTATCTTAAATTATTTAATAACTAAATCCAATCCTTGAGATTAAATTTAATTAATTAAATAATTTAAATTTAATTAATTTACTTTCAATTATTTAATAACTAAATCTAACCCTTTCAAGGTTAAATTTAATTGATCAAATAATTTAAATTTAATTTCTATTTATAAATTTAAATATAAAAAATAAGCATAACTTTAATACAATATAAAATAATCATCACTTTCAACCAATGCAATTTTCTAAAAACAAAACCATTTAGAAGTAAGCACTTTTCAAAACTTACATAACATTAAATAAGGTACAACATGACTCAATAATCAGGACTAATGACACACTAAGGCTAGGGTGTAGACCTGACACATGTTACCTAGCTGCTATCTCCCGTTCAACTTAATCATTGGATCGACACGCTCAAACTTGTGAAACTAGGTGGAGTCGATGTCATGTACCTGCAACCTGAAACCAAGTAAATGGCATAATATATCTAGCATATAATTCACACCGTGAAGAAGAAATCATGGATTTGCAGGGCACTCGAAAGCGAGTGATGTGAATCCATCCTCTTCACCAATACACTCATCAAAGACTGCCATTGCCATCATAATCAATACTCACATATATAATCTCATGATAAATTCTACGACATCATTAATCCATTAAAGCATATGAAATAAAATCAGATAATCACATCACACAATAATAGTTGTCGTTCAAAAGTAGCAATTAAAACATCATAACAAAATGTGTCTAGTATCAAAGTAGCTGCAACCCAAGCAAAGCATAAAGCAACATGAAACAAGAAGCAAAATGGAGGGGTATTACAAGTTAACTCAAGAAACTAATAAAAAAATCTCACATACACACAACCCCTACCACACAAAACAAGGTTAAATCACATGTCCTTCACAAGAATAAGATAAATGAATTAGTTATGTGACCCCTTGATCAACATTGGCCAATTTCACCATTTTACTCAATCGAAAAAGTGTCAGTATTACTCATGATCAATAATAAATAAATAAAATGGCATATGAAAAGTAGTATTTCAAGAATAATAATCAACTAGAAAATAAAGTCAAGTAATATACACAAGTAAATTATAATTTAACACTCCTTACCTGCACCATACGTATTAGAAACAAGCAATAATTGATCATTCTATATATTATCAAGATATCACCACTTACGATAATAGCCTATATAAACCTACCTTAAAATAAACACTGCTATCAGTAACCATTAAATATCAAACATCATATCCATATTAACTCCTTCTCATACCCATAGTATGCAATCACATAACATAATATAGTCTATCTGATATACATAATAGTACTACCAATAATTGAACATCTCAATCAATACATACTTACATAGACAAGGAATGGAACTTGTCTAGTTACCACAAGAACACAACAACCATTAGTTAGATAGGATTAATTAGTTTACCATATCCATTAACAGTTAAAATATGAACATATTTGATGTATATGAATAACCATCACTCATGTATAATATCTAACATAAAAGAACATAAGATATTGGACATAAACCATCAACAACTCATAGAATCAACATGACCACAAATGACGGGGTCATACATTCTCCCCCAGGATCAGGCTTCCTTCAAGAAGTCCCCAAAAGTGAGGGTAAGCATAAGTACTTGACAATAATCCTTTATATGAAAATTTATGTATGGAAACAGCAAATTTTGTCTTCCAAGGTATCCTAAAATATTGGGGTAAGCTTTATAATTAACTATCGACATAAACCAAAAGATGATTTATCTATGTTACACAAAAATATTGTAGATATTAATTTCAAATTACTTCATCTATTACCTATATAATTATTAAAGACTAGGGTACATATATATTCACTTCAATCATCATTACCTAGACAAATAGAAATCTAATGAATTTGCATCTTAAGAAATCACTCATTTCCTTTTATTGCAACAATTCTTATCGTTAATCTATAAGCATCATAGAAATTGGTTTACAACACACACACTATCAACACAACACTAACATATAACACAATTCAAGAATGGGATTTATGAGGGGGAATGGTTCCAAATTCCATAAAATATGATCTAAAGCAACTTCCATCACTGAGTAACCATGATAATATTATGAAATATGGTCTTGAGGCCCTCTCTAGGACCCCTTCATACATTATCTACTACCTTCCCCTTGTTTGTGTAAGGGAGTTAGCCTCAAAGAAGGAAAGTACACAAAGAATCACACACAAGAGCTAGGGTAGAATGGATTACGATCATCCCATACTCTTCCCATTTACATCCCCATCCTCACAATATAAATTCCCTAATGCATTTGTACCCCCATATGACTTGGCAAGGATCCCTCCTTGATATAGCAATTTATAGGGTTCACATCATGACACATATGCCAAGGGGGAACATAAAATATGGTCTTGATGTAGGAGCATCCATTGGTGTAGGTAAATATTGCATCACCCAAAAAAAATTGTTTTCTTTATTTTCTTTAGTCTTTTTGAGTTCCATGATGGAACTTAAGGGGCATGAGACAGTTAGGAGTCAAAAATAGCAAATTTGGTCACTTAGTATTTTTAGTAAGTCAACCTAAATGGGCTCTTATGGACTTGAAAATTTACTCGGAGGGGTAGATCTGAAAAACATTTCCAAACACGAAAGAATCACCTCAATACCTTGAAAATTTTGATAGAAATTAAATCTTTTGTCCTGGGAAATTTCTCCAATGCAGCTTCAAATTCAAATATAAAACTTTAGAGGCCCTGAAACAACTTGAAAAGTGGCTAAACCAACCTATGGTGGGTTCATATGTTGTAGATCTCTTTGAGATATTTCCAATGATATGTGATAATAGCAAGTCAAACACCTGGATCAAAAGTTATGGCCCCGCAAAGTTGCCCCTCTAAAAAGCGAATTTCGTTAAAATGTATTCCTATGCTAGAAATCAAATGGTGGGACCTTTGGCACCAAAAAAAGAAGGGAAGTTGTACTTTCTAGAACATTCTAGGATGGTTATTGGGTAAAATAAAAAGGGTTTAGTGTTTTTTGTAGAAGGTGGCTCCATTAGTCCAGATTGTGGCTCTAAATAATAGTTTTCTTTCAAATTTGATTTTGTTGTAATGAATCAAGCCCATGAGGCTATAGCATGTAAGTTTTGAATCTATAATTTCATTTTTATGAAAATAATTGAAAGTGGGTTATTTTTTGTCTTGCATCTTTTGTGTTAGTATCCATTATTGTGTTTTGTGTGGTTTGGGCAGTGTAGCCCTCATCAAGTGGTATCAAAGCAGGAGTTCTTGAGCCTGTAACAAAGCATCAAACATGAGGCAATTGCTGCAAGACCTATGAGTGTGGGTTGAGTTCAAGATTCCTCCAAGACTTTCCCATCATGGAAAAGGTAGAGGCCAAGGTGGTGGATGAAGAGATCCACCTAGAGATGAAATAAAAGCCCCTTAGAAGGCAATTAGAAACCTTGCAGCAAGAGGTTTGAAGAAGAGATGTGCAACAAGATAGAGATGACAGTGAAGATGAAATAGAAGAGGAAATGGAAGAGGAAGAGCATGATCCAATGGATCCTAGAGAAAGGAGATTGTTATGAGCGATCTCAATAATTGGGAAGAGACCCAAAATGGACATTTCAACTTTCAGTGGAAATCTGAATCTTGAAGAATTGATCAATTGGATCAATGGCATGGAGGAATTTTTTGAGTTTGTGGAGATTGAAAATCCTCATAGAGTGATGTTTGCAAAGAAAAAATTGAAGGGTCGCATCAGTGTACGGTGGAAAGAGATCTAGTTAGAAAGAGGAAGAAAAAGGAAAGATAAAATTTCTAGATGGGACAGAATGGTGTCAAAATTGAAGAAACAATTTACTCCATCTAATTACGAATTGGAGTTTCTCAAGAAGATGTGAAGCTTGAGGCAAGGAAAAAGAATGGTGAAATAATACATAGAAGAATTTCACAAGGTCTTGATTCAGATAGGACATTTTGAGGTGAATAAAGAGAAAGTTTCTCATTGTATTAATAGGTTGAAGCCAAGCATACAAGAAGAATTAGCACTGGTAAGAATGACCACCATTCAAGGTGCTTATCAGTTTTCTCTAAAGGTTGAAGAATGGTTGAACAAGAAGTTTGAGAAAAAATAATGAGGTGGAGTTCATGGAGGAAAGACCGATGGATGGTCATATGGAGGTCAAAATGAAGACCAAATGAAGGGTGAAGGCTCCAGTAGAATCCAAAACCAAAACAAAGATACCACCTATTGTCCTCATGATCAGAATAATGGAAACTAAAGAGGAAGAGCAACATTTGTATGAGACCAAGAAGAGGAGGCTTTCATCGAACCTGTTTGCAGTGTAGAGAAGAAGGACATAGAGCCTATGAGTGTCCTCAACATCAAGGAAGGAAAAATAGAAGACCTAAGGGCAATGCATGAGTTTCACATGTAGATGAAGATGTTGAGTCTTCACATTCTAAGGATGTAGAAAGAGTAGAGGTTCTTGTTACTAGAAGAGCCTTGTTGAATGAGGAAAAGGAACCAACTCAAAGGAAGAATTTTTTCCACACTAGATGTAAGTGTTGACATAGGATTTTGCAGGTAGGAGTAGTCTTATGGGAAACTTAGCTATTGGGGGACATAGTGCGCTAGCTAAGTGACCTCCAGGGTTTTATCGAAGTTGGATCTTCATTTAGTGGGGGAGGTAAAAGGTTAGAAATACAGCAAAACATGAAAACTAAACTACAAGTGATGCACCAAAATCATAGACAAATTTACTAGAGCACAATGCTGGATGCAAAGGCCCGAACCACAAAAATGTTGTTTATTAAGTAAGTTTTCTCAAAAGTACTTTAAAATATAACAAACACCCTCTAATTTGCATAGAATAATCCAACATAACTTTAGCCAACACAGAGGAGTCAAAAAACATGATCTGTATTTATTTAGCTATGAAAGATCACAAAAGTTGAAGAACATGCATTCATACATTATAGGAAAATAACAGCACAGACTAATAGTCTTATCAAATACATGAAAAACATAAAGGTCGAATTGATTGGCACAGTCTGCAATCATCAAGTTTAATAAAAATATTACAGAAGATTTTCCCAGTGCTCGGGAGCTTTTAGCAATTTAAAAAAAAAACCTAATAAAAGAGAAAAATGGCCGCATATATAGGCCAGTCCACCGCTTGAATAACCATAGAGAAAGAAATCCATGAGCAAACATCAACACCCCAGATCACCTCGAGCCGCCACTGAAAACAATGATCACCCAACAATGTGCCAGCAATGTCATTGTAGGGAACAGAAAACCATGCGGCAGTAGAAACAAACATGCAACACCACAAAAGAAAATGCGGCAGCAAGCAAGCACAAATGACACAGCAACAAATCCCAGATAACTGGCACACAAGAAACTACCACGCATCTAGCAGACGGGGCTTGGAAAAAAGAATAAGGGATGCCCAACGAAAAGCTCTGAGAGGGAGCCACATGGCACATGTCGAATGATAGAAACTACATGGTGGTCCCATTTTGGAAAGTAGCTAGAGGAAGCCACGCATCTCACAGACGGAGCCCAACAAAAGTGAAGTGATATGGAAAAGTAAAAAGCTTCGAGAGGAAGCCACGTGGCACATGCCAAAGGTTGTGAGTGATTTTAAGATAAGGCACAACCGCGAAGATAAAATAAGAACCGCAAAGGCTAACGATGTTTTTGTGAAACAATTTGGCAACTCACAGGGACATTTCGCCTATGGAATGAAGAACCCAAAAAACCTTGGTTCAACATCCCATAATTCCTCACAACTTCGAGAGGGAAGCCTGCAGATCAGTCTAGACTTTGTTTGATGGTGCGAAGAGAGCTAGCAGATTTTCATGTGCCAACCTGAGATCGATAATTTCCTTGAAAGGAAATCCACCAGATATTTTCATCTCTAATTCTAGATGGAAGAAGAGTTGTGCCAACTAATGCACGATCCCTTCAATCTTCTCGGCAATCAGAGACTAATCAAAAGATTGGAAAAAAAAAAGGTCTTGCTTCTTCTCCTCAATCTTTGCAACAATTTGTTCAACACCTGCTACCTCTTGATTTGCAATGAAGGGCAAAGGGAGCCCTCTCTAAGTTAAGAGGGAAAATTTTGCCCGCATGTCACTGGTAACTTGGTTCAACCTAGCCCCGCTTTCTACCACTTGCTAGACAACCTCATGCATAGAAATGGGGAGGCTTACGCCCATGGCCGCTATTGTTTAGTCTTTGATACCTAGACCGCTCAGAGCTTCATCAGAAGCTATATACAATTTTCCCAATAAAATCCTAGCCTCCAGAACCCTATTAGAAGTCACCTCCTATATCTGCTCAATTATTTCACTGACTGTTCCGCATAGGCTGGCCGCTTCCACCATAAATTTTAGGGGGGGCTACAGATTAAGGCATAATGCCTTGACTTTATCCTAGTATGACGCATATAACTCCTTGGCGATCTCCAGTGAGCTCATTTGTGGTGCAAGAGGTTGGGTCTTCAAAATATCCAACTCCGCTACTCTGCTACTCAAGTCCGCCTTTAGCTCTGATAAGCTTCTATCCAATGCGGACACTTGTTCCCTTAGAGTGGAAACTTCCTTTTCTTTTTTTTCCAGGGCCAATTTGGCCTGCTTTGTCTTTTGAGCTCCTTCATACCTTCACTTAGTTGTGTGGGCTCGGCATGGAGCCTTTCTTCATTCGCTCAGCTCTACTCAACCTCATGCTAGAGAGTCGGGACAATTTTTGTACTCATAACTTGCAGCTTCTTGATTTGGCTTTCAAAAGCACTCCTCTCCTTTTCTAGGTGACTTATCTCATTTTCTTGGGCTTTATACTTGTTCACCTAGATATCAACCTTTCCCTTTAGCTCCGATATCTGCTCCTCCCTTTTCCTTGCCTGGCGATTGAGCTTGAGGTAATCGATGGTTACTATCTTTTGAGTCTCATCCATCAGCTCGACCTTATCCTGTGGATAAGCCTACTACAAGTCTAGCCCAATGGCGTTGACAGAGTAATCACTTGGTAGCATTTCTCCTACTGGTTTAATCATGTTGGGAGTGATCTTTGCAAACATCAACAAATTCTAGCTCTCATTGAACACAGTTTGCAAGAGAGGCTCTGCTTGCCTGCCTGCATCCTTTTGTCTCCTCTTTTGAATTCAGCTAGCTTAGGTGCTCTTATTTGCCTCCACCTATGAGAAATACTCCTAGGAAGGGATACCCAATCCACCAGCAAAAGGAAAATCTCGAGGGATTGCTAGCACGAAAGATAGTGTAATCAATGCATCAGTGGTTTTGCTAGGCCTTGTAATAATGACCAGGAGAATAGTGGAATGAATTGGCCGCTTAGAGAGGATGATAATGCAATTTAAGGAAAGGTCAGGGAAGCACCAACTGAAGGGTTGGGCCTCGGGGATAAGAATTGTTGGCTCATGAGCCCAACACTGATGCCAAATTGTGCTCCGAGTAAGGGATGAAAAGCAGAGGATGAAAGTGGGAAACCAGAAGGGGAAGGACTCGACTGCCCAAGATATCTAGCAATAGAGAAAGTTGGTGTAGATGAAAAAGTTGGGGCACTCAAAGAAGAGACTAGAAACATAGTAGAAAGAGAAGAGGGAAGAAATGAGACCTAAGGCTCGTGAGGAGTTACAGATGATACAACCGCTTCCTCCAACTGTTGCTCTTCCTCTCCACTAGATTCTCTTGTTCATGGCCGCTTTTCATTTGGAGAGTCCTCAAGGTCTACAATGACCTGCCTTCTACTACTGCTAGTCCTTGGCCACTTCCTGGTTGATTTAGAGGAGTTGGATGGCTCTGACGTTTGTGTGTTTGATTAATCCTCCTGCAGTGTAGGTTGTTTATTGACATCTTCTTCATGCGTTGGATCCTCTTTAGTGGTAGGGGGATTATGAGTTACCTCTTCTCCAGGCTCTATGGTAGTTCTTCCCTTCTCATAGTGTTGCTTCGACGTTGAAGGGTTTAGAGACCTTTCTACATCTGGATGTGCGTTCTCCTAGATGTTGTCAAATTTTTCTTTGAGAGCCACCTCTTCATAAAGCTTGTTGGTTTCCTTAATCTCCTACCAGTATATCCAGAAGTCTCAAATTTTCTTGGGCTTCCATTCAAGCTTATTCAATTAGTTGCACAGGGACTGGTTTATCTTCTGATTTGCGTTGGGCTTCCCCGCTATGTAGTAAAAGTTCAGCCATAGTAGTCATGTGTCCTCAATAGGAAAATATTCAAGGCTTGCATATAACCTTAAATTCTCCTCTTCAACATTTCTTCGAGGGTCCCAAAATAACTCGGGCTGATGTGGGATTCTTATGCCAACCTCTGCTAAATTATTTTTGGGGTTGTATTGCCAAGTGTCATTTATCACCACCAACCCAAGGTATCCCAACTTTGAATATAGAATCTCCAAAGTCCTTTTCTTAACCAACGATACAAAACCAAACATGACCGATAGTATCAAATAGGAGATTAAATACTTTCCTCCCTAGTAATCATTATCAATATTACATAGTTGCTTCAATGATTCCAAGGCCAACAATTTGTCAGAAAGAAAGCGTGGGAGCTGGAAAGGTTCCCGAGTGAAACCTCGCATGCAGAACATAGTGAAATTTGTGCCAAAGAACCAATCACAGGGTGACACAAGCTTTCACAACCAGGATTTTCGTCTTGGTGACAGGCGCACAGACATGTTGATCCTAGCTCCATCCAAAGCCTGCAAATTTGGGGCTAAGAAAGAATCTGAAAATGCATAGTAATCAAATTTTTTTGACAAGACAGGAGTCCATGTCGAAAATGGCTTCCTTTTGCCAATCTCGTCGAAAATAGTCAGAGACATAAATGTCATGAAATAGTCTAGATTCTGATGCAATATTAAGTAGGCCAAGAAAGAGGGATACCTAAACTTAGAACCGACCTGGAAGTACTGCAGCTACTGCATCATCCCATCACATATAACCTTCACAAAGTCCAGAAGCAGAGCCACGTTGTTCATTTTCAACATAAAGCTGAGACACATCTGAAACTCAAAGACCTGCTTGTCTGTATCCAGACCACACACTTGTGCCAACATAGAATAGATAGAAGAAGACCTAGCTTTTAAAGCACCCAGATTAAATGGAAATTTGGGTGGGGTTGAGACATTTGTTGTCTGAGCAGTTTTAGTGTGGTAAAAATGTGATGCCATTCTGAGCATTCCCCACTTATCATGCATCCTTTTTATGTCAAAAATTTCAGCATTCTGGGTCAAGAAGAGTAGGATGCATAACATACCCTAAATAGCTTCGGGGCTGATGACTACCCTAAAATTAGGGCCACTTATCACTCTGATCTTTGGGTTGAAGCCTATCGTGCATGCTACCAAATTTTTTGGGCAATGATGTACCAGGGGAACCATATACTGGGGAATCCCACAATCCCATAGATGTTTGTAGAAGGGGTCCATTAATTTCTTCATTCTCTCACATGCAGCTTCCCTAAGGCTCTTAGGATTCTAGGATAACTCAGGATCCAAGACATTATCCCAATCCTCCGATACCAAAGCCTACTTTCTATGAGGAACCACACTCAGTGTTCTCTGGTCCGCCTAACTGGTGAAGGGCCAACATGGCTTTGTTGGGATACCTGGGGTAGCATAAGACTCCCGGCTATAGATATCTACACAAGGAGCCTTTAATCTTTTCTCATCTATATTCACTGGAGCCAGGGCTTGTGTTGAACTTTCTGCAATCTCAGCCATTTCTCTGTATTCGCAAGAACCTTTTGCAGACCTTCATAAATGACTTAGCTTTTGCAAAAATCTTTCTCTCTCGCGAATGACTTAGCCATTTTATCTTTTGATAACTTTCACAATAAATGTGCTTTGCATGCTCAACCCACTTTTTGATTTTCATGAAAAATGACTGAGTGAGTGTACGTGCTAGCCTTTCATATTTAGTTGCTATATGTGTCAATATCTTTTCATGCGTGCGAAGAGATTGACAACTTGCCAAATTTCTCTCCATATTTAAGAGACATGAATTCGCGTGAGGTGGCAGCTGATTTTTCTTGGATAGTAGACCAAGACAACCTTGCCATATCTTTCACAAGCTCTTTTGCATTTACTGATTTTCCTTATTGTACTTGGGCACATCACCCAACAACCTACTTAAAATATTTGCCTTGATTTAGATGGGACGACAACTCCTTATGTTGACACCTAGCCAATCTTTATTGAATTCGACAACTTGAACAGAGCAAGTTGTAACTATACCTGATTATTCCCATAATTTCACATGCCGCAACATTTAAAATTGAGGCTTGGCAACACCCTTTGCCTCTCTCGTAATTATGGATTGCTGCATCAGGTGAACCCCAACCAGTCTATAAATAGGGCCATTAGCAGCATTGCAAATCACAATTATTTATAGCTTTCTTTGCTTAGCAAGCTTTAGTTATTTTAGCAATTTTCATTTTCTACCTAGAGTAGCAAGCAACATGGAGACACCAATTAGACTAGTCTATAAAAAGACTCAAGTTGCTTTCCTAGGGAAAATTATGTGTAGGTGCTTGAAGTGCATGACAGGCATAAAAAACCTATTATATGTGAAAGCGATTAAATGAGTTCTTGGCAAGGACTGCATGGAATATGAGGAACAATACCGAGTCAACACGAGCATTTGTTCTCACTTCATCGCCTCACTGCTGGATATCAGTGTCTCCAAACACAAGATCTTGAAGCTGACGAAGCGAGTGTTCCCTCAGCGCTACCTCGGAGGATTGGAGAAAATAGTGTGTGCTTCTAAATTTGATCGTGGGGTCCCCTCAGTTCGCAACCTATGTTGGCTACTACTGCATGGAGGACCCATGCCAACCAGGTCCTTCCTATTCGGCTTTGAGTTGAAGACTCATGAAGAGCATCGCACCAAGGTCCGTGATGATTTCTTTTTCCTCATGCAGGTACATTACATCAAACCATTCTGAAACCTCCAGTGGTACAAGGACTTCAAAAGAATGGTGTTCCCTCATCTTGCGCCACTAGTTGCTGCTATTGCTGGTCCATGTAATGCTTGAGAATCTAAGAACCAAGATAGTCCCCAATTTATTTTTTTCCCTTTTTTTGGCCTTCACTCTTTAGCGGATATATGTATATATTTCAATACAAGGCCACTGGCCCCTATCTTATGTAATGTAAATGTTTCGGCCATAATATATAATACTTATGTTTTTCATATTCTGGCTCATTTACAATGTTTTTTTTTTTTCAATTTCTTGCACTACTATTGTTATTTCAAAAAGCACTAGGAAAACCCAAAACTTAAAACAGGGAAAAATAATTACATATTTACAATTTACAAATCCATCACATAGGTAGAACTAATTAAATTTCTTAAGATGTATTCCATTAACTGGAATACTTAAGGTATTACCTTCCATATCTTCCAACTCGAAAGAGTTGAACTATTTACACTGGACAATTTTGAAAGGCCCTTCCTAGAGATTGTCAAATTTTTTGTACTGGTTGGGCTTTACTCCACACTCATTGAACTTGAGCACCAAGTCCCCGCATTGTAGCTCTTGATCTGATGCCTTTTTATCAAACCATTTCTTTACCACTTGTTGGTGGTTTTTCATCACCTCAAGGGCATGCTCTATCTTCTCCTGAACTTCGAGTAGCTCAGAAAACCATACCTCTATCACTCCATTTTGTTCAATCTTTAGAGATTTAAGCAACTACAGGGCAAGGATTTCCATGGCAATAGGCAGCAATTCCTCCTTCTCGTACACCATCTCATATGGAGATGTCTTGAGTATCTACTTGGGCGTGATACGATCTACCCACAACACTATTTGGAGGTTCTTATGCCACTCCCTCTAGTGTTCTGAGCCTATCCTCTTAATTAACTTGATGAGGTTTTTATTTGTAGACTCTTTGAAGCCATTCCCCTAGGGATAATAGTTGGAAGAAGTTTTCAGGAAAACTCCATACTTTAATGCAAACTAGCTCATCTTCAAGCTAAGGAAAGCTTTGGCATTGTCAGAGATGATTTTTTTTGGCGGGCCAAATCTGGCTACCAACTCCTCCAAGAAGTTAACAATCTCTACTTTCGTTGCATTCTTCAATGGCACTACTTCTGCCCATCTGGTGAAGTAGTTTGTTGCTATTAATATCCACCTATGTCCAAGTGAGGAGAAAGGGTTAATCAAGCCTAGATTCTCCATAAGTTGTAGTCATAACAACTCACATAGATCATAATCTCTCCCATTCACTACCATTTCATATGCAGTATGAATTGTCATAGCAGACACAAAATTCCCTTAGTTGGTAAAGTATATTTTAAAGTATATTTTATGTCTGATCATAACAACAACATATCTTATGGTTGGGTTTGCAATGGGCTTAGTAGTTAGAGCTCTCCCATCAAAATTTTCTCCATTTAGCTTCATAACTATACAATTTTTCATAGCTTTCAGCACTGGTATGAGTCCAATGGCACAAAGACCAGTTATGACTTGGATTACTTCCTTGGTGATTAACTCGGCTATGCTTGTCCACACAAATTTATCATGTATCCTACTAAGTTCCATCCTAACAAATTTAGCATCCATCTCATTTAAAAATTTAGGAAACCAATTCCAAACATCCAACTTCTTCTACACTAGGTTTTCAAATTTAGGCTTTATAGAGTGATTGTATCTATCAATTCATCCATCTATAGATCTCTAAGTTCTTGGTGGTTAAATTATTTTAACTTTCCATGAATATATGTTCCACTGTATTCAATGGGAAGGACACTTCTTAGAATGTGTGAGAATGCACCCATGAGATCCATTTCATAGACTTTCCACGAATACCTTCTGAATTTAGGTCAGGGTCTCTTAGATACTTCTACAATAGTGAGAGTGGCCATTTCTTTTCCTCAACCTACTTGTATATGCTTATGAAATTTTTCTTCAACTAAAACCTACAAAGTTCAAATAAGAGTAAATACCTTTCCAAGCTTTGTCTAAAACAAGGGTTTGATGCCAAATACTCTGAATCACTTTGAAATATCTTCAACTCGCTTTGCTTCTTCCCAATTGTGCAAATTTGATATAACTCGACTTAGTTTCTCACTATATGTCTTACAAATTTTTCCCTAATTTTGCATTAAATGCATTCCAACTTCAAAAGCTGATAAACACTTTGTAAAATACATTGTAAACCCTAAAATTCTCTACAATACTCCAGATTTGTATATTTTCTACCAGATACTTCTTCAACATCTTTAGAATGACACCTTACATCATATATCCTTGTGTCACTTCTTGACACCTCTTATATCGGGGGTTTGCTTGATTACTCTATCATTGCTCCCCCTAAAACCATTGTTGGGTTTAGTTTTTAGAAGAGGTATCTACACCAAATGTAAGTAAAAATGCATTTGATTCATCCTTATTCTTAGGTTCTTCTTTTTTCTTCCAAATATTCTCTATTTCTTTTCTAACTTTGGTAGGATCCACTTTGTTCACAAGTTTTTTCTTTTATTCTAAATCAAGTTTCTTCCCAATTTTCCTTTTGCAAAATTTTGAGATATGCCCTAGTTTTTTGCAAGTGTAGCACACAACATTTCTTTGACCAAATTGATTTGAATTTATCCTTGATCTACACTAAAAGCATAACATATATAGCAATAACCTTGAAAATATTGAGCCATTCTACTAGTATTGAAACTATTCATCATTGTCTAACTTCTACACTCAGTAGCTCTATGTCCAAACCTTTTGCAAGCAAAACATTATCCAGAGAAGAATCCAACATTTTGATTCATTCTACTTCTACATTCAGTTTCCCTATGACCAGACTTATTGCATGAGAAACAAATTCCATTAAAATATGGGTACCTTTGAGCATTAGGTTGTTTGATAGGGATCCTTCCATTATTGCTTCCTCGGTTCATGAACTGTATATTATTTCCTTGAATCTTCCTTTGATTGTCCACTTTGTTGGGAATCTGATTTTCCTTTGAATTTTGTCCTTCAATTCCTAGACCACCTTTTATCCTTAGTTGGTTTCTGAAAAGTGATCAATTCATCAAGCTTTGTAATACTTGTTTTGAATATTTTAATCATGAGCTCTTGCTTTCCCCAAGTCAGATCTTAGGGTTACCACTTCTTGTTCAAGCTTTGTGCATTCATCAATTTTATTCTGAATTTCATCTCTCTCATATTCTTTAATTATTTTCTTTTCTTCCACTTGCACCTTTAGTCTAGTGATGTCTTCATTAGCTTTCTTCAACTGATCACTGACTTCTTTATGCCTTTCTTTGAACTTCTTTATTCACTCTCTTAATTTTTAGATGCATTCATTTGATTCTTTCAAGTTTTCTTTCAAATTTGATTTCTCATCTTCACTTTTTTCCAAGTCAAGTCAAGAGTAGCATGGAGTTCCTCAGTTGCAAAGATCTCTTCCAGAGGAACATGATACTTTTTGTCAACCATGTGTTCAAACTTCAAGATCTTCCTTAATTTTTAAAAATTTTCCAAAGGAACCAAGCTATGATACCAATTGTTGAACACAAAATATTGAGAGGGTGATGAATCAGTATTCTATAAAACCATTCAATTACTAACCATCCAATTTTTAAAAGATATTTAGAAGCAACTGTAAGTAAAAACATGAAAGGGATCATAACATCACACAACTCATAGAAACTAGGATTTTTACATGAAAACCCCAAAATAGGAAAAACCACAATGAGGATTAACTCACAATATATTATAACTAGTCATAAAATATTATAGGGCACACTGCCAGGACACACTATCCATAAAACACTCACAACCTAAAAATGATTACAAAAGAGTGTGGCTCACTACCAAAATGTGAACTGGTGGAATGCACCTTTTTTGTGTTGAGTATGGTTCCAATTGAGCTCTAGAAAATAATTTTTTTGCACTGGTTTGTAGGTATATAACAATGATCAACAACTTCACAATATCATTATGTCGCACATCTCACACCGTCACCTTTTATAATATCTATCTCTATGTGTGTACATATGTGTACACATTTTCAATACAATTATGTTTCATATATATACACGATTACATTTTCGTACATCAATTAGGTCAGCCTAATTGGATGTAAGCATACTTAACTCAAAAAATCATGTCGCCTTCAAAACATAAACATCTTTGACACATAAAACAAAACATCACAGACATAGGCTAGGTCAGCCTAGACCAAAACAAAAGAACTTTAGGCATGCATCCATGACACATATACCACTTGATTAAGTCAGGCATATGAAGACCAACCCAAAAACCTGTAAGCCAAACAACCATCATTTACAATTTTTAACTTATTCAACCAAAATTGTTGATTCCCTGACCATGGTTGTATCTAACATTCCTAAATAACATACTAAAATCATATGAGCTGATATTCTATTGAGAGCGATTCCAGAACAAATTACTGGATCAATGTAGCATAGACATAGTTTACTGGATGAGAAAAAAATTAGTCACCAAATAATGTTGGCATCAATGAAAATAAAGATAGAAAACCAGAGGTTTCCTTCTTCATTCTTCCAACAAGAACAAGCACATACATCATTTGCATAAAATCAATAAGGAATTACTCCATCCTCAAAACGCAATATACCACTAAGGGTAGAATCCTTTTTTACAAGCTAATATACATGATTCATCTTATAGTTCCATGGCACTAAATCGTCACTACTATTAAATATAAAAAAAATTATTGATAGCTAAGTCTAAGCTTTTTCTTGTAGAGCTATTGCATTTTTTTCACATTTCTACTTGAATTTAGAAGAAATATATCATAACTATTATAATATTTTGCATTTCATTTAGCAATAGTAGTCTCCATCTTGAAAACATCTAATAATTTGGACAACTCTTTAATTTCAAGTCACTATCCAGATACTATAATCAACAAGTAAAGGAAACAAGAATAGCAACAATTATAGATTACCAACATTTCCATTTGTTTCAATCATGCAATCAAGCATATGAATAACATTGATTTTGATGTTTGTTACTACGGATGATGTCACTAAATCGAAGTCAAGGTTAGTCTTTGCTTGATTTTGTGTCAATATTTGTGTTGATAAAATACTTCCAAACTCTATCAAGCTGTGTTCTAAGTTGGGAAACTAGATCCAACCTGTTTGTTATGAAAACGCGGTGGTATTTTGTCAAAGGTGTGCCAAAGTTGGGCATCTCATATCTGACTGCAAATCTTCGGCTAGTCAGGAGTCTAAGGATGTGTTGAATCCCACATTTCCAGCTATGGATACCTCGAGGCCTTTGGGAGGCTCTGAGTTGGTTCCCCTAGACCCTGCTCGGCCTCTTGTGCTTTCTCCATGACCTCCACCCCCTATTTTCCCTCACACTAATTTGGCCCCTGGGGTCTCTTTAGTTTTGGGAACCTTTCCTCGGGAGGTCTCTTTGTCTTCGGATCCTAGATCCTCGACTGCTGTTATCTTGCCTGTGGGTGCTTCTAATGGGATCGGTGGTTCGGGTTCATTGGCTATTGATCCATTGTGTTTGTTGGCCTCTCAGAGGACCTATGGGGATTTGGTTGAAGACGGAAAAATTTGGGAGGAGGAGTGTTTTGGTATGATTGAAGATTCTACTGAAAACTTGGAAAGCTTAAAGCTAGAGAAAATAGAAGATGAAGGGATATGGACTACGCCTAAGAAGAAGGGTAGGAAGAAGAAGGCAGATGTTGGAGGGGATTCCAAGCCTAGGAGACCCTCTCAGAGATCCATAAGAATGCATGAAATGACAAATGAGATTTCCCTAGGGAAGCAAAGGACATTGGATGTGTCCTCAAAAAAAGGTCAGAAATGAGGATTATGTCTTGGAACATTCAAGGGCTAAATAGTTCACACAAACAACGTACCTTGAAGAACTACATAGCAAAGCAAAAGATTGATGTTTGTCTCCTACAAGAAACTAAGATGTTGATGATTAATTTTGACAAGGTTGCTAACTTTCTATGGCCTAATGCCTCCTATATTCACAGTGATGCTGAGGGAGCTTCGGGTGGTTTGGCCATGCTTTGGAATCCTTCTTGTTTGCAGGGTTCTAGGTTATTTCATTGTAAAAATAGCATAGGGGTTTCGTTCTCCGTTAGCGGAGTAGTGTGGTCTATAATAAATATTTATGCTCCTAATCAGAGGAACTTGAGGAATATGCTTTGGAATAATTTGGTGTCTAAGATTAATATGAACAAGGGAGGTAGGTGGCTTGTTGCTGGAGATTTTAACTCTCCTCTATTACCTTCTAAAAAAAGTGGGGGCTTTGTGGATTACATTGACAGCATGACAGATCTGGAAAACTTTGTGTTCTTCAAGGTTAATAGATATCGAACTTCTAGGCCAACACTTCACCTTGTCTAATAGGCAGGCTGGTGGCGATTTGATTTAGGTTCGGCTTGACCGCTTCTTCTGTTCTCCCCATTGGACTAATGCCTTGGAGGCCAACCTGGTTACTCTACCTAGGATGGTTTTAGACCATAATCCTCTTCTTCTGACCACTAATATTCATCCTTCTTGTGGTCTTTATCCTTTCTGGTTTGAAATAATGTGGAACTCTCACCCCGATTTCAAAAACAAAATTGTTGAATGGTGGAATATTCTTGTCCAAGGTTCCCCTATGTTTAGGCTCTTCTATAAACTCAAACATATTAAAATGATGGTTAAGGGCTAGAACAAGAATGTGTTTGGGGATGTTTATCAAAGGAAAAAATAGCTCTAGGTAAGGTTGAGGACCTTGTAGAAGAATATGGATGAGGGAGATGTCAGTCAACGAACCAACAATCAGGAAAAGGATGCCAGAATGGAATGGGAAAAGGTTTTAAAAAATGAAGAGGTCTTTTGGAAGCAAAAATTGAGGGTACAATGGCTGAAGGAAGGAGATAGGAACATGTCCTTTTTTCATGTTTCTTCCATCAAACATTGGAAAAGGAATCAAATTACTAAATTGGCAAGTGCCTCTTGGGAGGTGATATCTAATCTAGCTCATATTAAGCCCTGTGCAGTTAATTATTTCATGGAGGATTTTTCGGCCCTTGCAGAGGTGTCCAACATGGCTCTGGATTGTAAGATCCTCTAGCATCTCCCTACCTCCATCTCTCTGGAGGAAAACTAGGGAATTCTTAGGTGTGTCTCCACAGAAGAGGTTCGCTTGGCTACATCTAGCATGGGGGCCTTCAAAGCTCCTGGACTTGATGGGTTTCCCTCTGCTTTCTTCCAAATCTTCTAGGATATTGTCGGTTGGGACCTTGTGCTTGTGGCTAGGGACTTCTTTAAATCTGGTAAGATTATTAAACAAATGAATCACACTTTCATTTCCCTTATTCCCAAGATTAGTGAGCCTCTAACTATGTCTAATTTTCAACCTATCAGTATTTATAACACCTTCTATAAGATCATCTCTAAGGTCCTTGTTAATCAAATTAAGCCTCTGCTTGATAAAATTATAAGTCACACTCAAATGGGGTTTGTCCCGGGGTGCCACATTCTAGATACTTCCTTGACTACTCATGAACTACTCCATTATATGGATAGATGCAATAATGCAGGGATGGCACTTAAGCTTGATATTTCTGAAGCTTATGATAAGGTTTTGTGGGAATTCATGCCTAAGGTCCTAGCTAAGTTTGGCTTTAACAGCTCGGTCATTAAGCTCATTATGGAGTTTGTTTGTACTGTTAAGTTCTTGGTTCTGGTGAATGGTTCTCCCTATGGTTTCTTCTTTGCTGGAAGAGGGCTCAGACAGGGGGACCCTCTCTCCCCCTATCTCTTTATTATGATTTCTGATGTGCTTAGCAGGAACTTTATGAGTCTACTGTCAGAGGGCTCCATATCTAGTGTTAGAGCAACCACCTCTCTCTGTCCGATTGTTATGCAACAATTCATGGATGACACATTCCTATTTGGGAAGGCCTCTATTGTGGAAGCCAAGAAATGGAAAGCTTTCCTTAACATCTATGCCTCCTACTCTGGTCAGTGCATCAATTACAATAAGAGCAAGATTTACTTCTTTAATTGCTTGCCAAATTTGCAAAACAGGGTGATTGCAATCTTGGGATGTGTTGGGGATTCTCTCCCATCAGTGTACCTTGGGCTACCACTAATGGTTAAAGAGGTTCAACCGGAGTTTTGGTATTCTATTTTGGAGAGGATCCAAAGGAAGTTGACTGGTTGGAAGGGCTCTTTACTTAGTCATGTTGTGAAAATCCAACTTCTTACTGCGGCTATACAAGGTATCCCCACCTATTTCCTAGCTATTTTTCAGATGCCCAGGTATATTGCGGAGAAGTTTGAAAGAATTCAGAGAATTTTCCTTTGGTCAGGTACTGAGGAAAAAAAGAAGATTTCTTTGGTTAAATGGGAAAGGGTTTGTCAGGCTAAAGATAGTGGTGGGCTTGGAATAAGAAATATAGTTATCTCTAACAAGGCACTGATGGCCAAGGTTGGGTGGGACTAGTTAAGGAACACCAAGGACTGGTGCAAAATTATGAATGCTAAGTATCTCTAGAATAGGCCTTTGATGATTGTCTTTCGGAACCCCACCCCCTTGGTTCTATTATCTGGAGGAGCATCTGCAACACACAAGGCCTGCTTAAAAAAGGGATCAAATGAAAAATGGGAAATGGGGTCAAAATCAAATTCTGGGATGATGTTTGGCTTATGGAATCCCCCTTGGTTGGCTCTGATTTTAGAACGGTGATGAATGAAGCTCAGAGATTCTTTGGGTTATATATTAGAGACTATGTAGCTAGGCCTCCTAGAGCTAAGATTTGGAGAAATCTCTCCCTTTGTTGCCCCCACTCTCTTGACCTTTGTCATCTCGCCAGATCTCTTAAGGTGTTGCTCTCTAGTTCTAGGTTTCCTTCCTATGACAGGGAGGATTAATTCTTTTGAGCTTTAGATAATCAGGGGGATCTTTCAGTTCGTTCTGCTTACAAACTGCTGACTAAGGAAATTCCTATTGAGAAACACTGGAGGAGGGTTTGGAATCACCACATGATTCCTAAAATAATTTTTTTCTGGTGGATGACCTGTCATAATAGGATCTTAACTCAAGACAACTTGAGAACTCAGGGGTTATGCTTTCTCAATAGATGTTTCCTTTGTAAGGAGGGGGAGGAAACTGTCAACCACCTTTTGTTACATTGCCCGTATGCTGCTAAAGTTTGGGGGTTGGCTTTTGAGAAATTTGATGTCCATTGGGTTATGAGCAAAGACCTTTTGTCATTTATTCTGGGCTGGAATGGACCTTTTTTCCATCCTCTGACTGATGAAATTTGGAGGCAGACCCCCCCAATCTTAGGATGGTGTTTGTGGAAGGAGAGGAATAATAGGGTTTTTCAGGAATATTGAGCGGAGCCCCAAGGAGGTGTTTGGCATTGGTGTTTGTCTCATAGAGGAGAACATCTCCCTCTTTGATGGGAAACTTCCTAAGCTGGGGCCGAGGGGCTATGAAATAAAATTGGCCAAGGAATGGCACCAGGATCTAAAGGCTAATTGTTATACCCCTCCATTTTGCTTCTCATTTCATGTTGTTTTATGCTTTGCTTGGATTGCAACTACTTTGATACTGGACACATTTTTATTATGATGTTTTGATCTCTACTCTTGCGCGACAACTATTATTGTGTGATGTGATTATCTGATTTTATTTCACATGCTTTGATGAATTAATAATGTCAGTAGAATTATCATGAGATTATTTATGTGAGTATTGTTTATGACGTAGTGTCAGTCTTTGATGAGTGTATTGGTGAAGAAGACAGGTTCGCATCACTCACTTGCGAGCGCCCTGCGAATCCGAGATTTCTCCTTCATGGTGTGAATTATATGTTGGATATATTATGTTGTTTACTTGATTTCAGGTTGCAGGTACATGACATCGACTCCACCTGGCTTCACAAGTTTGAGCATGTCAATCCAACGGTTAAGTTGAACGGGAGATAGTAGCTTGGTAACATGTGTCAGGTCTACACCCTAGCCTTAGTGTGTCGTCAGTTCTGATTATTGAGTCATGTTGTATCTTATTTGATGTTAAGTAATGTCTTGAAAAGTGTTGTCTTATTAAATAGTTCTTTAGAAAATTGCATTGGCTGGAAGAAATGTTTATTTTTATATTATATTAATGTTATGCTTATTGGTTATATTTAAAATGATTATTGAAATTAAACTTAAATTATTTATTTAATTAAATTTAAATCTCAAGGGATTAAATTTAATTATTAAATAATTGTAAGTAAGCTAATTAAAGTTAATTTATTTAATTTATTAAATTTAAATCTCAAGGGATTGAATTTAATTATTAAATAATTGAAAGTAAGTTAATTAAAGTTAAATTATTTATTTAATTAAATTTAAATCTCAAGGGATTAAATTTAATTATTAAATAATTGTAAGTAAGTTAATTAAAGTTAAAATTATTTATTTAATTAAATTTAAATCTCAAGGGATTGGATTTAGTTATTAAATAATTTAATTATAATTAAGTAAGTATATTTGATTGATATATTAAATTAAATCAAAAGGGGAATTATAAGAAATTGAAATTTTACTTTAAAGTCAAAATTAGGGCCTTCCAAAAAGGGGAAGTGAAATTATCTTTTAAATTCAATTTCTTGCATTGAATATGCATTAGGTTATTTTGGAATTTTGAGGAAATGATGTTTTATAAGATTAGGATAGAAAAATTTGGGGGATCCTTCTTCCTTCTTTTTTTTCACCAGCAAGAAATTTTTGGAGAGAGTTTGCACATGAAAGTTTTTGGAAGTATTTTCTGTTTGTAGAATTAAATTGAAAGGAGAGAAAATTTTGTGAAGAAGGTGGAGCTATTGGATCAAAGCTAGATGGAAATTCATTGCATTGTTGAAAAGGAATTGGAAGGAGTTTGAGGGAAGCTCTGCATCAAGAATCTTGGCTATTTCCTGTGGCTTCAAATAACCAAGTTTTCTTTTATTACTTTGATTTATTGTTCCTAGTTTAATCTATGTTCTAAATGATATGAAATTGCAAATGAGTGATTTATTTGAAACCCTAGGTTAAACTTCAACATTTTGCTATTCAAACTTGTTTTTTCAAAATGCAAACCCTTTTAGAAAATTTTGTTGAAAAACTCAAAAACAATGTATTGCTTTTCCTTTGTTTAAATTTTTTGAAAACATGGAAGAATGGCTTCTTTTGGTATTTAGTTTTTAAATCTCTTGAACTTGAGATGTCTATTGTTGGCAATTTTATTACTAGTTTTAAATTTATTTCTTCGATTTCAGCAGTAAATGTAATTCTGAAAAAAAATATATATATGTATGTAACTATACATTACATATATCATATTTTAAATATGATACATATAATCTATATTTACATATATATATATAATTTTGATTTATTGTGTTGTTAATATTTGTTAATGTTGTCGTACGACGAATGTACGAAATTCGTACTGCGTATGAAATTGTTCTTTTGAAAATTTTGTTTGTAAAAAAAATATTTTATGTGTGGGGGGGGGGGGTTCGGCCCCCCACTATTTTATTTTATTGTTGGGTACGCAGTACCCACTGGGCAGTGCGCCCACCACATGGGGGGACGCACTGTCCCGTGGGGACTACGGCCCCCTTCATAGTTGTCGGTCGCTGTACTTAAAGTACAATCGGCGCAGGCGTGGGGTCTGCGGTCTGTGGATAGTGACGCAGGGTATGGGTACCGTCCGTCGGACGGGTACCATCTGACCTTGTCATTCTTTTTTTGATTTTCGTTTTCTTTTAATTTTTAATTTTTATTTTTTTTGTTTTTGGTTATTTTAATTTTTATTTAATTTTAATTTTAATTTTTTTATTTTGTTTTAATATTTTTTTATATATATATAATATTTAATTTATATATATATATTATATATATATGTATTTTTTTTAATATTATATATAAATATATATAATATTTAATATATATATATATTATGTATATAAATAATATTATATATTAATATATTTAACTTTATTTAAAGTTTTTTTTTTTATAGTTTGAATTGATGGATTAAAACGAGAATAGGAGATGTATTTTAATAGCAAATATTTGTTTTTAATATAAGATGTTTTCACTTGTAGAAATTCATATTTAATACCTTGTTAAACATAGGAATATGCAAAGACTTAGACAACTAATTTATAGTTGAATTTAGTATTGCTCTTGATTTGATTAAGTTGCGGAGATTATGTATTTAATGAAAATTTATTGTGCAATGTAAATGCTAGAATGGTATTATTCTATTTCCTGTGAGAAGCATCAGTTAGGAACATGGTTTTAGGATAACCAAATATAGTATTTTTCATTGCCAATGCTTGAGTTCATTGATGTATCTTTTAATGATTACTTTGTGAATGAGTGTTGAGTTTTGGATTGTAAAGTCTTCCAGTAAATGTGGGTCATTCCCTTGTTAAGTTATTGTTTGATTTTCCCTTGGGTAGTATTACAAGTATTTAGTTTCCTCCTAGTGTTGGAGTGGATTTCTTTGTGGTTGCCTCCTAGGATAGGGGAAAGCATGTTGGTTCAGTTTTGTAACACTTGAGTAACCCTTGGAGTTAGATTGTGTAGTGTGTTATCCAATTAGAAGAGTGGCTTTTGTTAGGGGCCAAAGCCCAAAGAGGTAAATCGAGAAACCTTTAGAAGTGATTTTAACAACTGAGAACTAAAGTAAATGTACTTAGAGAATTAGGATGTAGTTCACATTAACCAAGATAAATTAACCTCACTCACAGACACAAGGGTTTGTTTAGACTTGGGGTGACTGAGAAGGCCTGGAATGGCAAGATCACTATCTTGTCCTTATGAGAGGTAGTTGATTCCGCTTGAGCTAGTATGAGTGTCGGGATTCGGTTGAGGCCACCAGGATTTCCGGAGCCTATGAAGAATGCCCAGAGGATACCTCATGACAAACCTTGCGATGACACTCTGTCTAGGATAACACTGTGTTATGTTGTGCATATGGTTTCTTTAGCACACTTGATTATAATATGCCTGGAAGCAATGTAACCATGAGTAGAGCTAGACTTATATTGTGCATATGTGTGGTTGAGTTAGTTTGTATCAGTATGAGTCTACCTTTGGTTTGAGGTAGTAGGTTTCTCATCCATGTTACTTTGTTACTATCTCCTAGCATGGGGGGTGGGCCTTCGGGTACCACATGGTTGGGTGGAACATGCACCAAAACTATTGGGTCCCCTTGATCTTCAGTACTTGGTGGCGAGACATCTAGATGGACATCTCGCATTTCTTACTTTTAATTCTTGTTCTTTGTATCTCATAATGTAATGATATTGATTTACCCCTCTTGTGTTATGAGGTGGACCTTGTAATGATCATACTTATGTATTTTGACTCATTCCGGGAATGAGGATTGTAATAGATATATGTGATAGATTTATGTAATGGATGCTTCATTCTTATCTCGTATCTTTTTATGTTGTTGAATGTTATTACTTGAGTTATTTACTTTCAATGTAATTTAGATGTTGTATGTTAGTGGGGATTTAAGTAATCTCAGTTATGTAACCCTAGGGGATGTTGTCAATTATAGTTGAACATGTGGGTTTAATTCACTTCTTTTAAAAAAAAAATAGTACTCTTTCTTAGTGAATTGAAACTTCCTCTAGGGTTGCGTGGCGGGGCATTACACTAATGCCTTTGATAATTCGAAACTACTAGCTAGGAGAAATACTAAATGGGAGCCTCCGGATTGTGGATAGTTTAAAATGAACTTTGATGGGGCTGCTAAAGGCAATCTGGGAAGGGCAAGTATAGGTGGGATTATCAGAGACTCTAAGGGGAATATGGTGGCAGGGTTTGGTGGTGGCATTGGGGTTCAGTCGGCTCTAGTGGTTGAGGCTCATGTGTTGTTTATGGGCCTCAAAATCGTTGTTTCTCTGGCGATTGTTAATCTCCATATTGAAGGAGATTCCAAAGCGGTGACAGATGCTATGGAAAAAGATAGATTTATAGGTTGGAATACCAAGGACATTTTGATGGATGCTAGCTTCCTCATGTCTAAATTAAGGGTCAAAAAGGTAACCCATATTTTTAGGGAAGGCAACTGTGTGGTGGATGCCTTGGCTAATCTTGGCTCGGGCTGGGACTTGGCTAGATGTTGGAGGAATAATGAAAAAATTCCACCAAATATTCAAGCGTTGATAGAGCGGGAAAAGGCTACCATGGTTTATAATGATATTCAACTTTTGGATGACGAGAGTTGACGAGGGGGTCCATTGGTTAATTTGGATGTGTTGGTGGATGAATGTCAATATTGGTATGGAGTATAGGTGTAATTATCTTGATAGAGTTGAGCGTGTGTGGGGCAGGTGAAGGAGTTTCCACGTGAATGTCCTTTGGACTTGGTGGATGGGTTTAGTTTATAAGATTATGATGAGATGGTGGGGTGGGGATTTAATAGAGGAGTTCAAGCCTAGTTTTGGTAGCGTGATGCGGATTAATTGGAAAGTTGTGACTTATTATCAGGTGAGGGACCGTACTGTGTGGGCTATTATTTTGGGAATTGGGTTGCTTGTTTTATCTCCTCATTACTTTGGGAGGAGTGAGTGTATTAATAATGATGTGACTTTCTATGATACAATTTGGCCGCCTTCTAGAGACTTCGGGCCAGCTAGTTTAGCTAGGGGATCTTTTGGCTTAATTTGGAGGATTACTAAAATTAGTTTATTAGTCTATTTGCATGGGGCTTCGTGCTTTTCCTACATCTCCGCCAACTTTCACCCTCTATACTGTAATCATAATTTCATTATTTTTTATGTCTTTTCTCGCTATGGCATATTTCCTCTCCGCATGTGTGATTGGTATGCAAGTTTAGATTTGCTTCGCTGTAATCCCTGCCTTAACTATTTGGTTAAGATTTTTGTTCGCGATTGCTAATTTTGGTATTTCTTGCATTTCTGTGAGCTTCTTGTGAAGTCTGGCAGTATGGGAGGTGATCGCGTTCAGATGGAATGGGACAGTTGTGATGAATTATGAAACAACCAGCTTGTCTGGCACATTTGTGTGGAGGGAGGAATTGCTCCACTCATGGAAAACTTTGTTGGCCATGATCCCATTTTATCGGGTCATTTTTCTAGCTCGTGGAAGGACGAGAGGGTCTCCATTGGGGGGATTTCATTTGAAATCAATGAGGATGTTATTGCGCAAGCTACGGGTTTGCTATGTGAAGGGAAAAAATATATTAAGCACACCAAAAAGCTAGACCATGAGAGCCTAAGGGAATTTTTTAGAGGAGAGGAGACCCCTGTTAGGAACCAGGCGGGGTTTGAAAGAGAAGAGCTTCCTAAGCCATGGGACTAGGTTTGCATGGTGTTGATGAAATATGTTGCGCTGGAAGGTAGATTCAAAACTTGCTTATTTTATCATTTCCCCCTGTTAAACCACCTTAGGCACAAAATGCTTCTTAGTTTTCCATTTTTCCTTCTAATGGATCTGGAAAGTTCTGTGGACAAGTGTAAAGCATCGGCCAGCTAAAATCCCTGTGATCTTTCGCCACTCCTGCTCCATCAGGGGCTAATTCTCTTCCTGTACCACTTTCATCTTGCCCTCTGCCCACCCAAAGCCATCACCGTTTTCTGTGTTGAGAACATTGAACCCCTCTCCATGGTGCATATCTCCCCAGCTGAGTCCAAGAGTCCTCCTTGGAAGTCTAATATTGATCTGGGGAATGTCATGACCAAATTTACCTCCAAAAAGATTAAGGGTGGCTTGGGTAGGGCCCATGCCAGTGCGACAGAAGGGCTCTATGAGCTAAAAGCAACTCAGGCAGACACGACTGTTACTAGATCTATGTCGAAAAAAGGCAAGGAGAAATGCATGCAGGTTGTGATTGTCAAAGATGGAAAGGGTAAGAATGTGGTTAGAAAATATTCCAGAGGGGACACGGTAGTGGGGAACATGGAGATGACTAGAAGGGAAAGTGTTAGGAGGAGATCTGGGAGGTTGGCTAAGAACAACAAGAAGAGATTAATCATCGAGGATTTGGACGAGGAGCAGTCGGAAAGCAAGGGTTACAAGGAAGAAGAGTTAGAAGAGGTGGAAGATGATTTAGGGGAGAGGCCCCAGCTTTCTCTAGTGGACAATAAGCTCCCTTCTGATGGCTCTGGCCCGTGCCCTTCATAGCCGCTGGTGGATGAGCCTGGTGAGGTTCAGGGTTCTATGGATGTTGGGGTGGATTCAGATAAGGTGGCAAAGCATTTGGACACTCTGGACAAAAGATTTCGGGGGCTGACCCATTTCACCATGAAACTGGGTCACTTTGTTATGAGTACTTTGTCAAATGCCATAAAGGAGGAACTGAAGGGGAACAATAGCCAAGAAAATAAAGAGTGGGTGGGAGATGAGTTGGTGGACCTCCTGATCAAGAACTGGGACGAAGCCAGTTAATTACTCCTGTTGCTGGTCGGTCTGCTATTTCTCTGTTGTTGTTGTGCTGCCTTTGAGCTGTCTCTAGTTTTTTCCCTTTTTTTTAGTTGTTTAAGACTTGTTCTTTTTTGGCCCTTGTGGCTCGTTGTGTAGGGTATAGTGCCCTATAAATGTTATTTAACTTTTCAAAAACATTGATTTTGATCAACTGAGCTAGATAGATTTCATAATTTTTTGTGAAAATAATCAAATGCTATCAAATATCTAGAGAATGAAATATGCTTAATAATTAGCCTATGTGACCTTACGGTTGATTCACTAGATTGTAATAAATTTGAAATTTCCAACCAAGAAAAATACCCAAATAACATGACCTTCTTTACTACATAATCATTAAATAATTGCCCAAGGAAATGACTCTACAAACCTTCATCTATATTTTTATAATGAGCATCTATCTCCATTATGAAGCGAGATAGTTACATTTGGTGAACATAGGTAACTTACTTATATTAAGCAACTTATGATTTGGTTAGCTAATCCAAGAATGAAATTGCTCACAAACAAGACTAATATTCTTAAAACCAAAGATCAACTTCATATAAATCATTTTCCTCCATATAATTTTATTACTTTTCTCAATGGTTCTAATTAATATTACTTGAATTCAAAAATATTTCTACCTATAACTATATTCAACCAAGAATCCAAATAAAGAGAGATAATAGAAATGGACATTTAGAGTTAACAATAAAGGTTCTTCAAATCTTCCATTCTTATCGCAAAAATAAAACAACTTGCTCATATCATGGACAAGGAGATAATAATCACTGTCAACCTTGTTAAGAATAAAAAAATGTTGAATATCCCAATATAAGAGAATATAGCTCCACGTGTTTTAAACAAGATATAATTAACATGATAATTTTAACTTGTTTGCAAAACTAAGGACAAAATCACTTAGTTAATCCTATTTTTAATCTTCATCCCAAAATATTAATAAATCAACTTTGAATTCAATAATTAAGAATTTGCACACAATATTACCCCTTTAATTTTCATACAACAACTTATAATACTTAAACCTATAGGACTGTATGCAATAATAAGTTAATTAACACAATCTCAAAGTTCTTAGAGTTGGAACTTGGTTTCGATACCAATTGTCATGCCCCAAATTTAGAAAACCACATATTTTTTGAATAAATACATATAAAAACTAATAATTAGCAACCACACATGAACATAATAACATAATAATGATGATGTTAAAGGCCATTCTGCTATAGGGAAGAGTAACTTGAGGAAATCCTTCAAGGACAAGAAAAAAAAATTGTTGTACATGATTGGCCTTTATAGGAACCAAGAACTTGAGGTGGTTAACACCTTAAGGAGAAAGAAATAGTTTCCAGTTCTATTTTTTGCTTTGTTGTTTTCCTTGTTGCTGGGTTTATGTTTGTTTCTTGTTGTTTTACTATTTTTTTATTGATGGCTGATGCTAATGGTTTAATGTTTCATCTTTAAGCAAGATTTTGTATGTTCTATTGTAAAGGGTTTCGGGTCCCTTCAAAACCTATTTTTCCCATATAATCAAAATATAATAATGATAAGGTGGATATTACGTATCCCTAGTATCAATTATTCTAATAACACTTATATTAGTATTCTAATTACCTTTATTCCTTACCATTCATTTTAATATTTATATTTACTAGCATTATTAATATTGACACTATTATTTTCTTGATAAATAATTATTACAATAATATTATCTTTAATACTCAACATAATATTTTATTTATTAATACCACTCTCATTAAGTACCTAATTTAATGATTATGTCACTCACAATATTTATATTTAATATTACCCTTGCTTATATTACTAGAGATATTATTACCAATTTTAATCTTAATATTATCATTAGTTATATATATTTACTAATATTACCGATTCTAAAATGTACTTCCAATAAAATTAACATCATTATTCACGATGTAATATATATATTTATTATTATTGCTTATAGTTTTACCAATTATAAATTTTGCCACTTACCAATTACTAATGCAATTATAATATTATTCTTGAAATGAAAATTTCTCAACTATTAATTTATTTAACACCAACAACCCAATATTGACATTAGTCAAAATGTTAATATTAATATTATTCACATAATCAATATTCTTAAGAATTGATGATATTATTCTCATTAACAGTGACAACAATAATATTAGAATTTTTATCTATACTTCTTAATGGAGAATATTTATTTCTAACTAAAGTTACATATTATATTACACCACTATAATGCATTACAATAATTATTTATATTGATCAATTTTCCAAATTTCACTAAGTAAACTATTATCACAAGGGATTGATACACTAGTCAAGATAACTATTCATTAATTAATTTAGGCAGAGAATTAAACATCTACAAATTATTTATTTCTTATTTGGTTCCACATAATTATGTGACTTGAATTTAAATTTAGTACTAGAGTCATTATCAACTTATCAATATGTCCAAACAAATTTAAATTGCACAAAGAGTGAGAGCACAATACATATCCATTGGTTAATGATTGGTAATAGATCAAAATTAATGATGAAAAAAAGATGATCAACAATTTGAATTTGAATAATTCTAGTTTAGTTGTCAAGTGATAACTATAAAGGTCATTATAGAGAATTAAAAGATGTTAATAATTCTAATGACAATTAAGATTTTATCTTGGATCACTCCTTATATTGTCCTAAAATAGCTTAGAAAAGCAATGATAATAATAATTCATACTTCTATAAAAAATTAAATATAAGATCAATCTCACTATGAATAAATTAATAAGCATATGTATTCATATAAAATCAATAGTCTAGTGAAAATCCAAATAATAAATATAGAAATATCTGACTACAATAAAAATAATTTCACACTACATATTTAATATACATTAAATATGTATTATCATGAGATAACTTTCAGGTTTAATAATTATTCCTAAATTTACTTGTGAATACATCTTATAAAAACACCTATCTTCAATATTATAAATTAAATAAATGAAAATCCTTAAAATATTATTGAGATCTAATTTACTGAATTATTAGTTAAAAAATCTAAATAGACACTAATTCCTACCAACCGATCATATAACTAACTATACCTTGAGATGAGTTCTTATTTTCTCTTTCTCACTAAGTTGTACATGATTGAAATAAACTAGACTATTAAAATTCCTATGATATATACTTAATTTTCCTATTTTATTTAACTATTGAAATATTTATGTTTATGTTTATTTTAATTTTCTTTGCATTGTTTGAAAGTAGGATTATAGGGGGAATCTCATGGCCCCACACATTATTTTTTTTTATTTTGGTCGATTAATTTTTTTATATTTTACATTTATGTTTAAAATAATTATTATTTATTCTTTTTAAGGATAGATAAAATTTTAAATTTATTTATTTTAATTGAACTTAAACTAATAATCTAATCGCAAATTATTATTTTTTATAATTGAAAATATAAATATATTTTATCTATATTTGGAAATCTATATACATATATGTGTAATTTTATTTTATTTTTGAATTAAAATATGTAATCTATATTTACTTAGGTCTTTTTTGCACATGGAAGTTAAGCAAGCAATGGTAATTTTTTATTTCTTTCCCTTTTAAATAATTGACTAAGATGAATTCTTATGAAAATTCCAACAAAAACACTAATCCTTTCTTCTAAAAACTAATTAGAAAGTTTGGATTTCAACTTGATTAATCAAATAGTTTCTTAATGTTGCACTATGTTGTCATTAGTGTTGTCATTGATGTCAACCTATGTAAACCTCTAGTGTAGATATGATGGGAAGGTATATGTGGTGTTGAGCAGGTGCTGCAAATGCAACAGGGTCACTTGGTTTCCAAGTTCTTTTGAGAAAATTGTATAAAGAGTGTACAAATTGACAAGGATGTGTTCATTATTGTGCTCCATATTTCTTCATGCTTGAAGATGTGGTTGTGTGGTTTGGATATGATGATCAATAATATTTTAAGGTGTTATATCTAGATTTTTAGGTTCTAGATTGTGTGGAAATAGAATATGTGTTTGATAATGTGTTGGACTGTGAAGAAGGTTGTCTAGAGAAATGGAACTGCTCTGCATTTCTTCGCATTGAAGTTTCTTGTCTTGTAGATTTTGGAATATGCTAATGATGCTTACATCTATCTTCCATTGGATGGTTTGGTGTTCAACTACTCAAAAATCTTGGTTCATGTGTTGTGTGTTAGTGGTAGTTTGACTAGTTGTACAAGATGATAGTATTCTTAGTTGAAGGTGTTTGCACTAGTGTTTTTGAATATTCTATTGATGCTAGAATATTCTAAGATGTTGTGTGATGTTTCTACATGGTCCTTAGGATTTTTATAGACTTGGTAAAGTGTTTATGTGGTTATTTTCTAACATTAATGTTTGTTTGGCCAACCTAGAATGTTAGTGTTACTTACGTATGTGCCTCTGGTGCAGGAGCACCTTGTTACATTCAAGCCTCCATGAGGCCATATTGTATAAATTCATTATATTAGGTGTTTTAATGTTGTAATAAGGTTTAATGAGCCATTTTATATATTTTTTAAGTCATTTTGATTCATTGATGAAGGTTTGGTGTCATTTAGTTGGAAAAATGAAAACATTGTCAAAAGTTGTCAAATGTTGGCATAACAACTTTTCTTGTTAAATGACAACTTTTTAAAAGTTTGTTAAAAGTTGTTAAATGTTATTTGTAGGTTGGTTGGGGCATAAATTTATTGTACAAGCATAAAAATTTGCCTCCAAGTCGAATGGGGTGTTGGAATGTAGTTTTGAACAAGAATTTATGAAGGAAGGCATGAATCTTTCTGCAATTTCCAATGTTCTGCCCTGTTCTTTTATATGGTACGGTTTTGTATGAATTTTTACAAGCCTAAAATTGATTTTTATTTATAGAGTAATTAACTAGCTTTCATTTGAAGTTGGTTTGGTGTTTTTTCATTCAGTTTGGAGAAAATTATGATCATTTTACCATTGGCAGCCCTATGGGATTGTTTTCTCTGAAAGTTGTAGGCTGTTGCAGAGAATGGTACGTATTGTATAGATCAAATAAAGACCTCAAACCTATTGTAAATGCTAGATATGTGAATATAGTTTAATTTTAACATTTTAATTATCAATGTTCATTGGGTTTTGATCGATTTATGACAATTTTTGTGAAGACTACCCAGTTCAAGAAGTAGGGTTACTAGCAAATAAGAAAAATTCATATCTTTTTATTCCACCATCAAAAAGTGATAAAAATTGGTGAAAAGTTTTTTTTTTACATGTTATAAGGACCCTTTAAAATAAAAAGGTTCATTTATTCATTTTCATGAGGTATGGTAGATTGTGTGTTTCATTTTGGTGGAGAGTGGCCAAAGAAACATGGTTTTCTTGATGTTTGAACAAAGCTATGCATAGTTTGTTTATGGTTGGCTTTAAATAATTGTTGTATAATATTTGAATGTTTGTGATTTTTTGGGATGAATGTAATAATTTTGAACTCATTTACCAAGTCTGATAGATATTGGAGTCCATTTGTGTAAGTTGGAGCCCATGTTGCTCAAGGTTAATGGATTGAGATTGCCTCAAGAATGAAGAATTTTAGTTGTGTACTTGATAATTGCCAAGAATATAGAAAGTTGATGGTATGAAACCTCTTGCTCTGCATCAATATTCTAGGATGTTGTGTGATGTTTCTACATGGTCCTTAGGATGTTTCTAGACTTGGTGAAGTGTGTATGTGGTTAGTTGCTAACATTAATGTTGGTTTGGCCAACCTAGCATGTTAGTGTTACTTACGGATGTGCCTCATGGTTTTTGGAAGCTTGGTGTAGCAATTCAATGTAGATTTTGGGTCCTAGTTAAAATTTGGTGTGGCCTACCTTCACTTCTTTCCCTTGTGAAAGTGTTTTGTGCTAACTTATTTTTTGGTTGCACATTTGAGGTGCATATGTTTCATTGAGGCCAACCTAAAGAAGGTTTTTTGAGGTCACGAATGATATATATGCAAGGTTACTTGTTGGAGAAGAGTGTGATGTGTTGTGTGGTGCAAAATTATGGGCATATGATCAATTTTTGTGATCTGAGTGTGACAATGAACGCTTATGACTACTATAAGTAGTGAGAAGAAGGTGTCTAAATTTCAGTGTTCTTGAAGTTGTTGGAGGTAGTGAGATGAAGATTGTGGCTGGTGTAGAGTTTTTCTAGTGAATTCTTCAATTTCTTTGAGGTATTGAACCTCCTTGTAATGGTATCTTTATATTATCTTTCTATCTGGGTAGTGAGCCTTTCTTTCTTTTGGATAGTGTCCTTTAGGAAGTGAGTCCTTCCAATAGTGAGCCTTTTGTAATCGGTGTTGTTATTCGTATATATGTGATTTAATCCTCACTGTAGTTTTTCCTTGACCAAGGTTTTCCACACAAAATCTGGTGTTCAATTATGTATGGATGTTGATGTGTTTTTGTGTGTCATTTTCTTACATTCATGCTAATGTTTAATATGGGTTTGAAGATTAATGAGGTTTTGAAGGTTTTAATGCATAATTGATTCACCCCCTTCTTAGTTGTCTTGTGTGTCTAAAAATTGGTATCAAAGCAAAATTTCCTTGGAAGAAGCTTAACTACTTGAGGTAGATTCATATGGCACATAGGAATGGTGTCAAAGCCTTATGTTCGATGGAACAAATTATATTTTCTAGAAAGAAAGGATGGAAGCCTTTCTTATCTCATTAGGGTTTGGTGTATGGAAGTTGTCGTGTGGTCTCACAACACACCCCATTTTTCTCTTTAGCAAAATGTGGACCCCCCTTTTTCTGCTACCTTTCTTTCCCTTCCTTTTTCTTTTGCTTGTTTTGGTGTGTTGCTTTTGGAGGAAATTGTAAAATGGTAAGATCTAACCAAATTGGCTTGGCCCTACTTAAGTTCTTGCTTTTTTGATCTTGTAGTGTGGCAAAATATTTTCCTTGGCTGAATAAAATTATCGGACCCCCAAGTGTTGGGAGTAGATGTTATTTCTCTAAGTATTTTGTATCTTCGGTAAGTTTCTCTTTTTGCCTGACAAGTAGTCATGCTCGGTAGGTCATCACCCAAATAAAATCATCCCAATGTGTGTGTTTCCCATTTTCGCTGTTTAGCCCAGTAGTGGATTTTCTTTTCTTTGAAATTGCAGACCGGAAGTTTTGTTGTGAATATGTTTCTAACCAATTTGTTCTCATTTGCACTTGGTCCTAGGTCTCCCTTTCCATCCAGTTCTCATGAATTTGGTGGGTAAAAGTCCTAGCTCCTAGTAATCTTTTCAAGCTCCAGTGTTAGATGATTCAAAATTTGTTTGATTGTGAATTGTTAAGTATCCAAAGGTGTCATTGCTTGTAAAACCTTTTCCTCGTAAGAATTGAAGTAACATGTAAGTGTGTCATGCTAGCCTTCTACACTTTTTTCTTGTCTAATGGTGGGCCCTACTCAAAAACCAAAGAGTTCATGATTTGAACCCTAATCCACCATGATTGCATCTTTATTCAGGATAATTAATGCATTTACAAAAGTAAATTAATGAAGGTGGAAAACAATACACATAATTGGCACCACTTCCTGCATGTCATTGTTTTCTTAACATTCTACCTTGTGCCAAATTACTCACCTATAAGGACATTGAAGAATTAAAACCAAGATTGTGGTGTGTAAAGAAAGGTAAGCTTTGAGAAGTTGAATAACATAGCTACCAAGGGTTTCAAGGTCATGTTCAAAAAATTGTGTCATTAGAAAAACTAGGTATGCTTCGAATAACTAAAATTTTGTTAATTATTTTTATGTATGCATGGCTTAGGTTATATGGCATTATCACTAGTTAGGTCACTAAAATGTTGGTTATTTTAAAAGAAATTTAACCTTATTGTAGAACTATAAGTTTTATGAATTATTGAAAATGAATGGTTAGATTTAACCCTAACTCGCACATAAGGCACATATCTGCTAATAATGTAGGAAACCCAACAAAATATGAGCACTTACAAAACGAGGTTGATAGATGAATCCATTGGATATGAAGGTCCTGTCCATGACATACCTGAATACAGAAGAAAAAATAGGAAATTTATGAATGCAACATGGTGCTAAGAGGAGATTACCAAGCAAATGATACAAATCCTGAGGTCTTTGTTTATTCGGGGTGTTTAGGACATCATAACCCTATTAAGCAAGATAGCTAGACTCAAAGATGCCAATGAATTTGAACCTTGGATGTTCGGGCTAATTGCAGAAATGATGGAAGGCCCTATGCAGATTCACTAGGGAAGTTTCATCAATGACAGGTTGTGTGAAAATTTAATGAAATTCTCATAAACCCTATGGTTTTTTGTCTTCTTATGTTATTTATTCATGTGCCCTAAGGGCAACCACACAAGGGTTGAACAAATTTGGTACCTTGGTAAGAGAACTAGGTAATAATTTGATATATGATCATGTACCTAAGATCACTATTCATCAATACCAAGAGCATTATTGGAGGGTTAAAGATGTGTTTTCTATGAAGCTAGTAAGAATAATGGAGGGTGATAAAGCCCAAATATTGTCCCTGGAAGCACAAAGTGTTATCCAGTTGGTTGGGGGTTGGTACATTCAATTTCTTACTTTCACCTACATCAAGGTGGAAGGATTCAAAGGATACCCCTTCATGCTACCTAGGTATGGAACAAACAAAATGTTGTTATTTTAATTGGTGAGGCAGATGCAAAATTCTCATGCTATTTTCTTGCAAGCATGCAAGAAATGTTCTGTCAAATTTCCCATCACAATGGAGAATTAAAAATGTGCTACAACCAAAAGTGTTGATATGTGTGAGGAAGAATTGAAGCTATATAATTTGGAGTTCTTTACACTCAAGTGAAAGAATTATGATTCAAAGGGAAACCTTACTAGACAAATAGGCAGTAAATATGCTCATGCTTATGATTTAGGATATTTTTGGCATAATTTTGATGACGAGCATCAGGTAAGGAAGTGATCCTATCAGAGGTTTCCATTACAAGCAACAAGGCTTCTTGGAATCCATGATATTTTGGAGCATTTGGATACAGATGATGGAGATGTATTGAACACAATCTATGATGAAGAAAATATTTTTGATGAGCCTATCCCATACCTATATTATGCAAAGAAATAAATAGTAACCATTAGGGATATTTATAAGGAAGTGTTGGCATACACTCAACACTGGATTCATGATTATGGTGAAGGATTAAGAAAAGTTGGGGTAATGCTCACATACCTGCCTAATATAAAGAGAAAACAACAAGTAGAAGATGAATCAAGGTATGTGGAGACTACTAAACAGAAAAGAGAGGTTGGAAAGGTAGAGGCAACTGGACATGTTGAGGAAAGAATTTCTAAAACTTCAAGCTGAAAAATTCTAGTGATGCCAACTAGCTAGCATAAAGAGACTATGACCAATCCAACCAATGTAATAGTAAAGCCTAAGGAGGCATTTTCTTCCACAGTAAATCCAAGAGCTTAGCCTATGACTAATGAAGAGGTGAGAATGAAGAAACAAACACATGTTAAGACAAGGTCTACATCTCAGAAGGTTGTAGATATATTTACCTTCCCCTTCATTCAATACGGCAACAATGAGATAAACACTGGGAAGGACTCCTACAATTCAAGGGGAAAATCCTTAGCCAAATGAAGAAGAAGTTAGAAAGTAGTGGGAGAAGCTAACTTCCATGATGAAACAATTTGAAGAAAAATGATCTAAGGAAAATCCCATGGTACATATAGTAGAGGAAGAAGTGCTAGATACAAGGTCAAATCCTATAGATAAAGAAGAAGAAGAAGAATTTATAAGAGGATCACTTGCCCCAGAGGTAGTAAACCTTGAGAAAATTGATGAAAGAGGAATAGGGGATACTACAGGTCAGAATCCCATTGATAATATCGGTAATGAAGATATAGTTGATAATCAATTTCCACAAGGACGAGGTAAAAATGATGTTGAGAAACTGTGAGCTTTTGAGAAATCAGGAGAACGCTAGGTTAAAAATGAAAATGTAGATCCCTCATAGGCCTTGGGTGGTGAATTAAGAAATGAGGGAGAATTGTGATGTTTTAGGACAACAAGAAAGTGTTTCCCCAAGGGTCGATGTAGAACACATAGTAGGACAAGAGAATATAAGTCTTGAAAAGGGAGATATAGTGATAAATCAAGGTAATCTAGAATCCCTACTAGTGAGGATAGAAGGTGTTCAAGTTCTAAGGGGTGTGACAGATAATGTTGATAGTTCAAGAGGAGAAGTTCTTGAATATGTAGATCATCAAGAATGAATAAATTTTGAAGAGGTGAAGTAGAACAAAGAAGAGCCTGAATGGTTAGTTAGGTAAATGGATCCACCATTAGAGGTGGAGTTGGTGCCTCTAGATCTCAAAATTTTAATTCAAGAAGTGGAGACCCCTAGACCTAGAGGTAGAGAAAAGACAAGACATGCTATGAAGAAGAATTCAAATGGAGGGAGAACTCTCCACATATCTATTTCGATGGGAGATAAGGACAAGCATGAAATAACACCTAGGGATTATAGCATAACAATAATTAATGTTGGGCATTCATCATGGGGACAAGATTTAGAAAATTAATTTAGAGAAAATTGTCACCAGGGTATAGAAGAGTAAAACAAAGAAAAGAGAGCTAAAGGAGTGGATTGCCTACCTAGAAGGTTTTATCAAGTCGATAGCCTAATCTAATCAAATGCAAACTAAATTACCCCAAAATTATGTACTTATGTCTAAAGAGCAAGTAGATACCATTATAGCACTTTTTCATAAGGTAAGCATATTTGAAGAATGGATGGATTATTTGGTGAGGCAAGGAGAATAATTAATTAAGGATGCAATTTGGAAACACAAGGATGCATACTATTGGTGTGAAAATTCTAAAAGACTAGAAGGATAATATTGATTTCACTGAGAATAGACTGATGCAAAAAGGCGAAAGCTAAAAGCTCTTATTCAAACAGATGTTCAAGATTTGGTGAATGAAGGGATAACCACAGAACAATAAGTTCCTCTATTTGAAAAGTGGAGAAAACAAGTAAATTGGGAAAGTGGTACAGGAGCACCAGTTTGTTTTCAAGCCTCCATGAGGCCTACTTGTACATAGTTGATTTAGGAGTGTTAGGGGGTTATTTAATAAGGTCTCTCAAGACCATTTTGAGGTGTTCATGTCATCTGTTACGTGGTTTTTTGTAGGTTAAGGGGTGTTTGGTGTCATTTTGTCTTAATTGGTCATATTTGCAAAAAGGATGCAAAAAAAAATGCAAAAGATGTAAAAATGGCTTGTAATGAAAGGAGAAGGGGTGTTTCATGTAATGGTTATTTTTTAGAGTTTTAAAATGTCATGAAAGACCATATTTTATGGGAGTCCTTAAGGGGTCAAGTGAAAATTATGCAAAATTGACAAACAAGGAAAAAAAGGCAAGTTTAAGGAGTCAATCAATTAGAAGGTGGTTTTGGTCAATTAGGTTGAGTAGTTATGGATTGAAAATCATAAATAAGCCTCACACATCATGAGCTAGGGGAGGAGGAATGATATTTTGAAGTTTTGTTATTGAAAATTAAAAAAACCTCCATTTTTCTAATTTTTTAATAAAATAGAAGTTACAGAGACTTGTACGGCTATATACTTCAATATTTTTATGGGGTAGTCATGTGAAATTACAAAGATCTGAGTCTACTTTAATTTCCTTTTTGTTTCATTCAAACTCATAATGTTTTAAGAAATTTATGTTGATTTTAGTGAAAACGGGTTTAAACCCTTGCTAGGGTAAGCAGTGATACAAGTAAATTGTGTTTCTTTCAATTCCACCATTAGAATCACTTGAAATATGGTATGGAGGCTTTTTTTTATATCTTCTTTAAATTTTCAAAGTCTTAGACTGAATGATGAAGGATGGCTATGAATTTTTTGATGCCCTAGGTCTGAAGTTTATGGAAAATCTGTGAAAAAACAGTGTATAATGAAGTCTATTTGAGATTTCTCGATATTTTAAGCTCTTCATATGTTATTTTGCTTGTGGAAGGTGTTTGGAACTATATTAACCAACTATGGGATTGTAATATATGTATTTACAAGTTGTGGAGTTCATTTAGTGACTGTCTGGTTTGGACAAAATTAACACAGTCAACTTTGGGAATAGAAATTGGAGGTTTTTATTTGGTTTTTGCTAAAATATATTGAAGAAAGAATGGGAATGGATCTAATGTGATTGTGCAAGTTCATCACACATGTTTTTGGCTTCAATAATTAGTAAAGGACCTTGGAAGTCGATGTCACTTGATTAAGGGCCTAAAAGGGCCTAATGTTGATTTGATCAGTCTATTTTGTGATTACTCTGATTTTGAAATATTTGAGTTGGAAATTGGTTTGATGTATGTTATTTGAAGATTTTTAAGGTGTTTATGGAATCCAAAAATGGTTATTTGGCCTTATTCTCAGATTTGGTGCTAAGAATCAAGAATTTGATAAGGAAAGTTGCCTTGTAGGATGGGTGAATGGGTTGAAACCCATTGTTGTGAAATATATTCCCTTTATGTTGAATTGTGAATCCCTTGAATTTGCATCAGAAAGTGACACTTTGCTGAAATCCGTAGAAGTATTTGAAAATGTCACTAAGAGATGCAAGAAGTTGATTGATAGAGATGAGAGTTTCATTTAAATGTTAGCTCAACAAAGTTATGATCTCCAGAATTTAGGGAAGGGAGATAAAGAGGTAAAAGCTTTCAAGGAATGGATTGAAAAGTTGAATAAGGACCCTATTCACTCACTAAGTTGGGATGTTATAGATGAAATTGTAAAGTGCAAGAATGTTATGGTTAAGTATGAAGTAGAGAAATGAAAACATCATTCAAATATCAGAAGATTATGCTAGGATTAAGTATAGTTGGAAAGTGATTCAGGTAGTTTCAAAGGAATGTATGCATCAAGTGTTGGTCACTTTTTGGGAGTATCAATAGAGGAAAAGTGAAGATGAGTCTTCAAACCAAGAGTTCAATGAATAATAATAGATAGTTGGATACTAGATGTCGGAAGTGTTATGCATTGATATAGTTTTAAATGAATTTTGTAGGTTTTCTCCCGTTCCTGGTGAAGGTGGCTAGTACCGAAGGTTTTTAAAAGTGTCGACAATGTTATTTTTTTTGCAAAGTATTCATGATCTGAGGCCCAAAGTTGAAGATTTCTACTAACAAAAAGTCAAAGTATTTTGAATTTTCCTAGAATGTTTTGATGACAACTGTTACCTGCCACGTGCTACATTTTAATTTGATTTCTATGATTCTCTTTGATGCACTAAGTTTAAACTCTTTAGGGAATTCATGCTATAAAAGGTTGTTTGTTGCTTTATTTTAATTTTAGTTCAAAAATTTTGGATGTTAGAGAACCAAAAAAAATCAAGTTTTATTCTTTTTCCTAGTTTTTGTTCCATTCTAGATTAAAAACTTGTATGTTTCATTAGAAGTTAATCAATATCAAAGCCAATTTCAAAGCTATTTATTGATATGAAATCTTACTTAGCTGATTGTTTGTTCCTATTAGACAAGACTATGTGTTGTGTCGTTAAGGGTGCATACTGACACTATCTAGTGGCAAATAATCCCCCCTTTCTTTAAAATCTTGCATCATTCTATGCCTAGTTGTGAAGCAATCTGGTGACATATGGAATGGTTTTCTCTGGTTTGGTTTTTTCTTGAGGCATGCATGGATATACTTGGGAGAAATTTTACTTTTCAGTAACTTTTTATGCTTTATTTTAGAATAGATGTTTAAATTTCAAAAAATGTTCCCAAAAGAATAATGAATGCATAGAGTTTTATCACAAATCTTTTGTTCCATGAAATTTTTGAATGATTAAATCTAAATCTACTTGAATGAGTGAAATTTATTTGAATTTCATGAAATATTGTTGCAAATTTATTGATTTAATGAATTTTTTGAGTGACTAGACTGAGATTATTTTCATATCTCTATGATACCTTCCTATACCATAAGAACTATTTACCCCTCATTTTTAACAACATTATCACAAGGAACCCTAAGCAAACCTAGTGCATCAAGACCTGACATAAACAAGCCTTGGGATTAAGATGAGTTAAACTTAGATTAGGTTTTCTCGATGCAATCTTTCAAGAAATATAGGTTCCTATAGAGTCTCTATGAGAATTTTATATGTTTATTGGTGTGCAACTAACATCCATGTCAATAGAAGGTAGTTGAAGATAGATATACTATACCTTCTACCAATTTGATAAGTGAAGATATTAAGGATTATGAGAATAATGGAAAAGTGAGGAATGCTATCTTGAGTGGGATTTCTGATTCAAAACTTGTGAAAGTGATAAGCTAAAAAAAATTCTAAAGAGGTATGGGAAAATTTGAAGAGCATTTATGAAGGAGATTATAAGGTCAAGCAAGCAAAGATGCAAAATTTCAAATCCAATTTTAAAACCCTAAGGATGCCAAAAGATGAAGATATTGTAGGCTACTTGCTTAGGGTGGATGAAATTTTCAATGTCATCAATGGTCTTGGTGGAATGCTAGAAGAAAGTGAAATTATGAAAAAGGTATTGAGAACCTTTCCTAAATCTTATAGTGCTAAAGTTTCTACTATTGAGGAAGCTCAAAATTTGGATCAATATACTAGAGATCAGATGTTTGGTGCTTTAACTACTTTTGAATCAAGAGAGTTTGACAAATATTCTCTAAGGAAAGAAACTTCTTTTAAAGTCAGCAAGAGAGAAGAATCATGAATATGATTCAGATGATCTCTGATGAGGTGGAAGAAAATTTTGTAAGAAGATTGAAAAAGGGAACTGAAAAATACAAAGGTAAGTTACCCTTCAAATGTTTCAACTGTGGAAAGATAGGTCATTATGCTTCAAAATGTACAAGAAAATATTCAAATGGAAAACATAAAGATCATATAGGGAAATATTTCAAGAAGAGTTATTATGTTAAAGAAGATAGTGGTGTATTTGATGATGAGGAATAAAACTATCCAAATGATGGGAGTGATGAATTCTTGTTCATGGATTTTAATATTGGCACTAATTCTACTGGCCCTGAATGATGTGTGAAGGAAAGCTCTCTAGAAACAAGTCACAATATTGAGGGAACTATGTTGACTACCTTTCATTCAATAGAGGAGATAAACTACTAGATATAGTAGATGCTCAAATCATATGACAGTTGATAAGAGTAAGTTTGTTAAAATTGAGAAATATGATGGTGGTTTTGTTAAGTTTGGTGATGACACATCTGCTAAGATCTATGGAAAAGATTCAACTGGTTTTGATGGAAAGTATAAGACAAATGATGTTCTTTATGTCAATGGTCTCTGACATAATCTTCTAAGTGTAGGAAAAAAATGTAGCAAAGGATACAATCTGGTGTTTCAATATGATGGCTATGAAATTAGAAAAGGAAGCTTTGAAACCTTATTTGCAACAAGAACAAGGATAGAATGAAATGTTTATCAGCTCAAAGGTGATGATGTCAAATGTTTTATGTTACAAATTAATGAAAGTTGGATATGGTATAGAAGGATGTGTCACATAAATTTTGATAGCCTAGTGAATATTAGCTCTACTCAAGCTATGAGAGATTTTCCAAGAATTACAAAGCCTGGGTAAGTGCAAAAATATGGGGGGCCAAAAAGGGGTCTTAAGTGGCCACTTTTGTTTTGAAATTAGGAAATATTGACCTTGGATGAGAAATTGAGGATAGTTACACTCAAAATTTAAAGATGCAACAAAATAAATGTTTGTAGTGCTCCAAGTCTACTTTCTAAATTAGTAATTATTTTTGAAAGTGGTAGAGATTAAGGGGTTCGAAAAAGGGAGCCACCAAACAAGGTACTATTTTTTGTCAAAAAAACATAACATAGCATATTTTGTGGCTCTTTCAAAAGGTTAACTTTTTTTTGGTATTTTTAAAATTGCTTCAATGAGATATTAGCTAATAGCATGTAGTTTATGCCCAATTGGTCTGATAAGTTTTAATGAATATTTGATTTTTTTACTAATTTTCAAAGTGGACACATCCTGAAAAATAAAATTTTGGCTGTGCTACCCCTATCATTTTTGAAAACTAATTGAAAATCAATTTTTTTTAATATGTGTAGAATGGAGTCTAGTTTATAAAAGTGTAATTTATTTGAAATTTCAATGAATGGTTGAAAAATAAAGTAAAAAATACCAAACACTGGTTTTTAACAAAAAAAAAACACACAAACAAAATAAATTAAAGATGAAAGCCTTAACATTGTCAAAATGTGAAAAAAATTACATCATTGAATAACTAAGAGAGAGCCTAACATCACCCAGGTGCTCGATTTACTCAACCTTGAAACACATGCAAACCTAATGGTTAGCATGAATGAGATTATGTGAAATCTTGTAGAATATGCAAAAACATGTCTTTGGATGTTGGGAAGAAACATCAAGCCTTTGGTTTGGAAATCCAAAGTAAATCCCAAGCCTAAGGCTTGGGGATTCCCAAAACAAGCTATAATGTGAGTGCATTATGTCTCACTTAGAATAGCTATGTTTGTATATATATTTGTATGTATGTATGTCTTTATGTATGCATGCATTCTTGTATGTATGTATCACTTTATATTACCTCGTAAATATTATGAGTGTATACTTATTCTCATGTGTATTTTGAAATGGATGAATTCCTTATTATTCTCAATTCCTAACCCATGATTCCCTAATAATGGTGTGGATCATGTGGCATCCCTAACCCCTAACCCCTAAAACTTTTAGACTCCCAAGTTTTGCAATATTCACTCCACCTACCTTCCTATATGACATATAGCACCATTTTTTGAATGCACAAGATAACTGAGAGGGGGGGTGAATCAATTGTACCCTAAAACTTCAAAACCCTTATACACATTCAAATCCACATTCATTCATTAAACCCTTAAATCTGTTATGATGATTTATCATGAAAATAAAATAACATAAATTGAAACACAACAACACCATACACAAGAGAACATATATATGTGCAAAAACCAAGATGGGAAAAACCACGATGAGGATTAGCTCATAATATACATAATAACAACACCGATTACAAGGACTCACCACCCAGAAAAAGAAATACTTGCTACTAAAGGCTCATTGCTAGAATACAAAATAATATAGATAATAAATATTACATACAAAAAACTATCTCAATGCAACAAAGAATCCACCACAATTTTGCCAACACCTTCACAACTTGATTGAATAATTGTAGGCACCTTTTTCTCATTGCATCCAATAATCTAACACATGAACGCTCGCACTGCACTTCTCAAATTCTCACTCTATAACTTTTCAATTCACATCATACTTGTCTATCATATACTTCGTCAATAACTCAATGCATATTTATACCATCTTCAACCTTGTAAACTTTCTCCAAGGTTAGCTATGCACCTTAACTGTGTAAATTCAAATTAGGTCAGAACCAAAACATTTCCTCAATGGAAAGGAATGAAGTTAGACCACAAAAGTCCTTATCTAGAACCTAAATCCATACTTACATGCCACACCACACTTCCACAAACAACTAAGCACCTTCACAAGTAATGTAAACACCAAGGTCAACTAATACCCATGTAAACACCATTAAATTTTTAATTACACACTTCCTTTAATCTATCTATAACTTGTGGACAACAAATGTCACTTCAACACAATTTGGAATATTCCATAAACACCCTAAAATCCAACAAACTCATTCACAACAAATTTCACATGAAGAATGTACACACCTTGTACATCTAGACAATTCTGTCATACACTATAACTCAAGAAACATGCATCCTTAGCTCCAAACCATGAACAAATTCAACTAAAGAAAGATACCAACACTAACAACACTCCTTCAAATTTGCAAGACCTGAAACATAACTATAGAGAAATGTGAAGCAAAAATATTTCTCCCAAACACCTCTGCAATGCACACCTCACACTCTAGTGAACACAAATTCTACATAGTGAACCAACACACCAAATTTTAGATTCAAAACCTCTGAAATTCTTTGATAAACATATCCAAAGTGCATAAGAAAATCTTCAACCTAGAAGAAATGTGAATCAACACAAGAACACAACCATGCAACCCAAAACGCCACTGCAACACACCATTTCTTCTTTTTTATCAAATTTTCTCAAAAGCACTTGGAAACCAAGCACCAAACATACATCCTCATCATCTTAAGTACTTCCTCAACATATCTAAACCAAATGCAATATATAAACTCAACCATAGATTATATAAGCTTATCATAGCAACACTAGAGGTTGACAATAGTAGCTTTACTAATGACAACATAATGTAACTAATCAAAGCATGAATAACATGAATTGCTCTCACAATAATCTCCCCAAATAATGGTTTTCTTCTTCCTTATACAGTTGACACTAATGACAACACAAGCTTGTTAAGATCAATTACAACACCTATCTACTCATTTCTCATACTTGCAACAATCTCCTCCTTTGTCATTGATGGTAACACATGATGTGAAAAAACATCAAAGACACAATAGCTCTGAATATGAACAACTCTTCACATTACTTATCCCCCTTTCTTAATTATCTTATTACTTACTCTCCTTGAATAACTTATGTTTTTCACATGACTCTCTCTCCCCCTTTGACATCAATGGAAAAAGACAATAGAATTGTATCACTTATTCTCCCCTTTGATATCAATCAACGTTCTCACAATTATTCTATAACAATATTTCCTTTACTTCTCTTTATACTCTCCCTTAGGAGCACACACCAAAATACACCGAATCAGCTACCAATACACAATGACAACACACACCCTTCTGACTACAACAACCATAAATGTTACTACCTACTCCCCTTGAGAGATATCCACTAAGATCAATCTAGAACAAGGAATGAATTTTGAGATCCACTAACTATTATGTGACTATGTAGTTGAGTTATGCCCCTTGTAGATTCTTACTCATATAGTAATGGCATAATCCTTATTACATTTCTTTTGTCTAGATACTTCTCCTATAGAAAAATTAGAAGCATTTGTGTGTATGTGGAAAGGGAAAGTCCAATTTTGTCCTCTCAAGATAAGTGCTTTGGTTAATTCTATTTTGAGTGCTTCAAAAGAGTGTTGAAATTCTAGGGTTCACTCAAATTTTATATCCTTTATAAGTAGAAAAAATAAATTTTCTACAATTTTGCTAAAGTCCTGAATAAATCTTCTATAGTAGCCTACATGTCCTAGAAAACTCCTTGCATCTCTTTTTTTTGGTGGTATAGGGAGTGTTGAGATTATCTCATTTTTGTTTGAATCCACTTGAACCCCTTCACTTGATACAAAATATCCTAGCGCAATCCCTTGGGTCATCATCAAGAAAAAATTCTCATTACTTAGGGATAGATTGTATTCTTGAAACCTCTTTAAGATTTTCTCTAAGTTATTAAGTGCTTCATCATATGTTTCTCCATAGGTTGTGAAATCATCCATGTATATTTCCATGGATTCATGTGCAAAATATGAGAAAATACTTAGCACTACCTATTGGAAAGTGGTTGGAGCATTACATAGCCCAAAGGGAAGAAAAAAATAAGTATATATGCCCCAAGGGCATGTGAAGGTGGTTTTAGCTTGGTCCTTTGAAGCTATTCTAATATGGTTGTAACCATTGAATCCATCTAGAAAGGAGTACCTTTTACCTACGAGGGAGTCAAGCACGTGATCAATGAAAGGTAGTGGAAAGTGGTCTTTTCTAGTGGTTGTACTTAATTTTTTATAATCCACATACACTCTCCATTTCCCTCCTTTATTTTGGAAAATAAATAGAGGTGACACCCATTGATTGTTGGAAATAGGGTAAATGAAACCTGCATCAAGCAATTTTTGTAATTTATTTTTTACCATCTCTTAGTGTAGGGTCCATTCTCCTCTAGGGTTGTTTGATTGATTTAAAACCATCATTAATGTATATCTTATGCATGCATAGTTCTATATCAATCCCCTTCATGTCATGGTAATACCATGCAAAGGATGTTGTGTGTGCCTTAAGCACAGTGGTTAGGGAAGTATGTTGTTCAACACTAATTCACTGCTAACATTTAATATTATACTTAACATGATTTTTAAAGTCTTAGATGCTAATTGTATGGATGAAATATCAAGTCCAACAATGTATGGGACACATTTTTAGGGAATTAAGAATGGAAAAGTTGGGATATTGACTCTAATGAACTAGTAGGTATAATATTTTGTAGAGGATCCTATAGACATGATAAACAATCTTGTTGTTGGGGGTCCCTACCATAGTTATTTTGTATAATGTGTGTTATTAAATCATCCTCATCTTGGTTTCTCAATAGAGGTTTTTGTTCAATATTCATGAGATTTTTCAAGGAATACTAGTCTTCCTCATCTAGGGTAGGCCAAATGGTTTGTTCTAAGTTTGCATAAGGTTGGACTAGTGGATAAAGGACTAACTTTTTAGTCACATTTCCATTTGAGATAATCATGTTTCCAGACCTACAACCTATAAATGCATCAATTTTTGCTAACCATGGTCATCCTAGAATAAGTGGATAGATTACAAGGTTATCCTTTGGCTACAATACCATGAAATCTATAGGGTACTCTCATGAATCCAATGCTAGACCAAGTCCTTAATGATGCCCTTAGGTTTCACTATTGGCCTATCTACCAACTATAGAATAGTGGGTGTAGGTTTAATGTTTATCAACTGTAATAGATGCATTGTTTCCTTATTCATCACATTAATGGTTGCCCCCAATTCAATCAAGGTATTCTTTATGAGGGTTCCATTTATCTTAATGTCTCCCACTAGAATTCTAGGATTTGCATACTTGGGGAAAATTATGTTTCCCAACATAATGCCAACAAGTTTCCCTAGGACATGTATAGTCTAAGGGTCTTTTCTCTTTCTTCCTAGATTTTAAGACAAAGTTCTCTCACTGTTTTAGTGTAAATGGGGATCTCCTTGATGGCTTTAAAGAGGGGTATATTTATACAAATATCCTTAAGTTTCCCTAATAGGTTAGTTTCAACTTGGTTATGATTTTTTTGAATAGTTAATCATTCAGGGAGTAGAGGCTTTGGACTTGAATTGGTTTGGTTAACTTGATTTGACTCGGGCTCCATAGGTGGATTGTCCAAGGCTTATGCTGAGGGTTCCTCATCTACCATCTTAGTAATTTGAGGGGATGAAGGCCCAACCAATATTTTTCCCAATTTGAGGTGGACATCACTCACCTCTACCACATAAGTAGGATATTAAATAACCTCATTAGTGTAGGACTATTGAACACGCTTGTTATTTGGGTTAGTCTCTTATGTATTTGTAGTGGATTTTGGTGAAAGGGAAAGTTATTCTTCAGTAATACCATCACTCTAGCTACTGTGATCACCAATATCCTCTTTAGCTTCATGTGTTGAGGGGAGAAATATTCTCAAACAGTCTCATTGCCTCCGCATACAATAGGTGTGACTTTTTCTATCAATGACTCCTGCACAATGTTAGTAAAAAATTATGGTATTGATTGAATAAAACCTAGTTTTCCTAATGCTAGAAACAAAATACTAAACTATGAATACTTGAAATTGTAGACACTTAAAATTCTCTTGATCAATATTACACATTTGAATTTGATTAATAATACCATTTCATCTTGAATCGCCTCTTTTCGACCATTTAATTAAATAATTTTATTATTTAATTAAATTTATCATTTTCTCCTACTAATCAAATAATTAATGTTATATGGATAATTCATCCCCTTTCATGCTAATTTTCACCTTGTTTAATTAGATAATGCAAATTATTTAAATTGAACCCCTTAAGTCTTCTCATTTTATTAAATAATCTTAATTATTTAATTGAATTCCATTATCCCTCTTTAATTAAATAAGCTAATTATTTAGTTAAAATCCTATTTTCATCCCTCTTGCACAATTAAGTAATTTATTAAATTACTTAATTAGCTAATTTCTCTCACCCTCCCACTTGCAAGAGAATATTCCCTTAGAATATTCCTCCATTTGCACTCCTTCAAAATGGGAATATCTTGTAACAAACTTTCTAACAACTTCTTGATTTTTGGGAAGTGTGCTTCTTTGAATCAATGAGAGCCATTGATTAAAATATTTGGTCCTTGTAAACTTGAATTCTCATCCCTTGATGGGAATCCTTGATCCATGCCATCTCCTCTCATGGCTTTTCATCCATTGATTGATCAAATCAATCTTGACCATTGATTCAACAATTTCTCCTATAAATACTCCTCATTTCTATGACAAAAGGATCCACTTTCATTTAAATTAACTAGACTATAGTAATTTTTAGAGCATTCTCCATTAGAATTTCAGCATTTAGCATCCATTTTAGCTTAGCTTTGCATCTATTTTATCTCATCTTTCATCCATTTTCATCAATCTTCATTAATGGAATCCGTTTGAAAGATTTTTTTAACTAAGGGGTTGGGAAAGGGCTAACATACCACATCAATGCAACACTAATCCCCCAATGGGATGAGGTTTGAGGCCCATTAGATTAGTTTCCATTATGCATTTCTAGTTATTTTCTTGTTTAATGGCTTATTTGTTTGATGTTTTCAAGTATTTCATTGGGAGCTTGACTTAACTAGTTAAATCTTGGTTTATTTCATCTGGATCTAGTAGGTTTATCTTAAGTTATGATCATGCTCACAGAAATATTATAAATGAATCTTTGAATGTAGCACCATCCTTGAAAATGGTGCCAAAAATGTAAGGCCCAACTAATGTTCAATAAACTTGGTGACATTCACATAATTCAAAGGTGCTACCTAAATGAACAATCCACTAAACCCCTGTAAAGACTCCATTTAATTATCAACCAGGGCTAAAGTAAGATTGTGATGATGATGGCACTATATGTCCATCCAAAGATTCTATACTACCTATATCATCCTAGTATAGGTTTTTACACATGTGAAAAACATAAATTGCATAACAATAAAAATAATTAAATTTAGAACTATTGCTATGGGTACTTACAACTAAATACTGTGACTATTTCACTATCAAAACTAAACACTTTGACTAAATAATGTTGTTAACTTGACTCACTCCAGATGATAATGCATTAAGACAAACAAGCCATGAAATACAAGACAAGATCTTATTCATGATTTTATTCACATTCATAACATGAAGAATATGATTAAGGCAAATACAATAATGAAGGTGGCTACTATAACAACATAAATAAATATGAAAAAAATAAAGTGGGGAACAGTTACCCTGAGTGGCCCTTTCTCAAGTGACTATCTCCATAAAATAAATTCAATTCTAGCTTCTCAAATCAATTAAACATAACAGTAACTGAAAACCTCTTCATTGGATAAAATGAGATTTCACAATTCAACCAAAATCTTCAGAGATATCTTATTCATATAAATATAATTGAAAAAAATTATTATTTGTATAAACAAAAGAAAACTATCCGAACATATCTAGTTGCTATATCTACTACGCTTGTTATTCTCCTCAACCACCAAACTATATATATATAGGTGTGGGGGAGTCTTATTGAAATAAGGACTCAAAGCATAAATCTAAATGCAAATCACCAGTCCTATATAAAATAGAGTGTTATAAAGTCTGCATAATTGAAACATAACTGAAAAGGTAGAAGAAGTTAATTAGAACTGCAATAATAAAACAAAAACATGGACTGTGGAAATATTCACGTTGGATTCCCAATCATAGAAGATTTACTCTCCTTCAGTAGTCTTATTAAATGACCCGATGACTCACAATAATCTTGAGAAATAAACTCTTCCAATTCTACAACTACTGCACTCTTCTTATTTTGGAACTTCCCTTGCATCACTATCTGAAATCTATTTGGTTGCGGGTTGTGCTTCCTAGTTGTTGTGGGCTATAGTCTACTTGCTTTGGATTCTTGGCTGCAAAGAGTTAGTTCACCTAGATATATACACAATACTAATAACCATAGTTTAAACATAGATATACATTTCATTCCATACATATTCACACATTTTAACCATGCAATTACTAACATACCATAATCATATTTCCATATACTAAAACTAGGTTCAAGTTGCATGGTAATCATAAAAAGACAATAAATTTCAAGAATATCTATGAAACAAGTATCAGGAAATGTCTAAAAGTATATACTAAACAACAAAAAACTAGCTAATAATTGGCCTCATCACCAAGGTCCACTAATAAGAACATGGGTGTAGTCTTACTTTAGAGAGAAAAAAATTAGGAAAAGACCTTTGGGAAGAGAACTTACCCCAATATTTCCTTTGACTCACCATTTTGAGCATGTCCATTTATGAACTAACTTGATATTGGATTGTCTACTAAATAATTTCCTAACCAACACATTTTTCATTCCAAAAAAAAATGTATCAAAGTTTTTGTCCTTAATCTTCAAGGTGAAACCTTCCTTAGACACATGAAAGGAAATACATCCTCCCCTTTCATTAGAAAATGGGATTTAAGAATATCCACATAGGGAAATGCATCTTGGTTTTTAAAAAGGCTCATCTTTTTTCTAGAAAGAGACCCTAGATGAGGCAGGGGATGAACCATGTGGAGGCACCCCATCTCCATGGGAACCATTATAGATAGTGATAGTTTCATGATCAAAACTTGTAGGACATATTTTATGTTCATCTAGATGCAAGCACTGAATGTTGAAAGAACTTTTTTAAAGATGTAGAATTTTTAAGGTGCCCTTTCTAGAATACTAACTTCAAAGTCTTAGTCTTGAGATGTAAAAGAAAATATATTGGTATGTGTGACCTTAACCTTCTTAGTGATATCAATGCATGTAGATCCACTAGCATAAAAAAAAATATTTTTGATTGGGCCATTTGAAATGAATAAGTAATAGGGTATGTAAATCATGTTTAATTACGTGATAATCCATTATAGGTTGTAAATAAGTTCTACTAAAATTTAACATATATAAAATATATGAAACATACACACTTTATGTCATCTAAAGAACCCATTTATAGAAACATCTTGTAAAAAGTAATATAAGAAAAGATAAGAATTAACAAGCATACTATACACTTGAGAATCATGTCTAATCATGTAGATATATGGCATACGTTATACATTGAAGTAGCACCATACACATGTAGCCATAATGGATCTATTAGTAGTCATTTATGTGCAAGCAACATCAAGGCAATCAATGTTAGAATTTGTAAAATATGTGCATCATAAGGTGTATATATGTAAAAATGAAATGAAATAAATAAATTAAAAAGGAAAGCATCATAGACATGCAATCCCTATGTTCCAATTTGTTACATGTATCATCATTATGGACTATGAACAAATCGTTGAATCCTTAAGTGAATTTTTTGCATAAATTATGAGTGAATACATAGGTGCTGCCACAATAGTGGTTTACAATTTCTGAGAGGAACTGATTTTTGCTGAAATCACATATTTTTAGAAAATATAATGATTTAAGTGTTAAAAAGTTCCATTTTAAGGATTCCAATTGAAAAGAGTTTGATCAAAATAACCTTAGATCAAACCCCCTTGGATAGAACCTTGCTAGTTTTAAACCATACCTATAAATGAGTCTCCTTTACACCTATCAAAATGTTGATAAAAAATCACTTTTGATTTACCTTTTTTGGGATCAAATGAATTCATTTAAAAATTATTTCAAATGATTATGGTATTCCTCAAAATGAGCTATCCAATGAATATAATTTTAATATATTTTGGTTTTATTATGTATTTGTTTTTTTAGTTTTATTTAACATAGGTTTTTCATCGAAAATGAAGGTCTTTGTTCTGCACATGTGGAAAAATATCAGATTATCAATTTATTTTTTTTAAATATGAGTGCACTAGATATTGAAGTCCTTGATCCAACAAAAAAAGAAAAAATGAATTTCGATATATACAAAAAAAGTTACGTGTTATACGGTTGTGCTATGTTTGAATTGTAATTGGTTTGACTTTGAAACTTGATTAAATAAAAAATATTCAATAAAAAATATCTAACCAAATGGAAGCACTAGATATCAAATTTAAAAATCTAAATTCAAAATAATTAGAATTTTATCCTTCATGGAAAAAAAATTGTGTGTTATACGATGTGTGTCACTTTTTAAAAATGTTGTTTTCTGAAAAAAACCAGTTTTCGTGGGAGATCGAAAAAGAAGTGCAATATGATTCCAAAAATTTTGAAAAAAATATTTTTAGATTCTATAGAAAAAATGTGACAAGACTCTAGTTTACATCATCTCCAAATTCCTTATGGTCTAGCTGCTATAGGTGCCTGAATGTGAAGATTTAGTTAAAAAAATATTCAGTGTCCAATTTGACCAAAAATTGTAAACCACTATTGTGGGATCACCCACATATCAAGATCCATAGAATTTTTATAATTGATTTAGAAATTAAATTTTCTTAAACATTTAAATTTGAAAAGTAATTAAAAGATAAAACCCTAGGGTAAAGCACTAGGCAAGCTTAAAAGTGTTGATTCACTAATATATAAGGAAAATAAAATTATCATATAATAATTTAGTGTATAATAGATGATAAAGAGTCTAATGAGAAATAAGACCTAAATTAAGAAGTATAATTACAAATATAAATGATGAGTAGAGTAAAAAAATTCTTAGCTATTTCAAATGAGACTATCAATTTTCTCTTATATTAGCTAATATTTTGTGACTAGTTGGACATTACTCAATTCTAATTTTAGAATAATGATCAAACAATAGAGAATAAGTAATAAAACTTTGTGATACTTTGAACTAATATACTGATGCAGAAGCATCCAAGGTGTAAGGAAATCTTGCATCACCAAAAATATTGTCATTTATATTTTTTTGTTTTCAATAAGGGCTAAGGTGTGTGGAAAGTAAACGTTTTAATTTGCAATAATGTGATTTTCCCTTACAGTGATATGTAAATGTATTTTTTAGAGGAAATATGTTGAGGTAAATGTTTCTAAGGAATAATTGGGAAAATACTCCTTTTAGACATCCCATTCCTGGTGGGGACCACTTGGGGGTGCATGTGCTTGCATGTTAAATTGTATGCCTTGCATGCGATTGCATGTTTGTGCCACAAGCTTTACATGTTGTTGCATGTCCATATTTAGAGCCATTAGGAGCTTCCGAGAATCAAAGAAGGTGTCATAATTGACCAAATTTGGTTGGCCATGGTTTAGGTGCCCATGTGAAGGACATGTGAGCATTGAGTAATTTTATTATTTTTTTGATTATTTCTCCAAATGGGGCGTGGGTTTTTCAAGGAGGTATTTTTCTTATGGTTTTGGAAAACCATAGTGGTTTTCTCATTTTAAAACTTCTATATTATGATGTCTTGTAATTTGGGTAGATGGCTTTGGGAGATTTTGTAGATGAGATGTGGAGATGTTGACAAATTGAAGAGAGGATTTGAAGACTCCATTGCTACAAAATTCTATTTGCATAGAAGCTCGTGTTTTGGGGAGCTATTGAGCTCCACATTTTGGGAGATAGTGAGCTAGTGAAGTTCGTATGAACAAAGCTTGAGAGATTTAGATAAAAGAAGGTTGAAAGAGACCAAGAAGACCATTTTGTTCTAGGTTTGGAGGTGTGCTACAACAACAACAATATTGATGATTTCATGGTTTGTTCAAGCAACAATGATTTCTAATGATAAATGCAAGTTGAAGGAGCTAGAATTGAGTGAAACCAATTTGTATTTAATTTTTATTGTCATATTTCAGTCTCATATCAGATTTTTAATGTTTTTCATTAGCCCATATAATTGAAAAATAATGTATTTTTTATAAAAAATTTCTTGTAATGCAATTGAAGGAGATTTTGAAAGAACAAACAAGAATACTTCTTACAGATTGTAATACCCCTCTGTTTTGCTTCTTATTCAAGTTGCTTTATGCTATGTTTGGTTGCAGTTACTTTGATACTGGATACATTTTGTTATGATGTTTTGATCGCTACTATTGAGCGACAACTATTATTGTGGGATGTAGTTATCTGATTATTGTTTCACATGCATTATGGATTAATGATGTTGTAGAGTTAACATAAGATGTTATTATGAGATTACTGGATTATGATGGAAGTGTCAGTTTCGATGAGTGTATTGGTGAAGAGGACGGTTTCGCATCACTCGCTTGCGAGCACCCTACGAATCCGTAATTTCTTCTTCACAGTGTGTATTATATGCTGGATATATTGTATGATGTTGTTTACTTGTTTTCAAGATTACAGGTACATGACATTGACTCCACCTGGTTTCACAGGTTTGAGCGTGTCGATCCAATGGTTAAGTTGAACGGGAGATAGTAGCTAGGTAACATGTGTCAAGTTTACACCCTAGCCTTAGTGTGTCATCAGTCATGTGTGTCGAGTCATTGTCTCTCTTGTTTTAATGTTATTTAATTCTGAAGGATTCTCGATTTGAAAATAGATATTTAGAATAATTGTCGTTAAATCATGTAGATGGTTATTTAATTTAAATAATGCAATGTGGATAAAAGTTTATATTTAAATTAATTAATTATATTTAAATTATTTAATTAATTAAATTTAATCCAAGGGGGTTGAATTTAGTTATTAAATAATTAAATTAATTAATTAAACATGATGCAAGAGAATGAAAGGAAATAAAAGAATTAAAATTAATTTTGGAATTTAATTTCAACGTGTGGGAATTAAATTAGAAATTGTAATTAAATGTTTATTTGGGAAATTAGTTGCAACTTTGGAAATTAATTTATTATTTGAAATTGCATTTTAAATTGAAAGTGGGTTTTCAAAAAGTGAAATTGAAATTGAAATTTGAAATTGAAAGTTTGAAATTGAAATTTGAAATTGAAATTGAAATTGAAATTGAAATATCTAATTTGCATGTAATGTGAATTAGGGTTGTATTAGGTATTTTTGTTTTATAATGAATGCATGTTTTAATTTTAGGGGAGGGAAAAAGCTTTAGAAAAAAATACATTTTTACTGCAAAGAAGAAATTTTGGAAAATTGCACAAGAAGGGTTTGAAGAAAGTTTTGATTGTAGAATTGATTGAAAGAAAGATTGTTTACATTTGTTGGGTTTTGGATTGGATTCATTGGAAGATTGAAGAAAATTCGGGAAATCTTTGGAGGAGGCTTGCATCAGAAATTCATCTCTTCCTGTAGCTTTTTGTACCAGGTTTTCCTCTTTGTGTTTTATTGTTCTTGATTGTTTTTTTTTTAATAGTAGTGATTAAATATTTGTTTGTTAAATCTGTTTTAGAAAATAAATTTGATATTAGAAGAAAAGAATTAAATAATTTTATAGCCTTTGCTTGTGAAAATTCTTGAGTGAAAATTGTGAAAACCTCAGTTGAATTTAAATTATTTGGGGAAATCAATTATCTTGTTATTGAAATCAAATATAGAGATTGAACAATGCATTTAGAATGTTTTTAGAAAATGAAACCCTTAATTTATCATTAAAAATCAGATTTTAAAATCTGCAGAGTAGTTATATTTTTCATGGTAAAATGGTCTGGTTGTGTCGCATATAACTCCACTTACACAAACTAGGTTGTCAAGAAATTCAAAGGGTTTCTGCACCTTGGAATTTTCTTATCCCTGTCAAAACATCGCAAATACCCAGATCGTATTTTTTCAGTTATGCTTAAAACACGAGATTACTGTTAAGTTATTTTCCCATGGCTGCTTTGATAATAAAATAATATAATAATTGATATTTATAAATATTAATATTTTATGTATTGTTATTATAATATTAAAATATTATTTAATAATATTTTATATTATAATTTATAATATTAAAGTATTATATTTATTTATATTATTTTAAATAAAATTTGTATATAAGATTAGTGGAATTTAAATTCATGTGTAAAAGGTCCAATTATTAATTTGATTTAATTGGAAAAATATATATATGATATTGGGTTATAGTCCAAATATTGATCTTATTTTAACACAATAAGTTATGGAAGAGACCAAATGTTAATTTTGATTAATTTTATAATGATTTAATTTGCAAGGGCAATTGGTTATTGAATTTAAAGTGAAATGTTTTGAGTTATAGTTGAAAATACTTATTTTGTTAAGAGCAATTAGAGAATAAAATATTAGTGTAATTTTTCCCCTATTTGAAAAGATGAATTCTTAATTTAGTTTTATCGATATAATGAATTACGTAATGAAATGAGAAATGGATTTAGATTATCCAAATGTAGTTTCTTTTATTGCCTTCAATGATTATGTCTTTTGTGTTTATGCTTTGAGAATGGGTTGAATACCTGTTAGTTTATAAGTCTTCCAGATGGTCTGTTGTTTGTGAGGGTTGTCATTGTGATGTCAACCTATTGTGAATTCTCTTGGTAGTGCATGGGATCGTGTTGTTTTAAAAGTAAATTCAGGAATTGATTATTATGAAGAAACAATTAATTATTTTAATTTAATCATTTTCTATTTGAACAATTTATTTGTTGAGAATGTATATTTTATGGTTTGAATAAATGGATGTATGTAATAAGAATTTGGAAAGAGAAACTTTTAGATGAGATTAACATAGGGTGTTGTTGGAAAATTAGAAGAATTATAAGGTTTGGGTTAGGAAATTGAAAAGAATTATTGTAGAAGATTTATGTTAATTTTAAAAAAAACAATGGATTCGACTTAAATTATTTGAACTAGTCTATCCTTTATTATAAAGGCACTTATTTAGTTTTTTTTCAATTAATTTTGAAAGGGCAATAGTTATTATGTTTTATTTCCATAGAGCAAATTAACCGTTGTGATTGGAATATTAAAGAATCTATATAATTGAGTTTATTAATATATATGTTTGGTGTATATATAATATGGAGCATATAAAAATATGTTAAGGGTAAATTCATTATCGTATTTCATTTTAATAAGATGTATGCAATATATTACTGAATAGAGATTTAAAATGGATTGATTAGTGTATATGGGTAAGTGGATAGAGAAACAATATTTTATTATATTAAAGAGATCGCATGTTCTAAATAGGAAATTGAATAGAGATTTAAAATGGATTGATTAGTGTATATGGGTAAATGGGTAGAGAAATGATATTTTATTATATTAAAGTGATTGCATGTTCTAAATAGGAAATTAAATGAAATGTAAGATTTGGTTAGGAAATGAAAAGAGTTTTCTTGCATGGATTTGTGTCGATTTAAAAGTAAATTAAGAAGTTATTTTATTGATGAGACAATCAATTATGTTATTTATTAATTTCTATTTATATTAATTGAATCATTGTGATTGGATTATGAAAGAGATATGGATTTAGTATATCCAAAAGTAGTATCTTCCTCATGATTATCTTAAAGGATTTAATTCTCTGTATTCAGTAAAGGGAAGTAAGTTTAATTGTTTTAGATTTTCAATAATGAAAGGGGAAATAGGGGTTATGATTATTTTAGATGATCTAGTTATCGTGTCTTTGACTTTGTCAACACTACCTATTGAATGAGTATGGATTTAGGAAATCCAAATATTAGATTTGATTAATGACTTGAATGCTTTTGTTGCTATGTCGTCAAGTTGCATTGTTGGTTTTGGGATTTAGTGTTAGTTGTAAATTATAAGTCTTCCAAGGGAACTTAGAGGATAAGGGTTGTTGAATCTTTATGCCATCCAGTGTTTTCCCTTGGGTAGTGCATGGCGTCTATTCAGTTTTACCCAGTTTCCATGAACGGGGATTTTTTGTACCTCCTATGAAAGGAGTGGACTATGTGATTTTTGCCTCCAAGATGTTTGGAGTGAGTTCTATATTTTGTTTAATCATTGTTTTGGAGTGGATTATGATGCCTAGTTGATATGCACTTGTGTTTCCCTTGGTGGATGGTTTGGGTGTGTGTTGTCGAATAGAAGAGTGGCTTTTGTTAGGGGCCGGAGCCCAAAGTGGTAAACCGGGTAACCTTTAGAAGTGAGTTAATCAAGTGATAATTAAATTAATGTACTTAGATGATTAGGATGCAGTTCACACTAATCAAGATAATTTAATCCTCACTCTAGACACAAGGGCTCATATAGACTTGGGATGAGTGAGAAGGCCCGAAATGGCATAGTCATTTATCTTGTCAGTATGAGAGGTATTTGATGACGCATAAGTGAGTATGAGTGTCGAGATTCAGTTGAGGCCACCAAGATTACCGGAGCCTATGAAGGATGCCCAAAGGAGATCTCATGACTACTATGCGATGACACTCTATCTAGGACAACTGTTGTTAATTGTTTTATATGTATGGTTCTGTGAACATACTTGATCTACTTTATGTCTGGAAGCAATGTGACCTATGTCAGTGACGTGAAAGTTGTACTTGATTTGTACTTGGATTTGTACTTGATTTGTACTTGTATGGTGATTAAGTTGTACTTGTTAGTTCATTTGCTTGGTTATATCAGTATGACTCGGTATGAGTCTGCCTTTGGTTAGTGGTTGTAGATATTTGTCCATGTTAATTTGTTACTATCTCCTAGCATGGGGGGTGGGCCTTCGGGTACCACTTGGTTGGGTGGAACATGCACCAAAATCGTTGGGTCCCCATCTATCTTCAGTACTTGATGGCGAGACATCTAGATGGACGGTTCGAGTTCTTGTGTTATTCTTGCTTTGTAATATTTCAGTTTGTATAAGTTATTTTATCCCTCTTATGTTTATGAGGTGGAATTTTGTAATTGTAACCTTGAGTACTATTGCCTCATTCTGGGAATGAGCAATGTAACTATTGGATTAAGTTAATATTTATGAGATTGTATCTTGGTTGATTATCTTACTATGTTATGTGGTATGCTTGTGATGTATGATGTTTATTTCATAAAGTTATAATGTTACGGTTATATGTAATATGTATGTGTTGGTTTAAGTAATCCCAACCTTGTAGCCTTAGAAGTTGTTGTTAATTAGTAAGTGAATGTGTATGTTAAATGCAATTTATAAAAAAAAAATTGGTTCGCATAAAACGTTAATTATAACTTCTTTTAAGGTTACTTGGTGGGGAATTACATAGATTTTTGTGTTGTTTCAAACCATTTCTAAGTTGAATTTTTAGATTGTTGTGAGTATGTGAATGAGGGTTGATTTCTTACTTCATCATATACACTCACTATTTGGTTTCATTATCATAATCACATCCTATAGATGCAATTTTTTTCCTATGTGCTTGTTGAATTTTTAGTGTATTCACCTTCTATTATACCTATATCTAAGACAAGAGCAGTGCTAAAAATCACCTTTGAAGTCTACTATTCTCATAGGGGAAATTTTTACTAGTTCCTTAATAAAAGTTCAAATCTCTATAAATTTCCATGATTGAACATGTAATTTATACTAATCTAAGTGGTTATGCATTTGATAATGCATCATAATATCTATCAAGATGTAATATTTTGAGACACTTTATTGTGAATATTATTATGGATCCAGATGCTCTTAGATGATATCCTTGATGATATTTAGATTAACCTTTCTTAATAACATGGGGATTACCTTTATATAGAAATTCCAAATGCTCAATTTAAAGTATTTGGTGGTGATGGATAAAAATAAAATAATTACAAGTTTGACCTTGGGAAACTAGTAAAATAGGTTTGAATTATGGGGACAAGATCATGGTTTTATCTAATAAAAGTGAATCCTAAAGGGGAAAGTCTATTCTTCATTAAGTGCACGGATTTAGGTTGGAGGAAAACCAGAATCTGCAAGCAAGGCGATTAGGGTTGGCTTTCTCATCGAAAGGTGAACTTCTGTGGGGGGTTGTGTACCTCCCCACCCAGGTTTGATCTACCCATAAGCTCTCTCTGCCTGTGGGTCTTTTATTCCTTTCTCGCTATCGTATGCCCCTTTTGTTTGGTTGTGTGTGTTCTATTTTTCTTTCCTTCGGTTTTGTGGTATGAGGCTTAACCCCCTCCCTCCATTAATGGAGGGAGGTGTAGAACCTAACCCCTCCAAATCTAGCAGGGATTTGAGTAAAGAATCTAACCCCTCCTCATGCTTTGAGAAAAATTATTTCAAGGAGGCCCTTGTAGAGAACTGTGGTGAGATCTCGAGTGAGGCCAAATTCATTGTCAACTCTGCTCTCATAGATGTTGGACCTGCAACTAGTAAGTCTCCTCCTCTTGTATCTAAAGACATGCATTTCTCCAAATAAAGATCTAAACTCTGTCATTTTTAATGAAAGATCTAGGCTTAAAAAATAACATTTTTTTTGTGGCTTTAGATGTTGGGAAAATCCCTGCCAATAAATTCCTTGACTCCTAGTTCGTGAGGGTCTGGGATTCTAAATTTGGCATCCATGTTCAATTCTGCCGAATGGTGCAGTGGGGGATCTTCGTTATATTTCTAACGAATCAGGACATGCAAGAAAAAGTGTTGGAAAAGCCCTACTAGAATGTGGCGGGTGCACATTTTGTGCCTTAACTTGGTCCTCAGTGGCCATTGCAGAAGAAATCATTTCCTTGTCATGCCCAAAATGGGTTATGATTAAAAGCCTCCCATCAGAATTCTGGCGATTGATACTCCAAATCTTGGCTCCGATTGGGTCGGTTGTTAGAATTGACAAAACTAAATCAACCCTACCTAATCTTGTTGCTCGTGCTCTAGTTTCCTTGAGCACTGGCATTGATTTTCTAGAGAACATTATCATTAAGGAAGAGTTTTGCCAGACTACCTGCCCTTTGGAAATTCTTGGAGGAATAAATGCATGTTACTTATGTCATAAAGAAGGGCATATTAGAAAATATTGCCCTATCATAAAAAAGCAACCTAAGCCCGATAGACCTAATGAGACTCTAGCCAATGAAAAAGAGTCCATGTAGGAAGTAGAAAACCTGAGTGGTAGTCAGGGAAGAGATTCTAGCCCTAACCTAAGGGCTCCCCGCCTCGACTAGAGAGACGTTCCCCTCTCAGCTAACATGATTGTTCATTCAATGTTTAATCTGCCTCAAGAGGCCTCTATTCCTTCCTAGTTGGAGATTAAGCTACAAAACCCCTTTGACATTCTTGCTCATGATGGGGTTGGGGAGACTAGGAGGGAAGCTAGCTCCTCCATGCCTGTCATGGGGGGTTGCATTAACCCGAACTCTTCTGGTCTTGAACAAAGCCCCTTGGCTATTGAAAATATGAATGCGCAACAATTGGTAATTAAGAAAATAAGGCAACGTATTCAAGATAACTTGGAAAACAGATATGGAAATAAAAATTCTCCTTTGGTCACCGAATATCGATCAAGTAGGTAGACTTTTTGGTGTTATTAATTATTTAATTACACTTACATAAGTTTACTTAGGCATTTAATTATATTCATGGGTGATAGGTTCACATGTTTGCTTAGGATATATGATTCCTTCTAGAAGGATGAGTTGTCTTTTCTAGAAGTCTTATCTTATCTAGTATCATTTCCTAGGTAGTTAGTTAGTTGTCACATGTCATAAGATTATGACACATGTCAACATCATATTACATACTACATCTCAATCTTGCCTATATAAGTGAGGCTTCATATGTACTTTGCCATATTCAATTTGGCATTCTTGCATCTTAATGATAGCATAATATTTATGCCATTTCTCTCTTGTGGAAGTTATTTTGTCTTGTAGGTGATTCTAGGGTGTTTGAGTTCATAAACTCCTGCATGGTATCAGAGCTTCAATGTTGCAAACTTCTTCCCATATATGAGGAACCAATCTTCACATGAGAGTTTTGTTGGGTGTGAGTTGGAGTCGTGAGAACCTCGCCATTGAATCTAAGATGTTGAAGAAAGTCAAGATCAACTTTTATTTTGTCAAAATATGGCATATTTTGTCAAATCTACAAGGATTTGATCCAACCATTTTGATTGGAGCCGTTTTCATTTTTGATTCGGAAATCTAGTTTCCACTCATTTGCAGGAAAAACAATTTCTGGGTTTTGTAGTCAAGGTCGAAATCTCAAATGGGTATCTTCTAGATTTTGCATATCTTGCATAGATCTGGAGGAAATTGGTGTACATAAAGCAACACACATCATTTTTCTCTTGGTTGAAGGTTAAAAAAATTCAATTTTTTATCTTCTGCTTGCTAGATCAAAAAATGATTTTTGGGTTTTGTTTATAGCATCAAAATATTTTTGGGTTTTTATTTTTTTCTACAAACAATGAGTAGATTTTTCAAAAATCAAATCAAAAATAAACTTTTTTTGCTAGAAAACCCGATTCCTATAGGCTAAATTCATTTTTTTTGAAAAATTCATAATGTAATGTCCGTTACGCAATTTTCACTAGAATTCACTTGTTGATTAGGTTTAGGGTTTCTTCCTTCTAAATGAATGTTCTTTTTAATGAATTAATCTTGGTTTGAAATCCGCATTCACCATATTAACAACATTTCCACATACACATATATCTGTTAGCATTAATATTTAGATATCCAAAATATAAGCATAATCATAAATGCAATTTAACAAGCAAGAGGAGTACCATGGGTGAATCTGCCCTGAAGCCTTCTTGTTAGGCACAGGAGGTTGTTCACAACAATCCTCCTTCCCAACGGCTTAGTACCTGCATTCTGCACACATGGCAGTACCTCGGAAAACACTGGCCCTATTTGGAGAGGAGGTAAACCCTAAGGGGCCAAGGGCCTACGTCCTACCACCTCCTATTGTAAATCTCATGTCTTGGGCCTATGTAGGGCAAAACCCTAGGTGGGACCCCCATCCTTCATGACCAAACCCATGCCTTGGGCCTACGAGCCTGAAGGTGGGGTTTTTAGGCAATCCACTTGGGGGATGCTTCCCCCATCCTAATAGGGTACAAACATGGAGCAGACAATCTTTTGACAGTCGTTTGTGCATTTACTATTGAATTATGTATATGCATGTATAATGTTTGAGAGTATTATATGGATGCATGAAAATGTAACATAATGCAAAAAAGTACATGGATCTATATTACTACAACAATGCTAATTCTCATCATATTTAGTTTGTCTATGATCAATGATACTACCCAATGGAAACTAAATGCCACTATATCACACCCTTTAGTTTCATTCATGGTCATGATAATTCTAAAGGAACTATCATCAATTCATAAAACTATTATAATATTGATAACAACAAAGAAAAACATTGCACCAATAATCAAATGAGCAATATTAGTTTCTTATATTCAAAATATGATAAATATCATTGCTAAGTGATTACATCACCTGATTTACTATATCTCTCCATTTTTCCTTACTCGCCTCCTTCAACCTTATATTGAATTGATCATAGGATGAGGACAATTTATAAATATACATAATCTACTTATGTTTATATTAAAGAGTCATCATTACTTATAAGTATCATTATTGCATAATCATGTATGTATAAATATACTTCATATACATATATATATAATTATTCTTTTACTTATATCCATTAGTATTCATATGTATATGTTTATATAATTATTCTTTCCTTATTCATATATATTCATTGCATATTATTCATTATAAAATTTATCTATATCTATGCATATATATGCCTATTATATATATATATATATAATGGCTCTCTATTCCAATGCATAACAATCAATGTTGTTGTTTTGAATTGCAGATTATATTTTTCAATGTTTTTCCCTCTTCCTTATTTCCCTTCCTTCTATTTATACCATTCAAGGTAGGTGACTCATGGGGGGAATGTCTTGTTTGGTGAAAGAGGTGACTTTTCATAAAACATATCCCTTTGTTAGATTTAATTGTTGCCTTTAAAGGCTTATTATATTATCACAATAATATCTATTTTTGAAAATAATATATTATTACTAATAATTATGATATTTCAGATTATATACTTATTTTATTATTTTATTTTGATATTTTATTGAACATGTATTTTAACATTAAAGTATAATAATAAAACCAATTTGCTAATATCTTATTATTATTTTATTCTAATGTATTATAATCTTTGATGTGTAATGATTATAATATTTATTTATTATTATTTTTTATATTAAGTTATTTAATACTAGAATGTAATAATAATAATTTTCCTATATATTATTATTATATTTGTTATTTCATATTTATATATTTATATATTGATATGGTACACATTTATTTTATATTTAATATTAATATTGCTATTTATTTTATTTATTAATTTATTTGTATTTTAACACTTGGTCTTTATGGTATTGCTATTTTGGGGACATGACATAACTTTTGGCCACGGTGTCCATTTTTGGCAAATAAGATATCGACAGAAAGCTAATTTCGAGCACTTCACAGTAATGTGGATCTTTTTCAGATTTTGTCATCTACTCAAATTTGAGGTTATTTTTCATCATGGAGGCAGATGTGAACATTCATCAATGCATGCACTATGTTATTTTTTGTGTGCATTAGGTTTGCATTTTCTCTACACTTCATTTCAGTTCTAGATCATTTTTCAATTGACTGTTGCTTCATAGATTCTAGAGTTGTGCCAGTTTGTGAGTTTTCCAGTGTTCCTTGGCATCGGGTCTGATGTTGCTTTATCATGATTCTGACCTGAGTCCTTGAGTGAATCTAATATGGTTTTAAGAAAACAAAAGTATCTTTCCTTTCTTATTGAATTGAGGATTCTAGTGTTACTCCATAGTGTACTTCCAGTGCCTCTCTTGTAGCAGGTTATCTCATTATGGGGGGTTGAATGGTCTCTCTTTTCATCCTTTGTGTGGATGGAGATTGATTGGATTTGTCATGGATATCATTATTGTATTTCATCTCTCTTTGGGGGAGGAGTTTTGTACCACTGGGTTTTCTCTTTTTCTCCATTTGTGATGGATTACATTGCATTTGTACATGGGTACCTAACATGGTCTAGTAGCTGGGACCCATCATTTCATCTTTGTATCATTTGCATAATAATTTCCTTCCTAAGTTGCACTTATGGGGGGTGTTGGTGTAATTAATTATTTATTTACAATTACATAAGTTTACTTAGGCATTTAATTATATTCTTAGGTGATAGGTTCACATGTTTGCTTAGGATATAAGATTCCTTCTAGAAGGATGAGTTGTCTTTTCTAGAAGTCTTATCTTATCTAGCATCATTTCCTAGGTAGTTAGTTAGTTGTCACATATCATAAGATTATGACACATGTCAACATCATATTACATACTACATCTCAACCTTTCCTATATAAGCAAGGCTTCATATGTACTTTTCCATATTCAATTTGGTATTCTTGCATCTTAATGATAGCATAATATATGTGCCATTTCTCTCTTGTGGAAGTTATTTTGTCTTGCAGGTGATTATGGGGTGTTTGAGGAGTTCACCATAAAATCTTACAAGACTAGATCTTCCTCTCTCAAAAATCTGGCCAATGAGGGGGCTAAAGGCAAGGGTGATGATGTGATTGGGAGAAAAGAAGATTTTCTACTAAAATTTGGTGATAACAACATGAGATTTGTTGAGCCGATGAATGCTGCTGCCCCAACCTCAAAAGACTCCCCTATTGATAATATATAGGAAAACCAGATTGGAGGGTATCTTTTGATGCCCCCAATCAGACCATTGACCTAATCTCCACTCCCCTCGTCGAGGTTGGTACTGCTCTCAATTACCCTTCATCGAATTTTGATCCTGATATTCTTAACCAAGAAAATGCAGATAGTAAAAGGCTTTCCATTGATTTGATCAAAAATGACCCTAGAGATAATAGAGTTTTAATCTCCAAACCTTAAAAAAAACCTTAAAAATCAAAAAGATGAAAACCTTGTTGTAACCATGGTTTGTAAAGAGGGGGAGGATAACACCTTGGGAAATGAGACTGTTACCCCAAAGCCAAGAAACAACCTTGGAAGATCGAGAAAATACAGTGTCACCCCTCTTGGGGGAAAAAAGCTAATTATCTCTAAAAAAAAAAGAAGGAAAACAAGCATGGTTATTCAATCCCCAGCTATAAAAAAGCTGGAGGTGGAGGAAAAACTCCCCAAATGCTTTGAACAATTCAAAAGTGGGGAAGATGACACCCCCATGATGACTGAAAATAAAGATTAATTGTATCTCTTGGAACGTCAAGGGGTTAGAATCCCCTGATAGAAAATACTTTCTAAGAAGATTCTTGAATCTACAAAAAGAAAAGGACATTATGTTGCTCCAAGAAACTAAGGCCACTAGTTTCACCCTTGAAACAAATCTGAAATTTGTATGGAATAACTCTAACTTCTTCACCACCTCACATGAGAAAGGCAGTGAGGGAGCAACCATATTGGTCTCCAATTCTTGGGCTCAATGGATAACTGGACACATGTCCTCCCCATGCAATAGGCTGGTCTAGGCCACCTTTGATAAGGAAGGTGAAGCTTTTCGCATTTGCTTGATCTATGCCTCTAACTATTATAGAGAAAGGATCAAGATGTGGTGGTGGATGGCCAATTTGCAAGAGGTCCCCTAGATTGTGGGGGGAGACTTCAACATGATTTAACAAATGGAGGACAAGTAGGAAGGAGCATATTTGTCTTGGAAAGGAAATGAAAAATAATTTTGGCTAAGGATAAAAAATAAGCTTGGGTTGTTAGACCCACTGGAAGGGAACAAAAAATATTCTAAAGGAATTTGGTTCACATGGTGCAACACTCAGAAAGGAGGCAGCATAATCTATTGCAGACTAGACGAGATATATGCCAATAAAGACTTCTTTTCCTTTAGTTCAAATAGTGATGGTGTCATAGTTCAAATCTTCCCATACACCCTCTCTAACCATCATCCAATTAAATCCACCTTGAACTCCTCCAATTTTGGGCCAAAAAGGGCAAAGAAAAAAGACAACTTCATTCTCAACTCTAGGCTGCTAATTGATGTTGATTGTTAAGATGTTGTAGCCTCTCTCAAAGAGATAAACAAGTGGATGTTAAGGAATTATTCCCACATTGAGAGATGGAACAAGAATGTAAAGGTATGGAGGTGCCTCTTCCAAACAATCAGCAAAAAAAGGGCCTTGGATAGAAAAAGAGAGGAGAATGAACTACAAGACAATGTTTTTGAGATTGAATTAAGACTCGAAGAGAATCCTAGGGATGTCATTCTCTATGATAGGATGATCTAGGCTAAGAACAATCTAAGGAACCTCCAGGCTCATAGAATACAGGGGAAAAAAATTAGGGCCAAGCTCAACTGGCTCAAATGTGGTGACAAAGGCTCCAAATTCTTCTTCAACTACCTAAGGGAGAAGAACTTAAAGGAGCAGGTCAAAAAAATTTGGGATGGTTCAAAAATGCTCTCTTCACAGGAGGATATCTTGGGGCAATTCCAAGCCTTCTTCAAAGAGCTCTTCACATCGGAAGATGGGGGGGAGACTAACTCAAGGGAAAGAGCCCTCATAAAGAACCTCATACCAAAAAGGATTATAGGGGAGGATATTGCCATGCTTGATGTAGATATCTCAAAAGAAGAGATTAGAAGAGAAATTTAATCCATGTGCAATGATAAATCTCTAGGCTGTGACAAATTACCTGTAGAGTTCTACAAAACATTTGAGGATTGGATCTGTGAGGATCTTCTGCAGATATACAAAGAGGCCCTAGACAAGGGGTCCCTTGGAAAGGAGATAAACAGAGGTGTAATCAAGCTGATCCCAAAAGGTGGAGACAAGTATCTAGTCAAGAATTGGAGACCAATTACGTTATTAAACATCTCCTATAATATTCTGGCCAAGGTGGTTGCCTTAAGACTGGTCAATATTCTTCCAAATTTTATATCTAGCACCCAAATTGGATTTAGAAAAGGGTGGCATATTCTAGAAAATATGATCATGAGCTGGGAAGCTCTATAATGGGCCAAACAATCTGGGCAAGATGTTTTTATGCTTCTACTCGATTTTGAAAAAGCATATGATCGAGTGGAATGGAACTTCCTAAGGACTACCCTCCAAGATTTTGGCTTCCCAATTTTTTTTTGCAATATGGTAAACACACTTCTAAAAGATGCTACTACACAAATTGAGGTGAATGGAAACCTCTCGGAGGAGATAACCCTGGAAAGGTCAATCAGAAAAGGCTATCCCCTAGCCCCAACCCTCTTCGTAATTACCTTTGATTCCCTCTTCTATCTATTGAAAGATAACTCTATCTCCCCTAGCATCAAAAGTATCAAACTCCCTAACTAGAGTGAGCTGACAAATGTGCAGTTTGTTGATGAAACCTCATTTTTTGTTTTAATGGAGAAAAATAATCTAGAATCATTAATGGAAAAGTTGAACTTAATTGTCAAGCCTCAGGGGCAAGGCTGTCCAAACCCAAGTCCAACTTTCTTGGGTGGAAAGAGAACCCCATAGATTGGCTGAACAAGCTTGGCTTCCAATGGGGGGGACCAAATAAGTTGGTCAGATATCTGGGGATTCCTTTTGCAGTTAACCCGGACCTTAAAGAAATATGGAATTGGGTTAGAGACAAGATTGATAAAAAACTTGGTAGCTGGAGTAGACATTACCTTTCACTGGCAGGGAGGATACAAGTGTGCCAAAAGGTCCTCTCCTCTTACAGTGTCTACTTTTCCTTGGTTTGGTTCTTCTGTAGTTACCAAATCAATGAAATTCAAAAGAGAATAAGAGAGTTCCTCTGGTCTGCTAGGAAGGGCAAAAGAAAGAGGCACACGATAAAATGGGAGTGATGCTACCTTGGGAAGCTCCAGGGGGAATTGGTTTAAAGGATTTAAAAGTTCAAGTAATTTCTCTAGCTTTTAAGTGGATACTAAAATCCTTGTGTGGCAATGAGCCATTGAAGGTGTTGGTCAGGAATAATATAAAAGGGGCAGTTCCTAAGCAAGCTAAAACATGGAAGTTGTTACCCCTAAGTGATATCCTCCTCAGCCAACAACCCATGGTTCTAGTAGGATCCCCAGTCTTTAGGAGTATTTGGAAGGCTTGGGAACTAACCAAGCATAAGTTCCAGCTAAAAAATTGTAAAATAACTCTAAAAAATGATTAACACTGCCAGCCTTTTAGCTCTATTTGGTGGAACCTAGAGTATAACAATAAATCCCTTGCCCTACTTCAAGGCTACTTGGCTAAAGCCTGGAATAATAAAGGTATTAAGACCTTTGAGTACATTCTATCTAATGGGTTTCTAAAAACTTGGAATACCTTGTGTTTTGAGTTTGACCTCCCTGATACCAACTTTAGGACATTCTCTATGCTTCGAGAAGCTTGCAATGGTGCAATTCTACCAGTAGATGTAGAGTGTAGGCTCGACCTTGCCAATGACCTTGTTTGGTGTGACAGATCCAATGTTGTTAATGTAAAAGCTAAGTCAATTTACAATGAGCTAATTGATAACAACTCTAGATCCTTGACCATGTGAACACTTTCTAGGGTCTAACTCTGGATAACAAAGATTGGAAAAGAAGCCTCTCTTTGGTCTAGCATAACTCCATGGAGCCTAAAAAGGCCTATTTTAGGTGGCTTGTTCTTTTGCAAAAAAATCCAATTAAAATGAATTGCATTGATGTTGAAATTTGCAGTATCTACAAGGTTCCAGAATCAATTAAGCATGTTCTTTTTGATTGCCTATATGCATAAGAAATTTGGAGATTATTTTGTCACAATTTAAAGGTGTGGAATAACAATGGTAAAAATTTATTGGAAAAGGTGCTTTTTCTTAATCTAAATATAAGTAAAGACTATAAACTATTTTGGTTTTGGCTAGCTAATGAAAAAATGTGGCATATTTGGAAAGTGAGAAATGAAGATAAGTTCAGGGGTTCGAAGAGGGAGCTTACTTAGTTTCACAAGAAACCCAATTTCCTTAATGTTGCTATGTAGGTTGCAGAGTGAATAGAGATGGCAATGGGAAAAATCATACGAGAAGATACAGTAACCATCAATAGGGAAGAGGTGAGGGGTGGCTAACCGCTCCATCATAATGGAGGTGAAATTGTAACTTTTCATAGAGCTTTAGAAGGGCTCCAAAAGGAGGTCAATGGATCTAAAAAGGACCTGGAGAACCCAAGAGAAGAACCAGTTGAAGAGCATAGCCACAACACTCAGGACCACATGGACGGCCTAGCATAGAGAGAGGTAGCAAACACCAGCTAAAACTTTAAGGGGAAAATTTTCAAGTAAATGCATTCAAAGCATCAAAAGTCCTCTATACATTCAATGTCACTAACTTGGAAAGAGGAAAGAGCATTCTAAGAATGTAATTTGTAATCAGAAATTCTTTGTTTTATTTATAGCTTCCAGTCATATTTGTAGATAGACTATATAAAGTGTAAGCTGCAAATCTTTGTTCTGTAAAGTCTGCTACTATGTTCACTGAGGAGAAAAGTTGCACCAACAGTATGATGTAAATGTTCAATCTATGATTAATATAGAAAAGTCTAGTCTTCTTTCTAACGTTTGATGTATAAAATACATTAATAATAGGTTTAGGGTTATGATCAACTTATGTGCAAAATATGAAAAATCAAATTTAGAATAATATATTTATGATAAGGCTTGACATAAAACAAGAAAATTAAAGACCAATGCATGCACTTTTCTCCTTTATGAAATGAAATAAAAATCCAATTGAGAAAAAATAAGGCTTACAATATCATCCAAGTTGGTTTGAGAAATAAATGTTTAGAATAATAGTGGTTGAAATTATTGAAATAGTCATAAACTACACAAAATAAATCCTTATAATGAATTATATAGCTATGAGGATTTAGTCATGTTGATATATGATATGTTTGGCCTCATGTATTGATTGATTAAAAAAAGTACTTAAAAATTATTTAGATGGACTTTATGACACATCCCCTATGAAGTAGCAATGGAGGTTTGAATAAATCACATGCAATCTAATAAAATTATAATAATTCTTTAAACCACATTATATGAAAAATAACAATCATAAGTGATTTGAGAAAAAAATACCAAATTCTGACAAACAAATCACATTTTTGCTCCCTATTGATGAGGAAATGGATAAAAATAACATTAATGAAAGAATATATGGAGATGCCCTCACTTCTAGGGTACTTATATACTTAGAACTTTAATTATTATAGGAGAGGCCATCTAGGCCTTATAGGATTAGGAGTCATATTGAGATTAGGTTTGGGGTGCTTTGTAAAAGGAGGTTATTTTTATCTAGGTGTTAAATCTGACAACAAAGAAGAGGTAGTGATACTTTTACAAGGTCTAAAATTGGCAAAATCAATCAATTGTAGTAAGCTAGAGGTAGAGGGAGATTCTCTCTTAATTATAAATAGATTTAAGAAGGATATATTAAATATTTGAACCTTAAGAATTATATAGATGAAGTGAAAATTATAGCAAGCAATTTTGGGGATATAATTTTTGATGTAAGTGCTAATATGCATCGAAGAAGTCATAAACAAGGAGGGGAGGGGGGTATTTTTAGAAGCAATCTTAAATAATTTATTTAATATGTAAGATGATCTTTTTTTTACTTTTGTTAAATCAATCCTAGGTCTCAAAGGAACATTAGTAGCTTGTGGGAACATGTAGAATGTAACGCCCCGTCATGGAACCCAGAAAATGTTACGTCTTTACGCTAAACAACTGAAAATAATTTTTATTTTTTAAACAATTAATAACAACATATAATTACAACCTAACATAAACGTTTTAGGGTTCCACAACTATGCTACTATAGTAAAAAAACATCATAACACATTAAGAATCATATATATATCAAATCACATGAATAGTCATGTATAGATATATTACATCAAAAGTTGTATTACAAGTGTGATTACAATAAGTGAGATTGTGACAATCTTGATACATCAATAGTAATGATACAATGAATCCTCATGTAAAATCATGAGTGTGTACAATAAGAATAAGATCTAGAATAAATGACGACCACGTTCACGAACTCGTCTGATGAACAACTCAGTGAACGATGTGCAATCAGGATCCTGTCAAGAACAAGTATGTCTCAAACCATATCACCTGTAGGGGACCCAATGGAAGATGTGGCATGTTCCTCCCAACCGTGTGGAACTCGAAAGCCCACCCCCATGCTAGGAGATAGAACAGGTCCTCAAGTCAAACTAACAATAAGAAGAACATCACACAATATATGGTCGACATACATGACATCACAATGACAAGACAACTGACATACTCCCAGAGGCGACTCACAATCACAAGTGAACTAACAAGTGTACTAGGACATGAGTGTCATCACATAAACATAATAGGTTACCCTGGATAGCCTTCCTAGGTTATCAGCCCTCTACCAGAGTTACCCTGGCAACCTCTAATGACTTCCGGCCCCTATACGAACTTATGTGGCTTCGAATCACTTCTCGAAAAGATAAAGTGTTCCAGTTGTCATTCCAGGCCTTCTCAACCCACTTTAACCTAAAAAAGCGTTAAATTCCAAGGTGAGGCAAACATTATCTGAATGGCTAGATTTAACTACCTAACCCTTAAAATTTATTAAGGTTATCGCTTGGTTACCAAATTCTGATAGGTTACCCATGCAACCACTTTCAGGTCCTACCCCTAACAGAAGCCACTCCTCCTAAGTACAAATTCTCAAATCGACAATACAATTAAGCCAACATGCATGCAAGAGGGAACATCATCCTCAAATATCCATAAATAGTCAGAATCACATCATGAAATAAACAAATAATTCAATAACACCACATAAAATGCTTGGAAAGTTTCTATATGAACAAGCACTTTTCTATGCCAAGGAGATCAAAGTGATCCAAAATAGCATCACAATAACATTTAACGTGCATGGCTCACATTTTGACATTTAAATCAAGACAAAGAACCTTCATAATAAACAGGCCATGTTTAATCTCAACAACCTATAATTCCAATCCTCTGGGAGATGATACACTGACACCATATCCCAATACATGAGATAAGAATAACCTCTAAGTAGGGAAACCGTTTAAATATAATTTACAAAATTTAAATTCTAGATTCCAAATTATACATGACTATGTCAATACATTTAGTTCATTGAACTAATAGACAAGAGATACACCCATAGGATGATATTTCAATATATTTAAATAAGAACAGTCTCCATAAAGGTAATCTATTTAACATATCAACCAAATATAATTTTTGTGGTTCATCAACAAATTTAAACCAGTAGACATTCCTATCAAAATTACAAAATATAACATGCATTATTTGAATACCATTCTATACAATAATAGAAGCAAATCTAATCTACACCAATTTTAATTTAAATTTGCATTCAAACACATATAAATTTATTTAAATAAAAATTATTCTAAAATGAAATTTTAAATAACCTTACTTATCCAATACTGTTAGCTAACTTCTAAGAGATAATTTGATTACTTATTCATACCATATTATATGTTCATTATGTATATATTCCATATATCATTTAATATTTTCCTACATAAATCTAGGATAGGTCAAATAATGCAATATAAGATAATCATAAAATAATATATATATATATATATATATATATTTAAAATAATCACTATTGCATGTCGACCTTCTAAACCAGAGATAGCAAGAATAACCATAACAATGGAATTACACAACACTATGTAGCCGACCGAACAGAAGTGGAGAAGAGTTTCACGATGGAAGGAAGAATCCCAACGCATACATCATACATGCATTACAAAAGAAATAAAGAGAAGAACTAATGTTTGAGCTAGAGTCATGATCATTTGATCTGTCGATTAGAACAAGCAACAAACAGATTTCATATAGGCAACCTATGCTCATGGGAAGAGAAAGGTTTGACGCCCCCAACCGTTCCAAGTTTAGGAAAACTACAGAGGATGAATTTACTATATTGCAGATAGAAAATTTACACCCAGCGACAGAAAGAGATTATGCTTAGTAATTGACTTATGAGAATTAGGTGGTACATTCCTAACTAAGACTCTGCATAAGCTATGGTAATTGATGAAAGCATCAAAATCAAATGAATGGTAAATAATCAGAACGCAAGCACAAGGCAACCCATAAGCAAATAGAAGTTATGAACTTACAGAAAATCATTGCTCTTACTCACAGCCAACCCAAGTAGAAGTGATTAGACATGCAAACAAAAGCTAACACCTCACAATAAGCGACAATATAAATTATAGCAGACTTGTGAATGTTTTAAAAGAATGAATGTGCCCAGAAGATGAGAAAAGAAGCGGCACACAACGACCCTACTATGTATCAGAAAGAGACCCTATGCAATCAATTAAAAGACTTAAAGGTAACCCATACTGCTAAAATCATATATACGACACACAATTAATAGTTTGAGAATAGTCATGTGCAACCAGGTAAGAGTATAGTCTAAACATAAAACGCGGTCCAAAATCAATGAACGGAAAAAGGAAGATCATGCGCTAGCAAAACAGGTGTTACTGCCTCAAAATATCATTCCACCTGCGCACATGGTTTCCCTTATGACTAAGTCTACATACGGTTTGGTATGCTACTGTTATTTAAAACGAAAAATGATTGTTGCATGCGGCCTTCAAGCTTGTATTTCACCATTTATCTCAATCTTTTTAGTCCTAACTTGCAGCCGACATCAAGGTAAGAAGGTAATCAGAGGTCAAGATCAGGCTGCGAACCGGGAAAGAGGGTCTCCCATAACCAAATTCCACCATCAACGATTCAACAAGGGAATTTAAATGAGATTCTACATGCTTAAATACATGCAATGATGAGAGAAAACAAAGATAATATCTAAATATTGATAACAACTCAGAAGTTAATGACCAAGGATGTACAAATCCGAAACCCAAACCACAACAAATATTTCTCTTCAATTAAATAAACTGATTTTCAAGTTTTTTTTTCTATTGTATCCAGGATTCAAACAAATTTTCGCAAGAATCTCAAATGAAGTTTAACAGCAAGAAATTTGCAAGAAAATAATCTGAAACGCTTCCTGGATTCAAGAAACGATGAAGTGTATTTCTCAGCAATTCAACCCACAAATCTTTCACAATGCGTACACCATCTCCAATAATCAATTTTTAGCTTTTCAATCAAAACCCCAACAAAATACAAAGACAATATTTTTCCTGTGAAAGCAATATTTCTCTTTTTTGAAATTCAATTGCCGTCCATAATGATTGAATTTCCTATGTTATATCTCTTTCTCCATTTACAATGCAAACAATACTTTAACTCATCATTTTGCATACATATCAACCATCAGTTAGCTTTTCAAAAAAAATCATCAAGAAAAGATATTTTAATATTTCACTTTTAATTCATCTATAATCTAAAAATCACTTTTCCAAATTTAAACATTTCAATTCATCATTAATCACCACATTGTCATTTAATCATTAAATAATATAAATCAACATTATGAAATCATGGTAAATACAACATGACGTGACAATAACGAACGCACAACAAACAGACAACAACATAACATTAGGGTGACAAACTGATACTCATTCTTTTAGAATGATGGTTCATGACAGAGGACAAGTCTATCTCCCTTCAACGATTCCATTGGGCCATGGCACACTCAGACTTGACAAGTAGGTGGAGTCAATGCATGTACCTAAAAGTTGCATCACACTGCACGGTCAAATGAACATGTATAAATATGAAGACACACCATGAAGAAGAATCATGGCGTAGCAGGGCACTTAGGGATGAGTACTACTAAACCGTCTCCTTCACCGAACTACCATAAAACATACAATCTGACATCAACCACATCATAGTATCATCATGTATATAACAGATCAACATAGGTCATCATAATAATGTCATCTCATGAAAGTAAACATAGCATCATAAAGTAAAGTGCACTGATACATTTTGACTCAATTTCCAACGAAAGGTCATCGAAATTTTGACGCCCTTTCGTCAGAATTTTGATGAAATTTGGAATGTCAAAATTCTGATCTAGCATCATCGACTGGGTCAGAATATTGACGTTTTAAATTTTGTCGAAATTTTGACAAAATTCCTCCGACGAAAGTTCATCGAAATTCTGACGACATTTCGTCAGAAATTGAGTCAAAATGTATCAGTGGTGTATCATCAACTGATTTTCACAACTGGTCATGTAAACCATGCCATCACACATCAAAGAACATAGTCTCAACATCTAACTACTAAAGGTAACTCAAAACAGCTGAAATAGAAATGTCATCAGGAGAGTCACTACATAGAACTTTGTGGCTATGTTTTTTGAAGAAAATTTGTCAACCCAAGCAGTAGATAAGAAATATGTAACTAAATAATTCATATATTATGATGCAGACAACAAAAACATCAACCTCTAAGTTGTCTCAAACAAACTAAGTCCAAATTTATATTCCACAATTTGCACAACAATTTCATGATTATATTGACAATTACATTTGTCAATTCCAATTCAATCAAACATTAATATAAATGGATGAAAATAACTCAATTTTATTGCAATGATTAATTCCATGATTTTAAATTCTAGATACAATCTGCACTTAACCAATTTCTTTGTCTACTTATCTATGTTACCACTCTTTAATGTTCTTGAAAGGAAGTTGAGTGCACGGAAGAAGCTTCCTACACTACACTTCCCCAATTTCTTTGTCTACTTATCTGTTTCACCACTCTTTAATGTTCTTGAAAGGAAGTTGAGTGCATGGAAGAAGCTTCCTACACTTATCTAAGCAGGAGAGAGTTGCAAAAAAAATTTATACACCTTTAACTGTTATAAATTTAGATGCGCATACATATCATAAGCAAATAAACAATGAAATCATAACACATAATTTTACATGGGGAAAACTCTTTCATGAGAAAAACTCCACACTCCAAAGCACAACTCAATTATATTATTTAGCAACAATTAACAAGTTACAATATAATTCTAGAGCTATGCTCTTGCAAGAGTCTTCATAGTTCTTCTCAATTATGGAGTAATTCTAGCAGCATAACGATACTTCAATAAAACAAAAACTACAACTCCAAACAGAATACAAGTGCTCAATATATAAGAGCTTACAATGCATAAATTAGACATTTCAAAAAACAACTACCAAAAAATGAAGATGCAACATGGAAAGTGCCAAAACCACTACACATGCATAAGTTGGTAAGTTTCCAATTGTTACCACATGTCACACTACAATCGCCAATTATCATTAAACATGCACATGCAAAATCTGCATTTGCCAAAATAGCTGCACCTCAAAAACTCACATTCCATGCAAACTCAACACAGATAAAGAAAATGCCTTCATTCACAACTCTACCTATAAAATCAACTTTTCAACTTGACTCCTCATCAAAATAATAACTCACAAAACAATATGAAAAAAATAATTTATATTATTTTTAAATGGTGCAGCTCTTGTTCTGTATTTGGCGCTTCCTTCCCAACTCAATCTGTGAGCAGCCCCCTTTCATGATGTCCCCCTCTTCACCACTTATAGTTTTCAAAATGGCACGATCATCCATACCTCTCCAACTTCCTCATTTTGTAATTGATTTAAATACCAACAATTGAAACTTAAGTGGCAGTGTCCCCAAATGTGTTTCAAAGTACTATTATCTTCAGTTGTAATTAAAGGAATGTATGAACAAACAAATTTCTAAGTTAGATTGTCTTAAAATATAATAAAAAATAGTTAAAACAATGAATAAATCTGAAGTCATATTATTGTTTATAATGCAATTAAATATCAAGTTAGGTAAAAGATAAATAAAATTAAGAGTTATTTAACTAATATATTGTAAGTTTTTAGTCAAAATAAAATTGATTGAAATTCGTTAAATTTATAGACATTAAATTAAATGTAGGGAAAAAATAAAATTTCAATTATTATTATTTTTTAAATATCTATTTATAAAAATATCAGTTTGTAATTATTATATATACTTGAGAATTATTTATTTTATTATTTAAAAATAATTTTATTTTATTTGTATTTGTTCATTTTATTTATATTTAAAGAGTAATATTTGTTGAAGAATTATTTTTTTACTTAAGAATTATTTTATTATTTAAGAATCATTTTTAGTCATAGGCTACATATAGTGTGATATTTGAGTTTGAAACAAGTCTCAAGTCTGCAAACAACCATTGTTGAGTCATCAGAAAACAAGTTGTAGTTGCTAGTTAATGGTAAACAAGCTGTCATTTAATGGTACAAGCCTTCAAAATCCAGATAAATATTGATTTTCCAGCTAGATGGAAACATTCTATTTCCATTTACAATGTTTTTTGTAAATTTGATGACAACTTTCTTTTCTCATTTGCACTGCTTTATTATTTAAATCTTATACAAATATTTCAAAATCAGATAATACTTAATTTCTTTAAGGAAAATATATATATGTGTCTAAGTTTATTTTATTCCATGTTTAGCACTTATTATTAATTGTTTAATCTAGCCACATACAGCTAGAATTTGAAGCAAATGGCATCCATACACACCCATGCACAAACACATACTCTCTAATATATTAACATACATATAGTTTTCTATGAGCGCAATCCTTGAACCTCCTTTAGATACAAGTGCGAGTATAATTTAACTTTTTAAAATATATATCAGACTATTTAATATTTTTGTTAACATGTTCACATTATTACTCTCAATCTCTTACTGTCACTTTAATTAAATGTCTGAAACAATTAATCAAAAGATCACCAATAAATAAAATCTCAACTAAAATGAAATCAGAGTTGAAGCAAAACTAATTTAAAAAATCTTGATGTCCAAGATTAAAAATAGAAATGGATCTTTTAATAATTCGTAGCAATCTATTTTTGTTGTCTACAAATGATTTACAGTAAATTACATCTGTCACAGGGACAATAGATTACATCTGTCATAGGGACAGTAAATTACAGCTGCCTGTGACAAATGACAAATTAATGTATTTGGGGATTATGAGAAAATTTATTTTGTCACTAATTAGATGACTGAGAGTCATGCATTTTCATGTTGAACTAGATAGTACATGCTCTATATTCAGCTAACTTTGAAGTTCTAGTCAATGGATTTAAGTAGAAAATTTGAGGTTTTCTTTCTATTCATGTCTGGAATTTCAAGTGTTTTTGAAAACAAAATTTGTGTTTTATTGGTGAGCATGTATTTCTAATGATATGCACTTTGCATTTGCTTATATATCTAATATTTCAAAATTTAATCTTTAATTTTTTTTTTTCTTTTTTTTTTTTTCAATGATAAATTATTTGAGATTCTCGTGTTTTTAATATGTATGATTAGTAAAATCAATAAAAATGTTTTAATATAAAGATTTTATATAAAAATTCATAAATCAATTATTTTTTTGACAATTTATATTTTTCATAAAACATCAAATAAAAGATATTTAAATGATCAAATTGTCACAAAATTTTCATATGACAGATAAGAACGGCTGTCAAATTCTAAACCTAATGTCATTGAAAAAATATGTCAAAAACAATCTTTATAGTATTTTTGTTTTGTTTATTATTTTATTTTTCCTTAAATAAAAATAAAAAGAACACAACTTTTCTGATTTATAAAGATTATGGAAGATTTACTGTTTTGCCAAATATAATTATTTTTTAGCATTGTTCTTAGAGCATTTTAATCTGTTTTTATATATTTATTTTATCTTTTTAATAAAAAAAATTATAGGAAAAGACAGTAGTTTGGAGACTTCATGATTATTCTAATTTAAGTTTGTAGAAGATTTGCTCCCATGTCAAATGCAATTTCTGTTTTATTTTTTCTTTTGTATTTGTCTATAAAAATATTTTGGCAAAAGGTTTTAAAGAGGAAAAATTATCTTCATGAATTTAATTTTATGTATGATCATTATTAAAATATTTAAAGATTTATATGAGGATAAATGTCATTTGGACAATAAATATGTTCATAACCTGACTAAAAAGGAACTCACATCAGTTTTGGTATAAAGTAGGTAAATGGAAGCAACTAAAAGAAGGATAGGAGGAGACAGTATGTATCTTTTGCATAATTTTAACAATTAAATAAGATAAACATCTTTATTTTAGAAGTGAAGTTTATAATAATATACTAACCAAGTATACAAATAATCTAGCAACAGTTTCTTTATAAAATTTGTTCAAAATATAGAAAGTTGAAAAGAAATTCCAGTCAATAAATTTAAGTAGAAAATTTGAGGTTGATTAAAAATTTGGAAGATTTTTCTTTGATGATAGACCAATAAATGCCATTGCAAATTTTGATTTGATTGGAAAAACATATATTACATATCCAGAAACAATCTTAATAATACTTTTGTTTCATTTTTTATTTTATTTTTTCTTAAAAAAGAAAGAGAAAATAGTTTATGTGATTTAAGTTTATTGAAGATTTATGTCATGTCAAATATAATTTTCTTAGCATTATTCTTAGAGCATTGTATTTTGTTTTTATATACTTTTGTTTTCTCTCTTCATTTATTTTTCTAATTAAAAAAATTAAAGGAAAAGACAAATCAGTTTGGGGACTTTATGATTATTCCAATTTAAGTTTGTGGAAGCATTACTTGTTAGTTGTGAAGGCTAAATTTAGCTTCAAGTGGGAGAATGTTAGTTTTTTGAAGTCTAAATTTAAAATTAAGAAACTTCTATTTTGAATAGATGTTTCCACTTCCAATTAAGAAACATCTAGTTCAAATAGAAGCTTATAGTATCTCATTCGAAAGTTTCCCCGCTTTTATAAACATGCCAAAGATGATCTCTCCTATTTTTGAAAAAGTAAGCAACATTTACAGGGTGTTGTACCCTACACAATAAGCCACAAGGGTCAAAAAGGAACAAGTCTATAAAATTAATAGTAAGTCAAAAAAGAATAGAGACAACACATTAACATTACAGAGACCATAGACAGGCATCAGAGACACAAAACACCGGCTCAGGTAGCAACTAACTGACATTGTCCCAGTTTTTGAATAGAAGGTCCACAACGTCATCTCTGACCCAATCTTAACTCTCTTGGGCATTATTTCCCTCCACCTCCTCCTTGATTATAGTGGACAAGGTGCTAGTAATGAAATGACCCAACTTCATCATGAAGCAGGTTAGCCCTCTAAATCTTTTATCGAGCATGTCCATCTTCTTTTCCAAAGCACAGAGCTCCTCCACATCATCCGTGGTTCTCGGGACCTCACCAGGCTCAACAACTAGGGGATGTGAAGAGTGAGAAGCCGAAATCTCTTTCGGTATCTTTCTGTTGTCCGGGGTAAAATGGGGCCCTTCCACATTTTCATCCTCTTCCTCCTCGGTCTCCTCTTCCTTATAATACTTGCTGTTAGTCTGCTCCTCCTCCGAGTCCTCAATAATTTGTCTTTTTTTGTTGTTTTTCGCTAATCTCCCAGATCTTATGGTAGTCTCCCCTCCAATCATGACCATGTTCCCCACGACCGTATCACCTTTAGAATCTTTCCCTATTATATTATTCCCTTTACCCTCCTTTACCATCGGCTCTAGCACACCTTTTTTTACCATCCTTTCTTTTTTCTATTGCGGTGGATCTGTAAGAAGACTTAGTCGGGGTGGCCTTGAGCTCACAAAGGCTGGTAGCAGCATTAGTATGAGCATTGTGTTATGCCTTGCATAACCACCCCATCTTTTGCCTTGGTCAAAATGGGTCCCCCTTTGTTTTATTTTTATCTTTGATTGATTCCGAACAAAGTTTGGGGCCGTTTGTCTCCAGCACTTTGTTTTTTGTTTTATTTTTGTCTATCGAAACCGGAGCCGAAACCAAATCAGGTTCTAAAACCATAATCAAAACTCTTTCCCGGCCCCATCCCGATAGTCTTTCTTTTTTATCTTTTGCTCTGTCTTTATCAGAACTTGAACCGGATCGGAGTTCGGGGTGATTTTTTGTTCAAAAGTACAAAATCGATTCCCATCCCGCCCCCGTCTCCACTTTTTGAAATTTTTGTTTTGCACTAAGTCTTTTTGTTAAGTTTTCTTCTGTCAGTCCTTTTGTTCTACTTTATGTGTTTAGTGTTGTTTTATGTTTAGTTGGCGAACGCGGAACCGGAATGGGAACGAAGTTAGGAAATTTCTTAAGTTTCCAAATCAATTTCTATTTTGATTCTGCCCCCGCCATTTTTTTGAGTCATTGACTTTTTGACTGAAGTTGCACTGTAGTGAAGTGTTTGTTCTCTTTCAGTTCTGATTCCACCCAATTGCATTTAATGCATTAATGACAACTGCTTGTGTAGGTAAGAATTCTGATTTTTATCTTCATTTAAGGATTAAACGTATCATTATTATCATTGTTAAAAACTTGAAGAGCAAGGAAGAGTAGTGGCGGAGTTCATTGGAGTGAATCGATTGAAGGAGGAGAAGATTATTGTTTGTGGATCAGTTCAGAAGGTTAGTTGGGTTCTTTTGTTGTTGAGGTAGGGTTTCTTATCGTTGTTGTTCTTCATTTATTTACTGTTGTTTTTTTTTTGTGATTGCTCGTGCTTTGAATCATTTCGTTTTAACGAAATTCATGGTTCTTAGTAAGTTTGTTTGCGTGGGTTCTTGCTTTATTTATTTGTCTGGTTGTTTTCTTTTGCTTTTGTTTTTAGTTCTTTGTGTTTTAGGGCACGGTCGCTTTCATGATTTAGTCGTGATCGTGTCAGGCTGTTTTAATTTGCAGTAAGTTAGATTAAATTTGGGTTTTAAATGGCATTAATTGGATTAGGGATTTATAGTGAGGTAGATTAATGTTTTTACAGTAGGTTAGAGTTAGTTGAATCTCATTTTTACTTAGGATTTTTATTTACGCATTCGTTAGGTTAAAATGGGTAGGGTTAAATTGTGCCCTAGTTTTCATATCATGTTTCCTAAATTAGGGTTTCGTGTATGTCTATGATCACTTTAAAAGATTAAAAAATGATGCCCTAGAAATTCAATCTCCCCTGGTCATATGAGGAAGGTTCTATGAAGTTCCAGGTTAAGTCCCATGTCGTTTTAATCACCTAGTTTAAAGCCATGAAGTTCTGCATTAAATCGATAGAATCTTTTGATGACATCATGGTCAACTTAGGCGGAGACGGGGTCGAAATCAATCTTGAACTTGAAAATTCTGTTTTGCAAAAGGTATCAATTCTATTTCCATCCCATCTCTGGCTCCACGTATAATGAGAAGTCCTCTTTCCAAATAACGATAACCTGGACGGAGGCAGAGGTGGAATAGAAATAGAATATGAGTATATAAATTCTGAAGAAGAACCAAATTCATTTTTTATTCCGATCCCGGTTCTGGTCACCTTCCTGGTTCCAACTCCGAGCTCGTTCAATGTTAGTAAAATATCTATATCAGTTTTGACTCCGATCCTGGCAGTGTGTTAAAAGAGACTGTGTGGGAATTTGTATTTTCTGGTTCCACCTCCGATGTAGGTATGAAAGGTATGATTTGAAGACACATTTTTATGATGATATTCAGAGATCTAATTAGAGGTTTTGTTTGCAAGAAAGTTGAAGGATGTCAGGAACATCAGGGGAAGCGGCTCGAAGGAACCAGCCTGTAGGAACCTCAAAGGCAACACCTAAACCAAAGAAGTTGAAGCCAGAACAATTGCCTTATACCTTGAGGTATAATCACAGGAGTCCTATTGTAAAAGTGAGCAAAGTAGAATCAGATTGGTTAGATATCACTGATACCAATTTGGGTCAATACAATTGTGAGGAGTGGTATTTAGAAGAGTTTGACAAGGATATTACAGTGACTATGGAAAGAATTGTCAGCTCTGGGTTAGCTCATATCACTTTATTTCCTATATCTGTCCAGTGCCCAGAGTTAATCATGATAGTAGCCAGTGCTTACAATCCTGCTACCAGACTATGCTTGGATTCACAAAACAATGTGATTATTAATCTCACTCCTCAAGCATTTCAAAGTATATTTAATGTTCTAGATCCAAAGAACTTGGTGCGATTGAATGAGGCAGAGGCCTTGGAGAAATATAGTAAGTATAAGGGATCGAATAAATCTCACTTGAACAAGAAGTGGTTGAAGACAGAAAAGAAATCTCTAACCAAGCTTGCAGACCAGCCAAAGATGGCAAATTTCTATGAAGAGGTATCAAGGTTGATTGTGATGTTGTCTAGGGTGTTTGGGAAGAGGGATGCATTTTACTTCAAGGAGTGGATGTTCACTTTTATTCAGACCATCTTGAAAGGTGAACAAGAGTTTGATTGGTCAATGATTGTCTTTGATGCCATACATGATCAGCTAACAAGGATCAGAGAAACCAAGTGCTTCTTTATGACTTCTTATATTGTGTATGCAGTAGCAAGGTTGGGTATCTTCCCAGGTTTAAACAAAGTGGGCATAATGGGAGCCTTGGATGGACAGAAGAAAGTATGGGAGCATTATGACCAGTTATCTCTTGAGGTTGCTGAGACTCATTTCAGAAGAGTCAATGATGCATTTTTATATGTGGTCATCAATCAATTGAATGGGGATGCAGGGTATCGGTTGAGTCAAGAATCCATGGCATTCATTGTTGAATGGGGATGTTGGTATATTCAATACCCCAAATTCACATATTTCAGGTTATTTGGTTTTGAAGGCCATCCCCATTTACTTCCAAGGTGCTACAACAACAGAATAGTTTTGATGGAGTTTGTATATCAGGCTCTTGGAGTTAATGCTCGGTTTGGAATAAAGCATAAGACAGGATGTCACAAGTTCCCCATGAAGTTGGGTGAGTATAGTTGTTAGCATTTGGTAGGAGAAAATGTGGTTTGTAATGATTTGATACAATTAAAGTTAGATTTATACACAGCTTGTAAGTGTTTTGATCCAAATGATAAGATGTATGCCTTGTTGCCTTCGGTGTTTACCAGACATTTCAATTTGCTAGAAGACTTTTGGAGTGATTGACAAGATGAGTATGATCTAAGAAAGAAGAATTATGAAAGGCTATCTATCTCACTCATGTCAGAGCTTGGTGTTAAAGAAAACATTCCTGACACATTGGTGGATGATGGAATTGTATTGGATCCATCCTATGAGGCTTTGAAAATCGGCACCAAAAGTCTGGATCCAATTGATTGGGACAGTGAAGAAACCATTGATATTAAGTAGATTGGAAGGACAGTATTGGATAGGAGTGTGCAATGGTTAGTGCTAAGAACTTAGACTCCTCAAGGGCCAGCCCCTAAAAAGGGTAAGGGATACAAAAGGATCAAAAGGAAGACACCTCCTAAAGAGCCTTTGGAGTTCTTTCCCCTAGATATTGATGAGATGGAACTTGAAGTAGCAGGAGATGAAGAGGAAACACAAGAAGGGGAAGGTCCAGTAGGATCTGCTATTTCAACACCTACATTAGGTGAGTCTTCCACACAAGTCCCACTTACAAAACAACATAAAGGAGAAGTCCAAGAGGGAGCTCTTCATAGCATGGTTGAAACTACCAAGGGAAAAGAAGTGGAGAGGGAGGTTCATGAGGTTGGAACGGATTTAGATGAAACTGACTCAGAGAAAGATATGTAAGAAAACATGCCTCTAGAGGAGGATATTGAGCAGATTTTGACACAAGAAGAGCAATGGAAGCTATTTGAAGATACAAAAAGAAATTTTGATGCAAGGTTTGTAGCAGAGAAACAAAAGGAAATTGATGCTAAGGTACAAGTTGATGCTATACTGCACCAACAACAATTGAAAACTAGACAAAGTAAAGCTAAGGCAGTAGTTGATGAAGTTGAGAGACAAAGAAGGCAACAAGAATATGAACTCAAGGTCAAAGAAGGGAATGACAAGTTGGAATTAATACAGAAGATTCATGACCTTGAGGAAGAAAAGGCAAGGAACTAGAGAGAAAAAGAAATCTTGCTTGCCAAGTTAAAACTTGCAGAGGAAGCTCGCCAAAAAGAGGAAGGAGTAGAACAATTACAAAAGGAAAGAGAGGCCGAAGAGCTAGTTAAGAAACAAAAAGAAGAAGAAGCAAAGGCAAAAATACTTAAAGCTTTAGAGGCGGAAAGATTAGAAAAGGAAAGGCTAGAGGCTTTAGAAAAGGAGAAGCTAGAAAAAGAGGCTCTAGAGAAGGAAAAGTTAGAGAAAGAGAAATTGGAAAGGGAAGCTCTAGAAAGGGAAATAATAGAGAAGGAAAGACTAGAAAAGGAAAGGTTGGAAAAGGAAAAAGTGGAGATAGATCGGTTGGAAGAAAAGAGGTTGAGAAAAGAAGAGGAAGATAAGAAAAGGAAAGAACATAAAGATAAAGAATAGGTTGAAAGGCTTGTGCAGATGCATATAGTGCAAGAACAACAAGAGAAATCAAGGGTTGACTCTCAACCTCAAACAAATGTGCAGCCACCTTCTACCATTATTTCCTCTTCCTCTATGATGACTGCTGCTCCAAGTGCTCCCACTTGGTTAAAACTAGACTTACAAAAGAAGGAAGCAACACCTTCATAGCCTCTTAATTGGGAGGATATGATGAAGGATATTGAACAAGAGAGGCCTAAGAAGAAGGCCAAAATTCTACATTCTACTTGACTGACGGATAAAGGAGAAATTGTTGTTGAATGTGCCATGCCAATGATATAAAAGGAGGTAGGGGACATGCAGCTAATGGATTATCAGTTGAGTACTATCAACTTGGGAAGGCCCACTAGGAATCAGTAGATGAACTTGATTGATGTGGTGGCTTCAACAACCAAGTCAAGAATGATAAAGGATAAACAAAAGAAGAATGATCTTAAGGCTCAATTGGATCAATTACATTCATTTTTGAAATGTGTCTCCTCTCCGAGATCACAACAGGTAATTGCCATTGAGACTCCTATTTTTTTAAGTAAAAACGAGGTAGATGATTTGGTGCAGGTGAGAGGTAAAGCGGAGATGGTAGACAAATGGATAGACAAGTTGAATCAAGAAGTAAGTGAATTTTTGATTGAAGGTTTTGAAGTCATAAAAGGGATAGAAGAGTTAATAGGACAAATGCAACAATATATTGAAGCATCAGAGAAACAAGAAGAGGAGTATAAAGAGTATAGTCAGAAATTAGAAAAGGTTAGTGCATTGCCTTTAACTACTCTTCTTGAACAATCAATACTTGAGGAGGACAATAAGGATTTTGTGGAGAAAACCTCTCGTATACTCCGATTTAGGACAAATTTCTTATGTAAACATAGGAGTGAGGTCCAAGATGTTGTTAATAATTTGACTGAATAATTTGAGGAGCTGGAAGCAGTCATTGCGATCATTGTAGATGTAAATGTATTAACAAAAGAAGGTATGTCTTTAAGTCAGATCAAAGAGAAATGGGATGATAGATTTAGAGAACTCATGCAGAAAGGCAATGATGGAGAAAATTTGATGATAGATCGGTTATGGATGTCAAGGAAAAAATGAAAGCTGCAAGAAGAGAATTGGTAAAGATAAAAGATATGGAAGGATTTGCTATAACAGAGTTGGAGCGAATCAAATTTGAAGATAGCTGGGTTGATGGGCCAAAATTAGATGTGTTATAGCAAGTCTTTGCCAGTTATGATGAGTTCATTACAGATCCAACTTCACATGCATAAATCATGTTGCATGCATGACTTTCTTCTTCTTTGCATGTTGCATGCAACATTGACAGTTGAGGCGCATGACATATTTTTCTATTCTATTTTTCTGTTCTCCGGTTAAACTGAACATCTAATGTAAGAACTCAAGATCAAATCAATCTGAGTTTCCAAGAGAGTTATAGTTTCTAAAAAGGTGGATGACCTAAAATAGAAGGGAAGTTCAAACTTTTTGTATATCTATAAATACCCTGTGGGTATCATATTGTAAAGGTCGGCTAATTGAAAATAGGATTGGCTTACCTAATGTTAGGAGATAGAATTTTGTAGTGATTGCAGAGATACATATAACTTGATCCTTTTACAGTTAATAGAATTACAGGTTTATTCAATATGGTGTTACAATTGAGTTGTTTTAGATGGTAAGGCTGATAAGTTATAATCTATATAAATGCTAATGATTGTGCTAAAGCATGATAGTTTCTTATGTGATGAAAGTCATTAGAAGAAACCAGATTTAAGGATTATCTTGTTAGATTATCATTGAATTGAAGTTATTAAAGTCTGTTGATCTATAATCTTGATGATGAATGAATGTGTGTTGTTTTGAAATCCTTGAAATATTTGTAATGTGAAATTATGAAGTTAATCAAGCACCTAAAATGTATGCAATGGTATAGGTTATGCTATAGATTGTGTCATCTTATGGTTTTCTTGATCTGATTGGAAGAACATTCATTATTTGGAGATATATGTCTGGATGATAGATAAATTTGATTTGTACTTACTGGTTTACCCCTTTGATCTATCTTTTTCTTTTGTTTGAAACCCCATCAATTTACTAAAACAGTACGGTAAAATGAGTAATTGCTTGAATCTTTTGTTACCAGCATAGGCCCCTTGAATATTACAGTTGCATGAACTGATTGAGTGACACCAGATAGTTGAGACCCAACTACTAGGACCTTGGGAGTTAGGCTACTATATGTTTTCTTTCTTTTTCAAGAGAAATATTATAGAAATATTATGTTTTAATGTTGTTTGTGTCATTTCCACCATCAACACATTGCCCACCCCGCCTTTAAGTTTTTTGGTAGCTTGTTTAGTTTTGGGGTTTTCAGCAATACCTGGGTGGGTTTTTCGCGAAGGGCTTTTAGATTTAACAGAGGAGATATTTGCAACAGCCAGGGGTTCAATTTCGTCAATACGAACAACATAAATGGCTCTTGGGGGACATAGGGCCAAATAAAAATGGTAAAGTCTTAGGACAAGCCCTTGATGGAGCGGTAGAGGAAGAATGTAATTCGGGTTAAGATTGGCCATTTCCTTGCATTTTTCAACCGAATTCTCCAGGTCCATGAGAAAAAAGAAAGGACAACTAAGTAGGATTTTATGCCTTAGATTATTTAGAAGGGGAAAGTGATAGAAAAAATAGGTTTTAAACCTATGTTCAAGTGTGATGTACTTCATAAGGGCTAAACACACTTGGTCCCAAGGCTTCGAAAGGGCTTCACATTCAAAGCAAGACTAGTTTTAAACCGATTTCTCATTCCCCATGAAGAAAGCTTTCAAACTGTCACTATCTAGAGTCCGAGTATGCTTAGGATATTTCTTCCCAGTGCATTGCATTATGGTATCTTGCTTTATAACCTCTTCACTAACTTTGAATTAAATGCCACCCATCGTAACCCTTCGGTCCTTCCAAGAATTAGTGAATTGACTAGACAAGATAGGGTCATGGCCAACCAAAATCTCTATGAGAGGAGCAAGGCCACCCTCAGCGCAGATATGCTAGCCCAAAGGATTCTTATAGAAATCTTCGCAATTATCAAGCTCAGTCTGAACGCGGTCACCACCCATGATGTTTACCTGCATAGGAAACCAGAGAGCTTGCAGAGAACGAATGTTAGAAATGCCAACAGAGCAATAGGATTTCTTCGCATTATGGGTATTAAGGCAAAGAATGCAGCATTGGATAATGATGCTAGTGTGCAAATCACACATGCAAAAGGGAAGATCACCACAAGAAGACATAATGGTGGCATTAATGTGAATCTTAAGATGATTGCGACAAGCTAAGTAGAAATTGGTGGGCGTGCAGGGTTTCTTGGCCATGGTGCAATTGTGCAAAAAACAAGGCATAGTGGTCGCTTGGCCAAATTTAGAAATGTCCATGTAAGCATAATTAGGAGCCTGCACTAAAATAGTAGGATCGAAGGTGCTAGAAGGTAGCATTCCTTCATTATGAAAGGTCATATCAATATTCATAACCATAGTCTTACGAAGGGCATGATAGATTAAAACAATCTAATAGAGAAGATATCACATGATACAGCCTCTCAAATTCATCAATGTCTCATACTTTCCAAATCCCTTCATAGAGCCACCTTCTCTAACCATGTGACTAGCCTTTAATTTTTAATTCCACCATTTGTAGGCCACCTCAACATTAGAACTCATCCCCCAAGCCCAAAGGACAACCAAGTGGGCCCCCCAAACAACACCCATCACCCGGAGATTTGAAATCATCATAATAAGTGGTTGTTTTGTTCTTTCAAGATGATATCTTGAATCCTTGGCAGTAAATTCTCCATATTCCTCCAACAATTAGAGTGACCCCAATAGGTATGACAATTATCCAAAGCATCTGCCACTTGGTTACCCTCCCTAAAAATATGTGTCACTTTTTTTACTCTTAGCTTGGATAAAAGGAACCTAGTATCCAACAGAATATCCTTCGTACTCCACCCAATTAGTCTACCCATATTCACAGCATCAGTTATGGACTTAGAGTCTGCTTCAATGTGGAGGTTCGCAATCCCTAGAGAGACAACAACTTGGAGGCCCTTGAGAAGTGCACGAGCTTTTGCCACAATAGAAGATTGGAAACCAATACCTCCCATGAATCCAGCAACCAAAACCCCCCCGAGGCCTCTAATCACTCCAACAATGATAGCCTTGTCTAGGTTGCCCTTAGCAGCCCCATCAAATTGAGCTTGAACCAGCCTATGTTCGAAGGCTCCCATTTGGTATTTTTCCTGGCTAGGGATTTAGAATTGTCAAATGAGCTAGCCTCTAACTTTTGGTGCCAAGCCTTGGACATTCTTATTTCATAATCAAAAGGTCACATCTTCGAGGGTTTCCCATTGAAGAGAGAAATGTTTTCCTCAATGAGCTAGACACCTATACCAAAAACCTCCCTAGGATTCCTTTTGATATTTCTAAAGGCCTTGTTATTCATTTCCTTCCACAAAAACCAACCAATAATAGGAGGGACCTAGTTCCAAATTTCACCAGGCAAGGGATGGAAGTAGGGACCAAGCCAGCCAAAGATGAAGGATATGGTATCCTTACACATGACCCAAGAAACGCCCAATTTTTCAAAAGCCAACCCCCAAACTTCAGCAACAAATGGAAAGTGTAACAATAAATGATTGATAGTTTCCTCACTGCATTTACATAGTAAGCATCTATTGGGGATATAAAATCCCCGTTTCCTCAAATTGTCTTGAGTAAGAATCCTATTATGGCAGGCAGTCCACCAAAAGAAATTTATTTTAGGGATCATATGGTGATTCTATATCTTCTTCCAAGGGTCCATCGTGGTACCCTGGTTTGTTAGCAGATTGTATGCTGACTTAACAGATAGATCCCCCTATTTGTCAAAAGTCCAAAAAAACTCATCTCCCTTGTCATAGGAGGGAAGCCTGGTAAGAGAGTAATTCTTGTAGAGACCTAGCCAGGCAACAACGGACTTGTGACAAAGGACAACAGAGGGTTAGGTCCTTCCACACCCTAGCCCCAAGAGGTCTAGAAACATAACCACTGATATGGAGTTTGAGCCAACCTCTTGAGATTCCTAAAATCAGAACATTCCAGGGGGATATTAATTAACCACGGGTCTTCCCAGAATCTGATCTGATTTCCATTGCCCATTTTCCAATTAATCCCATTCCTTGGCAGAATTTGTGTGTTGCAGATGCTTCTTTAGGCCAAGGAGCCCTGGGGGGGAACCTCTGATAGGAAGTTGACCAAAGGCTTGTTCTGAAGATATTTGGAATTTATTGTTTTGTACCAATCCTTAGTATTCCTTATCTAATCCCAACCCACCTTGGCCATCAAGGCCTTGTTAATGTTGACTATAGTCTTGATCCCAAGGCCACTACATTTTTTCGGTTGGCAGACCTTTTTCCATTTGACCAGAGAAAAAATCTTCTTATCCTCAGTCCCAAACCAAAGGAAGTTCCTTTGGATTTTTTCAAATTTATCAGCAATGTACCTAGGTATCCTAAAAATAGAGAGGAAGTAAGTTGGTATTCCTTGGAGGACAACAATGAGTAGTTAGAGCTTACCAACATGGTTTAGGATGGAACCTTTCCACCCGACCAGTTTCCTTTGAATCCTTTCAAGCACCGAATTCCAAAAGTCAGGGGTGACCTCCTTAACCATGAGAGGGAGCCCAAGGTAAACCGAGGGGAGGGTCCCACTTAAACAACCCAGAACCACAATCACTCTAGCTTGCAAGTTAGGTGTGTTGTTAAAGAAATAAATCATGTTTTTATTGTAATTGATGCTTTGACCAGAACATGAAGCATAATTGTTTAGGCATGTTTTCCATTTCTTGGCTTCCACCACAGAGGCTTTCCCAAAGAGGAAGGTATCATCCACAAATTGTTGCACCGCAACCGAGTTTAGGGAGGAAGCAGCTCTAATTCCCCTAATAGAGCCCTTTGATAGCAGACCAGTAAAGTTCCTGCTCAACACATCATCTATCATGATAAAAAGATAGGGAGATAGGGGGTCACCTTTCCTGATCCCTCTACCAGCAGAGAAAAACCCAAAGGGGGTCCCATTGACCATAATAGAATACTTGATAGTATTAACACACTCCATTATGAGTTTAATAACCGAATTGTTGAACCCAAACTTGGCCAAAACCTTAGGGATGAAGTCCCATATAACTTTATCATAAGATTTAGAAATGTCTAATTTGAGAGCCATCCCCACATAATTACATCTGTCCATAGAATGGAGAAGCTCATGAGTGGTCAAAGTAGCATCAAGAATATGACACCTAGGGACAAAAACTTTTTGGGTAGAACTAATGAGTTTATCAAGAAGGGGCTTGATACGGTTCACTAGGATCTTGGATAGTATTTTGTAAAAGGTGTTGCACAAGTTAATAGGACAAAAATCAGTCATGGATTGAGGATCACCAATCTTAGGAATTAGGGCAATAAATATGTGGTTCAGTTGTTTAAGGATTTTACTAATTTAGAAGAAATCACAAGCCGCTAGCACAAGGTCCCCACCCATAGTATCCTAGAATATCTAAAAGAAGGCAGGGGGAAAACCATCAGGGCCCAGGGCTTTGAAAGCCCACATACTAAAGGTAGCCAACCGAACTTCTTCCGAAGAAACAACACTAAGAATCCCCAAATTATCATCCTAGGAGATGATGGTTGGAAGGTGGTTGAGCAACAGATTATCCAAAGTCGGGCTGGGCACCTCAGTTGGGGCCGAGTAAGCCTCTTGAAAGTAATTAGAAGCAAGAAGGCCAATTTGGGTGGGAATCGAAATCACCACACTGGAAGTATCAGTCAATTTAGAAATTTGATTTCTTTTCCTATGCTTGATGGGAAAAACATGAAAGAAGGAGGTGTTCTTGTCACCCTCCTTCAGCAATTGGACTCTGGATTTTTTCTTCCAAAATATTTCCTCATTTTTGAGGATTTGTTCCCATTCCTTCCTGGTTTCCATTTCCCGGTTGTAAGTCTGTTGATTGTCATCTCCTTCCTCCATTTTCTTTTGTAAAGTTCTCAATTCCTCATCTACCAACTTTTTTTTTGAAACACATCACCAAACACACTCTTATTCCATCCTTTAACCATGTTTTTAATATGCTTGAATTTGAAATAAATCCTGAACATGGGGGAGCCATGAACAGGGATATTCCACCATTTTGCAATTTTATTTTTGAAGTCAGGGTGGGAATTCCACATTATCTCAAAACGGAACGAGATGGGGCCCACAATAGGCCAAATATTTGAGGTCAACAATAGGGGATTATGGTCAGACACCGTTCTAGGCAGGGTTTTTAGATTGACATTTAAAATAATAGTCTAATGTGGGGAGCAAAGAAAACGATCTAACCAAAGCTGAATCAGATGTTCGCCAGAGCGTCTATTAGACCAGGTAAACTTCTGGCCTATAAGATCAATATCTATCAATCCCAAAGAGTTCAAAACATTATCCAAGTCAGAAATGTTGTCAGAGTAATCCAACAGACCATCGCTTTTCTCCGAAGGGAAGAAAGGAGAGTTGAATTCCTCGGCTACCAACCAACGGATTCCCCTATTGAGATTAATTTTAATAGCAAGATCGTGCTACAGAGTACTCCTCGCATTCCTCTGGTTAGGAACATAAATATTGATTATAGACCAAGAGTCACCTAGGTAAGGAAAAGAGGCCTCCACACAATTTTTACAGTGAAAAATTTCTGAACCCAAAAATCTAGAGGGGTTTCAAAGCACAACCAGACCGCCCGAAGCACCCTCAACATTACTATAGAAGTAGGAAGCATTTGGCCAAATAAATTTGGCAATCCTATCAAAATTTGTCTTAATCATTTTGGTTTCTTGTAGTAGGCACACATCAATCTTATGTTCTAGGACATAGTTCTTCAAAGCAAGTTGTTTGTGGGAGTTGTTGATCCCACGAACATTCCATGACATAACTTTCATTTCTGACCTTTCTTAGAGGACACGCCCAATGTCCTCTATTTACCTAGGGAAATCTCATTTGTAGTTTCTCTCGTCCTAGTGAGTCTTTGGCTAGGTCTTCCTAGTTTTGAATCTCCTTCTACATTTTCCTTCTTCTTCCTCCCATTTTTTTTTACGTTGTCTCGATCTCTTCTTCTGCAATTTTTTCAAGCTTCAAGCCCTTTGTACTCTCCATAGATTCATCAACTATCCTGATAATCTCTTCTTCCCATATCTCCCCTTCCTCACCCATTGTTTCACATTTCATCGCAGAGCCTGCAACAAGAAGAGGGTCAGGAGCTAAAGAACCAAGGCCCTGGGCCATCTGGGCAACAAGGGGTTTGACAACAGACTCATTTAAAGATAGAGTATTTAGAGCAACACTGGAGTTGACCAAACCAGGTGGTGGGTCAACAAAATTGGGTGAAGGCAGTGGGTCATCAGAGGTAGGTGAAGCAATTGGAGGATTGACCCCAGTGGCCTCCTTCAGAGGTGAAACCTTCTCCATGGGAGGTGTAAGATTCTTCAAGGTACTATCCACCTTAGGCTCCCGATTGAAAGAAGATTTGTAGTTAGAGATAAGGTGGCCAGCTTTAGCACACTTCTGATAGTAGACAATAGAATTTTCATAACACATTGGTTGGGTCCAGTTGCCAAACTTGGAGCACAGCTTGACCATGTTAGGAAGAGTTTTATCAACACAGATGTTAAAACAAAATCTTGCAAAAACTAACCTAGATTTTGATTTGGTGATAGAGTCAGTGGTGAAAAACTGACCCAAAGAATCCCCAATACTTTTGAAAATGGCTTCGTCCCAATACTCTAGAGGTAAGCCAGGCAGCTGAACCCATATTGGAGCCGACTTGTTTAGATCAGCATGGTCAAACCCTGGCTTCCAATGACACATAGCCAAGCTGTGTTTTCCATACACCCAAGGACTCATGGAAAGAGTCACCATCATGTCCTCCACAACCATGAACTTGAAAAGAAAGAGACCACCAGCCATAGCACAAATCTTCACACTCCCCTTGAGATGCCATTTCACAGCAGCCCACTTCGAATGGAATCTTTTGATGTAAAATTTTTTCTGCTGCAATAAAATATACTGATCCTTTCCTTGTGGTTTTTCCTCCACATTGGAGGTTTTCTAGTTAAATCATTGTTTATTGTGCATCTTTCAATTTGATGTCTATTTTATTTTTTGTGGTTATTTTTATTGCTGCAGTTATTATTATTATTATTTTGGCTTAAATTTCATAACATTATTGTCATATCAAATGTAATTCCTATTTTATCTTTTCTCATGTATTTTTCAATAAAAAAATTTGGAAGAAGGTGTTAGAGAGGGGGAAAATTATCTTGATGAAATTAATTTTATGTATGACTATAATTAAAAGATTTATATGGGGATAAATGTAATCTAGAGAATAAAGATGTTCATAGTTTAATTGAGGATGAACTCACATCATTTTTGGTGTAAAAGAAGTAAATGGAAGAGACTAAAAGAAGGGTCAGAGGAGAGAGTATGTATCTTTTATATAGATATAACAATAAAATCAATGGAACATATTTATTTTAAAAGTGAAGTTTATAATAACATACTAACCAAATATACAAATAATCTGACAATGATTTCTTTATAAAACATGTTAAAAGAAGAAAATTGAAAAAAAAAACATCAAAATAAATAATAAAAGTTCAACAATATAAAAAGCTAAAATAACCAAATCAATTATTCTTTAAGCATTCAAAACCTTTTGTTCTATTTTGTAGAATAACACTCAAGATCATAATCTTATAATTTATTTATATTGAATCTTTCTATTTTATTACACCTTAGAACTAAGATCGACTTGAGTAATTGATTGGGATGTGATATAATAATGTTCACCTCAAAACTCTCTTTGTTTAGATTTTCTTTCAAGAAGTGATATGGGATGGTGGCTATCATCCCTATAGAATTAGATGGTACTCACATCTTTAATTGTCTTTGGTTTGAAATGAATTCATGTTTGCAAACTTATTGTGCTTAATTAAATCTCAAATCAATTATCATTAAGAATCTTTATTCTTTTTGAATTGAAAAGATAAATTAGAAATCTCGATATAAGTGTTTACACACATTGATTAAGTGTACCATTTCAAGTTGGGGTATCATAATTCCTCATTCCTAAAAATTTTGCTCTTATTTTCAAGATTGGATAATTTAATTAAAAGATCTTGAATCAAACAATAAGCACATCAATATTATATGTAATCTTAAAATACAATATATATAGAAGATAATCAAATCAAGCAATACATTTTCAAACATTATATATGAACCTGACATATAATAGATTGGATAAGAATTTTGAGTATATTTGTATATATTTATATAAATTTATATATACATACACATATATGTGTGTGTATGTATATGTATGCATGTTTTTAAAAATAGTTAAGTGTCCTTTATAGCAAGCTTAACATTAGCTTAACATTAGTCTTTCAAAGAAAGTAAATGGACTCTTTTTGAAATTAATTTCCTTTTTAAGGCATCAATGAAGTAAAGTATATGTATGAACTATTTTCAAATAATTTGTATATGTATGCATGTTTTTAAAAATAGTTAAGTGTCCTTTTTAGCAAGCTTAACACTAGCTTAACATTAGTCTTTCAAAGAAAGTAAATGGACTCTTTTTGAAGTTAATTTCCTTTTTAAGGTATCAATGAAGTAAAGTATATGTATGAACTATTTTCAAATAATTTGGGTTCATGATTTTTTCTAGAACAAAAAAAAAATCAATTTAGACTCAATTTTCTACATAATTATAAAGAATTTAGACTTATTATTTCACAATGTAAACTTAAAGTATCATCCTTTTATGAAAAAATATTAATTTATTAATTTGGACTTATTCCTCACCTACTAGACTTATTCTAAAAAATATTTGGTTTGTAAAAATATTTATAATATTTTGGACTTATCATCCACAATATTGACTTGTTATTTATTACTATTAACCATGCATTATTTTAGATTAATATTTTTACTATCTAGTTTAATTATCAATAAAATTTAGACATGATATTTTATGTATTTATATTAAATCATAAAAAATTACATACTAGATCACCCACAATAATCTATGGAGATCTATACGAAAAATCTATATCACTCTGATGAAGCATTTAGAGGTTCGTCATAATACAATCAATATTCAATAGCAAAGAATTTTCCTTTTGCATATAAACTAAAACACTAATTTTTTTTACTAGAGCTCATGTTAGAGCTTGTTGTCAAATATTCATAACTCCCCATACTATAACCTATTTATTCAGAACATGTGTGAGGCATAGAAAATGCAATTAATATTCTCACATGTTTCCCAAGGAAATGGTTGATAATTGTAGCCTAGAAAATTTTATATCAATGTGAGTTTTGTTGCATAGATGATTGTCATTGTTAGAATTGAATATTTAATCCATAGCTCCCATGAAACACCTGCAAGCAATTACCTATCACAATAGAGAATACCAACAAGAAATATTATGCTCAATAACCTAAGAATTCTATTGATGCAAATAACCTGGATGAATATTACAAATGAATGTGCATTCTTATATAAGCAAAGCACAAGAAAACACTACATGCAGATTTTTCAAGTTAGTGACAAGTGTTAATCTCATGCAATGAGACAACTTGTCCTAAATTTAGTCCAAACTAATAAAAGAATCAAACTAAAGATTAAAAAGAAACTCTTAAGTTTAGCTTAAGTGAACTAAAGTAAAAAAGCCTCTAATAATTAATTGATGATTAATTAATTATTAGCTAATGACTTATTTACTCCAACAGTGATTGCACCAAAAGATCGATTTGTTAATGCTCGATACAACTGCTAGAGTTAATGAATCCATGGGAGGTAGTTAAGCCATGTCATGAACCTGAGTGTTGCACTGCACAACACAAGGAGACCAAGGGCCTACACCTTGCAACAATCCCCCCAGCACATGCGAGGGATTCAAACCTGTGACCCAGGCTCTGATACCAATTGTTGCATGAACAGTTGTCATTGCATCAAAAGATCGACTTGATAATGCTCGATACAACCGCCAGAGTTAATGAATCCAAGGGAGGCGATTAATCCATGTCATAAACCTGATTGCTACCTTGAACAACACAAGGAGACCAAAGGCCCATACCTTGTAATAATTTTGTCACTTACTAATCCATCATGGGTCAATCCAATCATTTCATAAATAAATGAATTATTGGCCACATCTAAAATTAAAAAATATACTAATTTCTACTTCCCTAATTTATAAATTACAATTATTAATTACTTTGGTTACATGTAATCTATATGGATTTCTAACTTAACAATCTATAGGTCTTTTGAATATATTTGCATCTTGTAAAATATCCATTATATTAGATAGGAAGGTCAAAATGGTCTCATTATCTAGGAGTCTTTGGTAGGTTTTCTCTAAGAGGTAAAATATGGTAAAATCTAGTTATAATGTGACAAGCACATTCCATGTTTGAAAAGCATACAAAATATTGCCTCCATTCATTTTTGTGAATCTACTAAAGGGTTTTATCTCTCATTTTTTACCTAATTTTTTTCTTCAAAAGGTTTTTTTTTTTTGTCTCTATTAGAAGTTGTGGAACATGATTGTATAACTTGAATATATATTTTGGTAATCTATATGTGCAATCTTATGAAAAATTTTATATAGTGATTACAAAGAAAATACTTACAATACATGATTATTGTGTCAAATTACATGGTAGTTATCTCATTAGTTATTTTTTGTCAATATCCTTATCAAACTTATTTTCTTTAATTACATCTTCATGATCCTTCAAATTGTCACTTTAGTGATATCTTCTAAGATATTCCAAAATTCCTTTAATTTCTAAAAAAAATAATTTCCTTTCAATATATCTTCATCATTATTAAAACCTTGCATCCTATTGTTTAAAACAAAACAAAATATAATTTATCAATTTCTAATTATATTCTAATATAAAATTAGACCATGGTGGGGGCCCATGTGTCTGGACCCCTTAAGTTATCACTTAAAAGACCTTTGTAATTAAATAATAAAGTAACTTTATGTTCCTTTAGGTTTATTTGAATGTGATATTATCATTTGAATTCAGCACACTTTAAATTAATTAAAGTAAGGGGTTTCTCCTAAAAACTACTCTAAATTTATCCTTGAGAGAATATCAGTTAAATAACTGTTGTATAATTTGATCAATTCACGTAGTTAGAGGTATAAACCCTAATAAGGGTGAGTTATATCAAAAATGTAGATTTGAGAAATAAATCAAATGTTGAGAATTAATTAATGATGTCATAGTGGAATATTGAACTCCGTCTATCATGATATTTATATTGTTACAAAATTTAATTAAATATTCTTATTATTATTATGAATTGGGTCAGGATATTCCTAAGGCCATAATCCCTAGTCACTAGATCTTGGCCCCATTTTATTATATGTCAATATCATCTTAGTCATGGCCCTTGGTTAGCTAGTGTCTTTTTCATACTTTATTTTTGCACTAACTTAAGGAGTCACACCATGCAAATGGTTATAACACCTCATTCTGAAGTTTCACTACTATGAGTCCTTGCAAGTAGTGCAATGTAAGGGTGCATGCCCTTGAATGACATTTAAAAAATATATTTGGGATTTATTTTCATTTAATTTTTAGGCATTATATTTGGTATCATAGCGCTAGATTGCAACATTGGGAACTTTGAGAATCATTTGGGTCTTGATTGTTGAGTTTGTTGGTGACATGTAAGTTACTTTTTGATAATTAGGTTATTTTGTTTAAAGAAAATTAAATGAATAATTTTGGTAATTATTCCTTATTTTGAGATTTGGATATTATTGCACCTACCTACCTTGCATAGAACTTATGAATGTTTGCAAGGTACAATATTTAATGGTATTTTACTCATGATAATTTTTTTGATTGGTTGTGACCTTTCCTTGAAAATCTAAACTATCATTAGACTATATGACAATGTAAACAATGTGATTGGCTGTTGAAACATTAGTTTAATTAAGGAAGGTTATTTATTAAATTTCATCCTCTTACCTTCCAAAAACCTTGAACCTTAAGAAGAGATAAATTTTGATTTGAGAAATAAGGATAGCCCGTAGAAATTTTGGTTTGGCTAATGTAGATTTCTTCAAACTCCATAATGTGAAAAAATCCTATGGTACAGTTAACAAAGTATAAAAATACTAGGAGCTCAAGATATATCTCACCAATTGGGTAATATGATCATCTTCCCTTGTACTTTTTTGGAGTCTTGTTAAATAATGATGACATCACTCTTAAATGTATGTTATTTGATATTATTTTAGGGATATACTTATAACTTATTGTGGACTAGAGACATTCTCATCCTCGTACAATGGACACATTGAATATTTGGCATTTCTATGCCTCCCCTACAAATTTAAAAGTGTGATTAAAACTAAATACTCTTAAGATTCTCATTAAATGTAATAAAATCTAGATAATTCACCTTGTGTTTGGCAGACTAATTTCTTGAATAATGAAGTCAAATGATTTATACGATCTTACTTAGTCCTTAGTAAATTTTAATTTAGTTAAGTGATAAATGTTGGAGTAGCCAATATCTACTTGGAAACTCAAAATAATCCAAAAATGATCTTATACAATATGAGAAAATATCATAAGCACGCGATGTGTTGTAAAATGTACAAATAAGCCTTGCTTATAAAGGTAAGGATGAAGAGGTGAGAACATAAGAGTCAAAAAGTGACTACCCCTCCAAGTATGAAACAAGTGTAGGAATTTATGGACAAGTGTTGGGGCACTTGGCGAGTCTACATGAGGTGATACAAAATTCTATATAACCTCTAAGTAAGCTTAAGTGTAGTGTGAATAGAACTCTATTAACTAGGCTAAAAGCTAACTAGTTTGATAATATCTCTTTTTACACTAACACCCCCCCTTAAGTGATACTTAGGGGGCAAGCTAAACACTAAAAGGATGATTCCCGACAATAAGACAATCTACAATAATGTACATTATTATTTATAAAATCTGCATTATTAATATGAGTCCCGACAACAAATAGAGAAAAATGAGAAAACCTAATGGGAACAAAAATCCTCTCGAAAAGAGAGAAAGAGAAGGATAAGACCTCCTAAAAATGTATCCCATGAAAATAGGAACATGATGAATAACTCTTGAATCATGTAGAAGTTATAAACTCTACTGAAGATGAATTGATGTCTACTAAATGAACAAACCTCCAAAAAGTTGTAGATCAAGATAAAGATACAAAATACTAAATGAATGAATATATAGAACACTACTCAACCATGAATACAAAAATGGAACAAAGCAAATCAAACTCTACAAAGTTGAAGATATAGATAGTACTATTATTTTGGAGTGCGGTCAACAAATGCACAAGTGAATTGTAGTACACTACTAAAATGTGCATCACAATTCTCTACATAAGTACTAGAATCTCACAAAAAATGATCAATTGAAACAATTCCCCATAGAAGAGATAAAAAGAGCAGGTCTATATGACCCCCCCAAAATTTGTGAAGTCAATTTGGACACACTCAAGTTCCTCTACTACTCCATCAAAACTAAGGAAGCATTAGCATAAAACTATGATAATTCCCCCCTTAATGTTGACAAGGAAGTGGTATTGGCACACAAATTGAAATTGGGCACAAGCATGTAGACCCAGTATTAGGTCCAAAAATATGTATAATAAATTGAAAAGGGTGTACATTAGGGCACACACACATGAGCCAGGAATCATGAGGATCTATTATTGTGATGGAAAATAAAGGATATACACAACCCCCCATTACACTTTATAATTCAATGTAAGTAAAACAATCCCTCCCTAAGGAACACATTCAACTGTTGTAGAATTTTATATGAGTGCATTTATAAACTTATTTTTTGTTTTGATTTCTTACAAGTTTATGTCATGAGGTGGAAAATGAATACATGTATCAAGTATTCCTTTCAAGCCTCAATAAAATGACAAAAAATAAAACATTTGAAAACCCCCATTATTCAAAGCATGATCCCCTTGAAATGATACAATGACATGGCACATTATTTTAGTGCATTACATATTCTACAAAGTGGATTTGATGTACAAAACCTCAAAAGAGACATAGTCAAAATTTAATTTATTCTAAAATAAATTTATGAAAAAATAACACAATCACTATGTAGATCTTGAAAAATGATACACATTTAAGAAAACAAGACCCAAAAAGGAGTTTGTATGAGCCCAAATGAGCCCTTTGAAGTTCCAAAAATGGGAACTAGGTAGGGTGTCCTATGAGAATTTGAATTTTTTAAAAAATTCATACATAATACTACAAAAAAAATCATACCACTAGATAGAGGATGAAAAAAATATGTAGAATGAAAAAAATTCACTCAAAAAGATGTTTATATGCTTGAGAACAAGGTTCCTAAAGTTGAGCCAAAACTCAAAATAGACCAATGATGAAGGGGAAAACTTGAGAATGAAACTAATGACATCATGATGACATCAATTGATGGAATATTCTTAGAAATAAAAAAATTATTCTTTGATGCGTGCAACTGTACCAACAACCAAAAAAATTAATGTTTTGATGATTGATAAATTACTAAAAAAATAAAAAATGTTAAAACTTTACTACACAAAAGTTAAGATAGCATGGAAATCAAGATGACTACTGTAGATCAGTACGTTGATGCAAGATGATATGTTGAACAATATGGCCATACAAATTTGTATGGACTGTATGGATTTTCATGTGACCCTCTATGGTTGGGCTTCCAAAAAACTCATATTTTTTTTCTCAGATCACCCAAGTGTTATATATCAAAACTCATCTCTTGGCCCTCTTGAGCACAACCGTGATATCGGTTTTGTTCCAAAATGCACCATTTGAAACTTAATTCCCACAAACCGTACAATTTTAAGAGAGAAAGGGATTGGAGTTGCAATCTTTCTCTGATACGATGTTGGAGAACCCAAGATCTGCTTGCAAACTCAAAAAAATTCACAAATGAGCATATGAAAAATGAGAAACTATCATAATCATGTGATGTGTTGTAAAATATACAAATGATCATATGTAAAATGAGAAAATATCATAAGCATGTGATGTGTTATAAAATTTCCAAATGAGCCTTGCTTATAAAGGCAAGGATGAAGAGATGAGAAGGTAAGAGTCAAACTTTGACTACCCCTCCAAGTATGAAACAAGTGTAGGACTCTATGAAAAAGTGTTAGTAAACTTGGTGAGTCCACATGAGGTGAGATAAAAGTCTACATAACCTCTATGTGATATTAAGTGTAATGTGAATAAGACTCTACTAAGTAGGATAAAAGCTAACTAGTTTGATAATATCTCTTTTCACACTAATAAGAAATTTTATCCCACTTTTGCTAAACAATAAAACTATAGGGTTTCTTAAACATAATTTTTAATAAGTGTAGCCTTGTAGACTTGAAAATTCCTTTTCGTTATCTACCCTTTTACACATGTTACTTTACAATTAGTAATAAAAACCATGGATTGCAAGTTTTTTCTATTCGAGATTAAATATGTGTAAGAGCATGTAGAAGGAGATAAATAAATTGTGTTGGTTGTAATCCAATTAATGTTGTATTAAAATATCTTCATTTTTGGTATTTAAAATACGAAAAATTCTTGTGTAGGGGCATTATATGAGTCAAAATTTAGTTAGAGGTATAAACCATAAGGGTTAGCTACATTAATAATTTAGATTTTAGAAACAAATAAATTGTTAAAGATTAATTAATGAGGTCATTATGGAATATTGAACCTCATCTATCACAAGATTTATATTTTTATTATGTTTAATTAAATATTCATATTATTATTTAAAATTAGGTCAAGATCTAGTCCTAAGGCCCTAATTCTTAGTCCCTAGGGTATGATTTCATTCAATTAGAATACTATATCATCTTAGTCATTTATTGTCAAGTGTTCACTTGTAAGCCATCATTGTTGGTCAACTAGTGTATTCTACATACTTCATTTTTACACTATGACTTAAGGATTCATACCATGTATGTTGTTATGCCACCTCATGGTTAAATTTCTACCTTGAGTCCTTGCAAGTGGTGCAATGTAAGGGTGCATGTCCTTGAATGAAATTTTTAAAAAATATTGAGGTCTTATTTTCATTTAATTTTTTGGAATGATATATTATCATAGATGGGGGAAGTGTGGATAACTTAGTGCCTACCAAGAGGGTAAATAAGTTAGGCTTAAAGGTAGTACAAAATCCTAATCATTAACCTATTTCATGGCTATAGAAAGGTTATAATATGACTATAAGATAATAATTGTTAGTGGCATTTCATGTTGAAGGTTAGGCAAATGATATATGGTGTTATGTGATCCTTAGGGATGCATGTAGTTATTTATTGGGAATACCATGGGAGTATGATGCTTGTGCCATATATAATGGAAGAAATGTTATATTACCCATCACTAAGGATTGACAAATGTTTGAGATGAAGTTTTGAAGGCTAAATATTTCATAGATGGTAGAATAATGTTCTTACCAACTCAACTATTCCTAAATGATATTAGAGTGACAAGAGTATGACACACTACTTATGAAATGTACACCAACAAAAGAAAGTGAGCTATGTAGATCAAAGGAGGTAGAGATAGAGGTAATGTTGAAGGTGTTTAAGGATGTCATGGATAAAAAAAATACCTAATTGTGGGTGCAATACATTTCACACTACATATAATTAATTTAAGAATCCAAGTTGTTGAATAAGGTGTCATACAAGATAATTCTTGATATAATTATAGAATTAAACATATGGATATAAAAAATGATGAAGAAAGGTTTGATCTGGGAAAGTATGATCCCTTGCATTGTATTGTCAATAATTCTACTCAAAAGGAGGAGAATAGAGAATGTGTATAGACTTCCATGCCATTAAAAAGATCACCATCAAGTATAGGTTTTTATTATTGTACATAGATAACTTAATGGATTGCTTGAGTGGGACACTCTAATTTTCGAAGATCGACCTCAAGAGTGGTTTTTCATCATATTAGAATTCATTAAGGAGATGAGTGGAGGACAAATTTCAAAATAAAATATGGACTATATATGTGGCATGGTGTGCCATTTGGATTGACCAATCCAACAAGTAACTTTATGACATTAATAAATGAAGTTATAAATCCTTTCTTAGGTAATTTTTTGGCTATTTATTTAGATTATATTTTGGTGTTTAGCAATACTATGGAAGAGAATCTTGAGCACCTATGATAATTTTTAGCATAGTCAAGAAATGATAAGTTGTTTATAAACCTCAAGAGGTGTTATTAAATGAAAAAGGAGCTAATGTAATTATGATTTTTATTATCTCAAAATGGTTTGAGGATAGGTGCAAATAAATAAAGGGTGATTGTTGAGTGGTTGGTCTTATAGAACATCGTAAAAGTCAAAATTATCCATGTGTTGGCAATTTTCTACTAGACTTTCATTGGGAACTGTAGACATGAAAATCTCATCTCTCATCTAATCATTAAAAAAATTCATCTTTCCTTAGTTAATCCACCTTCACCAAAAATCAAATTAATTAATCTTTATTATTTAATTAATTTTAAAATAAAACATTTTTCCACCAAATATTCAAATATTTAATAAATAATTTTCTCACAAACATTAAATAAACTCAAATAAATATAATATCAACAAATAATTAAAAAAAAAAAAATGATTCACTCTAAATTTAGTTAGTTGATCAATTAATTCAGTTGACTCGTCAATCAATTTAGTTAGCTAATCAATCAATTTAGTTGACTCATCAATCAATTTAGTTAAATAATTAATTAATTTAGTTATTTAATCAATCAATACAATCAACTTATCAATCAACATAAACAGCTAGAAAATGATTGACACCTATCCACATCCACTTCACCATCAATGGGAGTTAACTCATTATCCAAGATCAAATCCTAGCCTTACATCCATAACATTTATATAAATCCAACAAAAAATCCATGATTTCAAAGGTCTTATCCTCCATAAATGTAAATGTATGTTGTTATTTTGAGCACCTATATTCCACATATTTCATCAACAAATCTTGATCACAACTGCACATTTGTGTGTGCAACAAGGGGCATTAGTGAGATATCTTGTTTTAAGTCTTTTATTGTATTTAATTTTTCTCTAAAACTCTAACTAAGCTAGCAATTGAATAGGTAATTTAAGAGTTAAATATATTGTTTGATTCTTAATTTTTTGTTTCCTATTCTCTTGTTCGCATTATAACATGCCTAGTGAGACTTCCATGTATTGTTTTCATTTGATTTCTATGATTTTTATTTTTTATGTATTGTGTTAAAAGAATATAGAAAAATTGATAAACTTTTTTGAAAGATCTTGGTTAGGGTTTGACAAAAAAAATTAATTTTAATGCATTTTGTTTTCACAAATAATTGTCATTTTGAAGTGGAAAGCAATGGAGCAGCTCTTGTAGAGGACTTAAGGGAAGGCCTAAAAATAAGAGGAAATTAGTAATTTATCTCTTATATCCTAAAATTTCATTAGTAAAATAATCAAAATTATCCATAAAAATAATCTCTAATATTGATTATAGCTCAGCACTCAATTTTTACATTGTATTTTTATTTGTATACGATGTCATTCACCAAGAATGATATAATGCCATAAAATTTTACCTATCATGATTATCCATCAAGTACTCATATGTCTTATGTTGATGGTGAAAATAACACAAACAACGTAAAACATAATACTTCTACTCTATTTATCCTAAAAAAGAAAGACAACATATAGTATCCTAACTTCCAAGGTCCTGGTAGTTGGTTCTCAACTATCTGATGTCACTCAATTGGCCAATGCAATTGTAATATTCAAGGGGCCTTTGTTGGTGATAAGGAATAAAAACTGTATTGGATTCATCAATCTATGTTTAATGGGGGGGAGTTTAAATAAATAGAAAAAGATAGATCAAGGCACAGACCAGTAAAACATGAACAAAATTCTTTAACATCCAGACATATATTCTTAACAATGAGTGTTTCTTAATAGATCGAAACCATAACATGATGCAATTCACAGAACAATCCATACCATTGCACACATTCACAATGCTTAGTTTAATCATCACAACCATTCATCAAAATTCCACAAGATTCAAAAATAAACTTATTCATTCATTTCCAATAATATAGATCAACATACATATAGCAATTCCATTCATAGACAATTTAATGAAATAATCTTTATAATCTGGTTTCCCCTATTGATTCACATCAAATAAGAAACATTTATGCACAATAAAACCCATTGGCATACATACCAATTATGGTTCATTAACCTCATCGAAGAAGTTCAAATTCTATCTGCTATCATCATGTGGCTAACTCTACTTTCATCAGCTGACCTTTACAATATGGAGCTCAAAAGTACATATAGATATGCTTAAGCACAAATCCCTCTCAATCAAAATTGATATCCACTAATCAAGGAACCGAAACCTCCTCAAAAACTTAGACTGGCTGATCTTTAGTTCAAATGTTGATTGCCCTATGAAATAGGAGAGAAAAGGGGGAAGTCATGTGCCCAAAATAGATCATCTTGATGCCAACTCACTCCTACATAGTTTTCTCAAGAAGGTACTCATTATAACTAGAGAAGACTTGTTCAAGAATATCCACATTAGGCCCATCAACCCAACTGTCTTCAAATTTAATTATGTTCAACTTTGTTGAGGCAAATCCCTTCATATCTTTTAATTTGGTCAATTACCTCCTAGCAGCCTTCACCTCTTCTTTAACATCCATTAGTCTATCTAATAATAATTCCTCTCCATCATCCTCTTTCTGCATGACCTCCTGAAACCTACTGTCCCATTTCTCCTTTATTGATTCAAAGGCATGCCCTCCTTAACCGGTATGTCCACATTGACTAAAATTGCCACAATAGCTTCTAGTTCATCCAGCTGCTCATTCAAGTCCTTACTAGCATCTTGAATTTCAATTTTATGCTTATATATGAAATCAAACTTAAACCGGATTATGCTTGAGGCTCTTTCCAAGAAATCTACATTATCTTCTTCGAGGATTGATTGCTCAAGAAGAGTTGACTTTGGTAGTTTATTGATATCTTTTATTTTCTAAACATAACCCATATATTCCTCCTCCTACTTTCCTAAAGTTTTAGTGTGGTGACCCATTTCCTCTACCAACTCCAGCGTTGTCTTATGAATTTCAAAACTACTTACCAACACCTCACCCACTTCCTAGTTAAGCTTATCTATCCATCTATCCATCATCCCAAACTTACTCCTCATTTGTACCAGATCATCAATTTCTCTTTTGTTGAGTAAGACTGGCATTTCCAAGGCAACAAATTGTTGTGACCTGGGGGTGGAAAAATCTCTTAAGAAAGTATGCAGCTGATCCAATTGATCCTTGAGCTCATCCTTTCTTTGTTTGTCTTTGATCATTCTGGACTTTGTGGATGATGCTACAACATCAATCAGATTCATTTGTTGATTCCTTGTAGGATTCCCTAAATTGACTGTGCCGAGCTGATAATCGGTCACCTACATATCTCCTTTATCCTTTTCAACCACTGGAATTGCACATTTTTCAATGATCTCCCCTGCCTTGGTGAGCCTTGTGGAATGGAGAACTTTGTCCTTCTTCTTTGGTCTTTCATTTTTTATCTCCTTCATCATTCCTTCCCAATTAAGAGGCTATGGTGGAGCTATTTGCTTCTTCTCAAGATCAAACTTTCACCAGGTACAAGAACTAGGAGTGGTAGCCATTATTGTAGAGGAAGAGGCAACAATTGTAGAAGATAGTGACTGTAATAAATTAACTTTAGGTTGAGAATCAACCTCCTGCACATTTTTTTGTTCCTTTTCTTTATTCTCTTGTGCAACCTTCTCAACCTCCTCCCTATCCTTCTGCTCTTGTATCCTTTTATCCTCTCATTCCTTTTTCAACCATTCATCCTCTAACTTCTTCTCTTCAATCAGTTTATCTCTCTCTCCCTCCAAATCTTCGATCTTGTCACATGCTTCCTTTTCCTTTTATTGTTGCTTAGCAAGCTCCTCAACATCCTTTTCTTTTTGCAATCATTCTGCTTCCTCCCTTTTCTTTTAGGCCTCTTCAATAATTTTAAATTTAGCCTCAAGGGCCTCCCTTTCTCTTCTTTGTTTGGCTTTCTCTTCCTCCAGCTCATGGATCTTTGGCAGCATCTCCAATTTTTCATTTTCCTCCTTTACTTTGAGCTCATGCTCCTGTTGCTGCTACTGCTTGGCCTCTAATTGTTGTTGCATAATTAATGCATCAACTTGTGATTTTGCATCAATTTCCTTTTTTTTTTTCCAAAGCTTCAGCTTGTGCTTTGGCATCTATTTCCTATTGTTTCATCAAAGCTTTAGCCTGTGCTTTCATATCTGATGCCTTCTTAGCTTCCTCAAACAACACCCATTGGTCTTCTTCTATCAAAAAATGCTCATCTTCATCAAGAGGCGTCTCCTCTAGTGTCTCCTTATCTAACAAAGTATCCTCGGAGTCTATTTCTATATCATGAATTTCCATCTCAACTCCCTTTCCCTTTAAAGTCCTAGCTTCTTCATGGAGAGTCCCCTTAGGAATTTATCCACTTGGTTGGTATGTAATAGGGAGTTGAGATGGTGACTCACCCACAACTAATGATCAGGCCCCAAGTCCTATTGGGACTTCTTCTTCATGTGCTTCAATAGAATCTTGAGTCGGGGCTTCAAGTTCAAATTCCTCTATCTTAGGAGGGAAGAATTCCAAGGGCTCCTTTCGATGCATTCTTCTCTTCATTCTCTTGTACCCTTGTTTGGTACTTCCAAATTTTCTTTTCTTGGAGTTTTGACCCCTAGGATCCTTGGTTCTTAGCATGACCCATTGGATACTTCTATCCAACACTGGTCTTGCTATCTAATTAATATTTATTGTCTCCTCTATGCCCCAATCTACAAGATCTAAACTCTTGGTGCCTACATTATGTGCCTCATATAAGGGATCCAAAATACATCATCATCTAATAGTGTTTCAGGAATGTCCACTTTAACCCCATATTCCACCATGAGTGGGATAGGCAACCTTTCATAATTCCTCTTCCTCAAGTCATATTCATCTTGAAGATCACTCCAGAAGTCCTCCAATAGATTGAAGTGTCTATCAAAAATAAAAGCAAGAAAGGAATTCATGTTCTTCTTTGGATCAAAGTGCTTCCTAGCAGTATACAAGCTCAATTTCAGATGCATCAATTCATTGCAAACAACTTAGCTCCACAAGGTGTGGGAAGCTATATTCACCCATTTGGATGGGGAACTTATGACAACCAGGCTTATGCTTTATACCAAATTTAGCATTAACCCCCAAGGGTTGGTAAACAAACTCCATTAAAACCATCATGTTGCTACAACATCTAGGGAGTAAGTGAGGATGACCATCAAACCTAGCCAATTTGAAATAAGTAAACTTGGGGTATTGGATAAACCAATATCCCCACTTTGTAATGAGTGCCATAGACTCTTGGCTCAATCTATACCCCGCATCTCTTGTAAGCTGGTTAATAATGAAATTCAAAAATGCATCATTAACCCTTTTGTAATGCAGTTCAAAAATCTTCAAGGATAGCTGATCATAATGGTTTCATACTTTATTTTGTCCATCAGCTTCTCCCAAAATCCCCACTTTGTTTAAACCTGGAAAAATGCCTCTCCTTTCTGCTATATAAATGAGATAAGAGGTCATAAAGAAACTCTTGGTTTCCCTCACTCTAACCATTTGATTGTGTATGTTTTCAGACACAATCATGGGCTAATCAAACTTTTTCCTTCCATCTAAGATTGTCTGAATGAATGGAAAAATCCATTCTTTAAAGTGAAAAGCATCCCTTTTTCCAAACACTCTTGATAACATCATTATTATATCCCCAACCTCTTTGTAGAATTATGCCCTTTTAGGCTGATATGGAAGCTTAATTAGAGACTTTTTCTCATTCCTCATCCATTTATTATTCAAATGAGCTTTATTGGATTCCTTATGATTACTATACATTTTCAAAGCCTCTTCCTCATTGAGCTGCTTAGGATTCCTTGGATTGGGGAATTAAATCAATGATGACATTGCCTTGTGAATCCATGCACTGTCTAGTAGCCAGATTATAGGCTCTAGTTGCTATCATTATTAGTTTAGGACATTGGATTGACAAGGGAAAAACAATGATATGAGCCAAGCCAGATTCAACTATTCTTTGGGTCCTCCCTATTACCTCTTCAGCAAATGTTTCAGAGTACAACTCCTCATAATGGAATGGACCCAAATTTGTATCAGTTATGTCTTCCCAATTAGATGCCACCTTGCTAGTAGTGATGATAGGACCCCGATGATTATACCTCAAGGTATAAGGGAGTTGTTCAGGCTTAACCCTTTGAGGCTAATCTCTTGGTTTTGAAGTTTTTGCGGGTTGACTCCTTTGAAAAGCCTCCCCCGATGCTCCTGACATTCTTTAATTTCTACAACAAAACCCCATATTAGATCTACAATAATTATAACAAAAACTCGGTCAGAGATCTTACCCTTCATATACACCTGAGGTGGGACTAGGCAGAAGACATCCCTAAAAAGCCTTTAAACAACTGCCGAGGTTGGGACCAGAATTGACATTGAGCTCTCAACAAACCATATGGCAGGATCGAAGATGGAGTTAGAATGGTAATCGGAACCAGGATCGAAATGGACAATGATTTGGTACAATGAAGAAATTTCAAACTTATATCCCGGTCCGCCTCCATTTTTGACTGTGGCGAACAATATTTGATAAACTATAACTCATTGAAAGTGGGCCCAGAGACAAAGTTGGACATTCATTACAAACCAAGTTTTGAGAATGAAATCAATCTCAGATTCGACCCCGGTTAAAAACAACCATGACGTCATTAGGGACTTCAACAAGAAAACAATTGACATCATAACCTAAAAATGAGGTCACCTGGAAAACCAAGGAGGCTTAAAAAAATGACAGTATGAAACCATCCCCCATATGACCAAGAGGACAACATAGCAACTAGGGCACCATTTTATAATTAAACAGAGACATGCATAAAAACCCTTCAACTCCAATAATTAGGGCACAACTTAACCCTACTTGAAACCAACAAGTCGATATGTAAAAGAACAAGAAGGTAAAGCCACAAATGAAAACAAAACCATAAAATAATGTAGCAGATGATCAACAGCCCCAAAAACCCATGGAACCATGGTAGGGGCACGAAGAAAATGTGAAAATGACCATGGAAAAACAAACAAACAAGAAAAAATGACAAATAGTAAAATAAAAGATGAACCAAAGATAAGGAAAACAAAGCAGAACAAAATAGAAGAAAAGGAAAGTAAAAAACAAAGATTCGAATGAAAATGAAGAGCTACGAACTCACACAAAGAATAATAGACCAAACAAAACACAATGAACATAAAATGAAGAACATAAACCCTATGTCCAAATGCAACCTAATAGGCTAGCCCTTGATGCAAATCTAGGCATAAATTCCCTCACTCTCAATTGAATTGCTCCCAAATTCTCGACTGCAACTATGGTTTGATTTTACTCTTTAAACAGTGATAATAACCAGCAAGTTAACCTTAATTAAGGTTAAAATCCAATTTCATACATGGGAGGTGCCTTTAATTAATGTCATTAATGTGGTAGGTGGGATGTGGAATCATGGGGGTAACAAGCACAAGACTATTGTGCGATCGAAGTAAATTCAGCTAGCAACAAGAAAGGAAAGACCAGACACGGAATAGAAATTGATTTGGAAACCTTGTCCAAGTTTCGAGTTTGGTTCTAGTTTCGGTTTCGGTTCCACCAACAAAGAAGAAAAGAAAAGAAATAACCAAAAGAAAAACACCGAGATCAAAACAAGAAAGACATCATTGATCTCAAGTCCAAACAAACAAACCAAAAGGTGGAGGCAGAGGCAGAGGCGGGATGGAAACAAGTTTGAGACTATATATAAATCTCAGACTTAATATCGATTATGGCTCCGGCTATGATAAAATAACAAATACAAACCCAAGAGACCAATGAAGAGACAAGCGGGACTGAGATCATAATGGAATCCTCAAAAAAAGTTTCAAACTAGATTCCGTTATGGTCTGGTTCCGCCAAAACAAAAGGAAAACAAAGCATTGGAAGAAGAAAAACTCCAAACTTTGTTGAAAAATAACCAAGGATAGAAAACAGAAAGGGGGACACATTTTGACCAAAGAAAAAGATAGGGTGGTTATGCAAGGAATAACAAATGGCGATTTGGATGGGAAAATTGTTTACCCATTTTGAAGACACCAAAGAATTTAGTCACCCAAAAACCACTTGGCTTATGAAGCATGCTAACTTGAATAAGATTAGATATATAGAATAAGGTTGAGTTGGAATCTCAGATGTATGTGCTCATGAACTTTTCTAAATCTGAGTGTGTGTATATTGTGCATCATTCTTTATAGATACTTTCTCCACTCTTGAAAAACTATACCTAAGATCTAAGCTACATAGGTTGAGTCCTTTAACTATCATGCGATGAAATTCTGGGCATTGCTCCACTACCAGACATGTGTCCATAGCCCCAATGGAGATACCTCTAGTTCTCTCAAAGCATTGCTCTACTACTAGATAGGTGTCCATAGCCCTGATAGAGATACTTGATTCACCCATTTGATATTGAGTTTTCCTTTTCTCTCTTTCTCTTTTTTTTTTTACTTAAGCTTCACTTGTAGTAACCTTTTATGAACTTTTCTCAATACTCAGATGCAATTGATCTGAAATGTGGGTTGAGAACTACAATGAATTTCATGAGAATCTTGGAATCAGATTTTTCACTTGAATCAGAGATACAACCACCCTAAAATAAATAGGTATTTACTTAGGCAGATTTTTATCTACTGTGTGACAGACTTTGATCATAATTCATGAGATATTCACAATGTACCTTTTACCCTTAATAAAGTTTCTAACCAACATTAGAATGGTCATAAGACATGAGTTTGAGAATGAAATCCTTCAACAGATGCTCGTTGAAAATACCTAAATCAATTTATTTCCTAGTGCATGTAGCATACTTTGCATAACAACCCCTTTTCTTGGAATGGATGGAAATGAAGATCCCCAATGAACAAGACAAGACAAAAAGAAAACAAAGAAAAAGAACACAATAAAAACAAAGAAAGAACTAATTACATATAACACAATATAATACAGTTATTCAAAACATCAAACCTTCATGAGCCAAAGTAATGCTTAAGAAACTGACCATTAACTGGCAATGGAATAGGTTCTCCTGTCAAGGTACTCAAACAAAAAGCATTCTCACCTAGTATCTTAGCTACTTGATATAGACCTAACCATAGTCTATCAAATTTTTGGTGATCCCCGTTCTTCTCTTTAGCTTTGTCCCATAGTAACACAAGATCTGATATCCTAAATTCCTTTACCTTGGCCCTCTTGTCAAACCAGCGTTTGACAACAACTTGATGTATAGAGAACTGATGTAAAGCAACATCTCTCTATTCTTCCATGTTGTGCAATTTGGTTAGTCTGACCTCAATCCTATCATCCTTTGTATAAAATTCCTAGATAAACTTGAGTACAGGTATTTGCAAATGGATCAGGAAGACTGGGTCTTGGCCGTAGACTAATTTAAATAGTGAATTTCCTAGGGAAAATTTGATTCGAGTTCAATCTGCCCATAGGGAAAATCTCAACTGAGTGTGCCAGTCCCTAGGATTGTTTTCTAACAATTTTCTTATTACTTCCAACAAATTTTTATTAGTGGACTAAGCCACTCCATTTGCCCGAGGGTAGTAATTAGATGAATATTTTAAAACAATCTTATGTTCATAAGCCCATTGAACAAATTCAATTGAAGAAAAAGTAGGGCCATTATCACATACCAGTGTGAATGGTTCTCCAAACCTAGTGGTGATGTTCTCAGTTATAAAATTGATAACCACCTCTGTGGTTTTTTTTTTGTAGGGATGAGCCTCGATCCAGTGTGTGTAGTAGTCATTTGCAATCAAGATGAACTTGTGACTTGCATAAGAGTTTGGATTAATGACACCTACAAAATCTAGTTCCCATTGAGCGAACGGTCTTACCTCATACACCAGTTGCAAAGGCATTGCTAGATTTATTTCCCTAGGTGCAGAGATCTGGAATACATGATACGTATAGACATGTTGGTGTGCATCTTGAAATAAAAAAGGCCAATAATAGCCCGATCTAAGAATTTGATGGGACAAAGCATCTGTAGATCCATGTCCTGTACCATGTCTTCCATGAAACTTAGCAATGGTGTGCTTAGCCTCTTGTTGATTCAAACAACGCAAGGAAATTCCTTGAAAATTTATTTTGTATATAGATCCCCCCTTGATCATATAATGAGAACTATTCATCCTCAATGTTATCCTTTGAGTAGCATTCATCCCTTATGGGCATCTATTTTTTAGGAGGAAGAAGGTCAGATCTGTGTACCAAGGATCTTTAGTAAATGACTGCTACTACTAACATGTGATATTCTTGTCCACTTCTGCCATTGATTTCGATAAACCATGCCCTCAGATGAGTTTCATTGGATGAATTTCTAAGTCAAAATTTTGTAGAATAGCCATCCATTTTCCTCTTTTTTCCCCCAATTCGCTTTGCATTAGGAGGGATTTTACAGCTAGATGAAGAACTATGGCAATTACCTAACTTCAAAGAATGTAATGCCTGAATTTCTTTACTGCATGAACTAATGCAAAAGCCTACTTCTCAAGGGGCAGGTACCTGACTTCTACATTCTTAAATGGAGAGCTCATGAAGGTGACAGGTTTTCCTCTCCATCACCTCTTCGTTGTGTTAAAACAACTGCACATGAATGGTCAGACACAAAAGAATAGATATAGAAGGGATTTAGATAATCTGGGCTAGTCAAGACAGGGGCCTTAGATATTGATTGTTTAATTTGCATGAAATAAAATTTGGCCTCATTTCTCCACTCTATTTTTGCATATTTTTTCATCATCTCATTAAGGGGTTTGATGATTTCTGCAAACCTTGTTATAAATTTTCTGATGAAATTAATCCTTCTGAAGAAGGATCTCATTTCTTTCTTACTTCCTAGCCTTGTCAGCTTTAAGATGGCCTCTACTCTATCAGGGTCTATGGATATCCCTTCTTCTAATATGATGTGGCCTAAGAGTTTCCCTTCAGACACTCCAAACACACACTTTTTTGGATTAAGGGAGACACCATAATTTATACACTTTTTGAGGACCTTTTCCAAATCTACAGCATGGTCTTCCCGGTTCTTTGAGAAGATAGTTAATTCATCCACATAAATAATGATACACTTACCTATTAGATCCTTCAATGCTACATCCATTGCATGCTAAAAGGTTTCTCTAGCATTGATAAGGCCAAACGATATCCTCTGATAGGCAAATGTGCCCCACTTGGTGGTGAAGGCAGTTTTCATTTTTTCCTCATGATTGACAAGGACCTAATTATACCTAGAATAGCCATCCAAAAATACAATCATCTAGGAACCATTGAATATTTGTAATACCTCATCAAGAGAAGGCAGTGGGTAATTATCCTTCTCGGAGGCCTTATTTAAATTCCTGAAATCAACACATAACCCTATTTCACCACTTTTCTTGTGCACAGGAACTAAATTTGCAACCCAAGTAGAATGTTTGACTAGGAAGATTATTCTTGCAAATAGGAGCTTTTGCAAATCATTATGAATTAGGGGCTCAATCAAAGCATTGAATGGGAATTGTTTTTGATGGAACGGCTTGGCTTCTAGCTTAAGAGGTATGGTATCTATGATCACCGAAGTGTCAAAAGTCTATAAGTCTTCATACCACCAAGCAATGGTTGGAATGTTCTACTCCAAAACTTTAACTATCTTCTTCTTAATTTCTTCAAGAAATTTTTTTCCTATGAGAACATTCCTTTCAGGACCCGAGTGAGTCATATTAATAAATTCATACTTCCCCCCATCACTCTCTATGGGTACCCTTTCATGAGCCCATGGGTTAGAGTCAAATATTCTTTCTAAAGCTACCATTCCCTTTGGAATAGTATTGATTTTCAACTCCAGTATCCCTTCTACGTCACCATTCTCAAGATCCCAATCTTCCTAATCTCTCTCAGATTCATCTATTATCTATCCTTCGAAAACATCCGAACTTTCCAAGAAGGCCAATATATGTTGGTCATCATTGAATACCTAAAATATTCTAGACATTATCGAGGACAAATTGGACTGAGACTAATTCAACTAAAAATATTTTTAGCTTAGAGTCTTGCATAGGCTCCAAGGTGTTAGCAGTAATCGGAAGGGCATCTGCAATTTGATTAGCTTCTCTAGGAATCAGAGTGATCCCAAAAGCGTCAAAGTCTTCAATCAGATTCCAAATTTTATTTATGTATGCATCCAATCTTTTGTTATGACAAGTATACTTGTTGCATACCTGCTTTACAATTACTTTAGAATCCCCCATTACCATGAGAGCAGTGACCTTCTTTGGATGAGAAAACATAAGTCCATAAGCAAGTGCTTCATATTTAGCCACATTATTTGTGCAACCAAACTACAACCTATAAAATGCAAGGTAAGTCTTCCATTTCAGGTTGGTTAGTTCAATCCCTGCTCCACTTCCTTCTTTGGATTTAGAGCCATCAAATTTAAGACTCCATAATTGATCTTTAGCTGGGAGCTCTTTCTTTTTTTGATAACATGAGATGACTTGCTTGAGATGGGTGGCGGCTCAGACTTTTTCTGGCCATCAAGAGTTGAAAGTGACTGGGAGCTAGGTTCACTTAAAGAATCACTCCCTGAACAACTTCTTGGATCAAGTTGCAATCCGATTCATTTTTCATCAATGTCTTAGGAATTGGAAGAGTATCTGGGGTGGGTGTAATGGAGAACGAATGAGATACCTCAATCTCCTCTTGAAACTCAAAGCATAGAACCCGATTTTTCTCAAATGGTGGGGGATCTTCCCCTTGAGAAAGACTAGTTCTGGTGAGGATGGTAACATCCTTAGATTCAAATGGGAATTCATTGATTGGTGTTTGAGGTTGATCTTGGCCAATCAGTTGAGGTTGGCCTATATGGTTTAAGATATCTAGGCAAGGTTGACATGTCAATTTAGAATGATTCTGATAATGTATCCTACACCAATTAGGAAGCAACAAACTGAACAAATCAGTCTCTTCTCCTAATACTAGCCTATCTTGTTGCAATAATACCGAGATCATTTGGACATTCTATTCTATGGGTAGTGCATCATCAAGATTGAGTATTGAGAAGTTCATGACCTCCTCTTGCTTGTAAACTCCTATTTTAGTTTCAAAATATGCTACTTCATTAGGAGAATCATATTCAGTAATCATGTGTTTTAGCCTAGACTCTCTGAATTCTAATATGTGTTTCTATCCCTTTCCAAGGTAGCCACATGTGAGAGAAATCCAAAGAAAAATACCCCCCAATACTCTTCATTATCTCTCGACTCAGGAGAATACCATATGTTTATGGGATATCGACCACTTGGATATCTGTGTAAGTTTGGATCCTTGAATCCGATCCAACTTGTACATGCATATTTTTTAATTCTCCCACCACATTAACCTCATTTTTTTGCAACTAAATTAATTTCTTATTATTCAGGGTAGGACTTAATCCTAGCTTCTTGCAAATTCAGAAGGGCATAACATTAGCCTATGCTCCAAACTCTAGCAGACAGTTATGTAGATTCTTTCCAAAGATCCTTAAACTCAAAAGAAATGGTAGAGTACTGTTCTTACCTTTATAGATGGCCGCATTTGTCTCCTTCACTGGAATCACTTTACCTTTTCCTTTTGAACAATCCGCCTCCTCTAGGGATTTCAACACAACTTCTCGTTGGGTTGGGCACTGCTTCATAATGTCAAAGAATGACAATGATGTCTTTTGTCTCTATAGTTCTGCAATAAAATAAAACTCTGAATCATTCCTAACTTGATATTTAGGAAAATAAGGTGGATTACCTTTATTATGAGAGTCAAAAGGTCCCTTTGGTGGTGGTGGGTTATTATCTACATTCTGATTAGGTGGGACCATGTTGTTTGGGGGTGCAGATGTAGTGAATGGTCCTTTATTCTGATTTCTAAGGAAGTGACCACCTTTGGATTGGAAGGCTTGGGCATCATACACATCTTATTCTAGTTCATTATCTCCCTGCATGGGAAATTGATATTTTTCCTCAATGGTCTCATAAGTCATAGCAGTACTTACTGACCCACCATCTTGATTGGAAGATCCTTGTGGAGGGTGGGAATTAGATTGCACAATGTTCACCATTTTTTCCATCTCTGGGCAATTGAACTCAAAATGTGCTACAGTATTATGTAGTCTACACCAATTAGTTATGAAATTGAGATCTGCCACATTAGCAGTGTGTGTTTTATCTTCAACTAACTAATAATTATGGGAAAATCCCCCTTTGTTGGGTCCAGTGTTGCACTGCCTATTGTTTTTGTTGGACCTCTAATTGTATCCTTTGTTTTGATTTTGATAATTTTGGTTAGAAGAGTTTTGGTTTTGGAAGTTTCTATTGGTGTTCTGATTTGCATTCTAGTTAGAGTAACTACCCTGGTTGTTATAACCTCCCTAATTCTGATCATTCTAGTTTTGGTTATGAGGGAGGTTATGATTAAGTTGTGCCATGTTGTTGGACATTTGAGATAGAGTCTTTTTGAGAGTTTCTACCTCACTGGTTAGTTGAAATTTTTTTTCATTTTGCACAATCTGCCCTATAGATGGAGAATGAACATGAGTTGACCCTCCCCCTTTTTGGTGGTGGTTTTGAGACTGTTGGGAAGAATCATGCATGCCATTAGAAAAAAAAGGCATGGTAGATGAGGCTTGTAACTCAAAAATAATTCCATATTGGGAGTAAGACATCCTTGGGACCGTGTTGAACAACAGTGGGTTAGGCATCTGATAACCCATGGGAGGAAGAGTTGCTCCTAAACTTCATGATTGTAGACTTATCTGTTGTTGTAATTTAATGGCTAGATGATAAAATTTAGACAAAGATTCAATCTCATTGGCAGCATAAGTTCTCTACAAGAATAGGCCAATCAAGGGATCACCAACTCTTAAATATGCCAGAATGGCAATATTTTCAGCCACTAAGTAAGGGTCTTGTAACTTGTGGAACATTCTTTGGAATTTAGTGTTGAATAATGGCAATGGTTCATGATGTTCATTTCTTATGGTAGTGAATTGATGATACAAGATGGTCGGGTCTACATATACCCTGAACTGATTAATAAAGGCATTTTCTAAATTTTCCCAGATTAGAATAGACACCTGGGGCATCTTTAGATACTATTTGTATGCCATGTCCCCCAAACAATAAGGAAACAACCTACATACAACGTCCTGGTGAGCCACCTGAAAATGGGTGCAGGAATCCTTGAATGCTTGTATATTTTCCTCAGCTCTTCTTGATTCTCCATGCATATACTTGGGGTAAAACCTTTCTGGATTCTTTGGTAGATCATGGATACCCCTTGGAATAGTCCCTAGTGGAGAGGGGTTATTCACAAAGTAAGCCATGGGTGGTGGTGGGATTGGTTGAGCAGGTTGTGGTGATACAGGCCAAACTGGTGGTGACACTGGTTGGATTGGTGGTGATATAGGCTGAGCCGATGGTGACATTGGTTGGATTGGTGGTGATATAGGATGAACCGGTGGTGACACTAGTTTAACTGGGGGTGGTATTGGTTGAACTAGGGGTGGTGTGCAGGGATTAGGTTGTTGTGGTGGTAAAGATGGATTTGGCAGAAATCTAGGTGGAGTAAGTGGTGGTGACAATGGTGGGATCAAAACTCTATGAGCTTGGGGTCTATATATAACTAGGATTTGAATGTCTATTAATGGTTCAGTGTCGGTAGAGGATCTAAGAATCCTCCCATAATGTTCTAGTGAGAATGACCCAATTTGAGCCAGCTTGTTCCTTCAGGCCCTCCTTCTAGTGCCAAATATTTTGATGGTGAAAATGACACAAATAACATAAAACAAAATATTTCTACTCTATTTCTCCTGAAAAATAAATACAACATATAGTAGCCTAACTTCCAAGGTCCTGGTAGTTGGTTCTCAACTATCTAATGTCACTCAATTTTCCAATGCAACTGTAATATTCAAGGGGACTTTGTTGGTGATAAGGAATAAAAATTATATTGGATTCATCAATCTATGTTTAATGGGGGGGTTTAAATAAATAGAAAAAGATAGATCAAGGCACAGATCAATAAAACATGAACAAAATTATTTAACATCCATACATATATTCTTGATAACGAGTGTTTCTTAACAAATCAAAACCATAACATGTTTGAATTCATAGAACAATCCATACCATTGGATACATTCACAGTGCTTAGTTTAATCATCACAACCATTCATCAAAATTCCACAAGATTCAAAAACAAACTTCCTCATTCATTTCCAATAATATAGATTAGCATACATATAACAATTCCATTCATAGACAATTTAATGAAATAATCTTTATAATTTGGTTTCCCCTATTGATTCACGTCAAATAAGAAACATTTATGCACAAAAAAATCCACTAGCATGCAAACTAATTATGGTTCATTAACCTCATCCAAGAAGTTCAATTCCAACATAAAACTATATAAAAAGTGTATCTAAATTCAACATGAAATTTTAAAAGTATCTTTTTCTCAAAGCTATAAAAATCCTATCTGCTATCATCAGGTGGCTAATTCTACTTTCATCAATAGACCTATACAATATGGAGCTAAAAAGTACATATAGAGATTCTTAAGCACAAATCCTTCTCAATCAAAATTGAAATAAACTAATCAAGGAACCAAAACCTCCTAAAAAACTTAGACTAGATGATCTTTAGTTCAAAAATTGATTGCCCTATGAAATAGGAGAGAAAAGGAGGAAGTCATGTGCCCAAAATAGATCATCTTGATGCCAACTCATGTGCTTCAGGAAAATCTTGAGCCAGAGCTTCAATTTCAAATTCCTCTATGACAAAAGAGAAGAATTCCAAGGGCTCCTTTGGAGGCATTCTTCCCTTCATTCTCTTGTACCCTTGTGTGGTACTTGCACCTTTTATTTTCTTGGAGGTTTGACTTACAGGCTCCTTGGTTCTCAGCATGACCCATTGGATACTCCTATCCAACACTGATCTTGCTATCTACTTAATATCTATTGTCTCCTTCGTGCCCCAATCTACAAGATCTAAACTCTTGGTGCCTACATTATGTGCCTCATATAAGGGATCCAAAATTACACCATCATCTGATAGTGTTTCAGTAATTTCCACTTTAACCCCATATTCCCCCATGAGTGGGATACGAAACCTTTCATAATTCCTCTTCCTCAATTCATATTCATCCTGAAGATCACTCTTGAAGTCCTCCAATAGATTGAAGTGTCTATCAAAAATGAAAGCAAGCAAGGCATTCATATTCTTCTTTATATCAAAGTGCTTCCTAGCGGTATACAAGCACAATTTTAGGTGCATCAATTCATTGCAAACAAGCTTCGCTCCCACAAGGTGTGGGAAGATATATTCACCCATCTAAAATGGGAACTTATGACAACTAGGCTTATCCTTTATACCAAATTTAGCATTAACCCCCAAGGGTTGGTAAACAAACTCCATTAAAACCATCTTGTTGCTGCAACATCTAGGGAGTAAGTGAGGATGACCATCAAACCCAACCAACCTGAAATAAGTAAACTTGGGGTATTGGATAAACCAATATCCCCACTTTGTAATGAACGACATAGCCTCTTGGCTCAATCTATACCCTGCATCTTTCGTAAGCTAGTTAATAATGACATACAAAAATGCATCATTAACCCTTCTGTAATGCAGTTCAAAAATCTGCAAGGATAGCTGATCATAATGGTTCCATACTTCTTTTTTTCCATCAGCTTCTCCCAAAATCTCCATTATGTTTAAACCTGGAAAAATGCCTCTCCTTGCTTATGCATAAATGACATAAGAGGTCATAAATAAACTCTTGGTTTCCCTCACTCTAACCATTTGATTGTGTATGCTTTCAGACACAATCATGGTCCAATCAAACTATTTCTTGTCATCTAAGATTGTTTAAATGAATGGAAACATCCATTCTTTAAAGTGAAAAGCATCCCTTTTTCCAAACACTTTGGATAACATCATTATTATTTCCCCAACCTCTTTGTAGAATTCTGCCCTTTTAGGTTGATCTGGAAGCTTAATTAGAGAATTTTTCTCAGTCCTCATACATTTCTTATTCAAATGAGCTTTGTTGGCTTCCTTATTATTACTATACATTTTCAAAGCCTCCGCCTCATTGAGTTGCTTTGGATTTCATGGATTGGGGACATTGAACATAAACTAGAACATTTGGGGAGTTAAATCAATGATGATATTTCCTTGTGAATCCACTAGTAGCTAGATTATAGGCTCCAACTATTTTCATTATTAGTTCAATACATTGGATTGATAGAGGAAAAATAGTGATCTGAGCCAAGCCAGATTCAACTATTCTTTGGGTCCAACCTGTTACCTCTTCAACAAATGTTTCAGAGTACAACTCTTCATAATGGAATGAAACCAGATTTGTATCAGTTATGTCTGCGAAATCAGACTCCACCTTGCTAGCAGTGATGATAGGAACCCAATGATTATACCTCAAGGTATAAGGGAGTTGTTTGGGCTTAACCTTTTTAGGCTTAGCTCCTGGTTTTGAAGTTTTGGCAGGTTGACTCCTCTAAGAAGCCATCCCCAATGCTCCTGACATTCTTTAATTTTTGGAACAAAACCCCAGATTAGATCTACAAGAAGTATAACAAAAACCTGGTTAGAGATCTTACCCTTCATATACACTAGAGACCGGACCAGGCAAAAGACATCCCCAAAAATTCTTTAAAGCGCCTGCGAGGTTGGGATCGGAATGGACATTGAGCTCTCAACAAACCATATGACAGGATTAGAGACAGAGTCTGAATGGTAATCAGAACCAGGATTGGAATGGACATTGATTTGGTACAATGAATAAATTTCAAATTTATATCCCGGTTCACCTTCAGTTCTAACTGTGGCGAACAACATTTTGATAAAATATAACTCATCAGAAGTGGGCTCGGAGACAGAGTCAAACATTCATTAAAAACCAAGTTTTGAGAATGAAATCAATCTTGGATCCTACCCTGGTTTCAAAAAACCATGACGTCATTAGGGACTTCAACAGGAAAATTAATGACATCGTAAACCTAAAAAAGAGGTCACCTGGCAAACCAAGGAGGCTTAAAAAAAATGACAGCATGAAACCATCCCCCGTACGACTGAGAGGGAAACATAGCAACTAGGGCACCATTTTCTAATTAAACAGAGATGTCTATAAAAACCCTACTTTATAAAAACCCTTCGACTCCAATAATTAGGGCACAACTTAACCCTAGTCGAAACCAACAAGCCGATATGTAAAAGAACTGAAAGGTAAAGTCACAGATGAAAAAAAAACCATAAAATAATGTAGCAGATGATCAACAGCCCCAAAAACCCAGGGCACCATGGTAGGGGTGCAAAAAAAATGTGAAAACGATCATGGAAAAACAAACAAACATGAAAAAATGACAAACAATAAAATAAAAGATGAACCGAAGACAAGGAAAATAAAGTAGAACAAAAGAGAAGAAAAGCAAAGAAAACAACAAAGATTCGAATGAAAAAGAAGAGCTACGAACCCATGCAAAGAAGAACAGACCAAACAAAACACAAAAAGTAGAAAATGAAGAACATAAAACCTACCTCCAAATGCAACCCAATAGGTTGGTCCTTGATGCGAATCTAGGAAAAAATTCCCCCACCCTCGATTGAATTGTGCTCCCAAATTCTCTACCTTAGTTCTAGTTCAATTTTACTCTTTAAACAATGATAATATCCAACGAGTTAACCTTAATTAAGGTTAAAATCTAATTTTATACGTGGGAGGTGCCTGTAATTAATGCCATTAATGATGTAGTTTGGACACGGGATTGCGGAGGGAACAGGCACAAGACTATTATGCGACCAAAGTAAAGTTAGACAACAACAAGAAAGGTGGGACCAGACACAGAATGGAAATTGATTTGGAAACATTGTCCAAGTTTCGATTTTGGTTCCGATTCCGATTCTACTTCCACCAACAAAGAAGAAAATAAAAGAAAGAACCAAAATGAAAACATTGCGATCGAAACAAGAAAAACAACATATATCTCAAGTCCAAACAAACAAACCAAAAGGTGGAGGCGGTGGCGAAGGTGGGATGGAAACAAGCTCGATACTATATATAAATCCCATACTTAATACCCATTCTAGCTCCGGCTTCGGTAAAACAACAAAGACAAACCCAAGAGACCAATGAAGAGACAAGCGGGACTGGGATCAGAGTGGAATCCTCAAAACAAGTTTCAAAGTAGATTTCATTCTGGTCCAATTCCGCCAGAAGAAAAGGAAAATAAAGCATTGGAAGAAGAAAAAACTCCAAATATTGTTGAAAAACAACCAAGGATAGAAAATAGAAAGGGGAACCCATTTTGACCAAGGAAAAAGATGGGGTGGTTATGCAAGGCATAACATCTTCAAGAGCACATTAAATTTTTGGTGAGAGATATTTGAATAATCAATAGAGATTTCAAACATGTATAGGCTATCATTATTGTTATATTTGAAGTGTTTGTTGTGTAAGTAGAGGGAAATAATCCATTTATTTATAAATCCTACCATTACTAATCATTTAGATATATCTTGTGCTCACCCTTTTTCTCAAGCCACTAACAAAATATTTGGTGGTATCATTCTTGGCTCATCTATTATAGGACATTATTCCAATGCCATTAAGTGAATAGGAAGAAAATATATGGAAATTATATAAAGACTATTTTAAATAGGAGATAGAAACAACAAAATAAGTATTAATGAATGGATTTCTAAAGGATTTAAATTCACAATATTCACTTATATGTTATACCATACATAATTGATTTAGTTTAGGTTTGTTTTGTTATTAAATTGAATATAATTTTTATTTTTATTTCAATTATAAAAAAAATTAAAAAATAGTTTAATATTTTGTGTACAAGTGATTTTTTTACATTTTCTAATTTTTTTTACAAGTATATCACAATTCTAACATCTTATTCAAATAATCAATACATTTTTTGTAGGTTTGACCATCAAATAATTTATCTTTTTTTACTAGTATTGGTGCACACTTAAATTTTTAAGGGGGAGAACTTTTTTTACCATGTTCATCAAGGCACCTCAATGTGTATGCTCTCTTCTTGCAATAAAAGGTTATCTTGGAGATCAAAAGAATCATTTTATCATTTTTTTTATCTTAGAACCTAGGAAAGTCCATTAGTTTATGCTCTCTCTTGATGCCACAAGGTAATCTTGGAGATCAAAAGTGTTTGACTTGTTCTTCCCCTAGTGGAACTCCCTTGGATTTTATCACTAATGGGATGAACCAAACTCTCATGTTCTAGTGAGGTATATAATTCTGGGATAGAATCAAAATACAATCATATTGTGAGGGCATTCATTCATTAGTCTAATCTTGCAATAAGTGTACTCCTTGCAAAGTGAAGTAGGAGAGTGGGTTAGCCTCTCGCACCAATCCATTACCATCTCATTTCATGGAATTGAGCCTCATATACCTTCAAGTATATTGAGGATATTCCCCAACAATCTTGTACAAGCCTACATAGGCCCTATTATTTTTTTTAGGTATATTAAACTAATAGTGATTATCCTCAATAATTTTACTACCCCATGCCTCCAAAAATGTTTTTGTATAACATGTATTCTCTTCCATTTCATTATTTTAAGTGATCCTAGGTAATCAAAGGTGGTTATTTCCTCATCATGGGTCATACATTCCACTTCTAAGAAAGGCATATTTATGGCCTTACTATCATTCACACTCCCACTTGAATAATTTAGGTTTTGTATATGCTTGATGTGTTTTCTTGTGAGAAACTTGTGATTATCCTCAAAATCCAAAAAAAATACAAGAATCCCCTTAAAAATAAAACATTAAATTTTGAATAGGTTACTACAAAAATCCTCTTGCTAAGGTTGAAACCCCACAACAACATCAAAAAATCCATATATAAACCATCATCCTAATCCAAACGTCTGTCCATAATATAATCTTAATCCACCTTTCACAACCAAATCCAAGTCAATGGACCCCATAATCCCAAATCCATGCCAAGTTTTAAATTGAGACCTTAAACAAATTCAACCACCATCCTTAAAATTCCTTGCTTAGAATTTTTTTCTATCCTAAGTATCAAATCCAAATCAACCTCACTTCATAATTTACCTATCCTAAGTAGGGAAATCAACCATCAAACCACCCAATCCAAAATAATATTTCTTAAGAACTTTACATATCTTAAGTAGGAAAAAAAACCATATGTGCATCAATCCTAAAACAAAACCTAAGGTATTGAAATCAAATTACACTAAACATCTTCAAATAAAACCCATATAATCCATTCATATAATTAACCTCCAATTATCTTCCAAAACAAAAACCAACCTTTAACAAAACAAATTTAAAGTTCATTCAAACTCACCACAAACAACTTGAATTGTCCCTTTATGGCACCCATCACTAGATCTCAATAAAATTAAATCATTCTAAAACAAAACCACTAAACCGCTTGGATATAAATATGGATACAATCCATAATAAGAATCCTCATCCCATCGAACATATCATGACAACTCAAGCAATTCAAAAACTCTTGTCAATCAACCTAATTATTCACCTCATTTTTAAGAGTTCATTTGAAATGACTAAAATCATATCTTGATGGATCACCTTATTGATATTATTAAGGACTATATCATTAAAAATTGATTGATAAGAGAGCCAAAATACCTCCTAACTATGTCAAGTCCAAAATCTATAGTTTAATCCATCAGGAAACCACCATATCAATCATACTCAACCATTCCAGGGTACATCTCCCCCTCAAACTATATCATGAGCATCCAACCAATCAAAAATTATAAGATAATGTGCTTCCATGTCCTCCTCCTCATAAACCTTCTTCAAATCCTCCACAAAAAGACTCATCCATCCAACATTTTAGGGAGAACTCATGTTCAACATCATATCAATACCCCCAACAACAACCACCTCCAAGAATCAAAACTCATCTACATGATTCAACCTATACATTACCCCTTCCTCACATTCACCTCTTTCATCATGTCCACCCACTAAGACCCTTATCTAATCAAACATTTATATCCCCAAAATATATTTTAAATAAACCAGATTATTTCATTCATATACATTATCATTTAAACTTATGTCCACCCATATCCAATTATCTTTCAACATCTACTTATCCACCAACACCTTATCTACCCTCATTAACATATCCACCAATATCAACGTATCTGTCTACATAATATCTACAAATAATATCACTTTTTACCCCATATCCACCAACACATACCACAACCAAATCCACCTGCACATCAATAACATATTCCATAAATGAACTCATTTCATGATGGTTATCAAGAACCACCACCATGTAGCTCCATCATAGATAAACATCCAAACCAACTATGGGAAGCCCCTTTGACCAAGTGTGGTAGTGTATGAAAGAGACATTCAAAGGGTTAGAAAATGGGACTGTAAATTGATTAAAATAATATAAATTTTAAGACCTTTTACCCCACCTCTTTAATAGATCAATCAAAATAGTACCCTTACCACCACATCTTCAAGTCCCTAAATTTAAAAATGCATGCGTAAGGTATACCCCCACAACCATGTCAAGTAATTGATCATGGCTTGATAAGAGAACACTAGAATTGATATATACTTTATGATTCTATTTTCCTATAGCTTAGGAGGAAAAGCACTAGAGTGATTCATGCACTTACCTCAAGGATCCATTACATCTTTTGTTAACCTATATATGAAATCTATAACTTATTTCTAATAAATCATTGAGCATGATCTTACAATTCTTTATCTATATAATATAAAACAATATAGTTGTGATACCCTTGCTACATTTTTACAATAATAGAGGAGCCTTGCAAGTTGCTTCACTCTTCCTATCACTGAGAAATAACTTATCCAAATTTTTATCACCAATATCAATTAAGAAATGGACTTCCATTTATATTTCCATCACATAAGAATGTTTGATGAAATCATTAAGAAAGGATTCACTATATAAAATTATCTAGTCGCTATGGGGTTTTACTAAATTATACGCCAAACACAAAGACACCAATAATTAAACCAATATTTTAAGCTAAAAAAATGTGTAGTCACTAATGGGGTCACTAACATGAAGCTCATTCAAAACACCTAGATATCATAGTGACAAGAAACTGTAAAGATGTAAACTATCCTAAGACCTAATAGTATCTCCATTCCACAAGGATGACCCAAAGCATAAATGCACCTCCCTAGGGGAGCCCATGGAAATAGTATTCCAAAATATTTTCAAGGATAACATGATAAAAAAATTAGTCACTAAACCATTAAATGGATAACATCTTCATCTGTTACCCATGGATACACTCCATGCAAGTTATCCCATCCACCAATTATTAATTCCTAAAGTTTCCCTATGAAGGCATAGAAAATGTAATTCCCATTGATCCTCATCCCTTCCAATACAAAAAAATATTGGAAGGTCATACAATAATTGCAACCATTATCTTTCCAATGATATTTCCACACCTTTCAAACCTCTACTATAATCCTCCTATACCAATCTTATTGATCCAACATCCACATCCGCTACTCCTCCTAAGGAAAAAGTCGAGATCACCAATACTAGTTGTGAGGAATATGAACTATACACAACACCTTTTATACTGGCATGCTCCCTTTATCCCCATTATCATGTTGGGATTCAATCTAATAATACCAAGTTTTTTAATTCCTAACTCCTTTCTACTCTTGGGCCTCATTTTTCCCATCACATATAACTAATCTAAGAAATATTTATATGGGTATCCATGTGTAATTTATTCATAAATGTTATTTTTTTTCATCCCTCATATGCCTATCATATTTTAGGATTTATTAAGGTCTCAAATTTTCTAAGTTAGGATGTTTTTTTCCTTATATTTATTAGGACTATGCTTTCGTTAGAGCTTCAAAGTTTCTCTTCCTAGTATGCCTTTTTCCCCAAGTTTTTTTTTTTCATTTTTTTTATTAGGATATAAAAATTTAGCATCTAGGAATACCTTTCATCTATTCCCCACATTCATCCCTTTTACCAATTATAATTTCATATTTTCCTTTTTAGTATCTATTTCCTCTAATCCCTACTCTTTTACCTTGGCCTTGTCAAATTTTGAATATTTCTTACTTACAAGTTTTCCCTCTAAACCTAAATCTCTAATTCCTACAATAAGTTACCTATTAGAGTCATAGTTATAACCATCCCTTTATCTAAGTACCTTTTATTTCATGTCTCTAATCCTTATTTTTTGAATTTTTCTTATGTATACTTTTCCAAGTTTAGACATGTAGGGATTCTTCTAATTATATACATGGTGTGTGGTATCCCTGAACTTGAATACCTAACACTTTTTACTACACTATCTCATCAAGATCATGAGTTCAAACTTATCTTTATGTGCATTCCTAAATGAATCAATTCCTTGTCATCCCCAACTCCCTAATAATGGTATGAGTCATGAAGCATCCATTATCCCTAATCCCAAAAACTCCAAAACTCTCATATTTAACACTATTCACTCTTACCTACCTTACTACACATTCCAAGGTGGTATTATTGACTTGTTAAGATATTCCACTTATCCAATAAAAAATTTCCACCTAGAAAAAATTGTTCATCTCAAAAGTGTTGATTCACATGTAATTATAATAATATAAAATGATAATTTTCACCATTAGATTCATCAATGCAATGGTTGAAATTTTAGCTTTGGATGGTTCTCACACTAAGTCCTAGCCATCAATAATGTGAACCACCATTAATGAAATGGATCAATTTGAACCTTTGAGTTTCCTTCTAATTATCATGTGTGGATGAAGGCATGACTTCTAGTTTCTATACATACAAGCTCCTTCCTCATCAAATGGATTGGTCATATTTTTTTCCACAAACTCTTATAGGTGTTGCACTCTATCTAGGGTTTCAAACCATGTAAATATAATTTATTTTTGGATAAACATATTTGATTAGTCACAAGGATCTTAAATTATTGTAAGTGTTAATTATGATGAAGTTTGTCCATGATAGTTTGTATATTTTTAGAATAATCTCTTAGTCATACCTAGGGTTTCTTCCTTACAATATTTTTTGGCATAAGTGTAATTCTATATTTGATGAATGTGATAGAATTATAATACGTTCAATCCTTTTAATGATCTCTTTCATATTTACATGAATATTTTTAGTTCTTTGATGGATTATTTGTTAGACTCAAGGGAACACTGAGAGGAGGGTGTGAATAAGTGTTCTACAAATTTTAACTTTATTAATCTGATATTAAAACCATTTCAACATTAAGCCAAAGGAAAAATGCAAACACATAAAGTAATCATCCACAACATTATAACACAAGGATTTTTGTGTGGAAACCCTATTAGGGGAAAAACCACAGTGGAGGTTAATCCACAATTTGAGTACTCAAATATAAGTTTTACAAAAGGGAATGCACTTGCATTTAGGAACACTACCTAGAACTCATTGCTTAATATAAAGGCTCACTGCCTTACAAAATTTTAGATTAAAACCATTTGAAGGTTGAACTGAAGTAGTACCATCTACTTATGCTAGGTTATAGTTTTGGTTAAGCTCATGGATCAGATTTTGGATCCTCAGTCTAATTTTGTTCTTCGCTCTGCTCTGTTCTACTCTCCTTTGCAATTCACAACACAAATCCATGCAAAAATGAATTCACACCACTATCCTTATGATTTTCACATCACACACTCATATAATTCACATAGTACACATTCACATATTCAAAATGATACTACCAATCTCATATATATATATATATATATATATATATATATATCTATTGTCAAGGATTTTATCATTCATATGTTGGCTTACATAAAATACTTTCCAACTGCTAGGTAAATACACCACTAATTCTTTATGTGTATCCTCCAGAGTTGGTTAAGACATAGAGAGGACCCAAATAAAAATATTAGAGCACAAAAGCATTTAACCTATTACTTCTTAAACCTCTGCAATGACTAATTCTGCCAAGTCGGCATTCTAACACAGATAATCAGAAAATTAGTGCACTAGATCTCCTAGATCATACGCCAATGAATGCGCATCAATATACTTCTCGAATAAGGTAATACAAACACCAAAAAAACTCTCTCAGATCCACAACTCAAAATAATAGTCCAGTGAGGAATTTAGATCGACATCTTTTCCTTTAATTGGATGCCCTATTCTTCACTCTATTCTACTAGTATAAACCAAAATTAGACTGTGGACCAGATGAATGACTTAGGTTGTCATCAAAGAAAACACTAGAATCCATACGCCAATAATCTCCCCCTTTGGAATTGATGGAAACACTTAGTGAAAAATGACCAAGTGTCAGAATCATTATGAGTACGCTACCAAATCAAATTTTCAAAACATAGCTCCCCCTAAGATTGATGAGAAATGTTTCACTGCTTTCTCCCCCTTTGACACCAATGATTAAATTATGCCAATAATTTACAAAACATGTGTTGATTTCTCTCCCCCTTTTTCAAAAATAGCCAAAACTTCAAAATTGATTCAAAACTTTGAAAAAGAACAATTGCAACTTGAGTTAGAAAATTATCTTGTGATTCTCCTTCATCTCCGAAAGGAATTTATTTCAAGCATCTATTATAATCCCAATGATGATGATCATTTTTTTATTCTTGGATGCCTCGTTGACAATCTTAGTGAGGGATTCTAGAATTGTAATCACTTCCTCTAGATTTTCACCTTTCCTTAGTATCTCAATCATCTATTCAAGTCTGCATTTAGTTAGGTCCTTCACTTTTCAAAAAGTTTCTACAAGTGTGTTCTTAGTGAACTAAAATTTTATGTGCTCAAACTGTAGCTCTCAAATCCTTTTCTTGATTTTACCATCCTGATCCTGAAACATATCAAAGCTTTTTCCAATCCCATTCAACTCTATTTCAATCTGCTCCAATTTCTCTTTGTATTTTCCAACTGCATGAGGCCAATGGATGCAGTATTTATAGATTTTATTAGTTGCACTTATGTATTTTTTTATCTCATTCATTTTCTTTTTAAATTTGGTAAGTGATAACCTGAATTGCCCCTTCAAATGAGAGATAACTTCACCTTCTTTGTCTTGAGATTTAGAGTTTATTGTTTCTTTTATTAATTCAATCATTTCTCCAGGTAAGATATTCTAAAATAATTTTAATTTGATCTGACTTTGCATAATATGAGAACTTAGAACACTTAGAATCATATCCCGATCATATGATGGTCTGATGGACCATAATTTGGCAATTTTTTGCATTCCATCTTCCTTGTGAATAAGTTGTTGAAGCTTCTCCTTTTTCAGGTCATCTTCTTTACTTGCTTCTAAAATTTCCTTTTTTGGTTCTTATTTGGCTAATTCTAGTTCATTTCCTGTGGATCCTCAGTTTCTTCATCAAATTCTTCATTTGGTATATCCACAATTTCCCGTTCCTTCCCTTTTCCTTCAATTATGAGAATCTTACATTCCAGAGGACTATATTCAATAGTTTATTTTTCTCTTTTCTTCTTTTTCTCCACGCCACTGAAAGAGGAACCAACTTCAAGTGATCTTACTGAAAGAGAAATACCAACTGAGCCACACTTTCCAAGTAAATTCTTAAAGAATTTTCCCAATTCTTGATCTCAATTAGCCAAGCTCTTAGAGTGTGAGTAGATTTTATTACATACCGGTTCATTTACTTTCCACACCACATCATTGATCATTGACAAACAATTCAAAAAATACATTACCAAACATATGACCAAAGTACCAAACCTGAAAGGGTAGCCTATCTCTTTTGTTAATTGCACATTCTCCATCAATTGATCCTTTAACAGTCCGTACAGGTCAAAGTCCTGACCTTCCATTATCATCTTGTGAGAGATGTAGACTGCACCAGCCAAAGTTTTTCCTTCTTTATTTCTGAAAAAATACTTTATATGATATTTTGTGCATAATGTACTTTGTAATAGGGTTCTTGATTGTTGAGATTATCAGTGCCCTTTGATCTCCAATTATTTTGGTTAGGCTTTCAACTTCTTTGTTTCAGATGGATTTCTTTCTTGGTATTTCCTTGAATTTACATAATCCAGTCAAATTCTCAATTACTTCCTTCGAAATGATGTAGGATTTATCCAAAATCAAGGCGTCGTTATGAAATTTTCTCAAGATAAATTTAGCGATTTCCGCATTCTTGAAGTATGGAAACTCATTCCAAATATCCAAATTCTTATGTTTGTCTTCTTTTAGCTGCTTCAATTTGTTGGGTAATAACATATTTCTCATGGATCTAATATTTTCACTGTTGTATTTGTCCAAATTGATTGACCCTTTGATTTGTTCCGTTCTTCCTTTCGTATTTTACGTTTATCAACCGCACACCAAATTATATGGAGAATTCAAAAATAACTGAAATACCTAATGCATTCTAAGATTTTCCACTGAATTAATTTTGCTGCTTCAAACTTCTATTGTTGAGTTCTCTCCTACTTTTCTTCTTCGATGCAAAGTGACAAATGAGGGTTCCAACTTGACTTTTATAGTTCGCACACTTGTAATAAATGATTTTCCCCTAGGTTTCTCAGATACTCTATTTTCTCAGACAGCGAGGGAAAAGTTATTTCGCGAACCTATGATTTCTTGAAATTTCCTGTGAATTTTTTCCAAAACCTTTGCATATCATTGATACACCTTTTCAATCATCCTTTGTGTTCCGGTACTAGGTACAAATAGGGTAAAAATATTTTCTTGAAAAACTCCCCCTAGGCCAATGGCCTAAAATCAGTTTCTAGAGGAATTACCGGAAGCAGGTTTTGGTGCAGAGCCATTTCCAACATCAGACTCATTCTTCCTTACCCATTTTTTATTCATTTGATCTCTTATTTCATATGTAGTCACTTTTCCTTTTCCTTTATCATTTTTCTATGTATTTTTGTCTTTGTATACCAGACCTCTTTTGCTCACATTTTTGTTTTTGCAGAATCTTGCAATGTGACCATATTTGTTGCAATTGTAACACACAGTATTTCCTTGTCCAGACCAATCATTCCATTAATTTCTTCTTGATCTGAATTTATTAGCAATATGCCAAAATATTTCGTAGGTATAACATTCAACATTTTCTTTATTGACAAAGTAGTTTGACATAGTTCTACATTCATTTGATTTATGACCAAACTTTTTGCATTTGAAACACTGACCAGAGAATGATGGATTACTTGATTTAATTTTGCTTCTACACTAAGCAGCCATATGACCAAATTTATTGCAAGAAAAAAATTATCCATTAAAATTTTGAGCATTAGGTTGTCTTACCGGATACCTTCCATCTTTTTTCATCTAATTTCCTTACTTGAAATTCTTTTGTCCTAATCTAGAACTTTCTCCTTTCTCATATCCTAGACCTCACTTGTCTTTTCCATTATTTTGTCCTTGAGTTAGCTCATCAAGCTTAACTGAACTACTCTTGAATTTCTCCTTGTATTCATTTGCAGTAGTAAGTTCATTCCTAAGAATAACAATCTATTTTTCAAGATCTTCTTCATTTTTTCTGGATTGTAGTAGCTCACTTTTTATATGAATGAATTCTCTATTTACTCTTTTGAATTCATCAGATTTTTATTTTAAGGTTCTCCTCATTCTTCTTCCTTTATTCAATCTCTTTAGTCATCTTCATCACCATAGATTCCATTTCATGTTTTAGAGTAGCATTGTCTCTAACAAGCTTTTCACATTCTTTAGTTATTTCCTTCAAAGTTTGATTTAGGTGAGCATCATCCATGTTTCTGCTCTCTTGTTGCTTAATCTAGTCACATATATCCTTTCTCTTTTCCCTAGATTTGACAATTTGATCCTCCAATGTCTGAATGAATCTCAGCATCAATAATATTTTCTTTCAATTCTCAGACTTCTTCTTTAGACTGATCAATGTCATCAAGTGCCACCATAAGTTGTTGTTGAAGACTACTAGAGTCCATTACATTCCAAGACCTACCTCAAGCTGCTAAACTTCATCCAAGGAACCAGATGATCTAATACCAATTTTTGGACTCAAGGGAACACTAAGAGGGGGGTGAATCAATGTTCTACAAATTTGAACTTTATTAATCTGATATTAAAACCATTTCAACATTAAGCCAAAGGAAAAATGAAAACACATAAAGTAATCATCCACAACACCATAACACAAGGATTTTTGTGTGGAAACCCTATTAGAGGAAAAACCACGTTGGAGGTTAATCCACAATTTGAGTACTCAAATATAAGTTTTACAAAAGGGAATGCACTTCCATTCAGGTACACAGCCTAGATCTCAGTGCTCAATATAAAGGTTCACTACCTTACAAAAGTCTAGATTAAAACCATTTGAAGGTTGAACTGAAGTAGTAGCATCTACTCATGCTAGGATACAGTTCCGGTTAAGTTCATGGATCAGATTATGGATCCTCAGTCTAAATTTGTTCTTCACTCTACTCTATTTTTCTCTCCTCTATAATTCGCAACACAAATCCATGCACAGATGAATTCACACCACTATCCTTCTGATTTTTGCATCACACACTCATATAATTCACACACTATAGATTTTCATATTCAAAATGGTACTACTGATCTCATATATATCCGTTTTCAAGGATTTTATCATTCATATGTCGGCTTACATAAAAGATAAAATACTTTTCAACTATCGGCTAAATCCACCACCAATTCTTTATGTGTATCCTCCTAATTCAGTTAAGACATAGAGAGGACCCAAATAAACATATTCAAGCACAAAAAAATTTAACCAATTACTTCTTAAACATCTGCAACGACTAATTCCACCAAGTCGGCCTTCTAACACAGATAATCAGAAAATTAGTGCATCGGATCTCCTAGATCTTACACCAATGAATGCACATCAATATACTTCTAAAATAAGGTAATACAAACATCAAAAAACCTTTCTCTAAGATCCACAACTCAAAATAATATTCTGGTGAGGAATTTAGATTGCCATCTTTGCCTTTAATAGGATGCCCTATTCTTCACTCTGTTCTATTGGTATAAACCAAAACTAGACTATGGACCGGATGAATGACTTAGGTTGCCACTAATGACAACACTAGAATCCATATGCCAACATTATTAAGCATTATTTTTTATGTGATATCCATGTTTAGTGTATGCAAATACATTACTCATAATTCCTCTGCAATTTTAGCTTATTTTTCCTTTGATAAATTATGACTCATTTATCCAATGGATAGGCGTCAATCCTAAAAACTAATGATTAAATTATGCATTAAAATAACAAAGGATAGGATATATCTTTATTGAGTCTTCTTAGATTTTATTTTGGTGAATCATGGTGTGCAAGTCCATATAATCTCAATAAATTTTATAGTAGTAGATTATTCTTTGATCTAGTAATAAAGTTTAGGGTCAAATCATAAAAATAGATAGTACTATATTTTTATTATATAAATATCTTTAGTTATATTTAAATCTTATTAAAAATTTACCTCTAGGAACACCCTAATAGGTCCAACTAATCCCAAAGTGAAGTAGATTTTATCCCCTCTTAGAAATTGGCCTTTAACCCTCCTTAGTCTATTGATGAGCCTCTATTTTACCTTACTAAATGAAAAATATCTAGTTCTAAAGGTGAGAAGAGATCTAGGATTATGGAGTAGTGGTTTTGGGATGCAACAAATAAGTTTCTTTGCTAAGGAGAAACATTATTGGTATAAGCTGGTAGGTTGTCATCTCAAGAAGATTAATGGGTTGATATTGATTTAAAGGCCCTATTGGTGAGAAGACCCAATTAAATTAACCTTGGTTGTGCTATTCACTCCAAGGATTTCCTCATTTTATGAGGTGGTGTGTTTATTTCCATAAATCTTTTTTTTTCTTGCTAACTTGCTTTTCGGTGATGATACAAGTATCATTCCATTTTGGTGCAATAGCTAGTCAAGGTACACAAATTTCTTTCTTTATTCTCATCCTAAGTCATATTTTTTTATACAAATATTTTTCTTCATGAAAAGAGTGTATTCATGTTCCAACATGAAATATTTTTATACTCATGAAACATAATGATTCCTAATATGGGTGCAGAAGTGATTGTGCACCTAACATTGAAAAGGGTTAAGATTGTTACACATTCCTCTAACCCTTCCACACAATAACTTATTGATTTATTAATACATAAATTTGACCTTGATAGTGATTATTCCCATGACTATCTTGTATCTAAAAATGCCCAACATGTTACAAAAATAGTGTTTAATGATGAAAAAATTACTTTATTGCTAATTTCAATGAGCTAGATACACATTTCTATGACCCTATCCCTTCTTACCAAGATATAAAATTCCTCACGAGACATGACGAAATAAATTTTATATTTCATAGTAGGTTTTCTAATATTAATTTCCCCCTCATGAGTATAGACCTACTAAAAGTGTGTGCATAGACATGTATTATGAGGATTTTATCCTAATACATGTTTTCTTAGTCTTGAGTACAAATTGAATAATTTTATCTTGATTTTTGAGTGGGATAGTTGTATTTAATTAGCACTTACAATTTATATTATATATCCCAATGCTAATGGTATGCCACTTTTATTGATGGTCAAGTTAGTGAGTTATTTCTACATGGCAATGGTGTTGTTAATAATGGAGAAATTCAAGAGATTGAAGTTCAAAAACTTTGTTATTCATTTGATGTCCATTTTTTTTATTTTAGGAGGATGAATCTTACATCTTGCTTGTTGCTAATGAAAAATATGAGTGCATAGGATGCATGATTTAACTAGCTTGACCAATGAAATTTTTTGTGCAAAATTTTTTTTAGAGCTTGGTTTTGGAGAAGTATTCTTTTTCTAATAAGAATTTGTAGCATCATAAATTGGTACATATGAAGAGATAACAAAGAGAGAGAACTTGGAAAATAAAAATAAGGATATTAAAGAAACATTTGGATAGATGAAGGTTAAGTTGGAAAGGGAGTTTGGTACCCTTATGGACCTTGCAATAGAGTTTAAAGGTACATTTTCTCCTCCAAACACTATACTAAGATTAACAAGGTCATATAGGACCTCAAACTCCACACCTATTATCTCAAATTCCTCTAGAAAAATACCAATAGGTGGTTCTAAGAAGATAGGCATCTCTAGCCTCCCTAAGCAATAAAGGCTCCAAAGAGAAGAAAGAAAGAAAGAGAAAAAAGGGACAAGTATATTAGTTTAGAAGAAGAAGAAGAAGAGGAAGAGGAAGAAGTAGAATTGGTCCGCAAAAGTAAATTTGAAGTCTCTTAGGAAGAGACCAATACAAAGAAGGGAAAGGAGAAAGAGAAGACCCCTTTGGTCCATCAACATAGTCCTATGAAGCTTGATGCACTATTCAGTGCTATTGTAGAGTTTGGAATCCTGAAGGATACAATTGAAATGTATCTAGATGCCAATGATGCAAATAAGGAAATAATTGAAGAGGCCATTGTCAAATAAATTGTGACATTTAATATTGGCCTAGGTAAGATAGTGAATCAATTGTTGGATGACATAAAATAAGTATTGAGTGTAAGAAGACAAGAGGAAGTTGCAGAAGATGCAAAGATTAATTTTTTTTTTTGGAAAAGATTGGTTCGTCATTATCTCATGAGGAAAAAGTTAAGTTGTCTCAGTTGCAAGTTCAAGAATTTGGGATAAAGCAGAGATTAAATACTCTTATTGGTAAAGATAAGGATGATATAGAGAAGTTAAGACTTCTTAAAGAATTGGGAGCCTCTTTGGGTGATGAAAATGAAATGCATCAAGACACATCCCTCACAAAAATAAATGAGCCTATTATAGAGCAACATGAGCATGATCATGTTGGCCCCACGGTTGTCGTTGCACCAAAATATTTTCATATTAATGCCTAATACAACCGCTAGAGTTAACGGATCCACCAGAGGTGGTAAGTCCATGTCAAAAATCCCAAGGGGAGCGCTGACCATCTACCAACTATCTCCCCCTCAACATTACCCTAGGGGATTCAAACCTAGAACCTTTGGCTCTGATACCAATTGTTGGCCCCACAGTTGTCATTGCACCAAAAGATCAACTTGCTAATGTCTGATACAACCGCCAAAGTTAATAGATCCATGAGAGGTGGTTAGTCCATGTCATGATTCTTGATGGGAGAGCTAACCATCTACCAATAGAGCATTTGCAAGAATAAAATATAACATATAACACGCCTCTAGATGGGCAGACAACTATAGAGTATATAAAATAAGATGAACAAGAAGGCCTAAAGAAGATAGAAGCTCAAAAGGAACAAACTATGCCTCCTTTGGAAGTTGAGAAGACTATATAAAAGTGTTCTAATAGTGGAGAGAAGGAGAAGGATGATAAACATGCATAAGAAAGCACAAAAAAATACATGAACCCTCTACACCCTTTGAAGATTCATTCAAAGATCTTTTGGATATGAAAATGTAGTTCCAACCAATAGTACATCTGCATAATTGCTACAAATTCCAATGCAACAAGGTCAAGTGGACATCGACAAGATCTCTCTCCTTCATAAGTTTCGGCCTGGTGATGTTTTTAATGACTCCACAAGAAAGGAGATACAATAAAATCACTAGAAAGTCACCTGGAGTTAGGATGAGGTTGTTAAGGTTTTACAAGAAATCCTTCCCAGAGTATCAATTAATACTTCTTTGATAAGTGTACAATAGTTGAAGTTGTTGCTAGATTCTTTTAAGGAGTAATTTGCAAGTCTATAAGAGAAGACATAGAAGGAAGTAGAAAATAGATTGAGTGATAAGAGGCTAACTAATGCCTCAAAAAAATGTGTTATTTCACATAAAAAGTTGCAAGGAAACTTGGAGGATGTTTAGAAGAGATTGGAGTAAGCCAAACTATTGTTCCAATTCTATTTTAAATTGCCATTAGCTACAAAAAGTATAAAGGATTAGATGGACTTAATTAAGTCCCAAATTCCACAAGCCTTAGGTGTGTATTATCTAGTCAATGATGGGGATGGAGAAACTAGAGTGATCATTGAAAATATACAAAGTAAATTATTTTAAATAAAGGAACAAAAAGAGAAAGTCACAATGCAATACAATAAGCTCCAAAATATGGTAAGTCTAAGGCTAACATATTCAACTCAAGCTTTGGACAATGTTGAAAAAGTCATGCAAAATTCAACAGTGCCTAGCTCTATGAAAGAAGGAGAAGACCTCTATGTATAGTTTGAAAACCAAAGCTACATGCTTGTTTGTGCCAAGAAGGATTGGGAGGTCACTTGGGATAGATTGGGAGGTATACCTTGCAAAATTAAAGGCAACATCAACCAATTAAGGTGCATATTTCTTTTTGAATTATACATATAATTTTTTATCTCAATATAAATTTATAGAGATTGTAAATGGTGTCGTACAATTTTTCCTTTTTGATGATGGATAGCATAGTCAAGGGGAGATTTTCTCATGTAGATATATCAGCAAGGGGATGTAATACAAATTTACTACCCTTTTCCCTTGATGTCAAAGGGGGAGTGAAACAAAGAAGTGGGTTGCCATTAATGACAATGGGGGAGACTTTTGGAATCATGAGCATGATGATGTATAGTGTTGTCATTGATGTCAACCCATTGTAGAATTGATGGTGTATTAGTATGAATATAGTTTGGAGAAGACCAAGTGTTTTTTGGCTAAGTCCCAAACTGAGATAGTGTATTTTTAATGTAAAAAAGGAACATTTTTGCACTACCTTGTCATGTAGTTTCGAGGTAATAATGGTATGTATTGACAAATTCTATATCTAGAATTTCAAGGTTTTATGTCCTCCATAGCAGAAGATATTAATAAAAGAGTATGAGACAAAGTAGAGGCAGAGTTATTGTTGTAGAGTTCATGTTGGAATGTATTGAGCCATTTTCATACACATGCCCCATTGAAGGCGAGGGCCCTCTTTTTCTTTTTCTTTTAATTTTTTTTCTGTTTCCTTTTCCCCTTATGGGATGGGTCCTTTAGATTTTGGATTACTTCACCTTTTTGAGATTTCAATGATCACACTAATGTTTGGGGTGAATGTATTTTGCAACAATTGGCCTCATGTTTAACATCTAGAATTATCAAGACTCTTCAAAGTGTCAAATGGGTCTAAGATTGGAAAATCCAAAACCCTTTAGATTCCCCAAAATTTATAACTTTTTAGAGAATCCATGGCTAGGCGGATTCCTTGAAAATGCTTTCATCGCTAAATTAAAGACACTATGGATTTCCCAAAAACTCCACCTTCGTGAATTTCATGACTGGGTGGATTACCTGAAACTTGTATCATTTTTGAATCCGGGTTTGCTTGGATTCCTTGAAAGCTAGGTTTTCATGAAAACCATCTCTTTGTGGATTACCCGATGTTCATGGTGTTGTCTTCTAATGTGATTTATTTCACTTTCTTGGTGGTAGGTTACCATTAATGCTTTATTTTGAGTCGTTTTATAACATAAGTTAAAGCCATTTCATTTTTCATTATTTTATTTTTATGCTTGAAGATCTTTTGAGTGCTTGGGTGTATTGAAACTGGGGTTTTAAGGATTGAGTGTGTGGGTTCCTTTGTGATCATCATTTAAGGTTTCCAAGGTGTAGATTGTAAATTAAATTTTCACCATTTGAATCACAAGGTAAGGTCTGAACCTCGTCTATTCATTTTTGCAAGTAAATTTAAGCATTCATTTAAAGGGTTATCTTGCTTTGGATTGTGTTTTTATTTGCATTTTGTATTGATTATCAAAGTCATGAACTTGAAATTTTTTTTCATATAGATTTGCACATATATTTTCAAAGGCTCGCATTATTTGACTTGGCATTAATTTAGTTTATATTTTAAAATTATTATTATCGTATTTTCATATGCGTTTGAAATATTAATTGATAAACTAGGGTGTATTTTCTGGTCATGGATTTAAGGCACTCTGTTAATTTCGGATTGATTGGATATGAGTTAGGGTATCCTTGAAGTGTGTACAAAAGTTCATTAATAAATAACTTGGTTTCCCTCATATTAATTTAAGATTACTACATGTGTTAATACTAAAGCCCTAGGTTATTTTTCTTTGGGTAATGTAGTTGGAAACATTGAATGATTATTCTCACTAATGTGCAATGTAGTAGGGTTTGTTATTGATTTGATTTTTTATTACGATTTTGTAACTCTAAGAGTCAAATCCTGGTAAAGTGGAAAATTTAGAGGCATGGTTATCCAAATATAGATTTATTGCATAATCCTTAAGAGTTTGTAAATCCCAATAGGTGTCTCTCGTTCACTAAGTTTGCATGTCTTATAAATCAACGAAATAAGATTTTTGTAGAGTATGTTATCCTTTGGATTCCCTAAATAATGGTTTCATCGTGTAATCCTTCGATACATGGAATCTTTGAGACTTCAATCTTATCACTAAATCCTCACTTATTTGGATTGTCTGAAGACTTATATTTTTGCTAATTCTTCAATGTCTTGGATTCCCCAAGTTTCACTCTTTCATGAAATCCACACCTTGTTGGAACTCTCGATGCATTATTCTTCACAGAATTCAAAGACCTTTACATTTCCCAAAAATTTGGCTTTTCAGATTCAACACCTACTTGGATTTCCTAAGACTTCATGATTATCATTATGTTGAGTGCCATGATGCCATCTCAGTTATGATTTTTTCTTCCAAGGTTGAATCTCAGTTGTTAAATGTACTTGAATCATAAGGGACATTACATAATTCTTGATGATTACTTTTCTCATGAAATGATATGTTTCTTAGAATCTCAGTATCTATGAATTTTCTAAAGGACACTTTTTTGCAAAATCCATCGAGGCTTATATTCCTTGAAATGCTATGAGGGGTCAAAATCCCCAAAATCCATGACATGTCTTAGAACCAAAGATTTGTATAGACTCTATTATTGAGTATTTAGAGCTTGGTCTTTTGAGTCTAATGATGAATAGTGAAATGTTAAATATTGCCTATGAGATATGATGATGATGCAAACACTATTATGATGTAATGATTAAATTTTTAATGCATCTCAAGTGATTATGGTGTTTGGTATAACTAGATGCAGGTAGAGTCTAGCAAGGCCAAGGTTACTAAGGGAAAGACAACTGAGCCAATGAAGGGGGATTTTTCCATGGAGGATAAAATGAAGTATGACTTTAAAGAAAGGATCCTAGAGTCCAAGATAGTCTCTTACTGGGGAGGAGTTAGAGATAAACATATGGGACATTTTTATTATGAGGACTTCAAGTAGAGGATGTACTATAATGCTCCAATAGAATTGGCTAGAAGATTAGTGAAGACTAGATCGGCACAAGAAACAATATTTCCTCCATCAGTCCAGTGTCCAAACTTAATTATGGAATGTGCTAAGAACTATGACTCAGATAGAAGGGTGATATTGGGTCCTTAGGGTAGAATAATGGAAAATCCAACAAAGGAGTCCTTCGCAGAGACATTTGATATTGTTGCACACAAGAAGCTAGTGAATTTCAATATAGACACAACAAGGAATTTTTATACTGATGATCCTAAACAAGCACTCTAGATAATAAATGCTTCATGGATTGATAAGCCTAGATCCCATTACTCCAAGTTGCCAAAATAGCTACATAGAACTAATTTCAAATAGGAGTACAATGATATGATCACTCTTCTAAAAAGAGTGATGGGATTGGAGAGGACTTCATGTTTGAAGACTGTTTATTCTATGTGATAGCTCAAATTGAGAAGGAGTAAACTATTATTGGGCTGGTCTGATTAGTGATAACCTAGATAAGAAATTGAGAGTTGTGTAGGAAACCAAGAAGTTCACTATGAATTCTTATGTGGTCTACATGCTTGCTAGATATTAGAAGTACAAGAGGTTGAATTGAAAATGTACTATTGGAAAAGATAGAGTATATGACATATACCCCCAGCTCCATCTATCTACCTCAAATTATTGGAGGTTGAATGATTCTCTTTCTATGTACATTACAAGAATAGTGCAAGAGGCACTACATATAAGGATTTCCACTGATGCTATGGAGTTGATTAGGAAGTATGGATATTGGTTCCTCTAATTTTCTAAGTTTACATATATCAGGATCCAACGTAGCCTAAGATACCATACAGGCTCCCACAATATACTACTGATAAGGTGGTGTTGCTAGAAGTGATAAGGCAGTTAGTTTCCTTTAATCAAGTTTTCAAAGGTATGCATAAGATTGGAGTTGGTGGGGAATTCCCCTTGACAATTAGTGGTTGTGAGGCTTTTATTTCAATCCAAAGTGCCCAACATTTAGAAACTAAAATGGCACATCTTCATCCGCTCCTTCATTCTACTAGGGATAAGTTTGATCCATATGGAGTATTTCAAAAGGAAACATCTAGGGATTATAGGCACAAGGATGACATAAAAGACTATTGGGCCAATTGCAAAGATGAATTTGAAGTCTTCAAAGGGAAGATTTCTAGGTTGTCATTGAAAATGATAAGATTATATAAAGCTGTGCAAGGGCCAGATCAAATTGAGGATGAGGAGGAGGTCATACAATATCATGACTATGTGCAATATTAGAATAAGCCTCTACCTCGAATAAATTGGGTTGAGGAAGAAGTATTAAATTTGGATCAGATTAATGCATCTGTCATTAGGTACTCAAATCAATGGGTAAAGAATAAGACATTAGATATGGAATTTGATGGGATAAAGCCAACATATGAGTTAATGGGAGATTTAGAATCCCGATCTTCCTCAGAAGATGATTTAGAGAAGAAAAAAGAGAATGTTCATGCTACTCATGTAGAAGAGTTAGAAGAAGAAGGACCATTGGTAATAAAGAGAAGAACTAGAGTGCAATCTAAGGCTAAGGAAAAAGAATCCAAGAGAAATCCAATGTCGAAGAAAAGGAAGCCTACTAAAGTAGCTACTAATGAAACAAAAGAAGTTCAACCCCCTAAAAGAAGGAAGTTGACCAAATGAGGGAATAACAGTGCTTCTCCTTCAAAGAAGTAGCAAAAAGATAAAGGGAGTGGTGAGAAGCCACAATAAATTGAGGAAATAATTGATATAGATAGTTTTGGAGAGAAAATTGGGGTCTACACTAGGAAGGATTCTCCTCAGACTAGGATACCATTTCTTAATTTGGAAAATTTGGAGAAATTAGTTGAAGAGCTAGATAAAGCTGCAAAGATGCCACAATCTGATAAGGATGAAGTTACAAGAGAGGTAACTAGAGAAATATACCCTCCTAAATCACCCCATCAAGATATTCATTCTGATAAGGAAGAAGAGGATACAAAAAAGAGTGCAATGGAGCCTTCAAAAGAAAAAGAACAAGAATTAGATGATGAGGAGCCAAAGACTCCCAAAGATGGAGACATTAGCAATCTTGGAGACAAACTTGAGAAGAATGTTTCTGAAGTAGAGAAAGAAAAGGAACTAAAAATGAGGAGGCATGTTGAATCACCAAGGGAGGAGAATGCATAGGAATCAGGTGAAGAAGATGTAAACAAGGATGAGGAGAAACCTCGGATGAATAAAGAAAAGAAGAAATCAGATGACCTCCAAGGACAAAATAGTCCTCATATTGATATAAATATAGAAGAGTCAACTATTTCAAATTGGTTAAAGGAGAGCTTGAGGCCTAAGCCAATGATTGTTGAAGAAGCAGTTCCTAATTGGGAAAAATTTCTATTAGGTCTAGGAAAGACCAAGGACAAAAAGAAGGAAAATATAATCTCCAAAATTGCAAGGGATGAGTCTAACAATCAGATATTGCATATTACTACCCCTATAGCTAAGAAAATCAAATAAGAATTCACTCCTACAGACTATACCATGAAAAAAATCAATTTAGGACCATCTACGAATAAACAAGAGACAAAATATTTGAAGGGGTTTGTAGCTGTTGTCTTAAAAAGATTAGATAAAGAGGTTCAAGTTAAGGAAATTTTGAAAAATTAGGTTAAGGAATTGTAGAAGTATATCCAAAATCTTGTCAAGAATTTTCAAACTAGAACATAGGCAGGTGCAGCCATTTACCTATTATATTGTCTAAAGATTCCATAAATGAATTGGAGAAGATGAAAACCTTTGTGCAAGTGACTCAACAATGAATAAATGGGGTATATCAGAAATTTGTTGTGTTGATTGAGGATATCTTGCAATTGCATGAAAATAATTTTTATTTTCAAGATGTTGTACAATAGGTAGTTGTAGAATGTTAGGCTTGTGATGACAAATCCATGGTTAGGTTGGCGAAGGTAGTAGAGATTCCCAAGGTCATGATAGTGAAAGAGAATATCCTTACTTCTAAGGACATAGATAAGCCTAAGGAATAGATTGAGGCTTTTAAATTTAAAATGGAGATAATGGATAGAGCCTTAAAAAAATTTCCTAAGATGATGAAGGACCTGGGTGATATTAATATTGGCTACATATTATTTCAGGAAGAAATGATAGGCAAAAAAACTCAGTAAAGAAATCCTAAATTTTGATAAGTTAAAGCAATGGTTGAAGGAAGTGTATTCTTAGGTTGAAGATGGAGCTATTAGAGAAAATAATTTAGAGGATACAGTCAAGTACATCATTGTTTTATATAAATATTAAGAGATGAAGATTGAGTGGAGTCAGATATTAAAAAAATATGAAAGTGAGTTGGGATCAATTTCTTTGAGGCTAAAGTTCATCCCAATCCCTGGTCAAGCCATCCTCAATTAGGTGTTACATAAGTTTCAAGAATTTTACAAGAATTAGAAAATGGGAAAAGAGGATGACTAAGGCATATACCTCAATTTTTGTGCATACTACATCAGAAAACTAGATAGACAAGTCGATTACCTAGAGAATAGTTCCAGAACATTTATTTAATATTAATGTATCATTTGGGGGCACAATTTTAAATAATTTGTTCTAAAATTAAATGGGAATTAAATTTTATAAGGCTGACCTATATTTGGCACCTTGATTTAATGTTGTTTAGGCTGACCTATGTGATATAGAACTCTATAAATATGACATCTTTCCTCATTGAAATATTGATTATAGAATTGTTGCAAATTTTGGTGAAGTTAATATATGAGAAGACATTGGCTTGGTGATCCTTTCTATGTTATTTTATCTATGTGCATGGTTCCTATGTTTCAAAGCTATTTCAATTGTTATTTTCAAATTTAGTTTAGTTCTTTCATGTTGATGATAAAGTGTTGAAGGTGTTTGAGGAATCTTTGGTCCATACTATTGATGGCTTGTTGATTGTAAGTTATTATGTATAGTTAGTTTGGGTTTGATCTTATTATTATAACTCAATTGTGGGTATTTATACATTTCATACCATTTTGGGTGTATATTTGAAAGCTTCACAATCTGAAAATCTTACATACCGTTGGAGATTGCACTATTTATGTTATACTATAGATTTCATCTTGGTTAAGAGGAAATTGGTTATTGAAGATTGATCCACCTTGGATATTGCTTTATTTTCATGATTGCACTTAGTTTTTAGATTAGAAATCCCTCTAAACCTTAATCTTTTGATATTTCTTTGAGATTATTGTTAGACTAGGAGAAAAGAATAATTGAAATTACTATATTTGATGAAAGTATTATTTGAAATCATAGATCTAGGAAAATTCTTGTTAGGGTTTGCATTCATTTTAGATTTTACAAAACCCTTATTGTTGACCTAAGAGTGTTAGTCTTTGTTTTACCATAAATTCCCCTTGTGATTACCAACATTATTCATCATCACTAAGTTTTTTGTGCATTTTCAAGACCTAACATTGGACATCTTGTGGTTGTTTCTTGAATTTTATGGATATAAGTCACCTTTCAAGAGAGATAGAGTACTTGTACTTTATCTATGTTGTGCAGTGATAAAAACACAATCAATAGACTTAGCAATAGAAGGAGGGTCATTTGAATAAATTTGGATCAGATTAGGTCATTCTCTCATCAAAGGTTTTATAGAGTCACCATATCTACACTAGATAAGGGAGAGTTTTAGGAGTTAAATACCCCTACCAAGGTTAGAAGAACCAAGAAAGGGGAAGCTTCATCATCTATACTACCAACTCAACCTCCCACTCTACCTTCTCCGTCATCCACATCACCTATTCCTTCATTTTCACCTCTCATTCATCCTCAGATCACTGTATCTCAGCCATAGGTTATATTAACTCAGTCATTATTACCTCCACCTCTCCCAATGGCCTAGTTAGCTAATAACCGATCACCTTTATCATTTAATGACTATCATGAGATGCCTAAAAATATTGAAAACTTCTGCTCCAAATTCCATACCAATGATCCTCACATGACAGATGAAGAATACATTAAAATCTTCCAAACTACTATTAAGGACAGGAAGATTGAGAACGAGGATGTGGCTTGCAATCTTTTTTCATACTCATTAGGTGAATAAGGTTTTTACTGGTACATTCACTTACATACTAGCTCAATTACTACTTGGGGCATATGAAAGATAATTTTCTACATAAGTTCAAAATTCCTGTTAGTCCCACTAATTTGTATCAACAATTCATGTCAGTTAGGAGGGAAGTCAATGAGCCAATAGGTTCCTTTAATAATAGGTTTCATTGTGCTTACACTAGATTGTAGCCCCCATATGTTGTTGATGATGCATCTGTTAGGGTCGTGTATTATGTTGTTTTATACAATCTTACCTCTACATTAGTTCAAAGGATGCATCAACCCCTAGCCATCCTCGTGGATGCATATACTAAGGTAGTCAGGGAAAATATTGACTTAGGACAACACTTAGTAGGACCTTTTCCTTCATTGGGACCCACTACTAATCCTAGGTAGATTCAGGGATTGAATCAAGCTTTGACCAACTAAACACCCTTGAAGAATAAAATCCCCCAATTACTATTAGTCCCACATCCAACTCCACCATTGATTTAGGCTCCACCAGTTCCTAGCTATCTACATAATTCAAATGCATATCCTTAGCAAACCAAGATCCCATCATATTTGAAAAATTCTAAGGTCCCTTCCTACCAACAAAATTCTTCCAGAATACACCTTGTTTATCTTCAAAATTTTGTCCTTGCATAGAAAAACACAAAAAAGGAGAATATATGAGCTCATTGAATAGGTAGAGAAGCTAACTACAGAGGTCAATTATCTAAAAAATAATAACAATCAACTGTAAGCTTCATAAAAGAGTATTCAAGCTAATTACTGTTGAGATAACCATAATTTGGGACAAATCTCTAGACAAAATTTTGAGTGAGGACAAGGTTTTGCGCGGATTTTAAAAGGAGACAAGCCCCAAGGAAAATTAGAACTTGGAATATGAGGCCTAATAATGGAGGATTCCCAACACCATTGGGTCCACCTGGTTATCCAAAAAAACTTCAAGTGGGGTATATCTGGTTGAGGCTACATTATCCAGATGGTGTAGAATCCATCAAAAGAATAAGCATTTTGAGCTTGACTATCTAGAATTCGAGGTTGCTACTACAATATCTCAAATGGAGGTACAACATGATATTGTTGATGATGGTTCAAGTGGACATGATATCATACCTCCAGAGTCATATAACATTCTTGGTTTTGAACCAGGTCCCTTTTCCCAAAGGTGAAGAAAATCTACCTAAAGAAGAGTTTGTTGAAGATGGTATCAAGATAGAAGATGTCTACAATAAAGAGACTTTATCCCAGTCATTTGAGGATGGAAATACTATTGGAAATGGTCCTAGGGATGAAGAAAATAAAAAGGAGGAATAATTCTAGATGTTCCATTAGTGTTCCACACCTTACAATTTACGAAATAGGTAGACTGGAGGACCTTTCACTACCTCAATCCCACCAAAAAATATTTGTATACCTCTAGATCCTAATGCAAGAAATAATCCTTCCTATCCAAAGGTTCCAACACAATATCTCACCAAAGGAGGGAAATCTGATTCCATCAAAGGAAGACCGATAGATCAAACTGAGAGTAGGCAATCTAAATTTTATGTTGAGCAAATGGGAGAATATGTTGCTAAGGAGCTTAAAAAGGTAAAATTTGGTCTTTTTGATTTTGAATTATTAAGCATACCTACAATTAGGAATTTTTGTTCAGATATTTGAATGGTTCTACACCTTCTAAGCCTTGGAAATTTTCTATTGCAAAGGTCACTTTCAACACTCCTAAAAGTGAACTAGTGATCAGAGAGATTGTGGGAAAGGCCCAAATCCAACAACCAGCTAAAGATCAAGCCAAGCAATCATCCAAGGATCAAGCTCAAGTGAAAACTAAGGAAAAAGGGAAGGATAAGGATAAAAATCAAGTGGATTGGGTGGATACTCTGGTGATTTTATTCCAAGAAAAATTTGAAACCCCTCCTTTCTTGCTTACTATTCATTTATTTGGGAATAATTTGCACAATTGTTTGTTGGATTCTTGATCATCCACAAATTTCATGTCATTTTAAATATATTAAGAATCATCACTCTCGCTACCTCTAAATGAAATTTCGCTCAACTAGATAAGATAGAGGTGAGTATGGTTGGAGAGTTAAATAGAATTCCAATGCAAGTTGCATCAGACCCAAGGGTTCAATAAATGATCAATATGCAAGTAGTAATATTCTAGATACTTATGGGATGGTTCTGGGTAGAGAATTTATAACGACACTCAATGGTTATATCTCTATCAAAAACTCACATATGTGGCTCCCATGGAAAGGAATGACTAATCAAATTCACATTGAGCATGAGCCAAGGGTGTGGTTTATGATCATTGAGTATAACAAGAAAAAAAATGAGGTGTTGTTTGCAAAGACTCAATTGGGAAATTATGTACCTATTGCAACTATAGATGAAATGAAAGAAATAGAGGAAGTTCTGATGTTGCATGATGCACCTAAAGATTTAACTGAGCTTCCTAATAGTACTAAAGTAATAATCGAATTTGATGATGAAGACCAGCAAGTTGATGGTAATATCAATCTACTTGAAAGTTTCTAGGAGTTTATGAAGAAATACACTCAGGATCAAGTCAACCTGGGTGGTAGGATAGACTTTAAGGAGCTTTTATTACCCATCTGGTGTAGAGTACATGATGTATCCCATTCTAAGTTTGAATGTTTCATGTACCAAAGCATTGTTGATGAAATTAAAAGACAAATAAGTCTAGCAACAATCAAAACTAGTGGTCAAAAAATTCAAGATAATAAAATGGTGAACAAAAAAATATGAAAAATGATCCTTTGCCCAAGGAAGATATATGTACAAAAGGTGTATGCCCCACCAAGTTTTTAACTCTACACTTTAATGGTTCTAAATAAAAACAAGGAGTTGGTGCGAGCTTTGAATTAATCAATCCAAGTGGTAAGACATTTTTTGTAGCACATAGACTACAATTCCATTATACAAATAATGTAGCAGAATATGACACATTGTGCATGGATTGTTAATGGCTTTGGGAAAGAAAGTTAAGGTATTACTATGAATGGTGTTTCTATACCTAGACAAACACGAAGAACCAACATGATATTAGATCAAAATGCAAGTAAGAAGCAACATTCCCCTTGAGATTAGATTGATACATCAAAATAGGAATAAAATGAAGAACAACAAAATAAAAGTAATGAAATCCTATTCAAATGAGAAAAATTCCAATCCCATGGGGGAATTGGTGCTATTAATGTGTAGGAAATGGCCCTTTCCAAACTATTTAGTATGATTTTATGAGGATCTTGATTCCTTGATGAACTTGATACAAAACTATGAAATTCAAAATACAATGGATGAAGTTGTGAGTGAAATTGAGTATAGTAAGCTTGCATGGATTGTGGATGATCAATTCAATAGGAGAAGCCCTATATTTATAGATTTGATGAATGGAAGAATAAGAAAAATGTATGAATATGGGATAAAAGACAAACCAATGAGAGAAGAACACTTGTCCACATGTGATTGGATGAGGAATGAGCACATTTTTTTGAATGTTCAAATAAATGCAATTAGGTGGAGTTTGAAAATAGTGAAATGACAAGTTGGAGGGAGAGGAAAATGGAGTAAATGCCACTTGGCTCAATGCAATGGACATGTAAGAGGCCTTTAATACCTTGTTGGATATACTCATCCCTTTTGGAGGGCTTTTCAAATTTGAAGAATATTCCCTTTTGATGTCAAGTTGAGGGAAAATAGAGGAATTAATAAATCAATTAAATTGATTTATTGTGCAAGTTGCAAAATCTAGAGGATTGGAGTGATTAGGATTAGAATTAATCTTGATTTGATCAATTTAGATGAATATTAGTTGATTTGACAATTTGATTTAGATTTTAGGATTTACATAAATCAAAATGAGATGAATAATGGATTTATATTTAAAATAAAGATTTATTTATTTAATCAAAGGGGGATGATATTAGATTAAATCGAATAAAGATTAATTTATTTAATTCAAAGAGATGACTTTAGAGATTTAATTAAAAGAGAGACTATAGGTTTAATTAAACAAAATGGTTTATTTAATTAATGGAAGAGAATGACTTAATCAGATAAATTTGATTTATTTAATTAAGAGAGGAAATATGATGAATTTAATCAAACAAAGATTATTCAATTAAATTAATTGGTAAAGGAGATGATTCAGCATGAATTAGTGTTAGTGAAATCAGGATCAAGTTTGTAGGATCAATCTATATATTTTTTCGTGTCTACATTTTGCCCCCCCTCTTTGAAGCAATGAACTTGTTGTGTTGGTTCAAAGAATAAACTGTTATGATCAAAATTCAAAAATTATTTGATTTTTCAGATGCCCCACTGCTGCCCTAGCAAGAAGGATTATGCTAGTATACTGCCCCTCAAGAGATGGACAAAAATTTGGATTTTTGGGTGATCTCGCAGAAAAAGAGGACAAGTTGCCCCACAGGTCCAAAAATGGTCTAGGATGCCAAAAAACATGTCAAAACGCCAAAAAAGATGCAAAACGGCACTGGGTCAGGCAAAAATAGGTTTATGGGTCCAAAACCCTAGCTAAACGGCTAAATTAGGTAAAAAAACCCTAATTTTTAGGCTTAAATAGACCCCAAGGCATCACTTTCAAACCATTTTCACACTTAGCCTTTAGAGAATTTTGTATTTTGAGCTTTGAGCTTTGATCGAGATGGCACAAAGATTGCTTCCATGACATGTATCAGAGCGAGTACGAGTGCATCAGTGGCCAACCAGTCCAAGACCAGTGGTATGTACTCCTTCCTAAACTTTTGATTTCAATTTGTTACGTGCATTTAATAGGTTTAAAGTCAAATTTGAGTCAATCGGCGCTATATAGTGTCGTTGAGAATGCAAAATCAGTGTCGCATGGCCTCAATGTGCACCAAATGTGCGAAGAGCACTGTCGTGAGCCATTTTGGAAATTAGGGTTTAGGGTCAAAGTCGGGTGCATATGAGAAGTGCACCACCACGAGTCAATTTGAAATTTAGAGTTTGGGGGAACGATCAAACCGCACCGCCCTGGCGTAGTTTGGAATTTGTAAACTATGTCGCAATTACAAACAGAGCTGCATATGTTGCTCGAATTGCGAAATCTCAAGGCGCGATCTTAATTTTTTTTTAAACTTGACATTGTGGCTATTTCCTATGTAGGAGGACCTTGGGATATTACATTCTTGGGAGCATAGATTCCCAGTGCTTAGTAGATTAGATGAGTTATATGAGTTTCCCCAAGAGCACCTTGAGGAGATCAAAATTTGGTATATAGCTTATGCTCGTCCAATTTGGACACACTTAGGGATGATGACAACCCTAGCAGAGAGATGTCACAATGAGACATCTTCATTTCACTTGCCTACTGGCGAAGCCACAGTCACTCTGGATGATGTTTGGTGCATCCTGTGGTTGCCCATCCATGGAGAGAGGGCTATCTATAATGTGGATGTTGGGAGGGATGCCTACTTTGAGGTCATGGAGCTCAATGAGATTATTTTTTCTAAGGGACAGATCAACCTTGAGTGATATAGGGGCATAGTGCCCACGTTTAGACTCATTGTAATAGCTATCATATCAAGGCTTGTGGCTCCAGATCGGTGGGGCCTATACTTCAGTCCAAGATGGGGGATAGCATGGGAGCAGATTATTTTCTATAAGGAGTACCTTGCATGGGGGCCAACGATGTTGGTGTCACTTTACAAATACTTGCATAAGTTCGCATATCTAGACAATAGGGCCATTGGGGCCGATGTTACCTTGTTGCATGTATGGGCCTAGGAGCACATTGTAGTGCTTCACCCTCAGGTCATAGTGGTCGCCCTAGAGCTGGATGATCCAATTGTTTGGCGATATGGAGGGGCCCATATCACTTTTACTCACATAGGGGTAGGTGGTATCACCCATTGGTGGAGGGTCATCATTGAGATGGAAGTGTTCACTTGGAGGCCTTGGCTTGGCATGGGTCCTTGGTTTGACGATATACAACAACTATTTTTTGCTTGGTAGGACAGATTGATGTAGGGCCAAGAGCACACCAGTATTGAGAGATACCTACCAGACCGAGTAGTTGGACAGTTTGGAGATACACATGATAGTCCTGATGACCAATATGTGGCCATCTTTTCTCATACTACAAGGGAGACTACATGGGAAAGATTCATCCTAGCAGACGAGGGAGTTACATCATTCAGACAGTTGGTGGCTAGACCATGTCCATATGATTAGGGACAGGGGGATGCAGGGGTCACACAAGCCTACAGAGATTGGTTCAGACCACCCCTCAGATTGATAGATCTAGGTGCAATGCCTGCACGGTAGAGGCCTAGAGGTAGGTCATCCAACCAAGGGCGAGGATAGGGATGCAAAGGGGATGGGGATAGGGGAGGAGGTGGGCCACCTCCACACCAGCCACATCAGACACCACCCCAGGTATAGCCACATCAGACACCACCTTAGGATCAGGCACAGTAGACACATCCTAGAGACGAGGAGAGAGAGATCTCACAGTAGTAGCCACCATCACCGCCCCGAGCACAACCAGACCACTGAGATGCCTTGATTCAACAATTGTAGGCACAGGTGCAGGTTCTCACAGCCAAGAGGGACTAGGCCAGATAGTAGGTCTAGGCACTTACTACAGAGATAGACCAAGCTCGATCTAAGCGGGACCAGGAGATAGGCTAGAGATGGTAGCTTGAGAGTACAACCTCTGCATCCCAAGGTAGGATAGTGTCCATACAAGCATATCGAGAGGTTGTGAGACAAGTTGAGTTTTATAGGCTTCACTATAGGCAGGCAGTACTAGTAGAAACTCAGGTGCAAGAGTATTCCCAATAGATAGGGATGAGCCCACCCAAGGATCATGGTGAGAGACATGCAGGAGAGAGCAGTAGCTAGTAGGGCTAGTTCCCCATTTTGATCAGAGATAGTATTCATTTTTTATTCATGGGCTCCAATTTTTTATTGCCACGATTGTATCATATACCTTGATTTATACACATTTGATCCTGATCTTGTACCATGATAGTTACTCATTTATATATATATATATATATGAGACGGTTCGATTTATGAGATGTCCTACTTTACATATGCATGATGGATGGATGCATTTAATTTCCTATGTCTTATGATATGTTGTGATTTATCTTATGAGATGCATCTATTTTATGTTGTGCAATATGATGTATGTTTCTATTTGATGTGATGATGTGATGCAACGATGATGGATGCATTTCTTTTTGTATATTTTCCATGCATTTTATGGTGACGATGTATGGATGCAATCATGATATGCAACTGATTTTCTACATTATGTCTTAAATGGATTATGTGATGTACCATGATTATGAAATGTGTAGTGATATGCAGGTGTATATATTTTTGTTTCCTTTTCTCATGCATTTATGGAGGATATATGATATAAAAATGTGATGCTTGTATGTAATGGTCTGCAATGATTCCTATAATGCAATGTCACATTATGAAATAATGTTGTATGATAAGCAATTATTCCTAATGATATGATAATATAGTGATTTATGATATGTGGTGATATGATATGTGATTAATGTAATGTATGATTTGCTAATGCCTATGTGATAATGAATTCAATGTGTTGATACGAAATGATTATGTATGATGCGAGATGACCTATGAGATGCCAATGTTAATATGCAATAAAATAGTAATGTCATAAATGATGTAATGCACATGATTATTATAAGATGTTTTATGATACATAATGGCAATATGATAATGATGAAATGATAATGACATGAAATGTAAATGATTATTATATGTAATGAGGTCATTATGATGTAATTTAAATATGGATACATAATGAAGTTATATGATATGTGATTATGTAAAGGATGAGTTAATAATAATATAATGAAATGCAAATAATAGTAATGAATCTATATGAATGCATCTATGTTTCCTATATGATATGAATTATGTTGATGATTGGTGGATGCAGGGTGGATGCATTGATGAAATGTTTTTGAGTAACTATCATGGTACCCTGTTAGTAGGGAAAGAAGACAGAAGAAAGAAGACCCAACAAACCTACCTTATTAATGATGATGATATCAGGAATTGGGATTTTGAAAGGGCCATTTACTTTATGTTTGATAATACACATAGGTATGATGCATCAAGGTATTAAGGACTAGGATGGTGTTGTACCTAGTGTGATGGATTTTGACTTGATAATCAAATAGGAGTACTCCTATTCACACTTGACATATGGAACCTTATTTAGAATGCAATTCAAATATTCTAAACATATGAGACCAAAACATAGAAAAGAAAGCCTTCCTATTTGTTCAATAAGACATTTAAAACACCTTCCCTACAAACCAAACAAAGCATGCATGATGAAGTTATTTTATAAGAATATCCAACAATCACATTAGATAAAAAGATAATGATCATTTCCCCATTCCTTTCTCTCTAAACCATTTTGATTAAGCATCATCGAGAGGTCATTGGAATGAGCACAAAATAAGATAAGTCAAAAAGACCAAGATAAAGTAAACAAGCAAGCAAATGTTCTTCATACCGCTAGCCAAGACTATACTACGGTGATGCTTGATGTTGATGTCCATTGTAGGAAGGATGCATCCTAGGACATGTTGTGATCAGGTGATGATGAGATTGATTGGATGATAAGCTATTGATATTCTGAGTTGGTTATCTTGTTGACATACTGACCTAGACTTGAGACTTTAACGATTGAGCTTTCACTTTAGAACCTACTAGACATGCTTCCGATTGAATTACCAAAGGATGAAAGTGATGATGATTTATTATGAACAGATGATTATTGTGGGTGAAAGTGAGATGGGACAAATGCACCATTTTGGGTTTTTCAAATTTTTGGATGTTTTTGATGTTTTGAAATGTTTTTGAGGATGTTTTGATTTTCGGATTTTCCAAATGTTTTGGGTTGTCTGAGATTTTGACCAAGAGACTTAACCTAAAGACCTATCCTAGGGGTCTCAGGAGCTGATCAATAGATTAACCTTGCCTACATTATACACACAGAGACCACGTAGTTTGACTGGCACAGACTTGATTGTTGATGAGATAGATGGACAAATGGATTGTCGTTTTATTGTGATGGACACCTAAAAGACTAACCTAGGGTGTCTCAGCAGATGATCAAGATCAACCTTTCCTACGTTCAAGCTCAGAGACAATGTAGTTCGGTTAGATGACTCACTTTTTGAGATTTTTGAGATTTTGATATGATTTGAATGTTTTTGGATTTTTGAAAGGATTTGTGAATTTGTTTGGATTTTTTAATTTTAAGGAAGATCACAAGAATATACATGAATTTGATCTAATGTAGGTACAACAACATGCCCCCAGCATGATGTGATAGACTACTTCGATACATGTAGGACAAACTAACCTTAGGAATATGCCAAGTAGTACTAGGGTGGATCATGATACGAACACAAGATCAAGCTATGGTATGGATGCAGATGGATGGTGGAAGGGTATATGGAATGTAATGGTAAGTGTGCAGAATAAGCCGTGAAGATCCTAGTGGATGGAGAGTGCTTTATTTACACAAGGCACCTATTTTTCATGTTTTCACCAAGGTACTTGTCCAAAGCACCACCGAAGTGGTTTTCACTAGAGGAAAATTTTTTTTCTATACTATTTTCAATCATTTTTCTGATTTTTTTAGGATTTTGGATTTTTTTTTTTTTTTGTATTTTTGGTTTTACCCTTAAAAGATCAGGCATAAAACTTTTTAAGGTGAGAATTGTTCATGGGCTCTTATAGAGGCTCCCCTTCGGGTTTTGATAGCTGGTATGCCCCTGACTTGTAGCTTGTGATGACAATGAATGGTCCTAGCTAGTTGGACTCAAATTTTCCCTTGCTCTCTAGATTTGGCATGTTCATATGATTCTCCTTCAATACTAGCTCGTTTACTTGGAAAGGTTGCCGCTTGATTTTCTTGATGTAGTTGTATTTGAGGCAGTTCTGATAGACTTGCAAGTGGTTTAGGACATCCATGCACCATTTTTCTAGTAACTCTAGCTCATTGAGTTGTGAGATTCGATATTCTTCATCTGTAATGAGATTTTGTAGTGATATCCTTAGGGATGATATCTCAATCTCAATGGGGAGGATCGCCTCTGATCCATAGACCAGAGAGAAGGGGTCAGCACCTGTTGGCATGTGGATACTGGTGCGATAAGCCTATAAGGTGGAATTCAACTGTAGATGCCAGTCTTGACCAACGTCATTGACTATTTTCTTAAGGATCTTAAGGATGGTTTTATTGGTAGATTTTTCTTGGTCATTGCCTTGGGGATAATATGGAGTGGAAAATCGATGTTGGATGTTGAATTTTTGGCAAAGGCCATGGACATCCTAATTTTTGAAAGGTGTCCCATTATCTGAGATAGTGGCTTGAGGGACACCGTATCGACAAATAAGGTAGTTCAAGATGAACTTAGATATCTATTTTCCCATTATGTAGGTCATGGGAATGGCTTCGACCCACTTCATGAAATACTTTGTGGCACTAATGATGAATTTATGGCCATTAGATGAGGTGGGGGTGATTTTACCAATGAGATTGAGCCCCCACTATGAAAAGGGCCAAGGTGTGATAATGGGGTGAAGCTCCTAAGTTGTAGAATGTATGAGGTCCCCATATTGTTGACATTGTAAACACCTTTTGACATAGTCATGTGCTTCTCTTTCCATTGTAGGCCAATAGTATCCTATCCTCAACAGTTTCTTGGCCAAAGTCATACCGCTTGAATGTGAACTACAAATGTTGCTATGTACCTCAGTTAAAGCAGCCAGGGCTTCTTCGGCATTTAGGCAACGTAAAAAGGTCCCTTCAATGCTCCTACAATATAAGGTATCTCCTAAGATGATGAAACGAGATGACTTTTTCACAAAATCTCTTTTGAGGTTCGGGTTTATGTTAGCGGGAAGGACTCCTATTCTCAAGTAGGTGTAAATGTCATGATACGAGGGATCACTGGGACCAACGATTTTGCACACAAATTCAAACTCTAGTACCTCAAATGGTGGTACAGGAAGCTTCTCTATGAGGAATTCCTATTTTGGGACATTGCGCAGGATCTCTAAGAGTGATCTAATGGTTTTCATTATGTCTGTTGCTTTCTTGTTTTCTCTAGGTAGCTATTCAAATGTAATATCAATGAATGAATCCTTAAGGCTTTCCACCAATTTCTTGTATGGAGTCGGCTTGTCATCCTTTATTTCATATTCATTGTTTACTTGGTTGATTATGAGTTGTGAGTCTCCATATACCTTAAGAGTCATAATCTGTCATTGTACTACAATCCTTAGCTCTATGACAAGAGCCTTGTACTCTACGATGTTGTTTGTGCATGGGAATGATAGCTTGTAGGATTTAGCTATGTAGTCCCCTTGTGGAGTGATGAAGAAGACTCCCACTCCTGACCCATGTTGTGTGTAGGATCCATTGAAATACATCTTCTAGTGATTTTCTATGCTGAGACTGTAGATTGATTCGTCGGGGAACTCCAAGGCAAGTAGATTTTTCTGCATATATAGGTGCTTCTACCAGTTGATATGTGATTTCTTGTCCTTTGATGGCCTTGGGTTCAACATACTTGATGTCATCCTCAGTTAGGATCATAACCCACTTAGTTGTCCATCCTGTGAGAGTTGCTTTGGAAAGTAGGTATTTGAGTGGATCTATTTTTGCAATGAGCTTGATCTAATGTGCTAGCATGTAATATCTGAACTTTTGAGCTGCAAACTCGACTACTAGACAAAATTTATCAATAGGTGTATAGTTTAGCTCATGTCCTACCATGGTCCTTCTATTGGATATTTATGCCTCATCTTCCTGGCTTGAACTTCCATTTTGCCTTGAAGCCTTGTTTCTGGCCTTTACCATCATACCGCTACAAGCTTTCCTTGGTGACGTGGTTGTGTGGTTTACCACTTTACCAGAGGCCACCTTACTTGGTCTAGCAATTGGGCAGTGTTACCGCCTTACCGCAACAATCTTCTTCTAGACTGGTGGTGGTGCAGTGAGCAGCGACAGTTGGCATGGCGATTATCGCCATACCTCAGGGGTTGCTCAGAGGTGGCAATGTAGTGTGGTTGGCAGCGTGTTGGTAGAGCAAGGCCTTACCACCTTATCACAGGAGTTGCTCGTTGGTGATTTGGTAGCACAGTAGCAGCTAGCAGTTAAAGGGTGGTGGTTTGGTGACTGTTACCACTTTACCATGGATGGTGCTCGAGGAAGTCACGGTGGTTGCAGTGGATGGCTAGCGGTTAACAAATGCAGTTACCACCATACCGTGGGCTATGAGATGTCTCACCGTGGTGCCATGGTAAGACCATTGGCGGTCACTGGCCTACCACGGGGTGGGTTGGCGGCCACTGCCCTATCGTGGGGTGGCTTGGCGGCCCCTGTGGTAGCACAGTTGACTGTTAGCGGTCTGTGCTGGGGGTCATCGCTTTGCAGCAGGTGTCTGGCGGTTGAGGCCTAGTAGGGCGGGGCGATCAAAGATGGAACTCGGGTGCACTTACCGCCACACCACGGGGTGGCCCATTGAGCTCAATGGTAGCATGATGAAGACAAGGGTGAGCTCGGACGAGCTCACAACCATACCACGGGGCAGCTCGAATAGGGCTGCGATAGCATGGTGGAGAGAAGGAATGAGCTCAAGTGGGCTCACCACATTACCATGGACGGGTCAACTGAGCTCGACGGTGACATGGTTGGAGGCTGAATGGTCAACTTTGGCTCACCGCCATACAATGATGGTTGATTGGATTCGGTGCAGTTGCATAGTAGATGGCAGAGGTGAGTTTGGAGCTCGGTCGACTGGCTTGAGCAAGTTTGACCAAATTTCAAAGGCAGTGAACGAACATAAATGCAACACATGGTTCAGCGTTAGGATGTTGATTGGCTAGGTGCCAAAACAGTGATTACAGTTATTGTTGGTCTAGTTTTCAGCTGAAGACTAGACCCAATTGACGCAAGGAATTGAATGCCTAGGCAGCCTGATGCAAGAAGATCTATCAGTGTATATCTTGAGGACAGTTGATGATTTGGACAGGAAAAATAGGTCAGTGCACGGTATGAGATTAAGTAATCTTGTGTGCTCATAGAATAAAAAAGAGCGAATAGAGAGAGAGAGAGACAGAGATAGTGTTCAAATGGTCTTGACTATGAACACTTTGTCTCTTAGTTCTGTGAACATGTGAACCTGTGGAGGCCATGTCACCGGGCTGACCATCAGGTTGGTTGTGACAGTCATTTGTGAGGAGCTGAAGGGAATCTACATGACATGTCATTCAGGACATTGTAATCATGTGAAGTTTGTATTTTGTGTTTCCTGTATATTTCTCCAGATGAACAAGATGTGACTCCTATATAGGCTATGAGCTTGAGATTGTATTGTAACTCTTTTTTGTTGCTAAATAATATAATGGATCGATCTTTTGGAGTGTGGGATTTTTTACCTAAATTTTTTTTCCCCATGTATATTTGTGTGTCTTCATGTTTGTCTTTCAAGTTGTTAGATTTTTCTATCTTGAACCTATGCTTGTGTTGAATCTGTTATAAGTTTTTCTTTTACTTCTCTCAGAGGATCAATGGGGGATCAACTGTGCCTGCTTCTTCTTTATGGCATAGTTGTTTGTGTCTTTGAAGTGATAAAAATTAAAATCACTAAGGCATTGCTATCTTAGACATGTTCTATGATGACAAACTGACTTCGTATCCCCAACAAGTTGTATCAGAGCTAGTTGAAGGAGGTTGAGGCTTGATGATACCAAAAAGTGGTGTCAAACCCTTCTCCTGGTTACTAGAATTCTGGGTATTTCTCCTGTGTTGATTTCTTAGCTTGGCAAGCTTGAGGAAATCTGGAGAAATTGATTGGTTATTGATCCTTCGATGAGTGGAATTTCTTGCTTCTTTGATTCAACACATAGTTTTGAAAGACACTAGAGATAACTAGAGTTGATTGTATTGTGGTAATATGGTCTAAGGCTCCTAGCTCATAGTAAATGTTCCTGATGCAAAGGGCATGAGATGTGCTTGTGGTTGTGTTGCAGTGAAGCGTGGTTTCATAATGGGTGTCTGTGTGAGAGGCTCCCTGGCGGTATGGAGTTGTGCGCTTTTGTTGGGTGTCTTGACTTAGCACTAAAGGTAGTTTCTCTACTGCTTTGATTGCATGGAGGCTATGAAGTTGATCCTGGTGGTCTGCAACTTCTGAATAGCCTGGCTCTCTCATATGCTTGTGCATGATTGTGCTTTTTGGAACTGTTCTGAAATGGACTTGTTGTTTTGTTCTTACCTCTCTCTTGCACTCGCATGTTTCATATTCATGTCTTTGGCTCTGGAGGTTTTGTGTAGATTTTCCTAAAAAATCTATCATGCATTTTCATTTTTTTCATTGTTTTGGTTAACCGTGATGGTTGTGCGTAGACTCATGAGTCATCCAGATGAGCAGTGAATATGGAGATGCATGGATGTTTTATAAACACTCTGGTTTTACAAGTTTTACATGGTCAAGAAAAACTTGTGGAGTGTGGAGCTGTTGTTCAGCTATTTTCTAGACCCTGGCTTCTGGGGTGTGACTAGATGAGATAGTTGCAGTTCAACATGGTTTGAGGTGTTGTGTTGTCTTCTCTGCATGAGAGTTTTGGTATGTGTTTTCCATTCAAAATTCTTGTGGTGTTTCTTGTTGGTTTCCTATACTATGGTGCTGATCTAGTGTTTGAGTCAAGTTGTCTACGTGGGTTGTTCCTTTGTTTATCTCATTTTTGCAGTTTCCAGTACGATGATAGATTTGCAGGTTCATTGGTTGCATCCACAAGTTGTGCAATTTTGTGGGTTTTCCTTACCTACATGTTTGTTGTGATACAACTCAGGAGTGGACTATCAATATCCACGAGGTTGTAACAATGTGGTGCAAATCAATTAGTTGGCCTTTTCTGTGGTCACTTGTGCATTGGTGTGGTTGTTTTGAAATGAGAGGATGGACAATGTTGGAGTACCTGAATAGTTAGTGATGGGGACTTGTAGCATGAGAACCACGATGTCATGGATAGCTTGTTGCACTATCTAGTGTAAGATTTTGATAGTGATGGGGTGGTTGGTCATGGTGCTTGGAGAGCTTGGTGTCACAGTTCAGTGGGAGCTTTAGCAGTGACTATGGATTCATCACTTGGTGGTGAATGATCTTCTTTGGTGTTGCAGATGCTTCTTGAGGACTCTTAGATCCTAATGTTGTAGAAGAGTTCTTTCGTATCTGCATGGTCACTATTTAAAGGTGTGTGACATCTTGGATCCATGGAGGACCTTGGTAGTCTTTTGCTGAGATGTTGGTTTAGAGTTTGTTTTTTTTATGTCATGGTATACTCTTTCTTGTGCATTAGAGTTTTGGAATGTTGCTTTTCTTTTGAGACCACGGATAGTTCACTTGAAGCATGGTATCTCCTAGGGGGGATGTGTAGATCATGGTGTCATGATAAGTTCCTATTCAGCTAGTTTGGAGCTTTGATAGTGGTTTGGTGTTTCTTTATGTTTTGAGTACTTTAGTCATATGCTGGTGGACTTCATGATAAGTGCAATAATTCAGCTTGGAGTTAGCATGAAATGACAAGAGCCAGTGCTCATGGATGCATGGAGAATAAGGTGAGGCTGGAATTCTTTTGAGAATGTTGTTGTTACAACTGAAAGTCTGAGTAGCCTGCACCTTGGTTGAATGCGAGTTCAACAGAGACCATGAAGGAGAATGCTCTTGGTTAAGTCATGGTGGCTTGTATATCTTGGAGGAGCATCTTTTCTCCTTTTCTCGATCTACTTGATAGTGAAGTTTATTTGAAAGGTATTTTCCCATTATAGCTTTTAGATATGTGTTATACTTTATCTTGCATGGATATGAATCTTGAGTTGTTGTGAGATTCTGGAGGATTCATAATGAAAGGTGGATAGCATTGTGTATCATCTTGTGCTTTTGAGGACTGATAGGAGATGGTTATATGGGTTAGTCTGATCTTCTTTGAGATGCTTACATTTTTTTGGATCTTGTTAAGGATTTCCCTTTGGGATGTGAAGAAGATCATTCTTGAAACAATATCCATTTAGAAGTGTATGTAGGAGGATGCTACATGTTATGATTTGTTGTTTCTCTCTTTTTTGGTCTTTTTTCTTCCTGATTGTTCATTTGACTTTAGATGTTTGTGGAGCAGTGGTGTTTCCTTCTTCAATAAAATATGGAACCTTGGAAGAATGTGGAAGACTGTTGAGAGAAATGTTTCTTGCAGCAGGTGGTTGCACGTTGTTCATATCAGTGTGGATGTTCCTTGGAACTACATGGTTACATTTTTCTATGTGCAGGATTGGTGGACTTAGTATGCCTGGATAACTTATGATGATGCTTTTTTTTCATTCATATGGATAGTACCTTTATAGTGGAGTACCTAGATGTGTTTGGTCTTTTGACTGGTTGACACATGGTGCTTGTTTTTGCTGTTGTTGGGTTGGTTGTGTGATGGCATGAGTTTACTGATCCTCATACCTTTGAGGTATGGGTGATTGGATTAGCATGAGCTATGGGTGTTGGTTTTTCAGTCGCATGGGTTTGATCAGTTGGATGGGGGTAGTCAACTTTATGGTTGTTGTTCTAGCTGGTTGTTTTATCTTCTTTTGGAGTTTTGGTTCTTGTTTTTATGTTCACATTGTGCCTTGTTGTTTTTGTTGTGGTGCTTTTTTTTCCTGAAGGATTTGATGCTTGTGTTTCGAAGACTGGTTCATATATGCCTTGGATTTTTCCTTTTCCTATGTTGGATGTTTGGAGTTGTAGCTTGAGATGGTGGAAATTTTTTGAATTTCGTTGGAGGAGTCTTGGTTGGAGCATGGTAGCATGGATTGGTCCTTTATTCACATTTTTTTGGAAGAAGCTAGTAAGACTTTGTCAAGTGCAAGATTTTTGGATATTTATGCCTCATCTTCCTGGCTTAGACTTCCATTTTTCCTTGGACCCTATATATGGCCTTTATCACCATACCGTTGCAAGCTTTTCTTGGTGGCACGGTTGTGTGGTTTACTAGTTTACTGTGGGCCACCTTGCTTGGTCTAGTGGTTGGGCGGTGTTACCGCCTTACCAAAATAGTCTTCTTCTAGACTAGTGATGGGGTGGTGAGTGGCAAGAATTGTTGTGGTTATTACCGTCATACTACAGGGGTTGCTCGGAGGTGGTGAGGTAGTGCGGTTGGCAGCATGTTGGCGGAGCAAGGTCTTATCCCCTTACCACAGGAGTTTCTCGTAGGTGGCGCGATAGCGCGGTAGCAGCTAGCGGTTGAAGGGAGATGGTCTGGTGATGGTTACCGCTTTACTGCAGATGGTGGTTGTGGTGGACAGCTTGTGGTTGGTGAATGTGGTTACCACCATACCATGGGCAGTGAGATGTCTCACCGTGATGCCATGGTAAGAATGTTGGCAGTCTGCCTGGTGGTCACTACCCTACTGCGGGGTAGCCTAACGGCCCCCGTAGTAACACGATTGACCATTAGTGGTCTATGCTGGGGATCACCACTTTATCGCGAGTGTCTGGCGATCGAGGCCTAGTAGCGTGGGGTGATCAGAGATGGAGCTCGAGCAGGCTTATCACCATACCGCAGGGTGGCCCGTTGAGCTTGGCGGTAGAACAATGAAGACAAGGGTGAGCTTGGGCGATCTCACCACCATACCATGAGTTGACTCAGGTAGGACATCAATAGCATGATGGAGAGAAGGAATGAGCTCGGGTGGGCTCACCACATTATTGCGGTCGAGTCGACTGAGCTAGGTGGTAGCGCAGTTGGAGGCCGAATGGTCGACATGGGCTCACCACCATACCACGATGGTTGATTGGACTCGGTGCAGTTGTGCAATAGATGGTAGAGGTGAACTCAGAGCTCGACCAATTGGCTTGACTGAGTTTGACCAGAGGTCAAAGATAGTGAAAAAATAGAAATGCGACACGTGGCTCAATGTCAAGATGTGTATTGGCTAGGTGCCAAAAAAGTGATGACAGTTATTGTAGGCCAAGTTTTTAGCTGAAGAATGGACCCGATTGAGGCAAGGAATTGAATGCTTAGGTGGCCTAGTGTAAGAATATCTGTCAGTGTATATCCTAAGGATAGTTGATGACTTGGATAGGCAGAATAGGTTGGTGTAGGGTATGAGATTAAGTAATCTTGTGTGCTTGTAGAAGAAAAAAGAGTGAATAGAGAGAGAGACAGAGATAGTGTTTGAATGGTCCTGACTGTGAACACTTTATCTCAGTTCTGTGAAGATGTGAACCTGTGGAGGCCATGTGGCTGGGCTGACCATCAGGCTAGATATAACAATCATTTGTGAGGAGCTGAAGGGAATCTACATGATATGTGATTGAGGACATTGTAATCATGTGAAGGTTTTTTTTGTGTTGCCTATATATTTCTCCAGATGAACAAGATGTGACTCTTGTATAGGATATGAGCCTAAGATTGTATTGTAACTATTTTCTATTGCTGAATAATACAATGGCTTGATCTTTTGGAGTGTGGGGTTTTTTACTTGAAAAGGTTTTCCCCACGTATATATGTGTTTCTCCATGTTTATCTTTCATGTTGTTAGATTCTGCTATCTTGAACGTGTGCTTGTGTTGAATCTGTTATAAGGTTTTCTTTTACTTCTCTCAGAGGATCAATGGGGGATCAGTTGTGCCTACTTCCGCTTTATGGCATAGTTGTTTGTGTCTTTGAAGTGATAAAAATGAAAATCACTAAGGCATTGTTGTCTTAGATGTGTTCTATGATGACATAACCAACTTCGTATCCCCAACACCTTCTAATGCAATATATAGCTCTCTCCCTTCCATTTTTATCATGCTAGGCTAAGAGAGTGTTGACGGTTGTCATTGTTGCTGATATGTATAAGATCAATGGTTTTCTTGGAATCGGTAGCATTAAAAATGGTGGTGTGAGTAGGTATTGCTTGATCTTGTTGAATACTTGGTCATATTTTTCATCCCATTTGTATGCTACCCCCTTGTGGATTAGATGATAATATGGGATTTGTTTGTTCACCAACTGTGCTATGAGCCGATGGATAGACTAGAGTCTTCCCTGTAGGGCTCTTAGCTGCTTCAATGTCCTAGGTGCTTCCAATTCAAGTATTGCCTTGACATTGGTGGGATCTACCTCAATTCCTCTCATTGACATGATATACCCTAGAAGCTTTCCTAATTTTACTCTAAAGACACACTTCTTTGGATTAAGTCAGACCTTGTATTTTTCCAACCTGTCAAAAATGGAACTTAGAGTTTATATGTGGTTTCATCTTTTCCTTGATTTAACAATATATTGTCCACATAATCTTCCATAGTCTTATGAATCATGTCATGGAATATTAATTTCATAGCCCTCTGATAGGTTGCTCCTGCATTCTTTAGCCCAAATGGCATCATATTCCAACAGTATGTTCCCCATGGACAAGTGAATGTTGTCTTGTACTGGTCTTCATTTGCTATCATGATCTGATTATATCTTGAGAATCCATCCATTAGTGATAGCATCTCATGTCTGGTCATCATATCCATGATCATATCAATGTTGGGAACTGGAAAGTCATCCTTGGGACAACTTTGTTCAAGTCTTCAAAATCTGTGCAGATGTGGATGCCTCGAATAGGCTTTGAAACAGGTACTAGGTTTGATACCCACTCTGGATAATCAATTGATCATATGAAACCTGCATCTAGGAGCTTCTGTAATTCTATTTTAACCAAAAAGGCTATCTGGAAATGCATTTTCCTCAGATTTGTCTGACAAGTTTCACTCCAGGATATAAAACTAAGTGATGAACTACCACCTTTGGATCAAGCCCGGGAATTTCAGCATAATTCCATGCAAATTTTACCTTTCTTTCTTTTAGGAATGTAGCTAGGAGTTTTTATAATTCCACAAGAAGTGACTCAGCATAAAATGTTATGTGTCGTAATCATTTTGTTCCCAGGTTGAATGGATTGCATTGTTCTGCTAGGATCGCTAACTTTTCTTGATGAAGGGAACTAAGGGGAAGATTGAATCCTTCATCCTCCAATACCTCAGAGAGGTTTTTACCATTGGATGCGCCCTTTATTTTTTATTTTTTTGGGTCAGAGAGTGCCACAGTGTGGTTTTCACTCAAAGACCTTGAGATTATTCTCAATTTCTCACTTTTGTGACTGAAGGATTCAATCATCTCCCTGTACTAGGCTTGAGTATCCAGCATGATGTCAAACCTGGCTTTTTGATATCCATGTGGTACTGTATCTTGCAATACCATGAATTTTGAGAGCGCCTCATCATTTTTTAACGTGTCTAGAATAGGTGGTCCATGTTGGTTGTAATTGATGAGTTGGCTATAGACTAGGTTTATTTCATGGTTTTGATAGTCCGACTCAAAAGATAGGGTGGTGATCATGAGGAAGGAATCTTCAAAAATCATGGGTAAGCTAGTTATCGTATCCTCATCATCACTACTACTACACACATCGGTTATGTCAAAGGTAAAGTTGTCTATGACTCGACCTGTAGATACAGGTAACTAGACATTGGATTCCAATAGCTGAGGGGAAGTCTTGATTGCTTTAACTAGGGGACTTCTACCATGTATGGTTACACTCGGAGGGGTACACCCAAGGCCAAGATTCTTCATGCGCTTTTCCATAATGATAGGTTCCAATGGGCCATTGTTTTTCTTTCCAAGACTTTAATTTCTATTATAACCCATGCCCAACATTAATTGAAGTCCTCTATTGGAATCATCCATAGGAAGGGTTGGTATAGGTCTCTCCTCTTGATAGAGGATACTGGATGCATCTCTCTCATCCACCACTTCTCATCCTAGATCACCCCAACTTCTGAATTAGGAGGGATCCACTCTGAAGGTTTGAGTTGTTGTATTGGCAAGCTATGGTTGTCCATGGGATCTAGGGGATTAAGGTAACTCCTCAACCACAAAGGATCCCTTCTTCATTTTGTATCCCCCACATCCATTATCTTGAATTATAAGCTTGATGTCAGATATGTCAGAGATGGTGGGTGTCTTTGTCCCAAAAGTGGAGGCTATGTTGGATGGATCTATATATGGAGTTGAGGGACCTTTTTCATTCTTTGGGACTTGGGGGATTTTATATTACTTGGCTTCCAGGTTCTTGCAATAGGTGAAGGGCTCAGGATCACCGTAGATTGTGACCTCTTGATTTTGGTATGAAAACTTGATGCATTGGTGGAAGGTCGATGCAACTATTTTCATCCCATAGATCCATGGATGCCCCAGGAGGATGTTATAAGGAAGATTAAGGTCAAGCATTTGATAGGTGGTTTCCATAATATCTGGCCCTACTTGAATAGGGAGTTGGATAGTTCCCTGAGACACTCTTTCTTGATCGCCGTAAGCCCTGATTGTGATACCCTTTCCTTTTTCAATGGAATCTTCAGATAATACCAGATTCTTAATGAGTTTGAGTGAACAGATGTTGAGGTCTCCACCCCCATCCACCATGACCCTTTTGACCTTTTTTTTGTGAACCAAGACTTCAAGGTGGAGTGCACGGTTGTGAGATGGTTGGGTGGGGAAGTCCTGATCAAAAAAATTGAGGATATTTGGGGTGATAATGTTTTTTACCATAGCTTGGAATTGCTCTGTATCGAGGTTGGTAGATATGGTAGATGAACCAATTTTTTCTCAAGGATTTCCCTATGGGTAGATGAAATCTTCAATAACTCCATGATGGAGATCTGCGCAAGGGTTCTTTTCAACTAGTCTAGGACATTGTAGCTATTAGGAATGAATTTCTAATTTGAGGCGGATGTCTTACATGGTTGTGATGCCTTGGAAATGGTGACCTTTCCACCAAGTGTGGTGACTCCACAATCAGATTTGGCTCCCTTGATGCTAACAATAGTGACCAATTCATCAAGGAATGTGACAACTCCTTTGTACACGTGGTTCACATTACCATATTTTTTTTCCCTCTGTTATTTCCTTGGTTATGATCTGACATCGGATTCATGTAAATATTTAGATCTTGATTTCCAGCTAGTTGTTCCACATTTATGATTTTATCATCAATGAGATCTTGGATGACATTTTTTAATTTCATGCAAGTGGTTGTTGTGTGCCCCTTGATTTTATGATAATCACAAAGGAAATTTTCATTGTATCAAGGTGGTTTCACCATGGGCTCTTGATATTTCTCAAAAGTGGGGATTTTAATGAGATTTTCATCTACCAATTTCTTCATGATGGATTCGACTGATACCCCAAGAGTGGTAAAATTTCTCTTGGGGGGATATTTGTTTCATAGAGGTGGTCCCCCTTGATTATTTAGATTGTTGATTTTATTATTGGGAGGTGGTTGTTGTGCTACCGCATTGGTTTGTGTGTTTTTGTGGTTGTTGTTTTGTGGTTGATGATATGTTTGGGCATTGTTCTTTGGAGCACTAATCATGACCTTGGTGTCAACCACACCATCATTGGTGACATTCCTATTTTTCACCCATGTAAAAGGTTTCTTGTTATAGCTTGTGGATGGGCGATTGTCTTGATGTTCAGGATATGTAGGTGTACCCCCTTGTGTGATAAGGGCCCATTCAATGTTGAGCACCTTGGGGATCAATTGGTCATATGTGGTGATGCACTACATCTTTAGATGAAATGCCAAGGTTTTCTCAAGATTGGTGATGATGGTGCAAATTTTTTGCTCCTTTGGAATGGCCCACTTTCTCCTAATATGCTTATTGATGTATTGCTTGCAATTGTTCCTGGTATTGATCTTTTGCTTGCACTTGTTAAGCTTGATATTGGGCTTGAGCTTGAGCATGTGCTTGTTGGGTTGCTTGTGCAGCCTCGGTAGGCTGTGCGGCTTGAGCTACTTGTGCAGCTTGGGCGGCTTGTTCTTGTTGAAGTAAAGATTGAGCTTGGGTAGCTTGTTGCACTTGTTGTGCCACTGATTGTGCTTGTGCTTGTTGAGCAGCTAACTGTGCAACTTGTTGATTATGGATTTTTTGAAGTGCCTTTTGATAGGTGGCCTATTGAGTTGCTTGCAATAAGGTGTTAAATGAGTTTTCCATATTAGGTTTCGACGGTGGATTGGGAATATTGTTGACTGTTGTGATGAGAGGAACTATTGCATTGATAATTGGGGTTTGATTGGTGGATGGCATGATGGAGATGCTTGGTCCTTGGGAGACCATGTTTTGAGATACTTGGGGAATGGTAGATGATGTGTTGATCACTTGGGTTGCTTGAATGGTTGCCACCTGTTATTGCGATATCGATGGCAAGATGGGAGGATTCAATATGGTGTTTTGATTAGTTTCTTGGATTTTTCTGATTTATGATCGATAAAGGTGGGAATGGTGGTGTATTCCATTGGAAAAGTGATGAGGAGGAGGGATCGAGGATTCCCCACACTCCGAATAATTCACCCTCTCCTTGTGAGATCATGGGTAGAGAGGTTTGTGTGTTGAGTGGATATGTTGGTGTTGCGTGAAAAGAGGTTGGATCAGTGGGATCATGAAATGTAGGCAGAACATACGGGTGTAAAGGATTCACCAAGACGGATTGATCTAGTATGGTGTTTGTATTCAAACCTCGATTTCTCACAAGGGGATGTGTTTGAAGTGCATGAAGTAATGAGCTTCCCTTGTTAACAATAGGTTGAGTTGGAGCAATGGATGATGTAGTTTGTGGGATGCTTTGAGTGACGCTTTGAAATAGAGATGTGGATGAGATTGGGGGCATGATCCCAAGAGGCCTCTCTATAATAGTGCTTATTTCATAGTCGGAAGGGAGTTTGGCACCTTATTTTGCTAGCTCAAGCATATATAAGGATGGATTGAGCCTCAACATGGCGTTGACAATTTTGTGAGTCTCGGGATTTTGAACCAATTCAATTATTTCATCTTGTGCCATTCCTGATACATTGTTGGTGTTGTCCTCCACTTAACCCTCCTCTTGAGGATTTTGTGATAGTGAAGGAATATTGGTTAGGGGATTGCTCGATCCAACAAGATTAATTTTAGGAGCGGTTTGGCTTAGATCACTCGAAGTTGATGTTTCTTTGTTGATTTCCATGTTCTTCTTGTGTTGTGATCTAGTTTGCACCATAAAATAGGGATCAATTTTTAAGAACATGCAAGATGAACCTCTAATTCTTTTAGATTGCTCAAACTTTAGGCACACAAAAGAGAACTAGGATAATTAAGGATCAAATGATGGGGATGAGATAAATGGAAGATGGATGATACGAATGATTGAACTCTTGGGAAATCTTGAAAGAGATGCTAGACTTTTAGGAATTTGATTAGATTTTGATTTGGTTTGATTTAATCAGAAACTTGGCTTGATTGGATTTTGATTTGGATAGTGAACTCATAAACTCTAAGAGGTTGGATGTTGTCCTAGAGTAGAATTATACACAAGATGATAATTTGACTATGTGTGTAAAGAAGGATTCATCAAGACACCCCTACTCAAACAAGATGATTTTAAGTTGGTTTTTCTTTTTGATAATGAACTTATAAACCTCAAGATGTTGTATTTTATCAAGAGGTAAATTCATTCACAAAGATTGATAATTTGATCCAATATGTGAAGAAGGATTCATCTACACATACCTAACCAAACAAGATGATTTGGATTTTCTAAAAGGTCTAGCATGAATGATGTTTTCAAGATTTCCAAGAGTTGTTGGTGAGGTGATTTTTTTTATTTTGATGTTTTGAGGGATGGATGAGAATGATGATTTTGATCCTAGATTAGACCTAGATAAAACTCCTTTCTACAAGACCTCAGTGTTGAAGAACATGCTTTGTACTTCCTATGTAAGAAATGCAAACCTTTGAAAGAGACTTGGATTTTGTTGGCAATAAAATTCATACAAGTTAGGATTTTTCCTTGAAGCTTTCTTGTAAAAATTATAAACCAACCTTTCTCTAACTTCGTGAAGCCTTGAAATATGTTCTTCATGAGCTTTTGGACTAAGACTTCTGAACTTTGGTTTTCATATTTTGATCTTTCGGGAAGTCATTTGGAGGAACACATGTGTTGGGTTCAATTGTTTCTTATCTTTTCTTAATGACTTGTTTTTACCAAAAAATAATTCTTGATTAGGTTTTCAAACTTGATGTCTAATGTCCTAACTTCTTCTCATCTCACAAAGTCCATTAACTGGAGAATTGAGGAAATTAAGGCAAAATTTTCCTAATGTTGACTTTACTAAGAAAAAATTATGATAAAACCCAAGTACTTAGATGCCTCTAAGAATGAAATCCCTAGGGAAACAAAGAGCACTTGAATTAGTCAAAGGTATTTGCTTCCCTAAAGGGTTTTAAATTTTGAGGATCTTGTGAATGTTTGTTTTTCAAATCTTTTGAGATCCAAGCAAAGTGTTATGTTTCCAAGAATATGCACAAACCTAGGATGAAAAGAAAATATTTGTTGGGTTCCTAATTGGATGAATCCAACTATGCTTACTCTTAGCGGATGATTAGATGCTTGACCACACAAGCTCCCCCTTACAATGCACTTGCTTCTCGGATCAGCCAAGCATCAATACCCATTAATCTTCTATGGCATACTTCTCATCTCTACTAAAAGTCATAAGAGTGTGGGGTGGATTCAGAATGACCGTTCTTGCACCAACAAATAGTTAAGGATTTTGGCCTTTCTAAACAAGGGGTTTTAATGCAAGCATTTTGTTTGTGGGGGACCATTAATGCAGTAAGAGACCATTGATGCCCTTCTTTTCAGAATGATCCTCGTGATACTCAAACTTTCCTCGAGTACCCACACTTATATACCAGTTGGAAGTCGCTTGGATTTAGCATGTTACCGGCTGGGTCATTCCCTTGGGGTGAGTAATTTTCCCAACAAGGAAGACCCTCTAAGATAAACAAAAGTGAGCAAACATATCCGTAGTTCAATCATTATTTATTGAGAAACAAAGAGAGAACACTCGCGATATTCTCCACTCACACTTGCAGGATTTGTTCAATTTTAGGCACCCAATTTGAAATGTGGAGGTAATCACTTATACAACTCAATATCACAAAAAGGACTTTTGATTCTCAAGATCGCTATAAAGCGTGAGAGAAGTCCATACATCTTTTTGGATGATATTATTTTGTAAAATAGATTACAAAACATGAAAAGCACCAATTCATTTTAACCACAAAGCAATAGTATGCATCCTTTTTTAAGAACCAATTTGGAAGTGTGATATTTGTTTGTTCATTGATTAAATCCCAAAACCAAATCTAGTGAGTTTTCCTATGATTCTTTTTAACCTTTTGTCTTGTTCTTTTTAAGCGCAAACTAAATTTAGTAATCCTAAAGCACAAATGTAGAAAATCCTTAAGAGGGATTATAATTTCTCCCTAAAGTGTTTAAAAACACTAGATACAATGTGTTAATGATAACATGCATAACCTTTGGTCTTCATTTTATTTCCTCACTTCAATCAAGCCAACCTACAAAAACTAGTTAATACTGCAAAAATAGAGATTGACAATGAGTTAGAAGGCCAAATAATCAAAATGGAAAAAAGCACATGTCAAAAATAACCAAAATTCTACCTTCTACCCAAGTACAACGTCACAATCCATGGGTGTGACATAGTTTGCAAAGGTCAGTGGCACAATATAGCACCACTGAAGATTGAGAGCGGCGCTCTATAGAAAAACAGTGATCGCATTTGCGGCGTTGTTTGGCAAGCAGCTCTATTTGGAATATAGAAAACTCCTGGCTCAATTTGAAATTTGAATTTTATTGGCGGAAAGAATCCAGCAGTGGAGTTTGGAATTTGGAGTGGCGCAATATAGCGCCACTTGACTAATAGCGGTGGAGTTCCCTGTAGACAGCAAAAAATGTATAAAAAAAAAGCACAAAATTTTGGAAAAATTTGATGAATTTCTATAGATTCGCCCTCCTTCTAGTGCCAAAACATGAATGGTGTTTCTATAACTACACAAACACAAAGAACCAACATGATATCATATCAAAATTCAAGTAAGAAGAAACATTCCCCATGAAATTAGATTGATACATCAAAATAGGAATAAAATGAAGAACAACACAATAAAATTAATGAAATCCTATTCAAATGAGCAAACTTTCAATCCCATGGGGGAATTGGTGCCATTTATGTGTAGTAAATGGCCCTTTCCCAGCTCCTTAGTGTTATTTGATGAATATTCTTGATTCCTTGATGCAATGTGATGATAACCTTGATGAACTTGATACAAAACTATGAAATTCAAAATACAATGGATGAAGTTGTGAGTGAAATTGAGTATAGTAAGGTTGCATGGATTGTGGATGATCAATTCAATAGGAGAAGCCCTATATTTATAGATTTGAAGAATGGAAGAATAACCAAAATGTATGAATATGGGATAAAAGACCAACCAATGAGAGAAGGCCACTTGTCCACATGTGATTGGATGAGGAATGAGCACATTTTGATGATTGTGCAAATAAGTGCAATTAGGTGGATTTTGAAAATAGTGAAATGCCAATTTGGAGGGAGAGGAAAATGGAGTAAATGCCACTTGGTTCAAGGGAAAGGACATGTATGAGGCCTTTAATGCCTTGTTGGATGTACTCATCCCTTTTGGATGGATTTTCAAATTTGAAGAATATTCCCTTTTGATGTCAACTTGAGGGAAAATAGAGGAATTAATAAATCAATTAAATTGATTTATTATGCAAGTTGCAAAATCTAGAGGATTGGAGTGATTAGGATCAATATTAATCCTGATTTGATCAATTTAAATGAAGATTTTTTGATTTGAAAATTTGATTTAGATTTTAGGATTTAAATAAATCAAAATGAGATGAATAATGGATTTATATTTAATTAAATAAAGATTGATTTATTTAATTAAAGGGGGGTGATGTTAGATTAAATCAAATAAAGATTAATTTATTTAATTCAAAGAGATGACTTTAGAGATTTAATTAAATAAAGTGAATTATTTAATTAAAAGAGATACTATAGGTTTAATTAAACAAAATGGTTTATTTAATTAATGGAAGAGAATGACTTAATCAGATAAATCTAGTTGATTTAATTAAGAGAGGAAATATTATGAATTTAATCAAATAAATATTATTCAATTAAATTAATTGGTAAAGGAGATGATTCATGATGAATTGGTGTTAGTGAAATCAGGATTAGGTGTGTATGATCAATCTATATATTTTTCATGTCTACAATTACAAGCCTTTGGAGATTCAAAGTTAGCTATAAAGCAAGTCAAGAAGCAATACTACTTCCATGATAGAAGATTAACTAATTATAGACATAGAGCATGGGATCTGATAGAGGGATTTTATGAATTCAATATTTAGTTGGTTCCTCAAAGAAAAAATAAGACTGCAGATGCATTAGCCCAAGAATCCAAAACTTTACAACCTTTATAATTATCTAACTCGAATGATTTTATAGTTGAGATCACCCCAACTCCATCGGTGCTTGACAATGTTACTAATTTCTAGTATTTGATGATGATAAGCATATTCTATATTTTATCACTAGCTCGTATCTTTTTGCTTCATATTTTATCGATGAAGTAGAACTAGAAAAGTGAAAATAGATATGGAAGGAGTTATTAATCTGAAGACCAATACGATACCAAGGGGTATGGTACAACTTGAAAGGATATTCAATTTTGATAGAGTAATAGATCATAATCAACATACCAAGAAAGAGTCGACAGATAATCAATGTGATACATAAAATATGGGTACTGAAGAAAACGTGAAGAATGTTTTTATTGGTAAAGTTTGCACTCCTCAGGAAAAGAAATGAATAATAGATACACTACATGTATATCAGGATATCATATCCTAGAGTTATGAAGATCTCAATTCATATGACATGTCAATAATTATGCACATGATCCCACTTAAACCTGACGTGAAGCCATTTAGGTAGAGACAAAGGCCAATTAATGAATTAATTGAGTCGATCATTCAGAAGGAAGTGATGAATTTGTTGTCTAATCGCATTATCTTTCCTAGTAGACATTCAACATGGGTGGAAAATTTAGTACCAATACGCAAAAATAATGGTGAAATTAGATTGTGTGTAGATTGTAGAAATCTAAATCTAGCATCTGAGAAAGACAATTATACAGTGCCATCATTAGACAAAGTGTTGTAGATTGTTAATGGCTCTCAAATGATTTATTTTCTTGATGGGTATTCAGGCTACAATCAGGTGATGGTTCAATATGAGGATAGACACAAAACAACCTTCACCATGAAATGGGGAACTTTTGCATACAAGAGAATGCCATTTGGCTAAATTAATTTTGGAGCAACATTCTAGTGAGCAATGGATATTGCATTCAAGGAATTGATAAGAAATTTCATTATCATTTACATGGATAACTTGACTATTTTTTCAAAGAAAATGGGTGACCTTATTTTAGACCTTTGCAAAGTGTTTTAGAAATATAGAGAAATTGGCATCTCCTTGAATCTGAAAAAGTGCATCTTTGGAGTGACAGATACAATGACAGGGTGTAGGCTACTCGGGCATGTTATTTCAAAAAATGAAATATCCATTGAACCCAATCATATTTAGGCCATATTGAAAATTCACCCTCCTACATGTAAAAATAAAATGAAGTCATTTTTTGGTAAGATCAACTTTTTCAAAAAAATCATTACTGGTTTTTCTAAAATTGTTAAATCTCTTAATGCAATGTTGAAGCAAGATGCTAAAGTGGAGTGGACTCCTGAGGCAAAACAAGTCTTTGAAGAAATAAAATGATTTATAGCTAAGGATCCAGTCTTAGTAAGTCTGGATTATTCCAAGCCATTTTACATACATTTGTTTCCTTCAAAACATTCATGTGCTAGTATGCTAATGCAAAAAATAGATCAAGGAGAAGAACATCCTATTGCTTTCATGAGTGCTCCATTGAAATATTTTGAGTTGTGGTATCCTAGTGCTGAGAAGCAGGCATACACACTAGTTTGCGGTGTGAATAAGTTTAGACGTTGTATCTTAAGGAACAAGGTCTTCACAATCATCCTTGACCCAATGGTGAAGATTTTACTTATGCAAAATGAGTTGGGTGAAAGGTGGGCTAAATGTGTGACAATTCTCTAGGCATATGACATGGAGATACAAATCATGAATTTTTTTAGAGGGAAAGCACTAACCCACACAATGGATAAGACCAATCTGGAGCTCATAGCACAACAATATAGTCTTGAAGATGTTTCTCGGGATGACTGGTATGATAATGTGGTGTATTATTTGTTGAATCAAAAATTTCTAGCGCATTTGAATACTGTGTAGAGAAGAGAATTACATTTAAAGAGTAGTAAATATATGCTAAAGGGATCCATATTATATAAGAAAAATAATGAGGGAATCTATCTTCACTGTCTTGGGAAGGAATAAGCAGTCTGTGTAATGAAGGAGTTTCATGATAAGTTTGGGACAGGTCATGGTTCAGCTTCGTCTACTGCAAATCAGATTCTTCGGGTTGGGTACTATTGGCCAACGCTGTTCAAGGATGTTCACACACATGTAAGATCCTATCACACCTATCAAATTTCTACAAGCAAGGAGAAGCATGTTTTCATTCTTCTACAACCAATGGCTAAAGCATGCCCCTTCATTCAATGGGGACTGGACTTTATCAATATGATCAATCCACCATCTTCTACGAGACAAGTATATTCTAACTGCAAATGATTGTTGCATTAGATGGGTGGAGATGATCCCATGTAATAAATGTATGACTATATTTGTTATTAATTTTTTAGAAGATCATATCATTACATGCTTTGGTTGTTCATTTACATTGGTTTGTGATAATGGCCCTGCATTTTCATCTTTAAAATTTTCTAGATGGGCTTTTGATTATGGGATTATTCTTAATTTTTCTTCAAATTATTTCCCCCAAGGTAATGGATTAGCTAATTCAACCAATAAGAATATGTTTTTAGTCCTCCACAAATTTTTAGACAAGAACCCGAAGTATTGGCATGCCCAGCTATGATTTTATCTTTGGGTAGATCATACACATCAAAAGGCTACTTTAGGAACCTCCCCATATCACTTGGTCTATGGTATAGCCTATTTTTCCTATTCAATTGAGAATTCCCACCTTGTATTTTATTAATGAGTATTATGAGGAGGGGGAACATCTTGAAACCCGTTTGGACAAGCTGCTCCACTTGGAAGAAAAGAGAGACAAAGCCATAGATAATTTTGCTAAACACCAAGGCATAGTTAAGCATCAATTTGATCGTAAATTAGAATTCAAGGCCTTTAGAATTTATGACTTGGTCTTGATTTGGGATAAAGGGGAACATAGAAAATTTGACAAACTTTGGCTTGGCCCCTTTCAGATATCTAATATTTTGGGAGATAGTGTATTTCATTTAAAGACTTTCACTGGAGAGGATGTCTCATTTCCTGTCAATGGGAAATACTTGAAGCATTACTTCCTTGCTTGAGTTGTCTCATCTTAGTCTTGTACATAGTTAGTGTAGGTTTTTTTATTATAGGTTAGGTTTCTTTCATGTTCTTTGGGTTTGTTTGATTTGGTTTACTTTTTCTTGGATTTTCAGTTTTCTTTCCTAGTTTGGGTTTCATTTCTTGCTTTGTTTCTTCGGGTCCCTTTTCTCTCTTCTAGAAGTATCTTATATGCACAAAAATCATTTTATTATATAGGATTTTTTTGAATCCTTCTTTAAGAAAATTTAATATTTTTTTCAAAATGGATGGTGAAGGTCCTCCATTTGGTGTCATGTGTTCTAAACATATAAGGGGATAAGTCATTGGTTTGCTTTAATTCTAGAATCTATTGAAATCTTATATTTCTCACACATCTTAAGAATCCTGAAGAGCTTGTAGGTTCCTTTGTGAGGTCTTATTTAGTGAAAAATACTATATTTCTACTTTAGCACCACTATGATTCTCAACCCTGATTGTGAGCTTCATTGTTCACAACTTGAAAAGGAAAAAGACAAGAAAAACAAGAGGACTTTTTAAAAGAATAAAATGAAAAAAAGGAAAATATTGAAAATCAAAAATTATTTCAACTTTCAAGAGGATCTGAATATCTCTATTGGGGCTATGGATGCCCAAATGGCAGTAGAGCTATGTTCACAAGAATCACAATGATAACCTCATTGGGGCTCTAGACGCCTGACTGGCAGTGAGGCAATATCTCAAATCTTTTGGAGTTAGAATCATTCATGTAGCTTAACTTGACTGAGCTTGGTTTCTCCAGTAGATTGGGGAGGGAAATTAATACACCTTCACACACTTTGATTTTTAGTATATGAAGGGTTAGTTCATCTAGTGGTATTGATTCTTTGGTTTAACGCTTGACCTAGTGCAAGGATTGGAACCATAGATTCTGGGATCTTGATTCCAGTTTATCATCAAAATGCTCTAGATCATTTTCCCAGTTGATTCACCATTTTTTATTTCATTTTCACACACATGCCCCACCGAAGGGGGGGCCCTCTTTTTATTTATTTATTTTTTAAGTCTTTCCTTTTCCCCTTATGGGATGGGTCCTTTAAATTTTGGATTACTTCGCCTTTTTTATTTTTCAATGATCACACTAATGTTTGGGTTCATTGGATTTTACAACAATTGGCCTCATGTTTAACATTTGGAATTATCAAGCCTCTTCAAAGTGTCAAATGGGTCTTAGTTTGGAAAATCTAACACCCTTTGGATTCCCAAAATGTTATGATTTTTCATAGAATCCATGGCTAGGCAGATTCCCCAAAAATGATTTCATCGCTAAATCCAAGACTTTGTGGATTTCTTGAAAAATTGACCTTCACAGATTATGTGACTAGGCGGATTACTTGAAACTTGCATCTTTGTTGAATTCAACTTCACTCAAATTTAGTTTTCACAAAATCCATCTCTTCATGGATCACCCAATGTTCATGGTGTTGTCTTGTCATGTGATTTATTTCACTCTTCTGATTGTAGGTTGTCATTGATGCTTTTTTCTGAGTTGGTTTATAATATAAGTTAAATTCATTTCTTTTAAATTATTGTGTTTTGATGCTTGAAGAGCTTTTTAGTGCTTGGGTGGATTAAAACTAGGGTTTTGAGGATTGAGTGTGTGTGTTCCGTTGTGATCATAATTTAGGTTTTCTAAGGTGTAGATTGCACGTTGCATTTTTTCCATATGAATCACAAGGTAGGGTTTTAACATCGTCTATTCATCTTTGCAAGTAAATTTAAACATTGATTCGAAGGGTTGTCTTGCTTTAGATTGTGTTTTTATTTTCATTCTATATTGATCATGAAATTCATGAACTTGAAATTTTGTTTCATATTGATTTGCACATATATTTTCAAAGGCTTGCATTATCTAACTTGGCATTAATTTAGTTTATTTATTTTTTTAGGTAAAAGGCATGGGGGCCTATATATATTATATTAGAGAGAATTACAATTATATCAGCAAAAACCCAAAATTCCAGATAAGTTTTGAAGCATAATACTAATCACATGCTAATTTCTATCAGCTACTCAAACTATACTATATATCAATATTACATTACAACTTCATATTATATTAGTGTCCTTGCATATATCTAGAAACATCACCATGACTCTTCTATATCAGAGTTTTGAATTAACTGTGAAGAAAATTTTTGAGACTGATCAGTATAAGAAAAACTAATAATTTGCAACAACAACAAAAAATAACTATTCTTCCATACAGTCATCCCCATGCATAGAATTCTCATCTTGGCCTTCATTTGTCTCCACCAAACACCTTTCCTGAGCAAAGAAATATAAACCAAAATGAGGCACAACTCATTCTCCAACTCTATTCACGACAACATATTGGTCTCCAACTGAACAACCAACAACATCTTCCACTAGAACAACATCTTCATTCGATGTTGGCTCTATCTGAGGAATTTCAGACCTCACCACCACTGCATATTGTTCTTTGCCTACATAATCAACATAATTTCCCACTAGACTAGCATTTTCATATAGTGTGGATTCTATCTAAAGAACCCCTGGCGTAGGAAATGGACCACCTTCCTCAATACCAATTGAAGCTAAATTTTCAGAGGGGTGAAGATTATGTTCACAAAGATATGATATTGCATAATATTTCTCCTTGATGTCAAAGCTCATTGTGACACACAGACATCGGAAATTCCTTCTTAAAGCCTTGAGAAGAATATTGTCATTTCTAAACTGTAGGGCTAGCCTTATAGATTCAAAAATATCATCAAACCCCAACCTATTTTTGACATATTCTGTAGGAAATATATCACCCAAATACCCATCACTAGCAAATATATTGTATTGTTGGACAACTTGCAGTAAGGCATCCCCATGAAGGAATTGGGGTTGAACAATCTTATTGACAATTAATTCCAAATCCATTAGAGACTGAAGGAGATCCATTGTGTTTGATAAAAACACAGAAAGAACCTAAGAGGGGAAAATCAAACTTCTAGATCTAGGACTAGTTAATTCAAAACCAAGGATAGAATGTATCGATTCGTCAATCCTAGGATAATTAATTCATAAAATCATCACCAAATTCTCATGGGTAAGGCTATCCTCAAAAGAGCATTCCCCCTACTTCACTAGGTAGCTAATTTTGAGATTCCATGGTTGGGACATCATGTTGGCAGAACATAATGCTCCAAGCTTGTAGACCGATGCTCTCCAACTACCGTAATTTTTTTTGGATAGACTAACACACTGATCTCTGCCTTTGAAAGCTAGGAAGAACATATATAAATTCAACACAAAGGTGAGAGTGAATAAAATTAATAAAAACCAGTGAAGCATGTTGGCTCATGCAAGTCTTCCTCCTATGCTAAGAAAATTAATGTGTCATACCATTGGAAGGATATAAGGTACCTACCAAAATCAATCAAAGTTAAGGAAAAAAATGAATGGTGAACAACTGTCCCTATTGGAGTATACGTGATAGCTCCGTATCCCATTCTCCATGTGATTGACTAGGCATCACGTGGGAGTTTTAAATATAATCATCATTACAAAATATGTTTAGTATGCAAATAGATTTCCTCTTGTTACGATAGGAGTGATAAGAAATTTGAAGCATAGCAAACTACATATCCCATATCCATCTATCATTAAACATCTAGCCGACTTTTTAACACAACCTTGCTCAACCTTGCTTTAAAACATTTGATTTAAACACACGTCTTCCATGTTGGATGATTCCTCTGACAACGTGGAGGATGATGAATGCTTCAAGTAACACCCCTTACTTCTTACTCAGTAAAATATAACCCGCCTTTTTTCAAAAGGAAATTTTAATTTTAATTCAATGATGGACTTTTGAGATGGGCTCAAATATTCATTTCCATCTAGACCTCAATAGACTACTAATCCTAAATAGTTTTCTTTGCCTCTAATATGCATTGAATGTGATGAAAATTAACCAGACCTTCATTATTTTTATTGATTATCTACTCCTTGTAATCACAAACCAAGTTTGCCAAAAAATATGCTAATTTGTTACCTTCTCGGTATGTGTGAGAGAGGAAAATATCTTCAAATGTTGCTAATAGATCCCACATTCTCTCAATAATATACCTTAGTTTCCAGTTACAAATACTCTTCAATTTTCATGCATTGATTATAAGAAGAGAGTCACCTTCCACATGCAACTTACTTATTTTGAGATCTTTTGCCAAGCTGACACCCACTAATAGCGCTTGAAATTCTGCAATATTATTTTTACCATCCTTTAAATGTATATATTTAGCTGATAAAAAAGAGACCTTTGAGTATCGAATACAACAACCAGCACCAAATATCCCAAGATTTCCTTGTGAAGCTCCATCAAAGTTTATCTTATAGAAAGATGAGCTTGGCGGTATCCACTACACCTTACTTTTGTCCATTTTCCTAGGACATAGCTGAAATTCCCATTGAAGTGGTAAGACTATGTGTTTCCAATTGTTTAAGATGAAATTATACCAATTGGAGTACAATGAGGAACCTGACTTATAATTATTAAGATAATAATTGCAAACTTTTGAGATTGACTTCTTTATTTTCTCTTTAATTCTGCAAACTGAAATAGTCTAAGTTTTTAAAATGCATATGTTTCTTTCTAGTCATATTGACTAAATTACTAGAGCAAGGGTAACTAGCCATATACATGCAAACAATGCATATTTATGGAGGACAGGCTAGCTAGTAAACATGTCCCAAAGATAATTAGGCAATGGGAAAGAAACATTCACCTTCCCCATAATGAAAGTCCATACCTCATAAGCCACTGGACAAAAGACAAATAGGTGAGCAGTTGTTTCATCTTTTTCTTTACATAAAACACATCTAAAGACTCTTGTACTCCCAAATTTCTACAATCGATCACTTGTCAAAATCCTTTTCTTCAAGGCCAACCAGGAAAAATAATTGCATTTGGAAGTTGTGCTTAATTCCAATAGAAAGAAAAAGCTCTATGATATTGAAACTGAGATGCTTGATCAATGGTTGTTGTGTATCCTTTCTTAACTATATATAAGCCATTTTTTGAGGGTTCCCATAGCAATTTATCCAGAGAGCAAGAGAGGTATATGTTCCTACTCCTCAAAATGTCTGATAGCAATTTATTTTGTTCAACTAGTATAGGGATATTTGTTAAGTCCTTCCACTTAACCAAGCCTATCAAAAGGTGAGAGGAAGTAATATAGTCCTTCAAAAATACTCCCTAGGTTTGTGATAGAATATTTTCAGCTAGCTTCAAGTCCAGATTCAAATTGATAGGAGGCAACCCGTTCCAAGAATCTTTCCAAAACAAAACCTGTTCACCATTATGAACTTCTCATGAGAGAAAAGGACATATAACATCTCGGCAAGCCAAAATGAAGTTCCACATAGTAGATAATTCTATGGGATTAGAAATTGTAAAGATCCTAGATGGATTATCATTATCCAAGTATTTTCTTTGCATCACCTTGCACCATTTCAAGTCTAGTTTATGATACATTTTCCAAACCAATTTAGCCCCTCGAGCCATGTTCCTTACTGACAGATTATGAAACCCCACTCCACCACTTTCCTTTTGAGAACACATATTTTCCAAAGAAACAAGAGGGAGCTTCCTTTTATCATCTAGGTTTCCTTTCCAAAGAAATTCTCTTATTAGCATTTCAATTTGATGAATAATGCATTTTGGAGCTTGCAGAACTACCATAAAACAATTTGGAATAGAAGCTAGAACATATTTAATCAATAGAATTATACCATCTAGTGTAAGCCATCTCGCCTTTCAAGCAAGTATGCTTGCTCTTATTCTATCTAAAATCTTATTCCAAAAAAAAGACTTATTAGATCCCATAAAAAATGGTATGCCCAAATATGAGCAAGGGAGTTCCACTCTTTGGAAACCTAGAATTGAAACCAACTATCTTGCTATTGTTGGTTTGGTGTTAAAAATATATAACTTTGAATTAGCTAGATTTTTTTTTTTGCCTTGATGCTAAAGAGTACTTTTCCAGAAAAGATTTAACTTGTTTTTCTTTAGTCAAAGATGCCCTACCAATCAAAAAAATGTCATCTACAAAAAGGGAATGAGTAGCTGAGATATTGGTATTAGGTAGTGTGACCCCATGCAATAAGCCTTGTAGATGAGCCTTGTGGATTGATCTATTGAGTGCTTCTACCATAAGAATGAAGAGTACAGGAGACAATGGATCTCCTTGTCTCACTCCATGAGATGATCCAAAGAACCCCGTGGGAGATCCATTGATTAGCACTGAAAAATTTTCTCCAAAGAGGCAAGAGAGTATCCACTTGCACCATTTATTGCTAAAACCAAACTTCTTAAGCACTTGCATTAGAAATTCCCAACACACTCTATCATAAGCCTTCATCATATCCAATTTAATAACGAATGAGGAAATGTTGGAATTTTTGATAGAATGTAGCACTTCATGAGCCACTATTGCACCTTCTGTTGTTTCCCTTCCAGGGAAAAAACCACCTTTCTCTACTGAAACTAGATTGGAGATAAGTGATTGAAGCCGCAAATAGATAGCTTTGGTAAAAAAAATATATATTGTATTGCATAAAGAGATTGGCCTAAATTCAAAAAAGGACTTTGGATTCTTTACTTTTGGAATCAGTGCAATGTGTGTTGTGTTAAACTGTTTTAAAACTATCCATGTCCTTCTTGATTCTTCTAGCACAAGGAGGATGTCGATGCCAACAGTATCTCAATTTTTTTGAAAGAAAAAATTTATAAACCCATTAGGACCAGGGGCTTTATCAAGCTGCATAGAAAACACCACACTTCTTACTTCATCCAAAGTGAAAGGTTTCAAAAGATTATCATTATCCTCTCTTGTGATCAATTCTAGAATGGAATCCAATAATTTGATTGTTTCAAAAGAATCTGATGCTAGGATAATATCTGGGGCTGAAAAAAGAGCTAAGAAAAACCTTATAGCTTCTTGTTGAATTTCCTCCTCTTTTACTAATTCTTGGTGTGAAGTTGCATCTTGAATTCTAAAAATTAAGTTGTGTGCCTTTTTTATCTACGCAAAAGCATGAAAGAATTTCATATTTTCATCACCCTCCTTTAGCCACAACTCTTGAGATTTCTACTTCCAATATATTTCCTCCCTTGCCACTAACTCTACCCATTCATCTTGTAAATACTTTTGCTTTTCATATAAATTTGCATCTACTTCTTGACTGGTTACTTTTTCATTTATATCTGATAATTCCTTAAATACCCTTTCATTTTGCATGAATATATTTTTGAAAACAGTAACATTCCAAACCTTTATCTTTTTTTTCACATACTTTAGCTTATTTTCTAGTTGAAACATCCTTGATCCCTCAATGAAATGAGCTGAGTTCCACCATTGGCTTAAAAGGAGAATGAATTGGGGATGATGGAGCCACATTCTTTCAAATTTAAAAGATTCCTTTTGGGATCTAACCTACTTTCTTGTGTTAATGGACAAAGAAATGGCAAAATGGTCAGAGTGGGAGATTGGCATAATCTCAGACTCCAAGCTTTTCCCTAACCCAAACCAATTGGATGAAGTAAGGAATCTATCTACCCTTTCTACCATCTACAGAAACCCCTTTCTTTTGTTCATCCAGGTAAATTGGCCCTTACAAGGTATAATATCAGACAAAGCATTATCAAAGATAAAAGATAAAAAATTATCTATAACTTTTTGAGAAGGAATAATGCCACTTTTTTTTTTCCTGCATGTTGGCTATGGCATTAAATTTCCCTGTTATAATTATCTTATCCATTCTTATCCCATATAAGACTCTTGTTAATGACTTCCAAAGGTGATTTTTATCTATTGGACTTGTTGGAGCATAAATATTTAACAAATAGAATTGAAAATCAAACTCAAAAACTTTGAGCAGTTGCTAATGCTTGCCACTGTTTATGAGATCAAGTTGAAGTAGTTTGGAATCCCATAATACAATCATGCCCCATGACACTCCTTGAGCAGGGGTGTGAAAATATTTCCATTTTTTCCATTTTTCACTGACACCTGATAAGATCAGTCAGAAGTTTTGGTCTCTTGTAGTAATATTATGTTAGCTCCACAAGCTTCTAGTTGTTTTTTATCAAAGCTCTCTTTTCAGGAGCATTGATGCCCCTGAAATTCCATGACCAGATCTTCATTGATATTAAGGAGAGCAACATTCCCTCCTCGGTCATTTAGTTGTAGTAAGGACCACTATGCTATCCAACATTGATTCAAATCCTACTGCTATCTCTTCTTTTAACTTTGTCATGTGTGATTTTCTTCCCCTTTTACTTGGTGTCCTGGTGGTAGCTAGTTGAATGCTTGGAGTTTAGGAAATTCCCAAGATTTGAGAGTAATCAAAATATTCAACTCTCTTCTCACTAACCTCCAATATCTAGTCTTCATTTACATTTGCTTGTTGTATAAGTTGTGGAAGTTCTTCTAGATCAAAAGTTTTTCCAATATCACTTAAAGGAGATAAGTTGCTAACATCATGATTTTATTTAAGAACTTCATCAACAATCCATTTAATCATTTTAGTGCCTTAAGACTCTATAATATTGACTGCCAGTTCCTCCAAATGAGCTTCAGGAAAAAATTATGAAGAGACTATAATTCTAGTGTTTATTCTGCTACAATTTCTAAAGATTTAAACTTTGAGATACTTGTAGCCTGATGTTGGTGATAGCAGTTGTAGAGTTGGTTCGTTTGATTAAAAGATAGTAGGCTTTTGTCAAAAAAAAGATTATTGACTATGTTGTCCATCTGTTGAGAAGAAGCACAAGAAAAAACAAGGGAAAAGCAAGAGATTGGTTGAGAGCGCTAAAGAAACTCTGGAAAGATCAAAGTAATCTTTTTATTGCATACCAAGCCAAGTCTTGGCACCTGTATGGAAACATCCATCTTCTTTATATTTTGTGGCAAAACCTTAGAAACTAGTGCTTGTGGCATTATAGGGGGTTTTCTTTTATTTATTGGAACATCTAAAAAGGGACGTTCTAGATTATCCAGATCTTTCCTATTATGGAAAACATCCTAAGTAAACTAATATTGGCTATCGTGAGAATAATTTAGAAAACTCTCTTTTTCCAAATAGAGATTTCCTAAATGACCTATCATATGGCATTTATAGCACACAACATTTGGATTTTCAAGAAGGATATCTTGGCTCCACAACCCATATTTGTATTTTATGAGGATTTGGTTTGGAAATTTCTTAGACGCATCCATTAGTGCATAGAAATGAATTGGATTTGAGGGATCTATGAAAGAAATTTGATCATTCTTAAGGAAAATTCCCACTTTATTTGCAAAAATTTCAATCAATCTAAGCTCCCTATATTCAAGAGGCAGGGAAGGTAGTTGTACCCAAAAAGATGCAAATTTAACTATGAAATATTGAGCCCTAAAATTAGGGCACCAGGGTTGCATGCACAACCCCGAGCCTTGAAATACCCATGATTTCACTTTGAAAACTGAATCTCTATGTCCTTTGGAGTCAAAAAACAAAAGGAAAATTCCTTTCTCTTGATCTAGGTAAAAAACTTAAATGGCTCCTTTCCATTCCTCATAAATCAGATCTTTAAGAAGAGCAATATCAGGTTTCAAACACCAGAACTTACAAATTATTGCACGTTAACGAAGATCTAAAACATGTGGATCTAGTTGGTTCTCAAATAAAGTGATTGATATAGAAATATTTGAGGTTGTTTCAGGAACTTTATCCTATGGTGTTTGATTTGCATTGTGCTTAATAGGTCTCCATTGTATTTTACCTCCATTAAATACTTATTGTGACTTCTTCTTCTGAGTAGATTGCTCCTTTTTGTTTCTTTTCCTGAATAGTTGTGCATGTTGTGAATTCCTTGAATTAAATCCTAATTATTCTCCTTATTCGCTTCACCAACATTTTTAGCACCTTCAACTCTTGCATGTTTTTCTTGTTGGGATGTTGAACCCTTATGAGGAAAAAATGGCTCCCTCTTATCTTTGTGACTTGTTGGAGCTTTAACCCCTACATTCTTATTTGGATCTAAATCTTGCAAAACTAAGAAGCAGTTTTGGGATATTGGATTGAAGGGAGCACTAGGATTTTTAGGAACATTTTGTGCAGTGGTATGTATCTCAGTCTGCTGATCCTTAGTGTGAACCATAGAAACCTTCTGGTTCTCCAATGGGTTCCTAACATTTTCCTTGTGTTCTTCTCTATCATTCTCCCATAAATCAAAGGATTCCTACTTTCCTCACCCCAGTCACCTATGGCGAATTTTAGGGACCCATACTCTATCTAGTTGGGGCCTAAAATACTACACATATCCATTTGTTTGTGGTCCCTAATACCTATTTTCATCTGAAAGCTCTTTCGCATACCTACTTTCTATAGGCTGGTATTTTTTATTGAAACCCTCTTGTATGATGTTCAGGCATTTCCAATCAATATAACTTGACCTGTTCACAACCTTCTAAGATCTATTATTAGATTCATAATGGAATCTTTGATCAAATCTAGCATACTAAGGATGTTTGTACAAATCATCTACAAATCTACAATAGCTGTTTGAATCTCTTTTCCCATTTGGGTGCCATGTTCTTTCAGAAGCCATAACCTCGGTCATTGCACAATTATTTTAATTAATTGACCATAATTTAGTTTATATTTTGTAACTTTTATTATCATATTTTCATTTGTGTTCAAAATATTGACTAATAAACTAGGGTTTATATTTTGGTCATGGATTTAAGGAGCTCTATTAATTTCGGGTTGATTGGATATGAGTTAGGGCATCCTTGAAGTGTGTTCAAAATTTCATCAATAATCAACTTGGTTGCCCTCATATTAATTTAAGATTACTTGGTGTGTTAATATTAAAGTTGTAGGTTGTTTTACTTTAGGTAATGCGATTGGAAATTTTGAATGATTATGCTCACAGACATGCAATGTAATAGGGTTTGTTATTTATTTGATTTTTTGTTATGATTTGTAACTATCTAAGAGTTGAATCTTGGTAAAATGAAAAATTTAGAGGCACGTTTACCCAAATATAGAGTTATCACATAATCCTTAAGATTTTGGAAATCTTGATAGGTGTATCCCATTCACTGAGTTTGCATGTCTTAGAAATCACTGAAATAGGGTTTTCATGGAATCCGTTATCCTTTGGATTCCCTGAATAGTGTGTCCATCACGTAATCCTTCGATTTGTGGAATCTTTGAGACTTCAATCTTATCGCTAAATCCTTGCTTGTTTGGATTGTTCGAAGACTTAGGTTTTCGCTAAATCCTCAATATCTTGGATTCCCTGAGTTTCAGCCTTTCATGAAATCCAAACCTTGTTGGAACTTCTGATGCATTATTCTTCACAGAATCCATAAAGCCTTGCATTTCCCAAAAAAATGGCATTAACGAAATCCACGCCTACTTGGATTTCCTGGGAGTTCATGATTATCATTATGTTGAGTGCCATGATGCCATTTGAGTTATGATTTGTTCTTTCAAGGTTGAATATCAGTTGTTAAATGTAATTGAATCATAAGGGAGATTGCATAATTCTTGATGATTAATTTTCTCATGAAATTCTATGTTTCACTTAATCCACATACCTATGGATTTTTCAAAGGATTATTTTTTGTAGAATTCATGGAGGCTTGGATTCATCGAAAATCTATGAGGGGTCAAAATTCCCAAAATCCATGACATGTCTTAGAACTCAAAATTTGTCTAGACTTTGTTTTTGAGGATTTAGAGCTTAGTTTTTTGAGTCTAATGATGAACGATGAAATGTTAAATATTTCCTATGAGATATGATGATGATCCAAACATTATTATTATGTAATGATTAAATTTGTAATGCATTTCAAGAAATTATGGTGTTTGGTCTAACTAGATGCAAGAAGAGTCTAGCAAGGCCAAGGTTACTAAGGGAAAGATAGCTGAGCCAGTGAAGGAGGAGTTGTCTAGGGTAGAGAAAATGAAGTATGAATTTAAAGGAAGGCTCCTAGAGTCAAAGATAGTTCCTTACTAGGGAGGAGTTGAAGATAAAAACATGGGACATGTTGATTACGAGGACTTCAAGTAGAGGATGTACTGCAATGCTCCCATAGAATTGTCTAGAATATTAGTGAAGACTGGATTGGCACAAATAGTAGGATTTCCTCCATCAATCCAGCATCCAAAGTTAACTGTCGAATGTGCTAAGAACTATGGCTCAGATCGAAGGGTGATAGTGGGTCCTCAGGGTATAATAATGGAAAATTTAATAGAGGAGTCCTTGGTAGAGGCATTTGATATTGTTGCACATAAGAAGCTAGTGAAGTTCAATATAGACACAGCAAGTCTTTTTATACTAATGATCTTGAACAAGAACTCTAGATAATAAATGCTTCATGCATTGATAATCCCAGATCCCATTACTCCAAGTTGCCAAAACAATTACATAGAACTGATTTCAAATAGGAGTAAAATAATATGATCACTCTTCTTAGCAGAGTGATGAGATTGGAGAGGGCTTCAATGTTTGAATTCTAGATGCTCTATGTGATAGCCCAAATTAAGAAGGGAGTCAACTATCATTGGGCTGGTCTGATTAGTGATAACTTGGATAAGAAATTAAGAGTTTTGCAGGACACCAAGAAGCTCACTATGACTTCTTATGTGGTGTACATGCTTGCCAGACATTATAAGTACAAGGGGTTGACTTGAAAAGGTACTATTGGACAAGATAGAGTGTATGACAGTTCTCCCCAGCTCCATCTATCTACCTCAAATTATAAGAGGGTGAATGATTCTTTCAATATGTACAATACAAGACCATTGCAGGAGGTAATAATTGTAAGGATTTCCACTGATGCTATGGATTTGATCAAGAAGTGTGGATATTGGTTCCTACAATTTCCTAAGTGTACATATATAAGGATCCAAGGCAGTCCTAAGGTACCATACAGGCTCCCATGGTATCCAACTAATAAGGTGGTGTGGCTAGAAGTGACAAGGAAGTTATTTGCCTTTGATAAAGTTTTGAAAGGTATGTATAAGATTAGAGTTGGTGGGTGTAAGAGAGGGAGACCAGCCACATCAAGGCCCCAGGTTACGAAGGGTCGAGAGAAGCAGGCTTCCCTAACTTACCTCAACTTAAGGGAGTGTTAGGAGATGCGGGCCGAGAATGATGAGGACTATAAGGTCCTTGGATCACTCTGTAGACCCGATATTTGAGAGGGGACTAGGTGAGTCATTTTTCAAGGTCAACTTTGTGTCTCAAATAGCTCTCTATCAAAGAAAAAAAGCATGGTTCTAGAATGATAGAGCGGTGTATTAGCATCTCTCAGGTGTGCTAGTGTCCATACGGCCAGAGAACCAAAAAGACAAGGTCTAACCACTAGAAAATGGACTAATAGCCTAGCTAATGGTTTCTAAGGGAAAAAAATAACACTATGAAGTAAGAAACATATAAATGAATATGATAAAACAAGTAGATTAATGCTAGCATGACAAGAATGATCTCACACAAAAGCTTGTTCACCAACTAGCTCCACGAAGCACATCCACCTACACACAACAAAGAGGAAATTTTTTGGGGGCCTATATGGGGTCTACCTTAGTCAGACCCCCATTTTGGTGTTTCCATCTCCACGAATAGCCAAGTTTGCAATGATAGAGAAATAGTACGATAAAGAAGGAATTAAGCAAAGAAGACTAAAACACAACAAAATAGTAATGTGCTTACTCAACCAAATAATAGAGGAGAGGAGTAGAAAGCTTACCACCTCCACCAAGAGCACTCAAGGCTAATGGGGGAGAAAATGAAAGGACTCAAGCCTCTATTGTAATGGTGTTTTTCTACACTAGATTTACTAGGTTGATGGAGTGCAAGAATGTTGCTTGAATGCTTGAAGTGAATTCTTAGAGATTGTGAATTTTCAAGAGAGATCATCTCTAGGTGAAATGAATGAATGAATAGTGGATTTGAAGGAGAGAGTGAATGAAATGGCCATATTTAGGTCGGCTGGTCAAAGAGGGCATTACAATTCAATTTCTGATGGGAAGTGTAATGCCTCTGCAGGCTCCAACCACAAGAATCTGCTAGAGACATAAGTGCATTGCATGGATGCCTATGATCCACGTGGGCATCCCTGACATTTATTCCTCTATCGATGCTCAAAATGGGCACCAAGTGGAATGAAGGTAGCGGGCTTATGTGGAATTTAGTCTTCGGATTTGGTTTTCTAAAGTGAGGAAGGGTGAAAGGGTAATTTGTGTAAGGAGTGTAAATTCGCTCCTATACAGTGGGGAATTCCCATTGACAATTAGTGGTTGTGAGTCTTGTCCATCAATCCAAAGTGCCCAACATTTATAAATTGAAATAGCACATATTTATCTACTGTGACATTCTACTAGGGATAATTATGATCCATATGGAGTAGCTCAGAAGGTAGCCTCTAGGGTTTATAGGCACAAGGATGATATAGAAGACCATTGGGCCAAATGCAGAGATGAATTTGAAGTCTTAAAAAGGAATTTTTCTAGGTTGTCATTGAAAATTATAAGATTATATAAAGTTGTGCAAGGTCCATATTAAATTGAGGATGAGGAGTTCATACAATATCATGACTATATGCAATAGAAAAATAAGCTTCTACCTCCAATAGACTGGGCTGAGGAAGAAGTGGTAAATTTGGATCAGATTAATGTACCTATCATTAGGTACTCAAAGAAATGGGCAAATCATAAGACATTACATATGGAGAATGATGGGATAAAGCCAACCTAAGAGTTAATGGGAGATTTGGAATCCCAGTCTTCCTCAGAAGATGATTCAGAGAAGACAAAAGAGAATGTTCCTACTACTCATGAAGATGGTTCAAAAGAAGGACCATTGGTAATAAAGAGAACAACTAGAGGTCAATATGAGGCTAAGGCAGAAGAATCCATGAGACAGCCAATGCCAAAGAAAAGGAAGCCTACTGAAGTAGCTACTAAAGAAATAGAAGAAGTTCAACCCCCTAAAATAACAAAGTTGACCATAGGAGGGAATAAGGGTGCTTCTCCTTCAAAGAAATTGTAGAAAGATAAAGGGAGTGGAGAGAAGCCATAATAAATTGAGGAAATAATTTATATAGAGAGTTTTGGAGAGAAAAATTAGGTATGTAGCAAGAAGGCTTCTCCTCGGACTGAGATACCATTTCCTAATTTGAAAAATTTGGAGGAAGTAGTTGAAGAGCTACATAAAGTAGAAAATATGCCACAATCTAATAAGGAGGAAGTTAAAAGAGAGGTAACTACAGAAAGCACCCCTCCTAAATCACCCCATCAAGATATTCATTCTCATAAAGAAGAAGAGGATACAACAAAGAGTGTAGAAGAGGCTTCAAAAGAAAAAGAACAAGAATCAGATGATGCGGAGCCAAAGACTCCTAAAGATGGAGACCTTAGCAATCTTGGAGGATAGCTTAAGAAGAATGTTTCTAAAGTGGAGAAAGAAAAGGAACCAAAAAGGAGGAGGCATGTTGAATCACCAAGGGAGGAGAAAGCATAGAAATCAAAGATGTAAATAAGGAGGAGGAGCAACCTCAGATGAATAAAGAAAAGAAGGAATTAGAAGACCTCCAAGGATAAAATATTCCTCATATTGATACAAATATAGAAGTTTCAACTATTTTAGATTGGTTAAAGGAGAGCTTGAGGCCTTATCCAGTGATTGTTGAAGAAGCAATTCCTAATTGGGACAACTTTCTAACAGGTCTAGGAAAGAACAAGGAGAAAAAGAAGACAAAGGTAATCTCCAAAATTGCAAGGGATGAGTCTAACAATTAAAAAATGCAAATTGCTACCCCTATAGTTGATAAAAGAAAAGAAGAATTCACTCCTACAGACTATACCATGCAAACAATCAATTTAGGACCATCTACAAAGAAATAAGAGACAAAATATTTGAAGGGGTCTGTAGATGTTGTCTTAAAAAGATTAAATAAAGAGGTTTAGGCTAAGGAAATGTTGCAAAATCTGGTTAAGGAATTCCATAAGTATATCTAGCATCTTGACAAGCCTTTGCAAACCCAAACACAGGTAGGTACATCCACTTACCTATTATATTGTCTAAAGATTCCATAAATGAATTGGAGAAGATGAGAGCCTTTGTGCAAGTGACTCAATAATGGATAAATGGGGTATATCAAAAAGGTGTTGTGTTAATTAAGGAGATCTTTCAATTGCATGAAAAGACTATTTATTTTTAATATGTTGTACAAAAGGTAGCTGCATAATGCCAGGCTTTTGATGAAAAATCCATGGTTAGGTTGGCGAAGGTAGTAGAGGTTCTTGAGGTTGTTCTAGTGAAAGAGAACATCCTTGCTTCTGAGGACATAGATAACCCTAAGGAATGGATTAAGACTTTTAAATTTAAAAGGGAGATAATGGATAGAGACTTAGAACATTTTACTAAGATGATGAAGGACTTCGTTGATATTACTATTGGTTGCATATTATTTCTGGAAATAATGACAAACAAAAAGCTTAGTAAAGAAAACCTAAATGTTGATTAGTTAAAGAAATGGTGAAAGGAAGTGTATTCTTAGGTTGAAGATGGAGCTATTACATAAAATCATATAGAGGGTCCAACCATGTACATCACTTTTTTACATAAATATCAGGAGATGGAGAATGAGTGGAGTCAGATTTTAAAAAATATGAAAGTGAGTTGGGATCAATTGCTTTGAGGCTAAATTTCACCCCAATCCCTAGTTAAGATGACCTCAATCAAGTGTTACATAAGTTTCAAGAGTTTTCCAAGAAGAAAGAAATGGGAAAAGAGGATGACTAAGGCATATACCTCAAGTTTTGTGCATACTACATCAAACAATTAGATAAACAAGCTGGTTACCTAGAGAATAGTGCCAACCCATCTATTTAATATTAATGTGTCATTTGGGGGGATGATTTTAAATACTTTGTTCTCAAATTAAATGGCAATTAAACTGTATAAGGCCGACCTATAATGGGCACCATCATTTAATTTTGTTTTGGCCAACCTATGTGATGTAGAACTCTATAAATATGAGGTCTTTCCTCATTCAAAAGATTGATTATGGAATTGTTGCAAATTTTGGTGGAGTTAATATATGAGAAGCCATTAGCTTGGTGATCGTTTTTGTGTTATTTCATCTATGTGCATGTTTCTAATGTTTCAAAGCTATTTCAATTGTTAGTTTCATATTTAGCTCAGTTCTTTCTTGTTGATGATAAAATTTTAAAGGTGTTTGAGGAATCTTCGGTCCATACTATTGGTGGCTTGTTGATTGTAAGTTACTATGTATAATTAGCCTGGGCATGATCTTATTGTTATAGTTCAATTGTGGGTATTTATACATTTCATACCATTCTCGGTGTATGTCTGAATGCTTCACAATCTAAAAATATTACATACCATTGGAGATTGCACTATTTCTATTATATTGTAGATTTCATCTTGGTTAATTAGGAATTGGTTATTGAAGATTGGTCCACCTTGGATACTACATTATTTTCATGATTTCACTTAGGTTTTAGATTTGAAATCCCTCTAAACCTTCATCTTTTGATATTTCTTTGTGATTACTATTAGATTAGGAGAAAATCATCATTGAAATTTCTATATTTGATAAAAGTATTATTTTCAAATCACAGATCTAGCAAAATTGTTGTTAGGGTTTGCATTTGTTGTAGATTTTACAAAACTCTTATTGTTGACCTAAGATTTTTAGTCTTTGTTTTACCATAAATACCCCTTGTGATTACCAGCATTATACATCATCACTAGGTTGTCTATGCATTGTCAAGACATGACATTAGAGACCTTGGGATTATTTCTTGAAGTTTATTGATAGAAGTTGCCTTTCAAGAGAGATAGAGTACTTGTACTTTATCTATGTTGTGCAATGCTAAAAACACCATCAACAAATTGCTCTAAATTCCACCATGGATGATCAATATGTTTTACAGATTTTGATAATTTCTTGGAGATGTGATATGTGTGTGTATTCTAGGTTTCAAGTGATTTGGTGGTCCACATGTCAAGTTTTGGATGAATATTTGGTTGATTCAGATGTTGATTTATCAGTTTGGTTATGTGGTGTTGACCTAACAGTTTTGGGGTCGTGCGGGACTGAATTATGTATGGAGAAAATTCATGGGAATATCTATAGTCACACTAACCTATTTTGGTGAAGAACATGCTTTGGTTACTTCTGAATGGTATGTGTTGGAGTTTTGTGCCAAAAACTTTTGGGGTCACACGCTTCATCCAATTAGGTTGACCTAGTTGTTGGTATGAGTGCTTGTGGAAGATATATATGTATAAAGAAAGATAATTCATGTGTGTGTAGAGAGAATATTATAATGTAATAGTGGTAATCTTGTGCATGCACATAAGAGTGAAGGATGAAGTGTGTAAAGTCAGTTTTCTGAGCAGATCAAGGAACTTCAACATATACAAATGCATTGTAAATAGTTCAAACTCTAGCAATGAGCAAATTTTGTATGTTCATATGTAATTCAGGAAGAAGTGATCTTCCTTGGGCAGTGAGCCCTCCTATTTTTTGGATAGTGAGTCCTTTAAAATATTATCTATTATAACTGATTATGATATATAGTGAGTTAATTCTCATCGTGATTTTTCCCTTTCAAGGGTTTTCCACGTAATAGATGGTGTTCTTTTGTTGATTTCTATGGTGCATGCTTTACTTGTTTCTTCATATTTATGCAAGTTTAATGAAATGCTTTGTAATGCACTTTTAAGCCATTAAATTTTAGGGAATACTAATTCACCCCTCCTCTCAATATTCTAGGTGTTCAAAACTAGTAGCATGAAGGAGAGTCAAGGGTATTAGGGTAGAGATACAATTCAAAAATATGGTATTGCAACAAAAAAACAAAAATATATTGAGGAAATGTTGGATAGTATAGTTTGAAGGGGCACCAAGAACAAGTGGTATGAGGAATAGTTAATAAAGTGGAAAGAAAGGCATGCAAAATAATTGTATTGGATCTCAAAGGCTAAGATATACCATATTGGTTTCCCTATAGCCACTATAATTTGAGGGATTCACTTTTCAATCAACCCCAAGTGCCTAATATAGGAGCTCCTATGGTGTAAGACAAATCTTACATCAACCAAAAATATTTTTTTTTTTTTGTTTGTTTTATTTGTAGGTTTTCATTACTTTTTAGTCACTACGAAACTTCCAAATATCTTATCACTTTTCAATACATTTACATATCTAAACTTGTGTCAAGAAACATATGTTATACTATGATCCTTCAATATCATATCCATTGTCTAGATTTTTTTTATTATTGCAATGGAATCAATTGATCTGTAAATTTATAAAATTTATTAGGTTAGACATGCTTATACCTAATTAAATGTTCATGGCTTATGACAACTCTCCAAAGTTTCCACTACCAAAGGAACACAACAATGTGCATTGGACCCAAGAGTTCTTATGGTGTGCAACGCATAAATATCCATCATCACCACATTTTATTTGAAATATTCAACTATATGTTTATCCAACTATGTGTTTCATGTATCATTGATATTAGTCTCACCTTGTAGCCAACCAAGATCATCCTTAAGATTGGGAGAATATATCTATGCACTTATTTAAGATTATTAGAAGGTAGAAAATAAATTAGAATGAAGTTGGGCATGACATTTTATTCCAATGTTCTTCAAGATATGCAATTTTCACAATGTAATCAAATGGTTGAAGCCTAGCATGTTGGAAGCCCATAATGGTAGATTGTAATGTTGTTGTGATTATAATAAATAAATATCCATTTCTTATTGTTTCATTGAGTTGTGAGTTTATATGTTTGACTACATGATTATAATCCTTCATTGGACCCTCTAACCATGACTACATTGAATATAAACCTTTGGGGAGTATTCTGTTTCAAGTAGAAACAATATGTTCCACTCAATGTGGTGTGTTAAATATTGTATTAAAAAACATAATTAGTGATCCTTCAATTATTTCCCCCTCTTTATCATCACCAAACCATCCTTAGGGATATAATCATTATAGGATATGGCTTTAGGGGAGGGCTCCAAAGACACTAAAGAGAGTTGATTAGAGGATTGAATAAAGGAGGAATTGGGGGTTCAATACGAGTGGCATAGAGGTAGAGGTTGTCAAGGATATGTGAGACAATATCAGAGGGGGGCATAGGAATGGGACGGGGAAGGTTGGAAAATAGAGGGGAGGCATTAGAGTTATAAATAAAAGAGGTACAATATTTGGAATTGTTATCAAGAAATGGAGTTTTAGGTTTCAAACAAGACAATATTAAATAAATTATTGTATTTTCAATACAAAATTAAAAATTAAAAAATGGCTTATTTGGCTAGGATATAGGTTGGTCGACTTAAAATCATATATCAAAATTCTTAATAGATTGAGGGTAAGTGCAAGAAGTTGGGTCCACTTTTTGGCCAAAAAATGGAAGTCTTTTTCCTAAAAATCAAAGTTTGTCATAGTTGGAGTAAAATTTTGAAGCACTTACACATTAAATCTTAACATAGTCCAAAAATATGAAATGTAGGATTTTGTGTCTAGTTTTCAAAAATCTAATTTATTTTGATACCCAAAAGATAAAAGTTGGATTTATAGGATGTACAAAAATGATTTTTAAAGTCCTATGTTTTGAGCCAGTGTATGCACGTGTACGACCAACATAATTTGACCTAAAAAACCATTTTTATAATTACTTTTGTGGAAGGATGTGCATTATGGTGAAATTTGGTTATGATATTTTTTATAATTTTTTCCAAATATTTTATTAATTATTTTTTTGTGGCCCTAATTTCTATGTCTGAAAACTTCTTATGTACAACCAACATAATTTGAGATAAAATAATCATAAAATAAATTATTTTCATTGTGAATGATGTTTATATTGGTCACGTATATTTTTCAATAAAAATTCAAAATCAAAAGCTATTAGAAAATGCAAGTACTTATCATTTCAAGTTAATGAATCTCTTTCTCCCAAAAATTAATTAATAAATATAAAAATACTTCCAATCATAATATATATATATATATATATATTTGGAAACTAGACATCATCATCTATAATGGGTTTTAATTATGTTAAAAAACACTTTAAAAAAGTCATCAACCATATTGCTAAAGTTAATTTTTCTCTTGTTATTTTCATAGAATTGTACTTGCAATTCCAAGGCTAATGGTTGGGTTTCTACTTGCCTAAAACAAAAGAAAAATCATGGGTTTCAAATTTCAAATTTTATGAAACACGTACTCACTCCAAAATGCATACTCTCTTTAAAAAGGAACGTGTATATGCTGTAAATAGAAATGGGTACCCATTTTATTTTTAAGTAGGTACCTAATTTTATCTAAAATGAGTACCCATTCCATATGAATAAGAGTTTAGGTTCGGGAGCCAGATCCTAAATAGGTACCCATTTTTTTATGAAATGCGTGTCCATTTGTATTGGGATTTTTCTACTTGCGACATTTCCACTAAAAGTGGACTCATTATCTTGCTTTTTCCCTTAAGGGAGAGGTTGAGATAAGTAAGCTCCATACAAGCTCTTCACTAAAACCTAAAATTGGAAAATTTGTTTGTGTTATTTTTATATCACATTACACATCTGAGTTGGCTAGAAATTTTAGGTAGGCTTGGATAAAAGGCGAGATTTAGATACAAGAATTTGATCCATGTGGGATATTTTGACTTAGAATATTATCTAGTGTTGAATTAAAAGTCCCAACCTTGTAGGTAGATCATTTAACCAAATATTACTTGAGACATGCTAGAGAACCACCTATGCATGATATGTTGAACTAAACATGTAATAAATATAACCCCTACCTAGACCCCTAAGTTATTCATTCTCCCAAATATCATTTCCAAAATCATTTTAGTCCATTTATTAGTCTTGTTTTATGAGTACAACTTTAAGAAAAAATAATATCATAGTACATTGATTTCATTCAACAATTGCATCTAAGAGATGCATTTTGAGCAATTCACACTAATTTTTTCTTCTCAATTCAATTCCTTCATGATTGGTTATCGAACCATTCAAATATGGATCCTATAAGGGGTTCCTAGATACATGGCTATCAATGGCTACAAAATGAGAGCCAAAGGATTTGTGTTAGGGTTGGGTTAGTATGCTAAGAGTGGAGAGAATGGGAAAATTATTGTTTAGGAAAGAAAGAGAAATAAAAAAAAGGGTCAAGATCATTAGATTTGAGATTAGGATTTATAAAGAAAATGGGCTTAGAGATAGGGATTAGGGTTCATCAGTTCTCCATTATTGTATGATGAGCTACAAGGAATTGATGCATGAATTTAATTTCATGATTAAGACATATTGATCGTTGATTTTGGTGTTTTAGAATAGTTCAAGTTGATAGGCTATCGTTAGGTCCTACTACTTTAGATTATAGAATGTCAATTAGTCGACCAGGCAGTGTCTAAGGCAGTTTGCAAAAGAAGATAATTCAGATAACTAATCTTAGATTTTATGTTTTTCTTTAAACTACTGAAATCAATTTTAGTCTAAGGCCATTTAACTTCTTATCTAGAAAACAATTTATTCTAGGAAAATTGGAAATACTTAAACTATAAATCATAAGATAACTAATTTAGAAAGCATCATAACTAAACTAGAATGCATAGAGATAAGCAAACCGAATAACTGATAAACTATGGAAGTGGAAAAGTAAGTAAATGGACTATAAAACATTTTCTTAAACGGTAAAAGATTCTAACAACTAGGAATAATAACTCATACTAAAAACAATGGTGCACCAAAACTTCAGGCTCAACTCTTAACAGACTTAAATACTTCCTACTGAACAGTTATTTATGTAACAACTAAAACAACATAATAGTAAGTACTTATATATTTAAACTAACTCCCTCGAGTGGCCAACTTGTGGGTCAACACTTCATTCTCAAATCACATAAACTATAGGTTCTAGATTCCTTCCATTATAAATAGTTATCATCCATAGTTCAACAACTTAGCAATTGACAGAAGAAAGTTATTTCATTCATCAATATTTAGAAATCATATAAAAAGCATAACACTACTACTCAGTCTTATTCATCCATTTTGAAATTACATTCTTATAGAAAAACTTATAACTAAATCCTAGATTCTAGATGGCATGAATAGCCATTGAAAAATTCTTTTAACAACTTTAACTAACTTCCATGTCTTTAAAACTCATAAACGTAGAGAAGGCTCGAGACGAGCCATGAAGTTTTTGGTAACAGAAGTTAAATAGACAGTAACTAAATCTTTGGTTCATTAGCTTGAGATTCAAGAGGAGGTTCACAACATCTATCTTTCATCATACTTAAGGCACGTGTTGGCTCAAATTTTTGTAACAACTGCTAGATGATTGATTATTCCCTGCAAAAGCACTCAAGTCAACCCATTAAACCTGTATTGGCAAATTTCCTCAATTGATCATAAGAAATAAAGTTTGCATAATTTTCCCTAAAGATAAGCAATTATTTCTCCTAAATTTTAATAAATTGGCACAAAGTTAGGATTGAACTTGTAAGAATAATCTTTTCTGATTATATTATGATGAGGTTATTTTTACCTCATCATTTCCTCCCCCGCCTAATTCCTTCCAGGTCCTCTTGCTCCATAGTTATAACCCTAAGTTTTATTCCACTCCTCATATATGGCACTGAAATCATGTTCCTCTCTTGTTGTTGCATCAAAATATATAGGGTCATGGATGAACCATCTGTGAAATATCACCCTCTCTCTCCATTCATTAAAAATTCTATCATTCTGATCAGTTGAAATATTGAAAGTAGGAGGTGGATTAAGTAGCAAAGGAGACCTATATCTCATTCCAATCTAGTTTGTCTTAAGGGTTCTCAGGATCTTGACTAAATCATCAGCTCTTCTAAAAGACCATCTGATATTAAGAGGGGAAATGACCTCTCTTTTCTTGAGGTAAGAAGGTAATGGAGTGAACCTCTCTTCACAAGCGTGCCATGCTTCCCCAATCAATTTATGCCCATGATTCATAAAATTATTGTAACATTGCCTGAGGCAGTTGTCACACTTTTCTTTCATTTTGTCATTAATCAGGAGAGATGAAAAGGTATCTTTGAAACCTCTAGGCCTGGAATTTGGTGACCTTATTTGGAGACCTATGATCTTTTCTGCCTATGCAAATTATTTTATACACTCCTACCAATGAATCTAGTTTCTCATGGTAGACAACGTGGCTCTTAATTCTACTTCTCCAGCAAACAAGTTGATAAAGAAATCAGCGTGATTCTCTAATAATAAATCATGCAAAAAGAACTCACAAATCAAATCTTGATCCTCAGGGGTTAACTCTCTAAATATCTTAATAAATTATTTGCCATTGGGTTTACAAGGCTGATCATTGTAAATTCTGAATAATTTCCATCTTATCCACTGTTCATTTAAAAACATGGAATACAATCTAGATGGCCTTCTACAAGATAATAGACAATCAATTAATTGACATACATCTTGTTTTCCTCTGTATGCCCTATGAAATGACTCCTTCAGGAGTACCAATTCCTTCATCAGCCTGTAATTCTCAGTTTGAACTTTTCTTAAGAAATAAAATTTTTCCATCCATTTCATTAGCAGTGGGGGAATGTGAACCTGGAACCAATCAGTTATAGTCGACTCAGTTTGAATTTATTTTGATTCCATCTTTGGTTTCACAATGCATTCCACCAAGTCTTGTTCCAGCTCTACAACTCTGCTGATGGAAGCATTTAATTCTTTAGCTCTTTTTTTCCTATCTTCTTCAAAGGCCGTGAGCATAAGCACAAAGTTTTTCTTTATCCTTTCAATTTATGTATTCTTTTATGTAATGTCAACATTATATTTTTTATGCTCATGACTCAATTCTTGTATTTTCTCTTTCAACTTATAAATCATTGTGTCATTTTCCTGTAATTTTAGTTTTAAACCATGTATTTCTTGATTCCTTTAATTTATTACAGCAATATGCACCATCAATTCTACTTTTTGCAATTCAACCTGTTCATTATTTTTGTAAAATTATTTCTTTATATTATCAATTTCTATTTTACATTTTCTATTTCTGCAGTGACATCCTAAGTTTCAATTGTCTCAATAATTCTATTAACAATAGGGGACAAATTACAGGGAATACCATCATCTCCTTCCTGTTCTCTTCCTTGAATTTCTTCAGTGAAGACCTCCTCCACATATGTAGAGTGGGAAGGAATCTCTTCAACTAAATCTTCTTTTTCTAGAGGTATTTCCTCTACATTGGCAGGCTCTGAAATCTCTACAGGCTCAGATGGCTGCTTGGGCTTTTTCTTTTTTGAACTTCCCTCCATACCTTGCATTGGGGTTTTAGAGAATTCAGAGGCTAGGTGCTTACTTCTTCTTAATATTCTATAGACCTTGGAAGGTGACGGGTGTCCTATATTTCCCTTTTCTTTTTCTTTCGGGGTTACTCAAATCAGAATAAACAAGCTCAACTTGCTCTAGAAAATTAGGGGTTTTTAATTCATTATTCAAAAATTTTGGCACTTCCTCACCAGGGATGGTGGGATTAGGAGCTTTCGAAGCTGGAGATCCCTTAGGGGAAATTTCTCTAGATGGTGAATTAATTCGATGAGATGATTCCCCTGGTTCTATTTTCCTTCTTATTGAAGGCCTCTCAATTTTCTTTAAAAAAATTTCCCATTTGCCCTCGTATTTCTTGCGAAAATGGTATTAACCCATCCTTACCCATGGTCGCTATAATAGAAAGGTGGGGGTAGGAAATAGTTGATGCTTTCTACTCTCCTCCCTCTTTTAGGTAGATAGACTGGGATAGCCCCACTATCCATAGGGTGGTTGAGGTGCTCTCCCCCCCTCTCTATAATGGGGGCCCTATGGGCAGTCATCAGTCATATCACGTATAGAATGGATGGATGGCTCGACCTACCTATCCTATCAGGGCTCCTATCTATAATGGCATTCTCGGTGGGTTCAAACTATAGTTGTAGTGTCGGGGGGTTAAAAATCAATTGAATTAATCTGTGGTGTTTCAATGGCCTTGACCCTATTTTATATCTTTCTATGGAAGATTTTAGAGAGTCACAAAAATCCAGGCAAATTTACCCTAAGAGCAGGGTTCTCTTTCCCATGATGTAAATGGATCAGCATTCGGAAAGCAGGTCCTACTACAATAGTTGGTTGACCTTCACAAGTAAAATATTTTATGATCCAAGCAACGATAGTACCCCAGGGCTCTAGTATGGAGGTCCTCTAGAACCCTTTATTTTTTCCTCTAGTGCTAATTACTACCATGGGTTGAGGGTCTCCCTCTCTAACAAATAATTCAGATAATTTTTGTTACATTATCTGAGAGGTTTCTTTTATTTTAATACCTAAATTTTCTAACCTAGACAAACAGGAAATGATTTTCGGACTCACCTTGAAATGCTTTCCATGAAGTACCACTTCACCATTTGAGTAGTTTTCAAAAAACGAGCTCACTAGCTTTTCATCATATCCTTCGAATTTTCTGATAAAATCCAACCACCCTGCCTCTTCAAACAGTCTAGAGATATTTCTTAATCCCAACAAATTTTCAGCAGAATTTGGCTCTTACTTCTTTTTACCACTCCCCATTCTCATATTTCCCCTCTCTGTAAAAGATTTCAATCACAACTCAAATCTTTCACACTACACTTTTGAAAATATTGCCTTTGAAATCACTTATTTGTCTTGTTTGCAGCTTACTATGCAATGATTTTCAATTTGCATGGAGGTATGCAAAAGGATTTGTCATACAAGTAGTTGATCATCAAGTGGCACAAATTGCTAAATTGGGAGTGAATTTCATGTCAATTAATTATTCTTTATTCAAAAATAACTACCCACTTAAAGCGAAAATTAATACTTACCTGCATTTTATGATCATTCAAAGATCTCGTACCTTATAGATTTGACAGGATGATGGAAGGTATTGGCTGAGGTGACGGTGGATTTATGGTGGAATGAATGCGGAATTTTATGGATGACAGAGCCATCAATGAAGACTGCAGTACTTAGAGGCTTTATTTATGACAAAAAAACTAGATAGAACAACATGTGTACAAGATATGATGATGGAAGTGTCGCGAAGTTTTGAAATTATGAAAAAGGTGGCAGAATGCGAATGAATACGTTTTGGAGCACGTAATTGTCATTGTGCTCAAAATTAGTGCAAGAGGTTTGTATTTGCGACGAAGAAGGTGCACAAGTTTCGAAGCATCAGTGAAAGACGCAACTAGGACGACAGTGAAATGAAAGTTTGGGAGCATCGTTGAAAGATGCAGCTAGAGCAACAACAGAGTGAAGGTTCTGAAGCATCGCCGAAAGATGCAGCCGGAGTAGCAGAGGAATGAAGTTTTCAGAGCATCAACGAAAGATGTAGCCGAAGCAACAACAAAATGAAGGTTTCAGAGCATCGCTGAAATATGTAGTCAGAGCAGCAACGAAATGAAGGTTTTGGAGCATCACCGAAAGATTTAGTCAGAGCAACAACGAAATGATTAAGAATTTTGGACTTCGAGAGCTTTAAACCCTAGTGCAGGAACGCCTTTTTGACATGATGAGTTTTGTACAAGTTTCTGAGCATCGGGCGTAAGGACCATCAAGTTCTGGAGTATCTAATATCAGGATCATAACATTCCAGAGCATCTTTGGAGGGTGCTCTGGAAGTTATTTTTCGTCTTGAATAAGTCCTGCAAAATGGAACAAAAGTTAGCTAAGTCCAAAAGATGAAAAATTAATGAAGAGAAATATCTTGGCATCCATGTATTTTTATTAGACATTTTCAAAAAATATTTCTATTTTTTATTTTATTTTATTTTATTTTATTATTTTTATTTTTTTATTATATTTTAATAGCATCATTTTAGTATTTTTACCAAATAGACTCTGCCTTGGTAGAGTCAACACATTGGACCTCGCCCTGCATTTCCACCATTCTTGAGAATTCTTCCCTATTGACCAGCTTATGGTAGACACATAAGCGGTGACCACTAAGAGGGTTCATGTGTCACCATCGATTGGTTTCAACCGAATAGTTCCATTCGAGAAGACTTAAGAAATCTCATAAGGTCCCAACCAATGATTCCTGAGCTTTTCCCTATGATCTTTGTACTTCGAATTGTATAGCAGGGCCCAGTCTCCATTATGGAACTCCCTCTCCTTAATATTTTTGCCATGCCACTCTTTTTGTTGATTTTGAATTAGTTCAATTTGATGGACAACGTCTAGGCGAAGCTCATCCAATTCACTTAGTTGCAGAACTCATTCAACTTGGGCTCGTTTTAAGTCCAAACCTAGTTCCATAACTGTTCGTAGAGTTTGTAGTTCAAAATCAATGGGAAGAAGAGGTTTCTTTCCAAAAACGATCTCATATGGTCTGAATCTAGTCATGGATTTCCAAGTTGTGTTGTATGCCCAAACAGCTTCAATGTGTTTCCTAGCCCAATCTTTTCTTCCTGTAGAAACTATTTTTGTTAATATGTTTTCAAGCTCTCTATTAGTTACTTCCACTTGGTTGTTTGCTTGAGGGTGGTAAGGGGAGGACTTCCTATGGCTTACCTGAAAATGGTTGCTAAATGCCAAGAACACTTTGGACATAAATTGGCGTCCCTAATCAGTAACAATAGTTCAAGGGGCTCCAAATCTAAGAAATATTTCATTATAGAGGAATTTCGTGACATGCTCTTCCCTAGCTACTCATAAGGCTTGAACTTTAGCCCATTCTATTAGGTAGTTAGTGCAAACCAATATGTACTCTTTCCCTTGAGAGGAAGGATCTATGGTTCTGATAAAATCTAAACCCCATTTCTCAAATGGTTCAAGCACTACCTGTGGTAGTAAAGGAATTTCTAAAGAAGCAGTTGGTCTTCCTACTCTTTGAAATTCATCGCAACGATGAATATAGTTCTTAATATCCTTATGCATTGAGGGCCAATGGTATTTGGTGCCTAAAATTTTATGAGACGTTCTCTTCGCAGAGTAGTGCCCTCCTAAAGGACCATCGTGACAGGCCCTTAGAATGTTGTAGGTTTTGTCCACTCTCACACATCTTCTTAAGACCATATCGAGTCCACAACGAAATAACATTTTGTTTATCCATTTGAATGGGGAACTTTCCTTGATAAGTTGCTTCTTTTGTTTAGTCATGAATCTCGGGGGTATCTCAGAAGCAGCTAAATAGTTAGTGATATTTGCAAACCTGGGTGATTTAATATAAACTACAAATAGACTCTCATCTAGAATATCATCCTGTACAGGAGTACTATCACCCTCGTCATGTTTGATTCATGACATAAAATCTACTACTACATTGTATTTCCCTGGTTTGTCAAGAATTGTAGCATTAAACTCCTGAAGGAGTAATAACCATCTCATAATTCAACCATTAACCATGGGTTTGTTCATTAGTTATTTTATAGCTGAATGGTCCCTATAAATTGTAACCTTATATCACATAATATAGTGGCGGAATTTCTTAATGGCATGAACAATAGCTAGGAATTCCTTTTCTGTTGTTGTATAGTTTCTTTTTTTCGAAGTAAGATTTTTACTGATTAAATATATTGCATATTTACCCCCACTCTCATCTTCTTGTCCTAGAACTGCACCAATAGCATTGTCAGAAGCATCTACATAAATGTGGAAGGGAATACTCCAATTTTTTCCTCATAGAAAGGGAGCAGCGACAAGCTTTTCCTTAATGGTTTTGAATGATAGTTGACACTTAGACATCCAAAAAAACTCTACTTCTTTTTGTAAAAGAAAGAACATAGGAGTTTCTATTTTACTGAAGCCTTCAATGAACCTTTTTTAGTAACTAGCATGTCCAAGAAAACTTTCAACATTTTTTTGTGTTTGAGGGATAGTCAACTGTTGGATGACCTCAATTTTCTTGGGGTCGACCTTTATTCCCTCAAAGGAAATATAATGTCCCAAGACTATTCCTTGTTCTACCATTATTAAACATTTTTTATGGCTAAGGGATAGTCTATTTCCCTCACACACTTGTAGAACTCAGTCCAGGTTGTGAAGAGCTTCATCATATGTTGACCCATAGACTATAAAGTCATCCATATAGACCTCTACACAGTCATTAATGAGTGCAAAAATATAGAAAGAACGGCTCTTTGAAAAGTCGCTTGAGCATTACAAAGTCCAAAGGGAAGCACTCTGTATGCAAATGTGCCCCAAGGGCAGGTAAACATGGTCTTGTCTTGATCTTCTAGGGCAATCCATATCTGATTGTAGCCACTAAATCCATCTAGAAAGGAGAAATATTTCCTTCCAGCCAAGTTGTCCAAAACTTGGTCAACAAATGGTAGGGGAAAATAATCTCTATGAGTGGCTATGTTGAGTTTTCTATAGTCTACATAGATTCTCCACTTCCCATTTTTCTTTGGCACGACCACCATAAGTGATACCCACTTACTATCAGAGATAGGATAAATAAATCCTGCACAAAGGAGTTTCTCAATTTCAATTTTGACTATATCCTTTAATGTAGGATTGAGTCTCCTTTGAGGCTAGTGAACAGGCCTTATACTGGTGTCAGTATAGATGTGATGAGTACAAACACTTGGGTGAATTCCCCTCATGTCTATATAATCCCAAGAAAAATCTTTAGACCCTTTTACCAACACATTGAATAACTTATCCTCTTGTGTTTCTGTCAGCCAGCTATTGATGTTCAAAGTTTTTCCTAGTAATAGCATGATCGATTTTGTTCCAGGATGGACTGAAGTGACAGTATAAATTGGTCGTAACAAGGTATTGAGAGGACAATTATGAGGTATAAATCGGTGAAACCTTTTGATATCCTCAAAGAAATGACTTGTTTTGGGAATCATGTTTGCTAAGGGACAAGGCATTCCCATTGTAGCATAGCTTTGCTCCATCCCACATACATCAATTGGTTGCCCAAAAATTATTGGATCATCCATCATTTCTTCCTCATTTGGGGTTATAGCAAGGTGTGCTACATCTCTTACTAACTCTTCCTCCAATTATTATTTGTGTTGTTTAATTACTACCATGGCTAGCAAGGCCAAACTATCTTGACCACTAGATTCTCCTGGTTCATCAACCTAGACCTTTTTATGCTCAGTTGGTTTAGCAAGGGGATATAAGAACAAATGTTTACTATCTTGACCATGCGAAATGGTCATTCCCCCTTCCCTGCAATCAATCTTAGCAGCAACCGTGGCCAACCATGGTCTCCCAAGAATTATTGGATAACTATCTTTAGGTGTAAGTGACTGGATTACTTGGAAGTTGACTGGATATTCCCATCCATCAACTTGACGAGAATTTTTTTAATGATGCCCTTTGGGATGGCTATAGATTGATTTTCCATTTGTAAGACTGTGGTTGTAGGATGTAAATCAGTTATTCCTAACTTTTCCATTACATCCATAGTCATCATGTTAATAGTTGCCACAAGATCCACTAGTGCATTTGGTATTGCTACCTCGTTGATTGTAACAGTTATAAGTGGACTCCCAGGATCATCGTATTTTGGAGAAAAAGTCTTTCCAAACAAAAAATCAGCTAAATAACCATTAATATGAAAGGTATTTATCTTTTTTGGCTCCCTACCTAGTGTTTTAATACATAGCTATTTGACTAACTGGTTTAACTCAGGAATTTCCTTTATTGCCTGCAATAGAGGAACCTTAATTTGCAATTGCTTAATCTCCTAAATTAACACAGTTTCAGAAGCCATAGTCACTTCCGGAGTATCTTCTAGAGTCATTAACTTTAAACGTTTCAAATATGGTGCCATTGTTTTCTCTTTTGGAATGAACTCCTCCTTATACTGACTCAAGGACTGACCTTCCTCCTCCCGAGACAAATTAGCAGCTCCCGATACTGAAAAAGGCTCTTTATCCTTGGTGGAAGTGTCCTGATTAGGTGACTTGTCTCTTAGTGGACTTTTATGCTCAAGTTCCTCTACTATTTCTTCAATAGTTGGGGGTCGAAGAGTTCTACCATAGCACAATTGTACATTTCCGAAATGTATCACATTCAGTCCTGTAACATTTTCATGTTCAGTAGAGTAGACTGGCATATTTTGGCGATTATTCTTAGGATTGGGGAGTGGTTGCGTTGGAAGCTAGGGTTGGTTCACCTACTCATTCTGAGGAAGGTTTTGAGCCGAAGGCAACAAATTATGTTGTTGATTCCTCCTAGGTCTAGTATAAAATTGATTATGTCCCTGATTCCATTGGGGGGCAGCATGTTGTTGGTACCATTGTTGTTGTGGTTGGTTCGACCACTACTGATTCCCCAGTTAGGTTGTGCGGGAGGTGATTGATTCCAAGATGGATTCCATTGATTATGAACCCATTTATTTTGTGGTCTCCATGCAGGATTGGAATTCTTTCCATAAGAGAAGTTACCTCCTTGACATTGGTTTAACGCTTTTATCTCCTCTTCAACCTGAATAGTTTTTTCCTTGGCATTCTTAATATCAGAGAGAAGCTCACACTGTTTTTTAGGATGGTTTTGCTCACAGAGTTGACAAATATTGACTTTATCTAAAGGACACTCTCACAATAGGTGTTTGTTTCAACACCTAGGACAATAGATGGACAAGGTCTCTAGGTTGCGAGTTTTAGCTTGTACGCCATCTAAAGTAGTTTTTAACTGAACAAGAATGTCAGTTTTTAGATTTTCTATTTCTTCATGGAGCTTACCTATCTCATTAGACCCTTTAAAAAGATATATTTTACGGATTCCTCCCCGAGTACGGGAGAAATTTCAACATAACTCACATATTTCCTCAAGGATCAGTTGAGACACGTCACCCTTCCCCATTAGATCAAGACTTATTCTAGCGTCATCGTCAAGTCCCTTAAGAAAAATTGTTTTGAGAATCTTGACGCTAATGGCCTCTTCTCCACATATTTTAGAGAGGAAAAGGAACCTATCGAGATAATCCTCTAAAATCTCATCCTCATTTTAGAGAGGAAAAGGTTATCATTTTTATAGTCATATGTTTGACATAAGACCTTAAATTCAAAGAGAAACTGGTCTAGGTCTTCCGAGGACAAGCCATGGAAGGTTGAAGGAAAGCTAGGGAAATTTTCTTCATTGCAGTATCATCATCTGCATCCAAGGTAATAGGATAAGTAAGCGTTCTAGGATGGCGATGAGGTTCATTGTGGTTAGGTTCAGCTGTACGATCTCCCATGATGTTCGGAGAAGTCTATTCCTCAAAGATAATTTCCTCTATAACTAGTTGTTCTGCCAGTTGCTCGATAGGTAAATAGTGGAAAGCCTCAGGTGGAATAGGCTCAAATAATTCTTCAGAAGTGTGGTCATCTGAGCCTTGGGCTTCCCTAGGTATGATTGGTACGTATTTTGGGGGGGTCTTTGGTATAAATTGTCCGTGAGGGCCTTTTTTCTTGACCATGCAGAAGAGGAAGCCAACGACGGAATTTTTGGCATAAAATGAGGTATCAAAAACCATCTTCTAGTAACACTTAAGCACAAAGGCTATTTTAGTCCCCGGCAACGGCGCCAAAAAGTGATAGGTTGTCATTAGGTCCTACTACTTTAGAATATAGAATGTCAATTAGTCGACCGTGCAGTGTCCAAGGCAGTTTGCAAAAGAAGATAATTTATATAACTCATCTTAGATTTTATGTTTTTCTTTAAACTATTGAAATCAATTTTAGTCTAAGGCCATTTAACTTCTTATTTGGAAAACAATTTATTCTAGGAAAATTGGAAATACTTAAACTAGAAAGCATAAGATAACTAATTTAGAAAGCATCATAACTAAACTAGAAAGCATAGAGATAATCAAATTGAATAACTGATAAACTACAGAAGTGGAAAAGTAAGTAAATGAACTATAAAACATTTTCTTAAACAGTAAAAGATTCTAACAACTAAGAAGAATAACTCATACTAAAAACAATGGTGCACCAGAACTTCAAGCTCATCTCTTAATAGACTTAAATACTTCCTATTGAATAGATATTTATGTAACAACTAAGACAACATAATAGTAAATACTTATCTATTTAAACTAACTCCCCTCAAGTGGCCAGCTCGCGGGTCAACACTTCGTTCTCAAATCATATAAACTACAGGTTCTAGAGTCCTTCCATTATAAACAGTTATCATCCATAGTTCAACAACTTAGCAATTGACAGAAGAAAGTTCTTTCATTCATCAGTATTCAAAAATCATATAAATAGCATAACGTTACTACTCAGTCTTATTCATCCATTTTGAAATTACATTCTTATAGAGAAACTTATAACTAAATCCTAGATTCCAGATGGCGTGGATAGCCATTGAAAAAGTCTTTTAACAACTTTAACTAACTTCCATGTCTTTAAAACTCATAAACATAGAGAAGGCTCGAGACGAGCCATGAAGTTTTTGGTAATAGAAATTAAATAGACAGTAACTAAATCTTTGGTTCATCAGCCTGAGATTCAGGAGGAGGTTCGTAGCATCTATCTTTCATCATACTTAAGACACGTGTTGGCTCAACATTTTGTAACAGCTGCTAGATGACCGATTATTCCCTACAAAAACACTCAAGCCAACCCATTAAACCTATATTGGCAAATTTCCTCAATTGATCATAAGAAATAAAGTTTGCATAATTTTCCTTAAAGATAAGCAATTATTTCTCCTAAAGTTTAATAAATTGGCACAAACTTAGGATTGAACTTGTAAGAATAAGCTTTTCTGATTTTATTATGATGAGGTTATTTTTACCTCATCACAAGGTGAATCCAATATCAATAAATTAGATCATGAATAAGGCTTCTTATGGGCATTCTTGACCATGGATGCCTTAAAATGTAATGCAAAAGGAAGAAAATAAGCATTCAAGGTAGTGCAAATGCAAGGGTTTGGGGACATCATTGTAACTAAATAAGTTTTGAAAAACACTTTGTCTTGAAATACCTACATTTTAAGTGCTCCAAAATCAATCTAATATCTAAGACTTAAAAATATTGACCATATAACACTTTCATTCAAATAACTAAATAAAATAATGATAACCCATTCTATAAACTTATATATAATTATACATCATAAATATTAAATTGTCGTTAAAATCATCTACTCTTTTTTATCAAATTTGATGAATTAAATTTTTATCAAACTTTCAATATTAACATCATGTTGTTTCCTTAAAGCCTATATGACTAACCTCACTAACCCACTATAAAAATCAATAAATAATAATAACCCATGTTCTTAAATCCATTATTACTTCAAAAGAATAAGTGTTAGTTCTAGAAAGCCCGAATGCTTTGTGCCTTTATGTGTAAATAATGTCATGCATAATAATGAATGCATTCTACCATGGAAACCATTGATATTTTTATTCAATAAGTGAATTCATGCTAATCATTCTAGAACTTTAATGTCCAACCTATCACATACATTAAATTTGATAAATGTGCATTGTTTATTTTAGTTGTCAAATATATTGATTAGGGCAAGAAATTCTTGCATATCTACTCTCCACTAGCATCTTTGAAAGGATGACGTCTTACCCATATAATTCTCTTTAACTAATAAAATAAAATATTTGGTGATAAGAAGACAATATTTATTATGATGATATGCATTCAATATAAACATGAAAGTGATAACACGTGAGAGGGGGACACAAATTGTGGATAGAAAGCTTTTTCCACCTCGACTACGAAAATTCAATCTATGCATTTATTACAAAGATAATGGTTAAAATATTCCTTATCATCTTTCCACATCATTCCCATTTCAAGGACAACCCCACCAAACTACATACTAGAAGATAAGAGACACTAGATATTTTTTATTTTTTATTTTGGTTGAAAACTACTTTAAATTAATATAAAGTTGGTTTGTATTGTAAGTTGTTAGAAAGTGGGTAAATTTGATGACGGGTCATGGAGTATACTTTAAATATTGACCAGCATTTGTATCTTTTAAGGATGCAAGGGTGTCAATAGGTTTGTCGGTTTGAAAATTGTGTTTGCAAAACAACTTTGGTAATATGTTGTAAAGAAGTTTCACGCATTCATAAAACAGTTTGTAAGCGTGAGACAAGTTTTTCGTTAAAATGTGGATTGGCAAGTCCATTTATAAAACACAATATCGACAAAATATGTATTGTTATAGATAAAAGTTTTTTTATCATTAATATAGGTTATAAAATTATTATGATTTTTTATTTCATTTAATGAGGGTCATAGAGTATAATTTAATATAGATTATAAAAATATTATGATTTTTTATTTCATTTAATGAGGGTCATAGAGTATAATTTAAATGTTGAATATGTATGACTACATTTAAAGTTTTCTTGATCATTATTATAGGTTATAAAAATATTATGATTCTTATGGGATACATATTTTAATTTAAAGAATATTTTTAAATAAAACAAAGTTCTTAATATTTATTTGTTGGTGAAGCTATAAATGGAACCTCATCATTATCTTCAAAGAGATTTGTACATACTGCTATATGTGCTCAATGATATTATGAATATAGGAAAAAAGATAAAGCATTAAATCAATATGTTATAAGCTTTAATAAATAAATAAATGATTAAATTCTTGTATTGTCATATTTATATCAAGTTTAATTCAATGTATTTTGAAATGTGAGACTGTCATTTATATCTTGGATGAAAATAAATAATTGGATGTATTTTTATAATATTTCATGAGTAGGATGAAGAATAGGGATCTAAGTGGTATAACAATTTGTTTTTATGGTTTTTATAGTATTATTCTCAATTAGTCTACAACCTAATCAAGTTACTCTATTGTTGTTATTATTACAATTTACTTTTTAACTTTCAGTTCTAATTTTATAAAATAAAGTGTAAAAAGTTATGAAAATGTTATATCTTAAAAATGTTTATAAAATTTTGTATTGGGCATGGAAATATGCATTTCAAATAAATTTAATAAGGTACTAGTTTCTCCATTTTTAATTGAGTACAAGTTCAAAGTTCAAAATGGCAATCAATCAAATGGGCTTCCCTATTGGATGGCTAGATTAAATTGAATTTTAATGATGCCTCAAAAGCTAATGCAAGAAAAAAAATCTAGGACCCCTTATTCGAGATCACAACATGAATATTTTGGTAATGTTATCTTCTTTTCTCTTTGAGCTACAAATAATGAGGCAAAATTCTAGGCCTTGATAGAAAGCATGTGTCTTGGTAACTCTCATATAGTCAATAATGTACTTGTGAATTGTGAATGGAATGAAAGGAAACCAGCTCATGAAATTTTAGACAATAATCAATCTACAACAATAATAAGGAATAACATTATTTCATAGAATAACAATAATTCAATATTTTAACATTTAAATATCAACTTATTCTAATGTAGTCATACAACCCAAACCATAAAGCATTAGAACGACTTCAAAAAATATGACTTAAAATTCATCTTACACTTCCTATAGGCACATAACTTGGTCACAAGACAAAATACTCTACTCAAAATATTACTAGCACTACTGCCTTGGTCGCCTCAATCCTACACAACAAATAATAAGAGAAAATATTAACTTCAATATCTCCCAAATCGCATGTACTTGCATACATATATATCTATCTATACACATTGACCATTTTTATAGAGAAGGTTAATGCCCAACAAGGTAATTTCTACAACTACTAGCCATAATGTCATGACCTAGTTTAGGAAGTGGAGGAATGGTTGTTGAAAAAATCTACTAAAACCACTAGTAATTGTTAGTAAAACAAAAATGTGACTATTTATAACTTATGAAACTACCAACATAAGGAATATAAAGGAATTTGATTTCTAGAGACAGTCTAGTAAGTGTCAGTGGTAATAAGACACTCTAAAAATATAAAAGTACAAAAAAGAACAACAATGCCTAGACAATCTTTTGGTGGATTCTAGTAGGGAGGAATTCCCCAACATAAGGTTTTAAATAGAAAATTAAATTAAATCATTTCCCATCCTTTATGCCACATCCCTTATGGGAAAGCAATACCCAACAGTGGAATCTATACCCACACCCAACAAAGAACTTGTAAATAGTATAAGGATTGTACCTATCAAACACAATTTCTCAACATGAATGCCACCTTATTGTTTCCTTTCTGAAAGATGGGAAGCGAAGGAAAATAAATAGGAATTCCCTCCAACTTGGCCTCAAGTAACCTCCATGTATTATTCCAAAAAAATTAATAATATTAAGCAATTAAATAGGGATAATAACATAAAATTGTTGAAGCAAAATGTAGCCATTTTGACCACCAACAAAATAAATAAATTTAAATTTTGACACTACTATTTTTGGGTGACACAAGATTGACTATGGATCAAGATTCTTCTACACTAGATACACTAGGTAAGCGGAAAATGTTCCATGAGCTTGAGGTCCATGAATATTTTGTAAACCTCAAAATCAAGATCCCATGCTTTTGTCTAATCCAAAATATATCCTTATATACTTTGTTTCCCCTCTTTATTAGAAACTCGCCATTTTTATTCTTACCCCATTAGGAACCTACCAACCTTCCTATCTCATCCCTTCTCCAAATCATCATCCACTAAAATACTTGATTTTCCTTATAGTGAAAATGAAAATATAGCTTGTTGAATATAGGTGAGGTATATATTCCTTCAAGGAGTTATACCTCATATTATTACATAGTGAGCTTCTTCAAGACCTTACATGGTCCTAACATTTTACTCTCCCTTATTTCATGACCTTTAGGATTATTCTTCAAGTCTCCATTCACCTCTTGGGTTGATCTTTCCATATGTTCATTCCATGCATCCTATTTTTACAACTTCTTGAAAGTATCTTCAACATGTCTCTCCAAAACATTCTCCACCTTCTACAAAACTCTATCCATTCCTAAAATTTATTTTGAGTCAAACATATTGTGGGACTATTGTCTACCTCTATTTTATTTTAACAGGCTTATATTTTCTCACATCCTTCAAAATGGAATAATCATTATGACTTCTATCATGTATAGCTTCGCAGTTAAACTACCATGGTCTTCTAGCAAAACATGGCAAGCTTTCATAGGCATAATATTGCACAATATTTCATCTTTATAGGAACCAATATAAAATTTGACCAAACATTGTTCACTTACTAGGAGTTGATGCTCCTTTAATAACTAGGACATATTGTGTGGATTGGGACACTTGATCCTCTTTAGTTTGATTTATTCCACTATTTATTTGGACACCAAATTGAATGTGATTCCACTAGATCAACAACAAATTTGTAGTATTTTCCTCTAGATTTTTGTATGGTTATGAAAAGATTCGTTTGAAATGGTTCTCTCTCCTACATTTTTGGTTTCAAAAACACTCTTTTAAAAATAAAATCATCACCATGTTTTGGTTCATGGGTTTAAGTAAATCAATGCTCTCTTCATAGGGTTGAACAATATGAATCCTAGCCACATATCTCTGTCATTATCATTTAATTGTGGGCATTCAAAGGCTCTATGACTAGCCTCTCCATATTTATAATAGGTGACTCATTTGAATATTTTTCTACATGTAGTGTTGTAAATTGTGCTCCCTAAGGGTGAAAGAACAATTTCACACTCTTTTTGATCTTCACTTTGGTATCCAATCCCTTAGTAAAATTTAGGACCACTTCCTAGCCTTGAACTTACCTTCCAACTCAAGAGAATTTGTTGATACCGCACTAAAACACCTTTTTGATGACTTTATACCCTTAAAACTTTGCCAAATGTTTGAATTTAGGTCGAGTCTTATGTCAGAGGCCCCAAGCTTATGATCATTTCTATGAAAAGGTAAAAACACATGGACAGGGGCACTAGGTGCCCTAGTCTCATCATTTTTCCCAAAAAAGCAAGTCACATGTTTGGGTTGCCCTTTGTCTTATGTGACATGATCTCGAATTTAAAATTTGCATAGTGAAATATTCTCAAATTTTAAATTTAAATATGTTGGCCTACACCTTAAGGTTATTCCTATGTTTCCCTATTTAAATGTGAAATTTATTACACAAAAAAATGAATAATTATTATTTTAGTGAAGCTCTACAAAAATTGATATCCAAATCTATAGAGTTGTGAATAGGTTTTCATGTTATTTTATGATGATTGAATCTTGAAGCAAGTTGAAGAAAATTTTGAAATATAGGGTTTTTGAATACTTTTGGCATCATTCAATCACACTAGAACCTGATTTTAGTGTGTTATCACCTTCAAACTTCGATCACCTTACTACCCTAAGTGAGGTATTTTGTTGTGTATGATTTCCCTTAAGTATTTTACTTTCTCTTGGGTTGGATCTTGCATTTCCTTGTTTGATTCATATAAGACTCCACTCTAACACACTCAGCGAGGTTTTATCAAAGTTTTTGTATGTCATTGCTCACCACAACCTTAGACACACTTAAGGTTCAAAGCACATAGTTTTATCTATAACAAATCAACTATTTGTGGAGGTAGAAATACCAAAACAAGGATTTGACCGAGGAAAACTCGTATATAGCCACCCCTCCGCTTTCTTTCTCTATGTTTTGTAGGTTAAGATGCAAAGATGGTAGATTTTAGAGTATGGTTGAGCAGTGCAGACCCGTAACTTTCAGGTTGTATTTAAGATAACTCAAAACCCTAAGATTAGGGCCCCCAATTCTCTTGTCCAGTAATTTAAATTTTTCTTTTCTATGACAAGTGCCCCTTTGTCTACCTTTTCTAGATCTATAGCTTTTTTTTAATGTTTTTCCATTTGTGTGATTATCTAAAAAATTTAGATTATGGTTTCATGCTAATTAGGTTAATTAAATAACATTATATCAATCTTCCCTCTTTGCAACAAAAGAATGGAACCCAAGAAAATTGGCTCTCCTTTTAAGAAGTTATCTAGTCATAAATGCCTTATTCGTTTGTGTTCCAATATTAAGCAAAGAAAGGATTGATCTAGGTAAATCTACTAGTTAGATCTAAGATCTCATTTTTCACTTAGCACTACCATACTATCTACTCCATCTTGAATTATTTCCCTCTCCCCTTGATTTTTGTCTTTAATTACTACTTTGAGAAGTGTTTACTTCTCTATATTGCTCTAATTTCTCTTTATTGCTCTCGACTCATCCTCTTCCTCTCCCTCAAGAGATTATACTATTTTCTTATAAATATTTTGTTTACATTTAACAAATATTGATAGGCCTCCTCTACCATCGTTACTACGACCATACTCAACTAATCTTGGATTGATATTTGAAGTCCATTAATGTACCTTGCATTTTATTATATATTTTATTATAAATGGGTAGCTTAGTACTCTTTGACCTTAATATCTATTTATTTAAAATTTTATAATTACTTCAATACATTCAGTTGGTAGTTTAGCAATAAGAAATTTTCCTTCAATTTTGTAACCATCTGATAGATCATGATTGAACCTTATTCTTTCCTCTTCTCCATCTATCTATCAATGCATGATCCCACCATAGGGATGCATGAATTTTTAAATTTTTACTATCAAACTTCACCATCTTTGTATCTTTTATTGACTCAAAATTAGAATTTTTGCATTTTTGAAATCTAATCAATGAGTTTTTTAGGGCTTAGGCTCCCATTGTAGCATGGAGTTTCTATTTGTGGTTTGTATCTTATGTTGGATATAGATCTTAATATTAGATCATTAATATAATATTTCATTCCTTCTTTTGGGCTAATTTCTTATTCATATTCATTCATGTCTTCAACAACTACACCTCTTCTCTATACATCATGTATTGATTCCAATCTAACCACCATTCCTCTTAACATCTCTAGAATTTCACTATTTCTTATAATTCTTGGTATACTTCTATTAGCCATGTCTCTATCTCTCTCTATTCAAAGGATCCTCACACTTACAAACAAACTCTAAGATTCATCCAATACTAACTTCTATTTCAAAAAACCAATGAGCTTACCTAGATTTAATACCACTTAATGCAAACATGAATAATGATCCTGGTGGAGCTTTTAATTTTTTCCCTTGTAGGTATGTTTTGTCCTCGGCTCCAATTGATTGGGTCATGGGTTTTCTTTTTAAGTGTTGACTTGTTATTGACGGTGGTCGGTCAATTAAGTGGTATTTTATCCCTATTTGGTCGTGACTTACCGGCCCCGTTTACCCATCCTTTCGGTCTTTTACGTCATGATCGTATTATATTTTTATAGTGTCGAGCTATTGAATTATTTTAGATTAAACCTCTAAAATAATCTTTTAGACCTTAAGGGTCATTCCATAGTCCACCTAGTTGGTCCCTTTTTTTATGAATAACCTTTTCGCATATGCAGATTGTGCGGTCGTCGAATGAAGTGATTTTAATCTTGACTATTGCTCCCAGACCTCGCAAGGTTTATGCTAATGTCATAAATATGGTGTGAGGTGTGCAAGATGTTTCCATCTATCATGTTTGATGGTGGGGACCAGTTTTTCTCAATGACCAATGATGAAGGCTGATGTTGACAACTGTTTGATTAACGACGCATTGTGGTCATACCTCGCTGACCTCACACAATTAAAACTATAGTTTCAATAATGTTGTGAGGTATGCGATTTGGTGATGCATGGACTCCAATGTTGTGCACTGGTAACAAAGGTGGGGCCCATTCCATGTTGATGTGGTGCCCGATAGGTGAATATCTTGTCTGTTTGGTGACTGGAGGGTGGACATGGCATTTTCAAACTATTTTGACTTAATCTGAGCTGTTCTCTTGGTCAACATTGCTTTTGATCAACGACTCATATTTAAAATAAACAGGTGTTGTACTATAGCCATTTTATCTCGTGCAAGTGAATAGTAATGGTTGAGTTTGACTCTGCTTGCATAATTAAATGCTAAAATTTGCGAATTACTATTTCCATGTTGTGTGTCTACATTGAACAAAAATTGCCTGGTATCGAGTAAAGCAAGTCATTGTTGCATTTTCTCAATTTCACTGCCCTAGATGTTTTGCGAACGAAATCGTAAGTAGCACGTATGTCATTTCTTGTAATTTTAGAAGATTTTATGGTTGCTTGCTGAACAATTCGTGATTGTTTCCTGTTCTGTTCTTGAAGAATTGTTTGAATAGATTTTCTTTTAGTGCTCATCTAATTAATTGCTGAAGACTCTAGAATTGTGAGGTATTTTTTTGTTTAAGGCTAAATAAAAAAAATTGTAATTGCTTGCCTTCTAGAAATAAGAAAACCCTAGTTTGAATTATCATTTGTCTAGTATAAATGACACCCAAAGCCCGAAGTTCTGGTTCTGAAACCAATACCGGGTCTTTATCCCAAGATATTATTGATTTATTAAAGCCCTCTACAAACAAGAAGTAGGAGGGAAAGGTTTTGTTCTATGGGCCTCAACTCTTGGAAGGTGTTGTGCCTTTTGCACACACACCCCGTTCGAAACGGGGACCCTCTTTTCCCTCTTTCCCTTTTTTGGTTCCTTTTGTTTCACCTCATTTTGTGTACCCCATTTTTTGCCCTAGAGTTGGGGGTAGCATGTTCCCCAATGCCATATTTTAAGTCTCGGGCTATCCAAGTTTTCCTTGTCGAAATCTTGGCATTTTTAGCAATTTCTGGGTTTCCCCTTTCGGGTTTCCCTTTCCGGATTTCCTCTTTCAGATTACCTCTGTCGGGTTTCCCCTTTCGGATTTCCTCTTCTGGATTGCCTCCACCAGATTTCCCTTTCCGGGTTTCCCTGGCCAGGTTTCCCCTCGGGCTTTGCTGTTTCGAACGGCTGTCCTAGGATGGCTTTTCGGACCCTAGACCCCGGACCTCCCACCACCCCTCCCTTTCCGGAAGTTCACCAACCCAACCTGCAACCGTATGGAGGATTTAATGCTACATTAATGGTTGCTTTTTTGCTATAAAACCGATTTTTTGGCCGTCATTATCAAAGGCTCGAGTGATAGAGAAGGATTGAAGAGCTTCTGACGAATTTGACTTTCCTCCTGTCGGATTTCAAAGTGCTTTCCTGGCGACCTCCGCGCATTCAACAGCCTGTTCTTCGAATTTTCAAGGTAGGTTTTCTTTTCGCACGCCCTAGGTTTTGTTTTGTGAATTTTTTGATTTTCTCGAGGGTAAAGTGTAAAATGAAACCTGAACTAAGTAGATTTGCCCCCTGCGCGCATAACCCATATCTTAGAATCAGAAAATTCGCCATTAAATCGCCCAAAAATTGATTCGAAACCTTCCCGCATCACGGCTGTTCTTCGAAACGGCACTGGCATCTTCTGAGCCCGGGTCTTCCTGTAGCCATTCGTACCACCATCTTCCTTCGAATTTTTGACCTTTTCCCTCCTTTCGGATTCCCATCTCCGGAATTCCCTTCTCAGGATTCTGTTGTGTCTCCGCCATTTCAAACAGCCCCAACCGAGCATCTTCCTGACCCTCAGATCCCAAACCCTCCATTTCTGTCTAAAATCAAACTTCACAATTTTCTTCAAATCCATCCCCGAAATTCACTTCCTGGGATTTTGTTCCCAGAATTTCGTCCTCATCTCGCTGTTTCAAATGGCGTTCGCCTTTCAGCTTTCTAGACTTCATTTCCTGGCTGCAAAATGTTTCACCTCCCAGTCAAAACCCTTACCATTTTCTTTCCCTCGGACTTTTGCCCTCGAGATTCCGTAGTGTTCTCGTTGTTCCAAATGGCCCTGTCCGAATGTCTTCCTGGATCCCGGACCCCAGTTCGTTGTCTGTCGGAACCCCATGCCTTTGGTCTTCTTTCCTCCAAGCTTCTTCCGGATTCTGGACGCCGGAATTCCCTCCTCAGGATTTTGTTCCTCTTGCACCGTTCTTAACGACGAGCTCTGAGCTTCTTCTTGACGTTTGGGTCCCGGCACCTCGTTCGCCGTTCGTTTATCCTGAACCCTCTGGCCGTTCCTAGAAGCTTCCTCTAGGATTTCCTTCACCGGATTTCCTCTTCCGTTCCGCTGTTCTGCACAGCCGACTCCAAGCACTTCCCAGCGACGACAATCCGAGACCCAAGTTCCGTCGCCTAGAATTCTGTCTCCTCTACGCCGTTTCCAATGGCTTCCCTGCAGATGATGCCCGAACCTCCGAATGGGGCATCAAATGACCTCCAAATCCAAAAATAGATTTCAACCCACTTGCTAGAATTATGTTTTCTTCCATTTCCAACTTCAAATCTTCAAATCCAACTTCGGGAAATGCATATGGGAATTCCATTCTCATTTTTCCCTTTCAAGCGGCATTCTGCCAAGGGATTTCCGACCTAGGAACTCCGGATTGTTAGCACTGCCTTCTAATGATGAAATATCTTGCCTCTGTGATTGTTAAGTATGAATTGTGATTGCAAAACTAATCTTAACATGTAGGTATTTGTCGTTAGCCATTTTGTCAAGTTCGTTGTTACTGATTCTCGTCTGTTGTGCAGGATTTATGGAATCCGGCCCAGAGACTTCCGGTGCTTCTAGAAAAGGAAAAGGAACAGCTAAGCCACAAAGGGGAAAGGAAGACAAGGAACTGATGAAGTACAAATTCTAAGGGGTCCCTATCCAGTCCAGGGTCACTACCCTTTGGAGGGATGTTTCAAATACCAACATCGGACAGGTCGATGTTGATGAATTTACATAGAGGGTTAGAATGAACCCGAAAACTGTGAATGCCAAGTTGATAAAGAGTAGTGGACTAGCTAAAGCTACAGGTTTCCCACCAGCCCTAGTGCCCTCAAAATTGGTGATGACGTGTGTTAAGGTATACCAATCTGATACCGGAACAATCATGGATCATGAGGGGAATATCCTTGCAGATATGTCTCTGTCAGGCATTACGAACACCTTCCACATTCCAGCCTTCGAGAGCATGGAGGTCCCCACCTTGGAAGACTATTAGGAGGTGTGGGAACAAGACCTGTTGGATTGTGAAAGGCTCATCAACCAATGTTGGTTGAAGGACAAACGAGCTAGTGCTGGAAAGCTCCCTTAGGAGCTCTACCGTAGTGACTTCCATGAAGACTACCATGATCTAGTAACGCTGCTCAGCCGAATCAAAGGCCTTCTTGGCATGGTTTTCTTTCAAAAATGGATGTTCTATTTCATAGAATAGATCCTCCAAGGTAAGGGTACCACCTTCTATTGGGGTGAAATCATCAAAGACTGTTTCCACGAGCAGTTTACCACTATGAAGAAAACTAACAAATTCTTCATGAGCTCTTACTTGGTGTATTCCCTCACCAATCAACGACATTATCAAGAATTGACAGTGATGCCAAGTGATCCATTAGGGCCAAAGCTCAAACCATATGACAAGTACCCTCAGTTGCAGTTTAGGAATTTCAAAACAAACTACTGCAGGGTGAATGACACGTTCATTGCCTACATAATCCGGTTGGTGGGAGGAGATTTTCATAGAAAGATGTCCCATAGTGCTAGGGTCCTCCTCAGATAATATGCCTTTTGGTACATCCCGTTCATAAGGTTCACCTACATCCATGCCAAAGGCTTCTCAAATAAACCAAACAAGCTGCCCCGGTACACAAACGACCAGATCGTTCTCTTGGAGCTGACCCGGTAGCTGTGACACATTCACAGTGTCTTGAGTGAAAAGCATCTGGCAGGCCCCATCTACCCCATGAACCTTGGACAGGGGATGTATAAGGTCCACACTTCCCAGTGCGTAGGATATTTAGAAAGGGAGTTGGAAGAATATAATTTTGAACAATATACAGCAAGGCCACGGATGGATCCCTGTGGCCATGTCAGAAAGGCACTGGGGCGCGGATATGCCCACCTCCACAACATTGAGGACTTCTGGACCAACTGCAGGGATGATCTTGAGGTACCGTTGCGATATTATATATGGATGACTGTCATCCATGTATGAAGGGTGAACTTATGCCCGGTTCCTGATCAACTAGAGGAGGATGAAGAGGCAATTGTGGATCCAGTTTACGATACAGTTTCCAACTTGTCGTTGCCTGCTATCAACTAGGATACACCGGAGCTTAATGATATTGGTGTGCTCACTAGGTTCGTTGAAGCCCGAACGAGAGCATGGATCGATGAGAAGGTGGACTAATTGAAACAACAAGGGGTCATCCTGACATACACTGAGCTTGCAAGTGAGCACGTAAGTGAGCTAAGTGGCTCCAAGGGTGGGGAAGCCACTGCTACAACTGGGGAGACATCTAAAACCCCACCACCTCTAAAGACCAAGAAAAGAAAAGAGGCTAGCAAACAACTGCCCAAACCAAAATTCTATGCCCATAAGTCTTCCGATTCGGATCCCTCTAAGAAGAAAAGAAAAACAACAGGAGGCACAGAGACAATGGTGATGCCTAAGGGTTCACCCCTAAGGATTGCGAGCAAAGGATCTAGCTTGTTTGGATCTCCACCCATTATAATCACTGCCGCCACCCTGCTTACTTCAGTTCCAGCTTCTACTTCCTCCTCGCCTGCGGTGGATATCTCCGTCCATCTTGCTCAGTCTCCTCCAATATCACAGGTCATTCCCATGGATTCATCATCTGCCGCCACCTCACCAATGACCTCTCCCTCCATGTCTCCTTCCCTTCCTTTTGTTCCCGCTGCCACAACGCCAACCTAGAGCCTTCCAGAATCTTTTGTGAAGTATATGCAGAATGTGCCTTCTGAGCTTTCGGGGATGCTCACCAATCCAACAGTCTAGGCCGCGATAGCTTAGGCTATGGCCTCCACTCCAACGACATCCCCCTCTACCGAATCACCAAAGATGAAGGCGACCATGCAGATATCAGACGAGTGTGAATGAAAGCAGCTTGAGGCTGAGAAGGCACCAAAGGATGAAGAGTTTGAATATCATGAACACCCCTTGTTCGAGTGTTAGAAAATTGATAAGGTGGCCTATGAATCTTCAAGTGAGGGCAGTGAGTCCAGTGAGGCCAGTGAGGACCTTGACACAGAATTGAACTGAGAGTCGAATGATCCTGAGCTCAATGCAGAGTGGGGCAAATAGCTCAAGGAGATTGAAGATAAGGAGGTCAAGGATCGGCTTGCACAGGAAGATGAGACTGCTGCTCCGGAGACAGAAGGTAACACTTCTCCAACTGAAGAACATGGAAAAACTCCTAAGCATGGCGAGGAAACTTTCCTCCAAGAGAGTAAATAGACAAAGAGCCCCAAGAAGCATCAAGATACTCTAAACATGGAAGAGGATACTGAAAAGAAAGATTCACCCAAAGAGTGGCTACGTACCATGTCTCCCATTGGGCATGGGACATTCAAACAAATTTTTGATGAAGGAAAGGAAGATGCAGGAATGAATGAGAAGGCTCTAGTTGTCAGTACTGTCGAACTTGAAGGAAAGGAGAGAAAAACTCAAAGTGTACTGCTAGCCAAGGAACCTCAAATGCCCGATTGGCTGCAGCAATAGCTCAAGCAAAAGACTCCTGCATCAAAGGATATTAAGGCAAGGTTGGAAGCCATCATGGCCAGAGCACGGGTGAGCACCAAAAAAGACAAGAAGCCGAGGGTCAGATCGAGGATAACTATGGATGCCTCAGGATCAAGAGCAGTGCAAATAACAACGCTAATGGTTGGGGAACAAGGCATTACTTATAACATCTCCACCATCTATTTGGGAGTGGTCACAAGGGAGCAGAAGGTTGAGCATCTCCAAGAGTCGGTCGCCACAGTGGTGCACCTTATCTAGCAAGATAAGATCTCCAAGGAGGAATTAAAGGAGCAGGTGGCTAACCTAACAACTTATATTTAGCAGTGGTCATCTCTAGATGATCAGCTGACAACATCATCAGCCTCGCCTCAGTTGTTGTCTAGAGAAAAAATTGACAAACTAGAAAAAAGATGGAACTTGGACAAAACTACGAAAAATTGGTTTTGGCAGGTTTTGGACATAGGGAACACAGGTATCAACGTGGCCACTCGGGCAGCAAATAGGTTCCTAGAGGTTTAGAAAACTCTCGAGGAAACGAGGTAGATCTGTGAGAGGTTCCCCAGGAAGTACGATGTAGCCTACTCGAAGATTGAAGCCATTCTCGCGCTGCCGAGTGATATCTGGGAGAAGAACCTTGCCTTCAAGGATGACGACCACTGGCTGGTGGATACCTGGAAATTAGATTATAACCACCGAAAGAGAAGGTTGGAGCAGATTTTGGAATAGATAGCACTTGACATTGAATGGGCAAGTGAGTCCGGGGAGGAGTGTACTCAGTACCTCAAACTGATGACGGGATACAAAGTGTCGGTGGTCGAGATCAATCCAGAAAACATCAAGCCGCACTTCTTGAAGATTATGAAAGATGGGATGTCTATCGAAATCACCATCGAGTTCATGTGTTTTGTAGCTCGAGCCTTCGCACAATCAAAAGTTTGCAAAGAGAACGATGCTAAGTATAAGGCAAATTGGGAGAAGCTAGGCAGCAATTCACAGGAGTGGAGTTACCAGATCTTGAAGGCTGACATCCTGGAGGTGGAGAAGTTTCAATCTCTGATCCTGAGTTTCATGGAGTATGCCGCATTGAGAAAGCAAGAGGGCAACCCAGTCATTGATGAACAGTTCCTTAAAGAATAGCTAAAGCAAAGGGCAAATCACTAAAAGACAAATTTGCTAGAGTGTTGTCACTAGATGACAAAATAGGGAATAGACAAGAAAGTATTTATAAATGTAATATATTTGGGGGTAGGTGAAACCCTAATGTAAAATGAATCTTGGCCACATAATAGAATTGAATCTTGGCCACTCATTTTGTTTTTTGAAAACTATAAATAGGGCTCTCCTCCTCTCATTTTGGGAGAGTTGAGTTGTTGTAAAGGCATGCTGAAGAAATTATAAATAGCAAATACAGTCAATTTTGGTGTATTTTCTGGGTTTCTCAATATGTTTTATGATTCCTCTCCATTTTAGTTATAGCTTTGCTTTAAGTTATTTTGCTGTTCTAGCATCTTTAGTTTAAACTTGGTAGATTTAGTATGTTTTCTCTGGTTTTGGAGATAGTTGTTGTGTGTATGCTTTCCTTATCCATACTTTTAGTCATTTCCTGAAGGTAGATGACTGTGCAAAGTTAGTATGGACTTCGACTCCATTGCTGCTCATTAAACTTTATCTTTGTTCATGTTTCCATAATGAATGAATGATGAACATCTGCAGTCCCTAGAAGATAGCACTAATTTCATGATATTGTGAGAATTTTGGTTAAGTGAAATCCCGTTTAAGGAAACTATCCATAGCAAGAACCTCCATGATCATTGTTCATTGGTAGTTGCAGGTCCAGGAAATATCTTTCTTCCTCACCCTTTATTTTTTCCTTTTTTTAGAATCAACTTGTGCCAAGGTTCGTTACACATTATAAAGCCAAATCCAACGAAATAATGGAGTCTAAGACTGTTGTTTGAACCTACAACAAAGCATATCAATTCCAAACCTCTAAAGCTCCATTTATTGACTCAATTCCCCTATAGCTTCAACCACATAAGTCCACCTTGTGATTCTAGCAAATCACATAAACAACTGAAATATTCCAAGCATCATCAAGACCTGACATCCGAGAGACCTTGGGATAGTGTTCTGCAATTTGATTGTGGAAGATTGTCTTTCAAGAGAGGTAATGAACCTACGCATTACCTGTGTTGAGAAGTTCATAAAAACACCATCAACAGAACTGGCACTAGAAGGAGGGCAGAACAAGGACATTGCTTCATTCATCTCACGCCCTTCTCCTCCTAACGCCCATGAATAGAACTGGTGCTAGAAGGAGGGCAGAACAAGGACATTGCTTCATTCATCTCATGCCCTTCTCCTCATAATTCCCATCAACAGAACTAGCGCTAGAAGGAGGGCCTTGAAAGGGTAAAGCTGGATCGAATTGAATCATTCTCCCTTGAGAGATTTCACCAAATACTGAGATCTACACCAAACAAGGGGCAGTTGCGGGAATTACAACCACCCATCCAAGCTAAGAGAGCTAAGCGAAGGGGATCATCTATCACCAATTCCATGGAGCAGCTCACTGCCCCTTCACCCCTGCCCTTTTCATCCTCACTAACAGGTTCATCTTCCGCTTATCCCACCACTGAGACTTTCCAAGCTTCCTTTTCATCTGAATTGAACTCTGCCTCCCAGCTAAACGCAGTCCTCAGCCTAGTTGCTGCCTCCCCGGCTGTTGTTGTCCCGTCCCACGCATAGAACAACCTGGCACAGCCACCTCCACCACCTTTCCCAATGGCGTGGCTGGGTAACAACCCGTCTCCCCTTTCTTTCAACCTCTATCATGACATGCCCAAGAACCCTGATAATTTCTGCACAAAGTTCAACTCCCGGGATCTGCAGAGGATAGCTGAGGAACATGTCAGAATTTTTGAAATCGCTTTGAAGACTATGTAGGTCATGTACGAGGATGTAGTTTGTAGGCTCTTTCCTTATTCCTTGGGGGAAGAGGCCTTTTACTGGTACGCCAATTTGTCAAGTGGAACTATCAGCACATGGGATCTCTTGAAGAATGCATTTCTATAGAAATTCAAGACCCTAGTCAGCCTGGTAGATTCGTATAGACATTTCATGGCAGTGTAAAGGAAAATTAATGAACCAATCAGTACATTCAAAGATCGCTTCCACATAGCGTACACTCGGCTGTAGGCTCTGTATGTTTTTAATGATGCTGTTGTCCTACCTGTTTACTATGATGCACTAGACAACCTCACTTCAGCCTTGGTGAAGAGGATGAGGCCACCACCTGCTAGGTTGGTCGACGCATATGCTAAAGCCATCATTGCTAGTACAGATTTAGGATAGAATATATTTGGTCCATTACCTTCTCTTGGACAAATTACGTATCTGACATAGATACAGGGACTCATGCAAGCATTACAGTATCAAACACCTCTGTTGAATCTGGTACCTTAGCTGCCTATGGTCCTGCATCCAGGACAACCAATGAATCAGGCGTACCCAATGCCTCAACACTTGCTACCCCACTAGCAACAGTCATATCCACAAGGATCCTAGATGCCAGCATACCTTCAAGCAGCGGAGTTTCCACTCACTCATCAAAATCAACCGGCAGCATAGCCTGTGTTCCTTCAGAATACCGCGTCGCAACCAAGTAGTACCGAAAGGGATAGGATTGATGAACTTACAGAGATGGTCAAGAAGATGTCAACTAAGATGACACACCTGAGGAATCAGAACAATCAGCTGTAGATGTCACAAAAGAGCATTTAGGCCAACTTTAATGGGGAAAATCGAGATCACCATGAAAATCGAGACAATCGGGATTCTGGCACATCATCGAGGCAGAATTATAACAAAAATCAAAACTCAGGGCAAAACTTTGATAGAAGGCCCTTCCAAAGGCAAAACCAGATGTGGAATACACACCCTAATAATGGTGGCATTCTCACACTTCTTGATCATCCCAACAATAGAAATAGTGAAAACCCCGCAAGCGAAGTTTACTTGGTAGAGGCTGCATTATCCGGTTGGTGCCACATACACAAGACAAGTCATCATTCCGAGTTGGATTGTCCAGAGTTTCAAACTACGGCCGAGATCTTCCAAGTAGAATTTTAGAATGCAATCGACAATTCAGGATGCTGGGACATCGTCCCATCTGATCCGTATGACGCCTCGGTGCTGGTGCTAAATCAGGCCCCCTTCCCAAAGGTAGAATGCAATGCCCCCGAATGGGAGAGCACTATTTCAAACCTTCATAATACAATAAGCGAGGTAAGTTCCGAAAGTCCTTTGGCTCAACTTTTCAATTTAGTAGATAATGGTCCCAAAGATGACAAAGAGGAATTTAGGGAGGATGAAGTCCAAATGTTCCACCAATAGATTTCCCCTTATAACCTTAAGAATAGACAAGTAGGAGGCCATGCTGGGGGTCCTTTCATGACTTCCACCCCACCAAATAATTTTAGCACTCCTCTCGACCCGAGTGCGAACAACAATCCAAGTTTCTCGCTCACGCCTACACGATACCTTAGCCGAAATAAATAGCAAGCTGCTAGCCAAGGTCAAAACACTAGCCCCTCCCAAAACATTTCTAATGACTAAGAAATTGAGAAGATGGGGGAGTATATTACTGAAGAATTTAAAAAGGTAAAGCTAAGCGTGTCCGCATTCGAACTTCTAAAAGTGCCTACAGTTAGGAACGCATTTTTTCGAATGATAAATGGGACCCTGTCACAAGAGACAAGTCAAAAAGAGATCCTAGCAAAGAAGGTTTCTTTTAGTGATCAATCAAATGAGCTGGTTGTCAGGCAGATTTTCAACAGATCAATAGACCCACCATTAGGTCAGTAGGCAAACAAGCAGTCCGAAAGGGCAACTAATTTGGCACCAACCCAAAACAGAGGCAACGAGAAAGAAAAGGCCCAGGTCGCCTAGGTGGACATTTCAGGAGGGTTGTTTCAAGAAAAATTCGAGACCCCTCCCTTTCTGACCACCGTCCATGTGTTCGGAAAGAACCTCCATAATTGTTTGTTGGATTCGGGAGCCTCAGCCAATGTCATGCCTCTCTGCGTGTGTAAGGCACTCAGAATAACGCCAACTCCTTCTCGTCGAAAGGTGATGCAGCTTGATAAAATCAAAATTAGCATAGTTGGCGAGATCAACAGGATACACATGTAGCTCACTGCTGATCCTTGGATCCAACAAACTATTGATATACAAGTGGCTAATATCCCAGATACCTATGGTATAATCCTAGGTAGGGATTTCATGAGGGCACTGAACGGATATGCCACCACAGAATACTCTCACATATGGCTCCCGTGGAAGGGAATGCCTAATCAGATCCAGATCAACAGGGAACCCCGAATGAAATTCATGATTACCAAGTACAACAATACGAATGAGGTGTTGTATGCCAAAACAAGTCTAGGAAATTATTCCTTGGTAGCATACCTGAATGAACAAGAAGACTTTAAAGGTGAAGCAACAAGTGAGGTCCTTCTCGTATTATGTAGCCCACTTGCTAACTTGACCAATACTCCTCTGAGCAATGAAATGCTCATTGAGTTTGATAACGAAGAGTTGGGAGAAGGCAATGGTCAGGGGCTACTCGATGGTTTCTAAGATTTTATGGGAAAATGTGTATGTGACCAGCTCAGCCTAGCAAATCAGATGAACCTTTAGGAAATTTTGCTCCCTAACTGGTGTCGGGTACACATAGTTGCTCATTCAGAATTTGACTACTGCTTATGTCAAACAATAATTGAACATGCCTAGAGACGAGCCACCCCATGAGTGGATGCAAGATTTTCATCTGGTAGACGAATAGGTTCCACCCTTGCAGTTCCCAAGCTGGGTACTGAAATGATGCCCCCGCCAAAGGTCAAGGCAGTTTCTGTCAGCCCCATGTCCAAGGACTCCCCCGGGTTTTGGACGTTGCGCTTTGACGGTTCTAAATCCAAGCATAGGGTTGGAGCGGGTTTCGAGCTGATTAGTCCCAAAGGTAAATCATATTTTTTCACTCATAGACTACAATTCTATTGTACTAACAACATGGTGAAATACAAGGCTTTGGTGTTGGGCCTCTTGATGGCATTCAGAAAGGATGTCAAGATGCTCTAAGTGTATGGAGATTCAGAGCTAGTCATAAAGCAAGTCAGGAAGCTCTATTCTTGTTATGACCGAAGACTCACTAACTACCGGCACCGTGTATGGGACCTGCTAGAAGGGCTGGAAGCTTTCAACATTTAGCTGATCCCACGTGCTCAAAACTATACCGCCAACACCCTAGCGCAAGCAGCAAGTACACTACAGTCGTTATCCCTATCTGGCCTCAAGCGATTCACGGTAGAATTCACTTCTACCTCATTGGTGCCAGATAACGTGGCCAATTTCCAAGTATTCAACAATGACAAACATATCATAGACTTCATCACCAATTTGGATGTGTTCGCTGCTCAGATAATCGATGAAATCAAACCCCAAGAAGCGAACTTAGATATAGAGGGGATCATTAACTTGAAGACCAACACCATCCCTAGAGGCATGGTTGAATTGGAGCGGATCTTTGACCTTGATCAGATCAGGGAGCAAGATCAACAGGCCAAAGAAGATACTATCAGCGGTCAGTGTGATGCTTGCAACCTGGGAACAATTGGAAATACCAAGAATGTGTTTATAAGAAAGGTATGTGCTCCTGAAGAAAGAAGAGGGATTATTGAAATGTTACGGGAATATCATGACATCATCACCTGGAGCTACGACGACCTCAAAACATATGACACATCGATCATCACATAAACTATCCCTCTCAGGCCAGATGTGAAGTTGTTTCACCAGCGGTAATGCCCTGCCAATACTCTATTAGAACCAATCATTTACAAGGAAGTACAGAAGTTGCTGTCAGCCAAGATCATCTTCCCGGTTAGACACTCTACTTGGGTAGCAAATTTGGTCCCCGTTTGAAAGAAAAATGGAGAAATCAGATTGTGCGTGGACTTCCGCAATCTGAATCGAGCATCGAAGAAGGACAATTATTCTATGCCTTCATTGGATGAGGTGCTATAGGTAGTGAACGGGTCCCAGATGATGTCCTTTCTAGATGGATACTTGGGATACAACCAAGTCATGGTGCAATACGAAGATCGACACAATATGGCTTTCACCACCAAATGGGGAACGTTCGCATATAGGAGGATGCCCTGCGGGCTAATCAACGCTGGTGCCACCTTTCAGCGCGCTATGGACATCGCCTTCAAGGACCTTATCGGTAAGTGCATCATCATCTAGATGGATGATTTAACAGTGTTTTCAAAGTAGCGGAGCAATCATGTCACTAATTTATGCAAGGTCTTTGAGAGGTGCCACACATTTGGGGTATCCCTTAACCCGAAGTAGTGTATCTTTGGGCTCACGGAAGGGAAACTCCCTGGGCATGTTTTGTCTGAACGGGGAATTTCTATTGAGCCTGAGCATATCCAATCCATCATGAAAGTCCAGCTGCCAGGCAGCAAGAAAGAATTGACGTCTTTCTTTGGAAAGATCAACTTTGTCCGCAAGTTCATTACAGGCTTTGCAGAAATAGTCAAACCACTCAATGCCATGCTAAAACAAGACGCCAAGGTCGAGTGGACCCCTGAAGCAAAACAAGCCTTCAGGGAAATCAAAAAGGCCATCGCTGACGCCCCTGTGCCGGTCAGCCCAAACTACCTAAAGCCCTTCTTTATTTACTCCTTCGCTTCAGATCATTCCTGTGCCAACATCCTAACGCAAAAGGACAACGAGGGAAGCGAGCACCCAATCACCTTCATGAGCACCCCTTTGAAGGATGTCAACCTATTTTATCATAATGTTGAAAAATAGGCTTACGCCCTTGTTAAAGGAGTCAAGAAGTTTCGGCACTATATCTTACGCAACAAAGTCTTTGCCATAGTTCCTGACCCCGCCGTAAAAACACTGCTTATGCAGAATGAGTTGGGGGAACGAAGGGCAAAGTGGATCGCGGTGCTATAGGAATATGACATGGAGATTCAGTCGATGAAGCTAGTAAGAGGACAGGCACTTTCCCGAACAATGGAAGAGGTAGTTATTGATGTTGTACCTGAACTCATAGTGCAACAGTATCAACTGGAGGACGTCTCCCCAAGAGAATGGTACGATGACGTGGTGTACTACCTGTTGAACCACAAATGCCCGCCCCATCTGCAAGGAGTCTGGAGATGAGCTCTGAGGTTGAAAATTAGTAGCTATATGTTGTTGGGCTCTATATTGTACAAGAAAAATCATGAAGGCATCTATCTTCGATGCCTGGGAAAGGAAGAGGTTGATCACGTCCTTAAAGAATTCCATGACAAATTTGGAACTGGCCATGGCTCAGGTCTATCAACGGTGCATCAAGTACTGAGAGTTGGGTACTACTGGCCCACCATTTTCAAGGATGCTCACAGTCATGTTCGTACCTACCACATGTGCCAGAACACTGCTGCTAGGGAAAGGAACGCTGTTGTCCTGTTGCAACCAGTTTTGGAGGTAAGGCCTTTCGCGCAATAGGGTCTCAATTTCATTGGTCCAGTGAGTCCTCCATCATCTGTAGGACACAGGTACATTCTAACCGCTTCAGATTACTGCACTAGATGGATAGAAGCAATAACTTGTAGGCAATGTACAACTAAAGTCGTAATCAATTTCTTAGAAAGTTTTATCTTAAATCATTTTGGTTGTCTATATGCCCTAGTATGTGATAATGGCCCTGCATTTGCTTCACTGAAATTCACAAGTTGGGCCTTTGATTATGGTGTTGCCCTCTAATTCTCCTCTAACTATTACCCTCAAGGCAATGGCCTTGCTGAGTCCACCAATAAAAACTTGATCACGGTGATTAAGAAGCTACTAAATAGGAATCCTAAGGATTGGCAAACCCAACTTCGTTTCGCCTTATGGGAAAATCGCACCCGCCACAAGGCTGCCCTTGGAGATTCCCCATATCATCTAATCTATGGCTTAGAGCTTGTCTTCCCCATACATTTGAAAATATTGACCCTCCAGTTCATCAACAATTTTTATGGAGGAGGAGACCGCAGAGAAGCTCGCCTCACCAAGCTGCTGCACCTTGAAAAAGTATGAGACCGTGCAATAGAAAATTTTACCAAACACCAGGGCGTAGTCAAAAGATGGTTCGATCGTCGAGCCAAAATTAAGGCCTTCCGCATTTCTGATCTAGTCCTCTATTGGGACAAGGCCCATGAAAAGAAGGGGGACACAATAAATTCGACAAGCTTTGGCTTGGCCCCTTTCAAATTGTTGAAATCCTGGGAGATAATGTTTTTCGTTTAAAGACTCTTACTGGTGAAGATGTCTCATTGCCAATCAACGGGCAGCACCTCAACCACTACTTCCAGGCCTAAACTCTAGCGAGTTGTCAATGTAAATACTTGTACATAGGTTAAGGTAGATTTCCTGCTTTATCCTTTGGTTTTGTTTGCCTCTAGCCGCTTTGTCTTTTTTTGGGAAGTGTCTCTCTGTTCTGCTGTGGTGGTCGTGCCTGGTCCTGCGAACGGTTACCTTGTTGTTTGCTTTCGTGCTGTTCTCTAGATAAACTGTCATTCCCTACTACTACCCTCTAAAAGCTCCTAAGTATCAGTTTTCAACTTTTGACTTTGCACTAACCTAGGATGGCTATCTGCTCGAATTCTTGCTCTTATCATGGAACACAAAACAAATTTTAAAAAATATCTCCAAAGAACAGTATGGTGATCGCTGGGAAGCGAAGATAAGTGAAAAATCTAAAGTTTTTTCCAGTGACCACTGCGATTCTCAAGCCCATTGTGAACTTTGCTATTCGCACAGTTGATAGAAAATTAAAGAAAAAAAAGGTGCTAAAAGGAAATATCCAGCACAAGCAATAAATAAATTGCAAAAAATCAACCGTATGGGTGTGCGAATATCTCTATGGGGGCTATGGATGCCTGGCTGACAATAGAGCTATGTTCATGAGATCGTAGCGACAACTCCGTCAGGGCTATGGACGCCTAACTGGCAGCGGAGCAATGTCCAGGTTACTTTTGGGATTAGACGAACTACGTAGCTTATCTCCTCCGACCAGTGGTTATTTGTACTTTGTCTAAGGGAAAGGAAATGAATTCACCATGCACACACCTCCATGATAAATCTGTAGTCCTATTCAGTCATGCTTTCCTTAAACTGTCCTCAATTCAGCTTTGAAAATTGTCTTAGGTCTACACAATCAGAGATCTAGGTTCGGAATGAATTTTTATCTCTAGAACACCGGGAGCGTTCTCCAAGTGGAGTCGCCATTTGTTGTACCTTTTGCACACACGCCCCATTCAGAACGGGGACCCTCTTTTCCCTCTTTCTTTTTTTTGGTTCCTTTTGTTTCACCTCATTTTGCATACCCCATTTTTGTGCCCTAGAGTTGGGGGTAGCACGTTCCCCAATGCCATATTTTAAGTCTCGGGCTATCTAGGTTTTCCTTGTCAAAATCCTGGCATTTGTGGCAATTTTTGGGTTTCCCCTTTCGGGTTTCCCTTTTTGGATTTCCTCTTTTAGATTACCTCTGCCGAGTTTCCCCTTCCGGGTTTCCCCTTTCGGATTTCCTCTTCCGGATTGCCTCCGCCGGATTTCCCTTTCCGGGTTTCCCTTGCTGGGTTTCCCCTTGGGCTTTGCTCCTTCGAATGGTTGTCCTGGGATGGCTTTCTGGACCTCGGACCCCAGACCTCCCACCGCCCTTGCGTTTCTGGAAGTTCACCAACCCAACCTGCAACCGTATGAAGGATTTAATGCTGCATTAATGGCTGTTTTTTGCTATAAAACCAATTTTCCGACCATCATTATCAAAGGCTTGAGTGATAGAGAAAGATTGAAGAGCTCCTAACGAATTTGACTTTCTTCCTGTCGGATTTCGAAGTGCTTTCCCGATGACCTCCGCACATTTGGCAACTTGTTCTCCGGATTTTTGAGGTAGGTTTTCCATCTGCACGCCCTAGCTTTTGTTTTGCAAATTTTCCAATTTTCTCGAGGGTAAAGTGTAAAATGAAACCTAAACTAAGTAGATTTTCCCCCTGCGTGCATAACCCATATCTTAGAATCAGAAAATCCGCCATTAAATCGCCCAAAAATTGATTTGGAACCTTCCCACATCGCGGCTATTCTTTGAAATAGCGCTGGCGTCTTTCGGGCCTGAGTCTTCCCACGACCGTCCGTACCGCAATCTTCCTTTGAATTTTTGACCTTTTCCCTCCTTTCGAATTCCCATCTCAGGATTTCGTTGCATCTCTACCATTTCCAACGGCCCCATCCGAGCGTCTTCCCGACCCTCGGATCCCGAACCCTCCATTTTCATCTAAAATCAAACTTCACAATTTTCTTCAAATCCATCCCTGGAATTCGGTTCCTGGGATTCTGTTCCCGGAATTTTGTCCTCATCTCACTGTTTCAAACAGCGTCCACCTTGCGGCTTCTCGGACTCCGTTTCCCGACCGCAAAATGTTTCACCTCCCAGTCGAAACCCTTACCATTTTCTTTCCCTCAGACTATTACCCCCGAGATTCCGTAGTGTTCTCGCCGTTCCAAACAGCCCCGTTCGAATGTCTTCCCAGATCCCAGACCCCGGTCCGCTGTCCGTCGGAACCCCATGCCTTTGGTCTTTTTTCCTCCAAGCTTCTTCCGAATTCTAGATGCTAGAATTCTCTCCTCGGGATTCTGTTCCTCTTGCGCCGTTCTTAATGGCGAGTTCTGAGCTTCTTCCTGACCTCCGGATCCTGGTGCCTCGTTTGCCGTCCATTTGTCCTAAACCCTCTAGCCGCTCCCAGAAGCTTCCTCTCGGGTTTCCTTCACCAGATTTCCTCTTCCATTTCGCTGTTCTTCACGGCCGACTCCAAGCCACTTCCCGGCGACGGCAATCCAAGACCCGGATTCCGTCGTCCGAAATTTCGTCTCCTCTACGCCGTTTCCAATGACTTCCCTGCAGATGATGCCCGAACCTCCGAATGGGGCATCAAATGACATCCAAATCCAAAATAGATTTCGACCCACTTGCTAGAATTCTGTTTTCTTCCATTTCCAACTTCAAATCTTCAAATCCAACTTCAGGAAATGCATATGGGAATTTCATTCTCATTTTTCCCTTTCAAGCGGCATTCTACCAAGGGATTTCTGGACCAGGAACTCTGGATTGTTTGCACTGTCCTCTAATGATGAAATATCTTGCCTCTGTGATTGTTATGTATGAATTGTGATTGCCGAACTAATCTTGACATGTAAGTATTTTTCGTTAGCCATTTTGTATAGTTTGTTGTTATTGATTCTCGTCTATTGTGCAAGATTTATGGAATCCGGCCCAGAGACTTCCGATGCTTCCAAAAAAGGAAAAGGAACAGCTAAGCCACCAAGGGGCAAGGAAGACAAGGAACTAATGAAGTAAAATTTTGAAGGGGTCCTTATCCAGTCTAGGATCACTACCCTTTGGAGGGATGTTTCAGATACCAATATTGGACAGGTCGATGTTGATGAATTTACATAGAGGGTTAGAATGAACCCAAAAACTACGAATTCCAAGTTGATAAAGAGTAGTGAACTAGCTAAAGTTGTAGGTTTCCCCCCGGCCCTAGTGGCCTCGGAACTAGTGATGGTGTGTGTTGAGGCATACCAATCTGATATCAAAACAATCGTGGATCATGAGGGGAATATCCTTGCAGATATGTCTCCGTCAGGCATTACGAACACCTTACACATTCCAGCCTTCGAGAGCATGGAGGTCCCCACCTTGGAAGACTATCAGGAGGTGTGGGAACAAGACCCATTGGATTGTAAAAGGCTCATCAACCAATGCTGGTTGAAGGAAAAATGGGCTAGTGCTAGAAAGCTCCCTTAGGAGCTCTACCGCAGTGACTTCCATGAAGACTACCATGATCTGGTAACACTGCTCAACCGAATCAGGGGCCTTCCTGGCATGATTTTCTTTCAAGAATGGATGTTCTATTTCATAGAACAGATCCTTCAAGGTAAGGGTACCGCTTTCTATGGGGGCGAAATCATCAGCGACTGTTTCCACGAGCAGTTTACCACTGTGAAGAAAACTAACAAATTCTTCATGACCTCTTACTTGGTGTATTCCCTCGCCAATCCGGGACATTATCAAGGTTTGACAGTGATGCCAAGTGATCCATCAAGGCCAGAGATCAAACCATATGACAAGTACCCTCAGCTGTAGTTTAGGAATTTCAAAACAAACTGTTGTAGAGTAAATGATGCGTTCATTGCCCACGTAATCTGGTCAGTGGGAGGAGATTTTCATAGAAGGACATCCCACAGTGCCAGGGTCCTCCTCAAACAATATGCCTTCTAGTACATCCCGTTCCCACGATTCACCTACATCCATGTCGAAGGTTTCTTAGATAAACCAAACAAGCTGCCCCGTTACCCAAATGACCAGATCGTTCTCTTGGAGCTGACCCGGCAGCTGCGACACATTCACAATGTCTTGAGTGAAAAGAATCCGGCAGGCCCCGTCTACCCCATGAACCTTGGACAGGGGATGTATAAGGTCCAAACTTCCCAGTGCGCAAGATATTCAGAAAGGGAGTTGGCAGAATATAATTTTGAACAATATATAGCAAGGCCACGGATGGATCCTTATGGCCATGTCAGAAAGGCACTGGGGCGTGGATATGCCCACCTCCACAATATTGAGGACTTCTAGGCCAACTGTAGGGATGATCTTGAGGTATGGTTGCACTATTATATGTGCATGACCATCATCCATGTACGAAGGGTGAACTTATGCCCAGTTCCTGATCAGCTGGAGGAGGATGAGGAGGCAATTGTGGATCCGATTTACGATACAGTTTCCAACCTACCACTGCCTGCTATCAACTGGGATACACCAGAGCTTAATGATATTAGTGCGCTCACTAGGTCCATTGAAGCCTGAACGAGAGCATGGATCGACGAGAAGGTGGCCCAATTGAAACAACAAGGGGTCATCCTGACATACACCGAGCTTGTAACTGAGCACGCAAGTGAGCCAAGTGGCTCTGAGGGTGGGGAAGCCACTGCTGCAACTGGGGAGACATCTAAAACCCCACCACCTCTAAAGACCAAGAAAAGAAAAGAGGCTAGCCAAGAACTGCCCAAACCAAAAGTCTATGCCGGTAAGTCTTCCGAACCGGAGCCCTCTAAGAAGAAAAGAAAAACAACATGAGGCACGAAGACAACGGTGATGCCTAAGGGTTCACCCCTTAGGATCTAGCTCATTTGGATCTCCACCCATTATAATCATCACCGCCACCCCGCTTGCTTCAATTTCAGCTTCTGCTTCCTCCCCGCCTACGGTGGATATCTCCATCCATCTTGCTCAGTCTCCTCCAATATCACAGGTCATTCCCATGGATTCATCATCTGTCGCCACCTCGCCAATGACCTCTCCCTCCATGTCTCCTTCCCTTCCTTCCATTTCTGCTGCCACAACGCTAACCCCGAGCCTTCTAGAATCTTTTGTGAAGTATATGTAGAATGTGCCTTCTAAGCTTTCGGGGATTCTCACCAATCTAATAGTCCAGGTTGCGATAGCTCAGGCTATGGCCTCCACTCCAATGGCATCCCCCTCTATCGAATCACCAAAGATGAAGGCGACCATGCAGATATCAGATGAGCATGAATGACAGCAGCTTGAGGCTAAGAAGGCACCGAAAGATGAAGAGTTTGAATATCACAAACACCCCTTTTTCGAGCATCAGAAAATTGATAAGGTGGCATATGAATCTTCAAGTGAGGGCAGTGAGTCTAGTGAGGCGAGTGAGGAACTTGACACAAAATTGATCTGAGATTCGAATGATCCCGAGCTCAATGCAGAGTGGGGCAAATAGCTCAAGGAGATTGAAGACAAGGAGGCCGAGGATCGGCTTGCACAGGAAGATGAGACTACTGCTCCGAAGACAGAAGGTAACAAGTCTCGAACTGAAGAACATGGCAAAACTATGAAGCATGGTGAAGAAACTTTCCTCCAAGAGAGTAAATAGATAGAGAGCCCTAAGAAGCATCAAGATACTCTAAACGCGGAAGAGGATATTGAAAAGAAAGATTCACCTAAAGAGCGACTACGTACCGAGTCTCCCACTGGGCATGGGACATTCGAACAAATTTTTGATGAGGGAAAGGAAGATGCAGGAACAAATGAGAAGGCTCTAGTTGTCAGTACTATCGAACTCGAAGGAAAGGACAGCGGAACTCAAAGTGTACCACCAACCGAGGAACCCCAAACGCCCGATTGGCTGCAGCAACAGCTCAAGCAAAAGACTCCCGCATCAAAGGATCTCAAGGCAAGGTTGGAAGCCATCATGGCCAGAGCATGGGTGAGCACCAGAAAAGACAAAAAGCCGAGGGTGAGATCGAGGATAACTGTGGATGCCTCGGGATCAAGAGCAGTGCAAATAGCAATGTCGATGGTTGGGGAACAAGGCATTACTTATAACATCTCCACCATCGATCTGGGAGTGGCCACAAGGGAGCAGAAGGTTGAGTATCTCCAGGAGTTGGTCGACATAGTGGTGCACCTTATCCAACAAGATAAGATCTCCAAGGAGGAATTAAAGGAGCAGGTGGCCGACCTAACAACTTATATTCAATAGTGGTCATCTCCAGATGATCAGCCGACAACATCATCAGCCCCACCTTAGTTGTTGTCTAGAGAACAAATTGACAAACTAGAAAAGAGGCGAAACTTGGACAAAACTACGAAAAATTGGTTCCAACAGGTTTTGGACATAGGGAACACAGGTATCAATGTGGCTGCCCGGGCAGCAAATAGGTTCCTAGAGGTTCAGAAAACTCTCGACATGAGATAGATCTGTGAGAGGTTCCCTAGGAAGTACGATGTAGCCTATCCGAAGATTGAGGCCATTCTCGTGCTACCGAGTGATATCTGGGAGAAGAACCTTGCCTTCAAGGACAACAACCACTAGCTGGTGGATACCTGGAAATGAGATTATAACCACCGAAAGAGAAGGCTGGAGCAGATTTTGGAATGGATAGCGCCTGACATTGAATGGGTAAGGGAGTCCAAGGAGGAGTGTACTCAGTACCTCAAACTGATGACGGGATACGAAGTGCCTGCGGTCGAGATCAATGCCGAAAACATCAAGCCCCACTTCTTGAAGATTATGGAAGATGGGATGTCTATTGAAATCACCACCTAGTTCATGTGTTTTTCAGCTCGAGCCTTTTCGCAATCAAAAGTTTGCAAAGAGAATGATGCTAAGTATAAGGTAGACTAGGAGAAGCTAGGCAGCAATTCATAGGAGTGGAGTTACCAGATCTTGAAGGCTGACATCCTGGAGGTGGAGAAGTTTCAGTCTCTGATCCTGAGTTTCATGGAGTATGTCACATTGAGAAAGCAAGAGGGCAACCCAGTCATCGTCAAACAGTTCCTTAAAGAATAGCTACAACAAAGGGAAAATCACTAAAAGACAAATTTGCTACAGTGCTATCAATAGATGACAAAATAAGGAAGAGACAAGAAAGTATTTATAAATGTAATATATTTGGGGGTAGGTGAAACCCTAATGTAAAATAAATCTTGGCCACATAATAGAATTGAATCTTGGCCACTCATTTTGTTTTTTGAAAACTATAAATAGGGCTCTCCTCCTCTCATTTTGGGAGAGTTGAGTTGTTGTAAAGGCATGCTGAAGAAATTATAAATAGCAAATACAGTCAATTTTGGTGTATTTTCTGGGTTTCTCAATATGTTTCATAATTCCTCTCCCTTTTAGTTATAGCTTTGCTTTAAGTTATTTTGCTGTTCTAGCATCTTCAGTTTAAACTTGGTAGATTTAGTATGTTTTCTCTAGTTTTGGAGATAGTTGTTGTGTGTATGCTTTCCTTGTCCATACTTTTGGTCATTTGCTAAAGATAGATGACTGTGCAAAGTTAGTCTAGACTTCGATTCCATTGCTGCTCATTAAACTTTATCTTTGTTCATGTTTCCATAATGAATGAATGATGAACATCTGCAGTCCCTAGAAGATAGCACTGATTTCATGATATTCTGAGAATTCTGGTTAAATGAAATCTCGTTTAAGGAAACTGTCCACAGCAGGAACCTCCATGATCACTGTTCATTGGTAGTTGTAGGTCTAGGAAACATCTTTCTTCCTCACCCTTTCTTTTTTCCTTTTTTTAGAATCAACTTGTGCCAAGGTTCATTGCACATTATAAAGCCAAATCCAATGAAATAATGGAGTCTAAGACTACTGTTTGAACTTGTAGCAAAGCATATCAATTCCAAACCTCTAGAGCTCCATTTATTGACTCAATTCCCCTACAACTTCAACCACGTAATTCCACCTTGTGATTCCAGCAAATCACATAAACAACAGAAATATTCCAAGCATCATCAAGACCTGACATCCGAGAGACCTTGGGATAGTGTTCTGCAATTTGATTGTAGAAGATTGTCTTTCAAGAGAGGTAATGCACCTACGCATTACCTGTGTTGAGAAGTGTATAAAAACACCATCAACAGAAGGATTGGTAGACAAGCAATGTGCAATTCGAGATGTCGAGTTATCATACACTAGGTGGCAGTTGTTCTCCAATTGGTTTGGGAACAGGAATTTGTCGGTTCCTTTGTGTAACCCCTGGAGATTAGATGTGGGTAAGTTGGTGGTGCCTAATGTCTACATGGATGTAGATCTTCTGAAGGATATTACTACAAGGTATGACCCTATGACCCAAGTTGTCATAACTTATGATGGTGTGCTAATGATTAAGATAACCAAAGAAGAAATTGTAGAGATTTTCAAATTGCATGAATGGAGTCAAGATATGGTTCCTATTGACCTTGAGGTTTTTAGATAGGAATATAGAAATACTAGGGGTTTGTTCAGAACATCCCTTTTGATACCTCACTTGGCTGTCTCAGGAAGAGGAAAAACTCAGAAGAAGGTAGTAATTGGCAGAAATGAGCCTGAGTCTTTTCCTGTGGATTATTTCTCCACTTATTTCAAGAAGACTATTTGTGCTTTATGTGAAGTTCTTGGAATTAGTTTAAAGAAAACCTTGCCTACCAATATTATGTATATGGCAGTAAATCTCCAGCACTCGGGTTTCAATGTGGTGTATGATTTTTCCACTTACCTAGCGGAGAAATTGCACATTGGTCTGGTGGCTCTAAAGGAGGGGAAGAATTTGGTTGGATTTAGGTGGTTTTCCCTGTTAATTCACATGTTTCTGTATAGGGGTCAAGATGTGTTTGAAAAAGGTATCGAGTTAAAGAAGAGGGAAGGAAATATTTAAATTCATGTCCAATATTGGACTAGGATTCTTGACATGCATGATCATAAGTTTGATTATGTAACTTTCCATAATGTATTCGGATCTAAATTAAGGAAGGCTCTGATTCATGACCCCCCAAGGATTCCAAAAGAAATTCACTTGAGGCCAATGGAAAGAAGGCCTAAATTGAACATAATGCACAATTGGGGAGACATTATCTCCTATCATAACACAATAGTTTTCAAGGTTTTTGGCACCAATGTCAATCCAAGGGTTCTACCAAGGGAGGTGCCCCTTAGAATTGGATTCTTGGAAATCATGAAGCAATTGGGAGGTGCTCAAGAACTACACCTGCCAGTTGAACAAAATAAAGGTTCTTTCTTCCCTAAATATACATCATTTGCCGATTTTGTTATGGAAAAGGGAGGATGGAAGGAGTTGCATACATTACTTGGGCCTTATAGGCTAAGGACTGTGTTCCCTAGGAATCATTATCCTGAGGGTTTTATCTCTCAAATGAAAGCAAAGCATCAAACAGGGGCCTTTGTCCATAATTTTTACTTTCCTGAGGACATCATTAGGAATATTTTTTATTTGGATTTACAAGAGGAGTACCCTGAAGTAGGATTGGAGGAGACACCTACTTATCAACCCCAAAAGAAGATAAAGGTTTTCTCTAGAAGAAGGGGAAGTAGGGATAAAGATGCTGTTAAAAATATTGCACCATCTTCTTCAAGGCAGTTAGTGCCAAATGTTATTGATTTGGATTCTCCTTCGAGATTTTTAGAATAGGCTTGCCCACCATCACCAAAGAGGCAGAAGGTTGAAAGAGTAAAGATGGTTGATTGTGATGGTGATGAGGATGACGAAATTATTGTGACTCCAAATGAAATGCATCCTAAGATGCCATTGGACCCAGTTAACACTGCAACAAGTTTAGCTGCAGTTACTTTGAGGTTAGGAAAAGATGAAATCAAAGGAATAACAAGCAATGATGACTTGAGAATAGAATCCTGCAGAGAGTTCATGGTGGATGACTCTTTTATTCGAACTGGTGCTTTTAAATATTTTGTGTGGAGAGCACATAGTGCATTATATACTGAGAAGGTGACACATGAGAGAAGTTTGCATCCAAAGCTCCCAGAGAAGGTAATTCAAGCTAAGGTCAAGGAACATATGAAAGAAAAATTCAAAGAAATAACACCGGAGCAGGGTCGAGCATTGGTTCAAAAAAGTGGAGTATTGCTACTTCCTGAATGGGATATCATTGATGCTATGGTGTTTGACACAATAAGAAGGGCTAATAAGACACTTCTTGCTACTGAAGAAGAAGCTACATTAGCACTCAAAGGATCGTCCTTTAGTGAGGAATGGGATGCTTTGACAATTTGGTCCCTATCCACTGGCTCTAAAAAGCCAATTGTTGCAAAACCATCTGATTTCAGTGGTCACTTGGTTGTGAGGAGAGTTGTTGACACCCCAACATTGGAAGCTGCTGATATGGTCATGAATGTTGCCAAATTCACTAGAGCAACTGTTGAAGATTTCACGAAGGACTCGGATACTCTAAGAGGCCAATATAATCAAATTATTATTGAATATAATAAGAGTCAACAAAGGGTAGCAGAGTTAGAAACTGAATTGGCTTTATTGAAGCAACAAATGGATACCATGAGGTCTCAAAAGCAAGCCAGTTCTAGCCACACTGTTTTCGACCCACCAGTAGAGCAGTCTCAACTTCTTGCACAAGAACAGTATTTGGCTATTGTTCCATATAATATGGGACAAGTGCCTATCGCAATTGAGAGGGCTACTAGCCCTAGAGGGGGACTTTCTAGGGAGAAACTGATTCATCAGGTTGAAGAATATAAGGAGATGGTAAAGCAAATCTGGGATGCAGCAGGGAGAAGCAATTCAGTGATAGTTGAAACTCATGGTAGTAGGGGAAAAACAACATGGTGATAAATATCCTACTATTATAGCAGCATATCAATTGATCAAAGGAATTGTTGAGAAGAAGTTTCGGGGATTTTTTGCCCCTATGGAATCCAAGATTAAATTGTTAAAAGATGTATATGATGGAAAGGACTTGACCCCATTGCCACATATTTTGCATAGTCGGGATGAAGTCAAACCCCTCTAGGTTTGGAAGGATCAAATGAACAATATAATGATGTCTCAAACACATGAGATATGCAAAAATGTTGATATCCGCATGCTAGAGAATACATTGGAAAAGTTGTCTTTTGTTATTAGTTTCTCAGAGAGTTTTTGATAAAAAGGCCACATCGATAATGGTGAAGTATGCTCCCTATCGAAACAAGGTTGATCAAGTTGTGTCTTTCCAATGGCCTTTTGAGGAGGATTTTGAATTGTGGAAAAGGGTGTTCACTGATGAACTAGAATTATGAATGTTATAGTCGAGAATTGCAACTTGGTCATGTATAATACAGGTCTGGCGTTAGATGTTATATTTTAAAAATTGCATTCTCCTTTTGACTTCAAGCACGGGGTGCTAAGGTGGAGTTAGTACTATAACGGTTAAGCATTCCTTCGATGTAATGGGAGTGGCCTTTGGAGTGATTTTTTCCTTCCTCCATATCAACTAATGATGATTCTTGTCTTATGCTCTCCACTCGTATAATAGAATTGTAACTGAATTAAGAGTTAGCAGTCCAATCACAAATGGACATGTGTACTCTCAGGCCTGAAGCTTGTTGGCTCCCTTTTTTTATAAAAGGGAATTATGGATCAAGAGAGAGGTCTATTGAAATATCCAAAATATGAGAAATAAGAGTCTAGTGATACACAAAGTATGAACTATAAGTCCAGGTTTTAAAGTTTTGAGTCAGATGGGAGAACTTAGTCAATCATGGGGTTTTTGAGCATGTTTGTATCAAACTCATGAATATTTAGAGTTTATTTTCTCTCCTATTATGTTATGTCACATGGATTATTAATGAAATATCAATCCAAGATGATTTTCATTGATCTTCATTTGTTCTTTACTATGAATTATGTTTAACTATAGCTCTAGTTCAAAGGATCGATTAAATGCTTTAGTTAATCAGTAAGTTCATGTAATATAACAAATAGGATTCATAAAGAAGTAATAAACTCATATATAGATATATGGATTATAATGCAATTCATAATAGATCATAAGTGTTCAAAATGAAATTTACCCTATAGTTCAGTTTTCTCTTTTGACTCCGTGCATTGGGATATGGCACTGGAATTTTGATTATGTTTTATTCTCGCATGTTTTGTGTTATGGCCTCAAGATATTTTACTTAATCATTTCCTATCGAGTTACTTTAAGTTGAGTTCACGATTCTCTGTTAATTGGACCTGAGCCTTTTCGAGGAATAGCCAATTTCTTGAAGGATTTCATCCATTAACACTAATTAGGGATCTATCTATTGCTTACCTATGTGCAAGTGAATCATTTAAATGCTATATGTCAAGAGCACATGTCAAGGAATACCCTCCTAGATTTTATAGAGTCCGAAGTGTAGGATAATTAGCTGTATTGCTATTCTCGTTAAGTAGACCATACTATTGCTAGTCTTTTATTATTGAATGTGGCGAGTTCATAGGAGCTTCTAGGAAAAATGTGTGGGATGCAGTAAAAAATGCCAACATATCCCATTGAAATGCAACTAATCTATGAAACTGCATATGAAAAATAATTTACAATAGTAACAAGGAATAAAATTAATTGATGAAATAAGAATACTCCAATATTTTAACATTAAAATTTTGACTTATTTTTATATAGGTGTACAACACAAACCATAATTTATTATAAATACATAAAAAATTATGACAAGTTATAATTTAACTTATGCTTCTACATGTGTGTAGCCTAGTCACAAGATAAAATACTATACTAATAATGTAGTGACCCTCCTGATGTCACTTTTATTTTGACTATTTTGTGTCACTGTTAGCAGATAGACATTTGATATTATGTTGTTTCGATGTTTTATGTCATGATTTACATGACTGGTTGTGAAACTCATTGATGATACACTATATTTTATGATGCGACGTTTACTTTCATGAGACGACATTTATGATGGTTATCTATGTTGTTATGTTTTAAACATTATGATGTTATGTTAGTTAGATGTTTATGTCAGTCGGTGAAGAAGACGATTTAGCAATTCTCATTAGTGAGTGCCCTACTATATCGTGATTCTTCTTCAAATTGTGCTTTCATATTTATACATGTGGGATTAATCATGCAGTGTTATGCAATTTTCAGGTATAGGCATCGAATCCACCTGCTTGTAAGGTCTGAGCGTGCCATAACCCAATGGAATTATTGATGGGAGATAGAATTTTCCTCTGTTCTTAGCCATCGTTCTGAAAGGAACAAGTATTTGTTGTTACCCTTTTTGTCATGTCAGCTATTCGTCATGTGATTGCAGTCGTTTGTTATGGATTGAGCCTACAATGTTTATATTATGTTAATTTAGATTATTATAATGTTTTAATTAAATATTAATGTTGTTGTATGTGATTTAATGATATTATTAAATTAAAGAAGTTATTTTTAGTTTAATATGTGATTAAATTAAAATATTAAAATATCTTGTTTCGAAAAGAGCATTTAATTGTAAATTGATTTCATTATTTAATTTTACATTTCAAAAATAGAACTTTGAGTTGTGACTTTAAGTTGAAATATCTTGTTAATATGTTGTGTCTATTGAGTTTAATGCATGTGTTGCATGCTATAACTGAAAGTTAAAGTTGAGACTTTGGAAGAATGGAAAAGGTTATAATCTTGAAATTGTTCATTCTTGCACACACGTTTTTTGGATATTTGAACAGTAGGAAGTAAAAAAATTGTTTTCACCAAAGATATTTTTTGGAGTTTCTGGGTTTGAGGAATTGATCAAAGAAGTTGCAAACTTTGTTAAAGAATATATTCTGATTGTGGAAAGTAGAAAGTTTGAATCTTTGATGTTTTGCTGAGTTCGTTCTTCATTTTCAAGGAAACGCTTTTAGGTTCTTTTCTTGTTTAAATTCAAAGTTTATCTGTTGTGAACATGTTAATATGTTGTGAAGATTTCATCTTCAATCCCTGTTTGTACCATAGAAAAATAGAAACATGTTAGTATCAGAATAATTGCTATGATATCATGACTATTTTGGAAATGAAAACGAAATTATGAAAATGAAATTCATGGAGAAATCTGCAAGGTTTCGGGTTCATGGGAATCTTTGCTTGTATTTATATATAATTATATTTCCTCTGCTTGTTTATGGCTTCATTCTTTTCAGAAGTTTGCATCTAGATCAAATTCAATATCACTTCTCTTTGAGCGTGTATCATCTTTCTTTTCTTTTATATCTTGTTTACTGTTCTGTTTGTCGACGTTGCATTCTTCCCATGCCACGTGTGGAATATAAGTAGGCTTTTGTTTCAAGTTTAACTTTGGTGGTATGATATTGGGTGAGTCATGGTTTAGTCTTGCTTAAATTGAGCAACCTGCTTGGCTATGCGAATCATATTCTTCTTCTAACCTGTCATACTTGGAATATTATTGATGCAACCTTTGTCGACGTGTGTACATCTTAAGGTGATGTCTTGTTGGGGTTTCCAACGTGCACCTACCCTTTATAAGGCTGTGTGTAGTCTTCACCATGCAAGCAATCCGTTCATGCAAAAGTCTTATCTTTAATCCATTTGTTCCTCCACACATCTACCTTTGTGTGTGGTCACTTGTTTGATCTGCTACTCTCATAGGTTTCAGTGGTTGCACTTGGATCTATTGAAGTGTTGAGGTTTTTCTTGTATTGGAAGTAAGTTTCGGTTATGTTCTTGCATGTGTTCTTAATCTTTATGCTTTGAGCTTCTTAGAATCCCTTTAAGCTACGAATTATTGGATGAGTTTTTTGTCAATCTATAATGTATTAATTCATGGCCGATGAGAGATACAACTTCTACATTTTCTTGTTCTCTTGAACATGACCTTACCATGCAACAGTCTATCTTTTTTTAATTCCGATCTGTGGTACCTCAATTTGTGGATGTAACTGTAGATTTATGTTATTCATGTTGATGCTTCACATGCAGTATCGTGTTATTCTTTGCTTGTTCACTCTATCTTTGCATGTTCGACGTGGTATCTCGAGTTAATTTCAATAGCAAAATCCTTGTTGACATTGTTATGAATGTTGCTTACGAAAGACTTGTCACTAAACTTTTTAAAATTGTTAATTCATTTCTATATTAATATAATATTAAATTAGATGGGTTTCGAGTTTAGTAAATTTACTTTATTCTCTTAATCATTGTGAAATTTTATGAACCATTGTGTTGATTATGTTCGCCTGCCTTGTCACGTATTAATTGCTGGTGGTCTTTGGGTGATAATAATTTCATCATGGAGTCTTAATGAAATGGTCGCAACTTAGACCATTAGGGATATTTAAAGAAAATTGTATGAACTCATCCTTATATTCACCTGCCTTGTCACATATTAATTGCTGATGGTCTTTGGGTGATAATAATTTCATCATGGAGTCTTAATGAACTGGTCGCAACTTAGACCATTAGGGATCTTTAAGTTCGTGGTTTTTGGAGATAAAAGAATTAACACTGAAAGTTTATTAGTGATGTTAATATTAATAATGTGATTTTAAAAGCAACTATTTATACAAAAATAGAATTAGAGTGGTATGTTAGTTGTATATGAATAGTGTAACTTATGAATTATTTAATGTTAGAACTTTGTGTTTACTCAATTAGTTATAAGGATTAGGTATTGTATTTGAATATTAAGTGTTAGTAATCTCGGGTTGATCTTTTACATGATAGTGTGATAAAGGTATTATGATTGTAAGGAAGTAATTGTGACTGTTTTACTCCTTTTAGTTTTGTTATATTGAGAGTAATATATCTTTGATGTCCTTAAATAAGAAAAGTGGATTGTGCCTATGGAGGTGTTCTTGCTTTTTGTTATCCTTGCTTTGTTTTGGGATGGCTGTTAGTATATTGTTTCCCCGAGGATTTGTGAATCGTTGTCTATGTGAATGAGTTATGTTTAAATATTTATGGAGACTTTGTCTTATATTTTGAGTTGGAACGTGGCCCACACATGTTATGTCATTGTGTTACTATTTTGAGAATTTGTGTTTCATGTTATTAAGTACGTACTTGTGAAAGTTTTGCCATGTCGTTATGTTGTTATGGCTATTTATTGGATCAGTTGATTATGAATCCTTGTGTAAGAAGTTCATGTTCATGCATGATTTTCTTCTTGCTATAATCTTTTGTGGAGTTGTACCTTAGGAAGAGTGGTTTCTGTTAGGGGCTAGACCCAAAAGAGGTTGCAGGGGTAACCTATCCCATATATGAGGTTATACTCTTATCCTAGTACACTTTATGATCTCTCTATTTGTGAGTCACCTCTGGGAGTCTTCAGTTGCAGTTTATAGTTTGTCTTTGTCTGGTTCTTGGGTTGTCATGTGAGTCAACCTTGTTATTGTTTTTTATTCTTTGTGAGGTAAGTTGTCTTGAGGAATTTCTATATCTCCTAGCACAGTGGGTGGGATTTTGAGCTCCACACAATTGGGAGGAATATGCCACATTCTCCATTGGGTCCCCTTCAGGTATTTTTCATCGTGATAGGTTTACTTGGTTGGATCCAGATTGCACAGTGGTTGTGGAGCATAGTTCTTTGGACATGTTGTGGCATGGTCATCTTATTTTCCTCATCTCATCCTTCATTATATTACACTCATGATGTGCATGAGATGCTTTGTATCTATTTCTATTATTCTGAGATTTGTCACAATCTCAATTATTGTATGTAACTCTTATTGTATATGTATATTTGGTCATGACTTCTCATGAGTAAGTTAATTATATGGCTATTGTATTGTATTGTTGCTATTCTTATTAGCATAGTTGTGTAACCCCAAAATGATTATGGTAACTGTTGTAACATGTTATCTTTATAAAATTAAATTATTCAGTTGTTTTATGTGATTGTCATAACATTTTTTGGGTCCCACGGCAGGGCGTTACAAATAATATTACCAATATTGTTTCCTTGGTCGCCTCAACCTCCTGCACCCAACAATAAGAGAAAAAAATAACTTTTGTATCTCCTAAACACCTCATACCTATTGGTGCCTATATTTTTAGGCCTCAAAATTTACAATTCATCCATGTCCTTGTCTATTTTTTAGCCCTTTCCCTATTTTTCCCATCAGTTATACCCAAGATGAGAAATATTAAATAGGCCCCTTTGTTGAAATTCTTAAAAACCCTATAAAATCATAACTATATTTAATTTCCTAAGCATTCAAAATCCTGAAATTCTCTAATTCATTTCCCTCTTTTCCTCCATTTCATTCAAATTTCCTAAGTGTTTAAAGGAGAAAAAAAATTGTACCTTCAAAAACTTCTTGTATCCCCAACATAGTGAAATATTCAAGGTTAGGAGGTCAATAAACATTCAAGCTTCCAAAGGAAAATGGTGTGTACGGAAAAGGTTTAATATGTCACACCTTTCATAGGTTTACAAACCTATAAAAAGTGTGAAAGGTTTTTTGGTTCATTAAAAATTGTAAACTTGCAACAAACAAGATTGATGTAAAATGAAATGACAAGTGGAAAAGGCTTAGTATTTCAAACTTTCCTTAGGTTCATGAACCTAATAAAATCGTTACACAATTTGTTGTTTCACAAATGTCCAAAATTGTGATGTAATGAGAAATTGAACAAATGACCAAGTTAAAAAAATTTGCAATCTCCATAAGTTTGTGAACTAGGAAAAATATCAACATTGTTTGGAATGTCGAAAAATTCATGAGTTCATGAACTTTCCAAAAGTGCAAAAGGATGGACAAAAAATACAAATAAATAGATAATTTCCACATTGTCGGTAAGTTCACAAGTTCATAAACTTACCAAAAATGTGACATTGGTTCATACGTTCTGCATTTCTCCAAAAGTGTGACAAGACAGAAAATATGAAATTAAAGAGCAAGAAATAAAGTGAGAAAAATGACAAAATTATAAATTTCACAAATTTTGCAAGTTTGTAAACTCTGTGAAAGTGTGACAAGGTTCACCATAAGTCAAAAATTGTGATAAAGAAGAGAGGAGAGAAGGAAGGCATTAGATAGTTTTCCATTTCATGAACTCAATGAAAAAATTCAAAAAATAAAATCCCACCAAAGGTATGTTCAACTCAAATGCCCTAGTGCCACACTATTTCACCTACTTGTTTGCACCTCCCAAACATTCTAACTACTAGAAGTAATGGAAAGTGGCCTTCTAGGATTATTCCTATAGATTTATTGGGCATTCTCTCATGCTAGGTACTTCAACTCCAACACCATTATTGTAGATGATATTTCTAGGTCCCAAAATACTATTCCTATGTCTTATAGGTACACCCAAGAATAGGCATAATTTTAGGCATGATTCAAGGAGAAGAAATTCCTTCAAGTTACGGGTATCCTCTACAACATACCAATCAAAATATTTTTGAGTTAATTTTTAATTGCATGCCCTACTTTGGTTGGTCACAAATATGGCAACGTGCAAGGACTATAAAGGTATAGGTTTTAATTTTTCAACGAGTTGTTCATTCTTGTTCACATAACTAGGTTCAAAGAGTATTCTAAGGTTTCAACTCCACCAATTAATTCATCATATGGGAAATATATTCTGAAATTTATAAAATGGCATCTATTTGAAGTAGATACTTTTTAATTAGATGTCTCACTGGCTAGTTTTAATATTATACCCAAGGAATATCTAAAGTAAACCTTCAAATTATTTAAGAGAACCATGACTGGAATATATGCATCAACTTAATAAAGATCATAACAGTAGGTCAGTTTGTTTTGGTGATAAATTTGGGATCAAAACGTGCATTTGGGTACTACTACAATCAATTTGGTAAAGCCTATATTTAGTTGTAACAACCTTATTCAAGGTTACCTCTAGGAAAACCCTCCCAAGTCTAGTTGAGCCTAAAGTACAAGAGTGACTACCCTCTTGCATCCATTAGCCTTAAACCCTCCATAGTATATTGATGGACCCCATTTTTAATCTTCTTGATAACAAGTCCTTGGACCTGAAGGTGGGAAGAGTTTTAGGATTGTGGACCCACAATTTTGGGAACTAATAGTTGGTATCATTGTTGAGGATTAAAAAATGAAAATGTGAAAAATAGGTGTGTGGGAAACTTTATGAAAGGGGGGTTCACTGCAAAGGACCTATTTCTCTAATTTCATTCAAGGGAATGAGATCCAAACAATGAGATGACTAATAACCAAAAAGGTGAGTCAAATCAAGGTATGAATAAGAAAATTTCCTGTCTATGCAAAGACGGGGGTATGATTCCAATAGCACTTTTGGAGAAAGATTACAATCATCAAATAACTCCAAAATGCAAGCTATAAAATGCAAATGAAAGACTACATTCAAAACTGACAAAAACAACAACTAAAAGGTAGATTTGGAAAGGAGAGAATGATGTGTACCGTTCACCAAAAGTCACATTTTGAAGCTCACTAAGGACTCATTCTCCCTATGGTGAATGGGTCAGGCTAGGGCTCTACAAAAATCCTTTATGGGTTCACTTCTGTAGTGTCTACACTTCCAGATTCCCAGTTCTCACTCTCAAACATCTGAAAATAAATTTTGTAGAATATTTTTTGTGAAATGACAACTTTCCTTGCAACTTTATTCAATTTTTCTCTTCAAAGGATCTTTCACCTAAAATCTACAATCACACATCAAAGAGAGAAAAATGTTGTTTGTTAGGTGAATGGGGGTTTGCCTTGGTCAAACCTTATTTGGGTAATTTAAACCTTGAATTGAAATAATGAAATATGAAAGGAATAATGAATGAACAATGAAATTTTTCAACTCACCAAACCTTTGTTTCAACCTTGGAATGTAAATATGAAACTAGCATGAATTGGACTCAATGGATGTGGGTCTTGATCATGAAACATAACTTGAAACAATTCCTTTGAATACTTGAATAGATATTGAACTCTACATCACCATCTTAGCTCAAAAAAAATGCATAATGAAATAAGTCTTTGACATGACAATGGAATCTTGATTGATGCAATAATATTCAATAAATCTTCCCTTGAATGCCTTGAAATTCTCTTGAATTTCTCCCTTGAAAATACTAAGTTCTCGTGAAAAATTTCTAGGATGCTTTCTAGGTGAAACATGCTGAAATGACCTCTTATTTATACATATCTTAACATTAATTCCTGAAATTCAAATATCACAAGCTGACATGTGAATACACATTTGAAATCATTGAAGAACCACCAAAAACATAATTTGAATTTAGGTCCTAGGTGTAAGTGAGGACCCATTTGCCCTATGGATAATGGGTCCTAGGTCACTTACCTAGGACACACATTGCTCAATGTTAAACATCATGTTATGGAATTTATGAATGTCAAGTTTTATCCCTCAAAAATTGCAATTAATTAGGCTTGGATTTGAATTAAAGGGGCCAATTAAGGAAAATTAACCTCAATTAATTAATGAATCCCTAGGTTAGTGTGAAAAACACCATAAATAAGGAACAATTAAGTCCATTTTATTAATAATTCCCTAAACTTAATGTGAATATTTAAAATTGTGATCCCATAATAGTGGTTTACAATTTTTGGCCAAACTGGACACTGAAATTATTATTTTTAACTAAATCTTCACATTCAGGAACCTATAGCGGCTAAACCGTGAGGAATTTGAAGATGATGCAAACTAGAGTCTTGTCGAATTTTGTCTATAAATTCTAAAAATATTTGTTTCAAAAAATTTGGAATCAAATTGCACTTCTTTTTCCATCTCCCACGAAAACTAGTTTTTTTCAGAAAATAACTTTTTAAAAAAGTCTCACACCGTATAACGCATAAATTTTTTCCATGAAGGATAAAATTCTAATTATTTTGAATTTAGATTTGTAACTCTGATATCTAGTGATTCCACTTGGTTAGATAGTTTTTTATTGAATATATTTTCTTTAATCAAGTTTCAAAGTCAAACCAATTACAATCCAGACATAGCGCGACCGTATAATACATAACTTATTTTGTATATATCGAAATTCAATTTATTTATTTTTGTTGGATCAAGGACTTCAATATCTGGTGCACTCATACTTTTCAAAAAAAAAATTGATAATCTGCTATTTTTACACATGTGTAAAACAAAGACCTTCATTTTCGATGAAAAACCTATGTTTAATAAAACTAAAAAAACAAATACATCATAAAACCAAAACATATTAAAATTATATTTGTTGGATAGCTCAATTCGAGGAATATCATAATCATTTCAAATAGATTTTAAATGAATTAATTTGATCCCCCAAAAGGTAAATCAAAAGTGATTTTTTATCAGCATTTTGATAGGTGTAAAGGAGACTCGTTTATAGGTATGGTTTAAAACTAGCGAGGTTCTATCCAAGGGGGTTTTATCTAAGATGGTTTGATCAAATCATCTTCAATAAGAGTCCTTAAAACTAAACTTTCTAAGGCTTAAATCATTATATTTTCTAAAAATATGTGATTTCAGCAAAAATTAGTTCCTCTCAAAAATTGTAAACTAGTTTTATGGGATCACTACAACACTAAATTAAGGCATCATTAAGCTTATTTTATTTAATATTATTTCCCAAATTAAGTGTGAAAAAGGGATGATTTTTCCTACACTACAAAAAATAAGATGTTTCTAGTGAAATTGTGAACCCAATGCATAATTTAAAGACCCTAGTAATTTTCAATTTTTTTTGCAACTATGCATTTAATTTGGTGGGTTCACTTAGCTATAAATTCACACTAATGGTTGGCACCAACGTTGGGGATGTGATATCTTAGTTCTCATCTTGACAACCTCACAACAAGGAAATGGGCTCTTTTCTAGAATATAAATTATTAGCTACTAGGAATAAACTTTGTCTCTTCTAAGTGAAGAGTAGTAACTCTATTTTAGTTAGGCCCAAAACTAGCAATAAAAGTAATATACTCTGAGATGCAAATAATAAGGTTGCCCAAGTACCATAGGAATAAGAGGAGACTTCTAATAGTCCATGAAAATCATGGGACTATTAGAATTATGGTAGGTCATTCAAACCTACTTGTTCAATTTTAGAAGTAGTAATGACATGTAGAAATAGCTTATTATTGACTCAAGAGGTCATCACATATATACTTATGAAGATTCATCAAGTTGTATAATAAAAATATAAGGAAATACAGTGGTTTGATTATGAAACAAAAATAAAATATATACTTGTTGGGAGGAAAAAGATGCATATAATGTTTGATGAGTATTTGTATATTTGTTGCATGTAGTTCCATAATTTAATGACATATTTTTATGGTCACCATTCCACTTCTCCCAATAAAACATATAAATAAAAAGCTAAATATTATTACCTAATATTTTTCCTCAAAGAGGAGATGATGGAGCTTCTAATAGTAGTTGATTCCTATAAGGCTCGTATACAAGGTTATGATATGGTTATTGATAGAAAAAATATGGATAAATTCCTTGAAGTGTGTATGTAATATTTTCACACTAGATATCAAGAAATTTTTGGCCAGTATCCCCCTTCTCCCAACATATTATGTGAAGATGAAATTAAAAATTTCAAGAACACCTTGATCTATTGGAAACTCAAATAGAAACATTTGAACATGTAAATGGTATCCTTGTGAGAAAAAAGTAATATTTACCTTATGATTGTTATGAATATTATCACAATGATAAGGATGCTCAAATGCAAATGGATTATATGGTTGTTGGTAGAAGAGATGTAGATTTTTCCTATGATCAAATTATCCTTCACCCATGTCTCTCTTCTCCAAGTATGTCATATAGATCTAAAATTGAACAATAAGAATTGTTAGACCGCCTAAAAAATGTGAACTATAGCAACTTCAATTGAAAATAAGTGTTATGATTCTTGCTAGGATAAGTGGAGATAGATCTTATAGTTCATACAATTATATCATGAGATATATGGATGTGCAAACATGTGATACTAACCAATATCCCCTTCCTCCAAATTTTTCATATAGAGAAGTTGAATGTGAATAAGAGGTGGCATATCACCTTGAGTGGGGGAATTTTCAACTTCTTCTAAATATTGAATTGTATAGGTCTCCACTTGACCCACCTATGAATCCAAATGCCCTCTTAGTCAATAATGAAGAATATCTTCCTTATCAAGGAGATTTTTTAAGCATTATGAAGACAAGGATGATTAGTATGTGGCATCTAGATATGAATCCATGGATAGAAAAGATGAATACATTGATTAAAATGTAATTGATTTTAAGTTTCATTATCTTAGAGTTGATGCAAAATAGTATGAGTTACCCATGCACAACATAGAACATCTCAGGGAACTCATCCAACTACTCTAACAGTCCAAGCTACCATGTGAATACATGGAAATCCATACAAATGTAGTAGTGGTGCATGCCAACAATAAATATCAATTGAGAGATGAGTAAGTGACTGCAAAACAAAGTGATATTGATTAAAAAACAAAAAAAAATTATGTGTAGTAGTAAGAACTTACAATGGACAAAGAATAATTTGAGGAAAAAAATGTTATAAAGAAGGTGATAAAGAGAAAGAGTTACCCAGTGTAGTAGTGGGTAGTGAAGAAGAAAGAGGTACCAATAGCTCATGAGAATGAGGTTATATAAGGATAAAATCCAAATGATGATAAGGAAAACTTGGTTAAGCCCCTATCATTGGAAGTGTAATATGTAGGAAATAAGATGAAGAAGGAACTAGATAAACCTTCTTGTAGTCAAGTCATACCTTGCATTTTTGGTGCAAAGGAATTAATTTGTTTGCATGATCAAATAGACCTATCATGTGAAGAGGTCAACATATAAGGGTAAGAGTAACACATACACACTGAGGTGGACAACTATAACATCACAAATGAGATTTTATCCATTTATGTTGGTCCATAATTTCTCTTAATTTCACCATACACAATGGAAATTAGTTTCTTTTACAAGATCCCGCTATGTACTATGTGTAACTAACATAAGTTTATTTTTACAAGATCCCACCTTGCCCAATGGATATAAATTTATTTTTGCATGCTCCTACAATGCTCAATAAATTTTAGTGTCTTTTTATAGGCTACTATTATTCCCAATGAATATCAATTTCCTTTTTCAAGCTCCTCCATAACCATTCATGTAACTTGTTCATAGCTCTTATATGTTTATACATTTCATTTTTTTTGTAGATGTTACTAAGAAATTATTATTTGTATCAATTTCAAATTAATTTTAGATGCTACTCATTAAAAAATATTTTTCTTGACGGTATTAAAATGAAGTGTACTGCATTGTGAGAAGAAAGTGTGAAACTATCATATTTATCTATATATTTTTTATTATTTCCTACTATTTACTTTCATGTTGACTACTTGTTAATTTTGACATACATATTCATAGATTTCATGTGAAAATCAAAGTGGGGGAAAAATATAAGGATGAAAAATCAACACTTGGTCTTATCCTTTCTATTTTGGAATCACTTTGACATTTTATCCCTATCTAATGATTAGTGTGCAAATATCCTATTTTTGTATAAAAGTTAAAAATTACATAGACCTAACCTAATCCTACCTTCACATATCCCCAAGGACCAATATTTTGTTTCAAATATGGTTGTCATTGCACCAAAAGATTGACCTATTAATTCCCAATACAACTACCAAAGTTGATGAATTCGTGTGAGGTGGTTAATCCATGTCATGAACCCAAGTGTTGAATTTAAAAACACAAGGAGACCAAAACTACACACCTTGCAACAATTCCCCCCCATCACAAGCAAGGGGTTTGAACCTGTGACCTTGTCTCTAATGCCAATTTTTACAAAGTTGGTTGTCGTTACACCAAAAGATCAACCTGTTAATGCCTGATAGAACCGTCGGAGTTAATGAATCCATGGGAGGCAATTAAGCCATGTCATGAACCCAAGCACTATGCTAGACAACACAAGGAGACCAAGGGCACACACCTTGCAACATATCGATCTATAAACTATATATTATTTTATTTAAATCAAATATATGGCTTGAAAATGAGCCTAATTTGAATTCACAAAGGAAAAATGACCCCTTATTCCCTAAATTAAAATTTAAATATGGGCCCAAGATTACCCCCTTCTAACTAGATACTATAATTTTTCTTGTGTAAAATGTTTAAACTTACAAGGTAGGACCATGTTATATAAAAGGAAAAACCCAAATTCATTTGAATATAGCTTACATCTTACAAGGATCAAACAAGAGATCCATCACACATTGCAATGTCATCACAAGAGCACTGAATAAATATGTGATCAACACTCACATGGATTAAACATATTGTATGACTACTTGGTGTGTCTTTGATCTTATAAAAAATATTGAATCATATCTAGGGGATTAACCAAGGAGAAGTTCCTTTCATAAAACAAGCTCTAATAGGTGTTCACTAAAACTACTAATTTTTCTATTGCACCTGTACAAAATTTAGGTGAATCTATGTATGTAGGTATTGTTGTCGCATAAAAATTCACCTTACTAAACAAGAGTTCAGTGTTCTAATGACACAATGGAAATAACCTCAAGGTGTGGGACCTTGTGTGAATGAGGTTGAATCTCTGAAGAAGGCCGACTTCCACTTCTAAACTAAGTGCAAATTTGTTGGTCTAACCCAACACATGAAACCCTATCACTATTTTATTCTAACAAAACACAAAGGAAAAGAGATAGGAGGAGAACTTGAAATGAAAGGAAGGTGATGCACCAAGATAGAAATGTATTTCTTCCTGTGTCTAAACAACATAATACATCAATAAAATAACTAAAACACATACTCATACATGAAGGTAAAAGGATTTTACTCAAACATGCAAGAGATGATAATGATAATAGCTGAACTTTATTATCATAAAGCTTAGAAACAATCCTTACAATGGAAAAATAAAAAAATTACAATGTACAGGAGAAAAACCCTAGAGGAGCCAAAGGAAGAACCCTTAAAATGAATACCTTTATTTCCTTTATATATCAGGCATAATTGAGAAACATAAACTGAACCCTAACCCGAACCCTAACCCTAACCAAGTTTAGCAAAAACGATTGTCCTTGCAAGAATGGAGCCCTCCATGAAAAATGTGACCTAGGGAATAGATCCACCAAGAAGTAAACAAAAGAAATAATTGGGCATGGGTTCCCATGAAATCCACCTACAGAGGTCAGAGAATGCATTTAATGTCATCCTTGAAACCTAGGAACCAAGATAGACTGCTCAAAATTTGAATCGAGCATTAAAAATGTCACCCAAAAAATCATGCCAAAACGTCGAAAGGTTGGGGCATCGGGTCCGAAAGGAAGTCTTTACAAGCATGAATTAAATGGTCTGGAGCTTTGAAAAATGCACATTTCCAAACATCAATGATCAAGCGATCGAGAGTCGGGTGTCAACCTTACAACTTACCTCATGCAAAAGGAAAGAAGAGAGGAGGACGGAACTGCAAAGTCCAAAGTAAACATCAGGGGTAAGAGAGAAGAATTACTTCTAAAAAAAGGAGGTAAGGGAAATGAGATACCTCTTACTGAAGAACGGTAAGAGGTAAAGGGGAAGGCCAAAGGATGAAGGCCAAAACTAAAAACTCGACACAACCAAATTTTCAAAGAAAAAAGTGAAAGTGAGAAGAAAAATGGAAGGAGAAGGTTGAAGAAAATGAGGCTTTAGAGGTTAGACCTCAGACCATCAATGTTCAGAGGTTTAAAGGAAGGCTTATGCCTTGTGAAATGGAAGCAGGCAGAGGGAAGACCAAAGGATGAAGGACGAAAGGAGAAAGGAAAAATGGAAGAGGAGAGGGATTGGTAAGGGGTAAAGGGTAAGGCTAAAGGCCAACACCTAAAACACTTAGAGGAGAAAAGGGGAAGGAAGATAAGGAGAAAGAGAAATGAAGAAAACAAACAAAGAAGCAGGTAAGAGACAACCTGAAGATCCAAAATTTTGGGACTTATTAAAAATTAGGAACCTTCAAGGAGAAAACATGCAAGATGGCCCATTGGGGATCTCTCAAATCGGTTATGAATGATGGGACATCTAAGGGGGGTATGAAATGTCAAAATTAATGAAAACTTTTGTGGGATGATTGCCTGCTAATAATGGAATCCAAAGGCCTTATCAATCCATTAGGCATAGAGTCATGAAGGTAATTTACAAAATTGGGTCTCCCAAGGGCAAAAAAACATGTGTAGGCCTGCACTTGGAGAAAATCATGAAAACTAAAAATATGCATTCCCTTAAAGAGAAAGTAGGGTTTTCAAAGCACTTCATGAAAAGAAAGATATTTACAATCTATACATAGACTAACAGAAAGAAAATAATGGAAGCTTTCCTCTATCAAAGATGAACCTTTTGAAGGAGTTGGTCTCCCTCAAACCATAGTTATAGACCTTACCTAGCTGCAACCACTAAAATCCACTACCAACATGTATGTAATTGCACAAAATGCTTGCAAGGTGAAGGATCACTTCACTATAAAAAAATTTGTTGCAAGGGAACCATATGATGCAAGTGTTAGATTCATCTAACACTGGTGTCTCAACTGAACATGCAAAAATAAGGGTAAAATTTTTTGAAGATAGGTCAGCATCCAAGAGAAAACCTTATGTAGAGGGAATAGAACTCACCTCACAAAAGGATGAGCCAATGTCACCATTGCTAACCTCCTCAATGGATGAACTGAAATAAAAAATAAAAAATTCTAGCTCACATGGTGATGTAAAATATGCCAAACCTAATTTTTGATCTGCATAAGAAAGACCTTCCTCATGCACCTCAAAAGAGAAAATTTGAAACTTGGGCATACAAACAAATTGAGAAATAGGAGCATCACTCTCCAAAAAAATGTGTGGTTTCTCAATAACTACAAAATCATTTGCATTGATGCACACTTCATCAACACTCTGATTTTTGAGACACTTCAAGTGAAGAGCTAAATTCTTCAAGTTGTCCCTTTGTTTTAATCTCCAACAAAATAAGACTCTTGGAATGTAATGATTGCCACCTCCTCTATTGTTTCCTTACTCTTATTCTACTTCCCACAAAGTGCCTCTTTTGGGGGTGAAATATTGACATTTAAACCTGAACAAAAGGTTTCTATAACATCCCAAAAGAGGTCCTCCACCTCAAAACTACAAACCTCAACAGATTGGGGATCTTCATCCACAATAATAGGGGCTATAAATGTATTTTTCTGCTTCAAAAGCATGTATTTATCTTCAACCATCAAGCCCAAACCAAACTATTCAAAGGCTTCAACTAATGTAGGTATAGTTGATCTATCCTCCTCATATTCAACAAAATAAGGAAGGGAATCAAATGAGAGAACCGATTCCTCTATTGTATCAATTTTATCTATCTTTTTAATTCCTTTTTGTAACACTATTTCATCTTCATCCTTTTCTTGCAACAAGCCAAGAAACTCATAGAAGATCCAAAACTTAAGATCTTGTGAGGAAAATTTTTAATGCTCACAAGAACCTAAGTTTTGCGAGCCTCTGTTGGGGGTAAGAGAGAAGGCTTACCTCTAAAAATCAGAGGTAAGGGAGATGAGATACCTCTTATTGAAGAAGGGTAAGAGGTAAAGGGGAAGGCTGAAGGTTGAAACCCAAAAACTTGACACTTAGCTGAATTTTCAAAGAAAAGAGGTGAAAGTGAGAAGAAAAATGGAAGGAGAAGGCCAAAGAAGATCAGACTTCAGAGATCAGACCTCATATCATCATAGGTCAAAGTTCAAGAGGAAGGCTTACACAATGCAAAATGAAAGTGGTAAGAGGGAATATGGAAGTTCAAAGGTCGAAGGCTAAAAGGAGAAATGAAAAAATGGAAGAAGAGAGGGATTGGTAAGGGGTAAAGGGTAAGGCCGAAGACAGACACCCAAAAAACTTAGAGGAAAAAAGGGGAAGGAAGATAAGGAGAGAGAGAAATGAAGAAAGCAAGCAAGGAAGTAGGTAAGAGACAACTTGAAAACTTGAAATTATGGGACTTAGCAAAATTTAGGAACCTTCAAGGAGAAAACATGCAAGATGACCCATGGGGGATCTCTCAGATCGGTTATCAATGATGGGACATCTAAGGGGGGAATGTAATGTCAATAGGTATATAGGGTCTACAAACATCAAGTTTGAATCCACACCTCAAGGTTAATTATATTTATTTTTGTAGACACCTAAAAATGTCCTAGCTTGTGAACTAGCATTTTGGCACTCATATTCATCTATTAATTAAGTGTTTTAACATCATTTAATTAATTCATCATTTAAAAATATCAAACAACATCCTACAACATCTTGAAACACCTCAGAATCATCTCGTAATGTCTCAGAACATCTCAAAATCATCCCGAAACATCTCGAAATACACCTTAGAATCATCCCATAATGTCTCGAAATATCTCGGAATCATCTCAAGACATCTCATAATCATCCCATAAGGTCTTGAAACATTTCAGAATCATCTTGAAACATCTCATAATAATCTTGTAATGTCCCATAACATCTCAAAATTGTCCTGCAACATCTTGAAACATCACACAACATCGTACAAACAACATCTGAAACCCTAATTATGCTATTAATTGAATAATACAACATTATTTAATTAATTGACTTTTTCATCATTTCTAACAAATTAAATAAATTTCATTTATCTAATAAAGTTCCAAAAACTCTAATTCTACTATTAATTAAATAAAACAACATTATTTGATTAATTCATGTTTCATCATTTTGACCAATTAAAGAAATTGTATTTATTTAATGAAGTCCTAATCTCACTTTATTTTGTCCTAATTGTTTAAATAATGCCAATTATTTAATTACCTCGCTAAATCACCTTATTTTCCTAGGTTGATTAAACTATTAAATCATAATAATTTAATTACAACACTTTCCCTCCAGAATTTGAATAATTAAATCAAACTATTCAAATCAATTATCAAAAATCAAATCAAACTAATACAACTTTGTTTGCAAAAGTCAAACTTGATTTGCACGTTCAACTCTAGAAAGTAATTAATTAATTAAATCAATTAATTCATATTCCTCACCCACTTTCTGATTGAGAAAATTATTATTGTTGACTGAGCAATCTAATTTGTTAACTAATCAATCTAAATTGCTAACTAAGCAATTTAAGTTGTTAACTAATCAATCTAAATTCTTAACTGAGCAATCTAATTTGTTAACTAAGCCATCAATTTCCTAACTAAGCCATCTAACTCCTGACTGATCAATCTAAATCCTGACTGATCAATCTAAATATTGACTAATCAATCTAAATCTTAAATGATCAATCTAAATCTTTGACTAGCCAATCTATTCCTCAATCACACAAATTGTGCAATCAACTTTGCATAATCTTCTCATGTTTGAACCTCTTAACACATTTTGACCATTGATCTAGATATTCTTCAAAACGATTGTGATCATCCATTTCAAATCTCATTTTCTATATAATAAACCCCTTTCCTCATAAATAAGAATCAAATAATCAACATCATTTTCACAACAAAGTATTGCTGACATTCACAACCACCATTGTTAGTGCTTCAACCTCATTTCTTTGATCAACCAACATCAAGCAATCACTCCTCAAGCTTTTGCACACAAACTTTGGATGCTTCGTAGTGATAAGAATAGCCCAACATCAAGAAAATACACTCCACTACAAGATGGTAACGTTGTGCTCTTTGTGTGCATTCAATTCAGTAATCATAGATTTATTAATGTATGTTCAAATACCTTAGTTTCATTTCCTATGTGTAGGATTAGATCTTAGATTAATATGTTTGATCTTAGTTTAGATTCTTGTTTCAAGCATGTTTGATCTTGTTTCCATCTAATGTTTCCCCCCTCACACATTTTGGCATGCCTGGTGGGACCCTTGTCCCCTACTCTAATGTTTGTATAAGTTGTTTTTGAAGTTGCAGGTCCGAGAAGCGTACTTAACAAAGTTGTCATGCACTACCCAGAAAACCTACACACTTGATCGTCAAGAAAATTGAGCACTTGCAACAAGAACTACGCCCTTTTCATGGTAACTATGCACTTGCAACAAGATCAATGCACTTGCTTCAAAACCCTTGAATTTTCTTCTGATAGTGGTAGCATCTGCTCTCATATTTGACCATCTAATTCTCACAGGGGCACTTTTTCTTTTTTTCTTAGCATTTGCTCTAAGAACTAAGTAGTTGCTCTAATAGACAAGTGCACAGATCCTGCACTATTGTAATGAATTTATTTGCTAATTTTTGCTTGTTTTTTAATGTGTAATAGGTATTAACAAATTTGAATGTAGGATTCAAGTGACATTAACTCATTTTTTGTAGGGAAGACGATCATTTCAAGATTTCTAGATCCACAAACAATTTTTATTAACTTAGGAGTTCTTGATTTTGGTGCTTCAAAAAGAACAAACACAAACTCACATTTGATTTTGGTGTTGTTAACATTGAACCAATTTTTAGCTTTCTTAACTTAGGAACTCTTGATTTTGGTGCTCTAAAAATAACAAACACAAACTCACATTTGATTTTGGTGTTGTTAAAATTGAACCAATTTCATGTTTTCATAATTAGGAACTCTTATTTTGGTGCCCATAAAAAGAACAAATAAACACTTTAATTTTGGGCACTAAAAATGAACGCATTTCATGTTTTCATAATTAGGAACTTTAGTTTTGGTGCATAAAAAAAGAACGCAAATTATTTCCATTTTTTTGTTGATGCACACTCAATTTACATTTCTTGAACAAATTAAAAACCAAGACTGGTTTCTTAGGAACACTCAAGTTTGGGGCTTAAAATGAACAAGTTATTTTAAATGACTAATGTCTTGAAAAACTTCATATTGGTGCAAATAAAAAGAACATTTTTTTTATGTTATTCACATATTTTTGGGGATAACACCACTCAAGGTGTTTAAAAAGAATCAATTTTATATGAATTGTTCATCGTGCATTCAATGATTGGCAAGTTGAAGTATTTCATCTTCTCCCCTTGCACCTTTTGGTGATCTTGGGTGAGCAATTTTTTTTTTTTGAGCTTTGCACTTTATTTTCAAGTTTTACCTTAAAGAAGGGGCTTGCTTTGAGACACATCCCATGTTGGAGAACTCATTGCAAGGTCTCGAAGCAAATTTACTGGCAAGCTATATAAAAGGTTGTGAAATTGTAAGAAAGTAGCTTCAAGCTATGTTGAAAAAAAACTACACCTAATCCCACGCCTTAAGTGGTTAGCCGGTGAGTGTCAGATTTTTTCGTTCACGGTTATCACTAAGAACCAAATTATTGTAGAAGCCACCCTATTATCCAAAAACATTCTTTGAAAGTGGTGCATCAAAATTTACTTCCGATAAGTTACTTGCCATGTCTGACTATAGACCCGTGCAGACCCGCACCATAAGTTGCATAGTCTCTTCGCAGCATAAGGCAAGCATACCTAAGAGAATGGTTTCTATCCCCTAGGGTTGTAATTTCTTGTTTATGTATAAATCTCCAAATAAATTCAAAACAATTTGACATCAAATCATGTGGTTGATTTAAAGAAAAAGAATGCATTCAAAAAAACACTAAATGAGATAGTTGAATCACAAACCCTTTGATTTAGTACATACTTGTGAAATAAGCCTTATGTTTGCACTCCTTGAAAGGATTTTTCCTTAAATTTTTCTAAATATTTTGACTTTTATTTCAGGTTACATTAATCAAAGTAAACATTTGGGAACTATGGCTTGGGTGTTGTGATTTCACAATTTAAGCTATAGACATAAAGGTCACATAATTCCATGCTTGCTAATTCAATCCAAGTTTTGTTTTATCACTTACCATACACCAAACATGGAGAAATTTGAGATTTACTTATAGGATCATTGTTTGAACCAAAAAATTGGAAAATCAGAAGGTCACATAGTCCCTCATCCATTATTTCCATCCTACTTATCAGAAATCAAAATCAAACAAACCATTAGGATCATTCCTCCACTTAAACATCTATGATATCAACTGTTACTTGGGACTCATAGATAGTACGAGTAATATTTCTCATAAGATATCCTCTAGACAAAGAGGTGGAATATCTACCCTAGTTCTTTAACATTTTGATTTTCAAAAAGTAGTACCATTACAAAATAACACTCAAATCCTAGGGTCTTGAGCTTCACAACAACAATCTCATAACACCATTACACCTTATGACCATCTAGTGACCAATTGCTCCAATTCAGCAACCAAACCTTGTAGCACTGATCCTTCAACCTAGTCTCACATACTTCAAAGGTGAACAAACTGACATCATAAGCAGCTTAAGAACCTTCATATTTCAGAAAAATGAAACACCCTGCCATTTTCTCATCACATCAATCATTTTAGAAAAATAGGAAGAGAAAGAAGACATAGCAATTAGAAGACCTATGTTACCACCACCTGCATGGCAATAAATATCCTCTTCATGATCTCACACAAATTCAAGATCCCTAAAGTAAGGTCTACAGGTCAGAATTTCAGACTTAGGAATCTTAATCCAAAAGCTCTCAAGAAAAACCTTTGGGCTTGTGAAACAAGAAATAAGTTGGTATACAACTTTTACAAACATGTTTCAAGGCACAATCCAAAATTGTACTCCTACTACTCTTAGAATTCAGACCTTTACCAATAGTTCCAATATCTCACATAATCTATCCTATCATTTAGGACAACATTGGGTCTTTAGGATTTGAGTCCCATAGAGAGTTCAAACATTACACCACTCTCCCATAGGGGACCCAAGTTGTTTATGACAACCACAAGATCATAGCATAGGAAGAAAATGGAAGCAAGCAAGTCCAACATCGACATCCCACCTACAAATACCATGAATGATGAAAGTGGCCCATAGGGATATAAACCAAGTGACCTTATGATAGGGTATTGAGTATCAAAACATCCCCAAACATGTCAATCTACTACCCAAATCACTCTTATCAAGGGTCACCACAACAAGTAGGGCAAGAACATCAAGGGTTTCAAAACCCCCATCAAGGAATAAATCCAAAACATCAAATCACCCTAAATAAAATTGAGAGAGATCTTGAGAAATATAAATGAAATCAAAATTTAGTGTATCGCCAATGCCATGTACAATGTCAAAACATTAAATATCCACAACAAATAGACATCATTCCACAAAAAAATCAATATCCACATCAACAACACTTCTAATATCAGTAGTATCAAGAAGTTCCACAACACCAAGGTGTATCTCAAGTACAATATCAAAATGTACCTCAATTGTAGTATCGAGAATTTCCGCAACACCAAGATGTACCTCAATCATAGTATCCAGAAGTTATACAACACCAAGGTGTGCCTCAAGTGCAATAACAAAATTAACCTCAAACATAGTATCAAGGAGTTCCACAAAATCAAGACTAAAACAACCGAGAAAAGCCACAAAGGAAAGATTACCAATAAAGAAGAAAATTCACCCATTTGGGAGAGACTTTAGAGTTAATCATGCATGAAATAGTACAACAGGAACTTATCAAAATCAAAAATAGTCCAACATATGGTGAACCCAGCTTTAAAATCCCTTAGTATAACTAGTACAAACGATGTGAGTTCCAAAAAATCAAGGGTCACAGAATGAACAAATGCACAAAAACATTCCATCCAAGACTTTATTGATCAAGGAGAAACAAATATTGAAGGCAACATTCAAGGTTCATCTACCAATGAAAACAATGACAATGTCTCAAACTCGAAGGTTGAAAACAAAGATCAAGAGCTTTCTATCACTGATCTTATTGACAATGTCTCTACATCATCTAGTGAGCAAGAGGACATAAATCAATGAATTATTCCCAAGCATGATCAAAAACAATCACCAAAGTCTAGCAACGATCTAGTTCAAGATATATTAACATCATCTAACCTCATGGCAGTACATATTGAGGATCAGGAGACTCTTAATCCCAAACTTATACCCAATGCAGAAAATCTAATCCAAGAACTATCACCCATATGCCCACATTTTTAGAAAATCCAAGGATTCGTTACATGCAATCCCTTCTATGAAATCGATCCATGTCAAGAATGTGATCCAAATCATATCAAAGATGATACCATACAAGGTCAAGATCAAGAATCCCTATCATCAAAATACCATAATGACTTGACAGATTTCTTCCAAGACATCCCATATTTTCCCAAAAAAGAACACATCCTTATACCAAGCACACATACATCTACCCATGAGATGCTTACTCCTAATGGACATGTAGATAATCTTCATGCAAGACAAGGGTCTCATAATCTTGAAATTATTACCAAGGAACAAAATTCTCTTACTCTTAACATATGTACACAAGATCAAGACATAGTAGACACTAGAGACATATTAGAAAGGGATCAAGAAGATGACTTATACATAAGTTGTAAATCAGAAACATCTTGTATAGACATATAAGAAGGGGATCATGAAGATGACTTATACATAATTTTTGAATCATAAACATCCTATGAAGGAATATCAAAAATGAATCACAAGGAAGACTTTTTTGTAGACAGTAAATCAGAAGCACCTCTTGAAGAAGCATAAAAAATCTGATATTTCACAAGATTGGGTGAAAGATATCAGTCAAGAAGTTATCCCAAATATGGAGGATCATATCACTTATAAACTTGGATCACTTACCTTTTTCAGAGAAATTTGTAGTACCAATAAAGAAGCTATCACCTCTGAAGATCCACAGTGGAGCAAAGAAGCATTAGCACCTTGTTTCCAAGACAAAAAAATATCCTATTGCAAATAAGATCTTTCAACGGATGCATTACCAGGGCAGAGGATTAGGCCTACATGAATAAGGTATCCTAGAACCAATGTAGATTATTGGAAATCCTAAGCATCAAGGTCTTGGTTATTCAAAGGAATCTCAACATATCAGTGATACCTCCATAATACTAGGGGAAACTTTATCTAATGCAAGCATCAACATAGAGAGCACGAAGAGTCCTTATGATGAATTTTCTACCACTGCTACAACTAGCCATGCCATGAATCATCATCCACACATATTTCCACCCTCTAATTGGGACCAACAACAAGAGAAAAAGTTATATCCAAGAATGAAATAAGTAATTGAAGCAAAAGAATCAACAAGACAAAATGGACAAGAAAAATTCAAATGGATACAAAAGAAAAAGAAAGAAAATCATCCCTATCAAAATCCATTAGTCAAAGAAACTATGGGGAAAAATCAAAAAGGGAATTTCATCCATCAAAGAAGTCCAACAATCCAAAAGAAAGCTTCAAGAGAGACTTACAAGGTATATCAAGATGATGGTCCCAATTGAATCTCCATATCCACCCATCATTGCTCATCATCCCAATTTTGGAGAGTCAAAGGTTCCAAACTGTCGACCAGGCCATCTAAATATCATATACCTCAATGCATTTTTCCATCCATGATGTCCAAATCTCACATTGACCATGTGTTGGCAGCAACTCTTTATCATAAGGAATCTAAGGGCACTTTATCATGATGTGTGCATCAACGTAAGGATAACTCCTATATCAACAAGGAAGATAAGAATTATCAAGGGTCACATTCAAGCAACGGTAAATTAACAAAAAAATCCTCCAAGAAGGATATTGTTGGACCATCATGGCAATAAAAACAACCATATCAACACCAGTAGCATCTACATCAACACCACTAGGTGGTCCAACATGAGAAAAAAATATTCACCATGATGAAAACTTGGTAAACATGCATCTTGTGTGACATCAAAAATCAAGAAAACAGTCAAGAGAAAAATCATCCTCTAGTGAAAACCACTATGGTGGTGCTTTGGACAAATACCATGATGAAAATATGGAAAACAAGTGTAGAATTGAGCATCTACATGCACTATTTCAGGTGGAAGCATCTCATCTTATCCATAACAAACCTAAGCCATTGTTTCCAAAATCCAACTTATCTTTATCTTGACAAATGTTTGATATACATTTTACACTTGCTTATGGAAAACATCTTGACATGGTTTTTTATCATTGATCCTATCCTATCCAGCATTATCTGAGCAATAAATTCATTGTCCAAAGAGGCATACTTTGTCCCAACATAAAATCCTATCACAAAATAAGCCATCACCTAAATTGCTAAACATTGGGGGAAAATGCTTGCATCTTTCTTGAGAAAAAATCTTGATCTATGTCTTCTAACTCACAGTGTGATATAGGAATCTTCCCATCAACAAGGTATACCACCAATGCACTATCAAGGTAACCTTGGAAATAGTTCATCCCAACAACAAGGTGTACCACCAATGAACTACCAAGGTAACCTTCAAAAATGTTGACATGGATTATTCCTTCACTCAAAAATTCTAATATATCAACAGTTGCTTGAACCCTATAGCTAGTCCAAGTAAGCTTTTTCGTAACATATCCTCTAGAAAAAAAAAGGTGAAGTATCAATCTGGTGCAGTCACGGTAGGAAGGTCCTCAAAGAGAACTGTCTAGACCATGCAACAAGAGTTACACAAAAAATTCCACTCAAAATATGGAGGCAAATGCAGATTCAAACAATCTTATTATCAAAAACTTCAATTACATACAGATGACAACATCCGGGTTTCCAGACTGGGCTCACAGGCCTGATACAACATTCTCAAAATATAGTATTCCTACATGCTCCTTAATGCGAGCCAAAATATTACATATTGAATACCCTATTCATTCTAATTCGCCATCCTAATGATCTATTACAATGATTTATATCACATCCGAGATCTAGAATCATCTGTTTCGGCCAAAGATCATTACAATCTCCGATGAAGGAAATGTAATGTGCATGAAATAAGTCAACCTTCAATTTGAATTTATCCTCAACAGGTGCATATGATGAAGTGTGGACCTAAATTAAGGTTGGAGACATTCCACGAAACAATTTGAAACATAGTGTGAGGATTCGCAAGTTACAGGAAGGATCCACAAGAGATCAAATTAGTTGTTAGGCTTGAAATTGCTTCGGTGCTTTATTCTAGAAATTGTCACTTAATCTGAAAGCGATAACTTTCCAAAAAAATATCTAATCATGCTGAAATATTGGAATAAGTAAAATGAACATGTCCACAATTAAAACATAGATCCATAGGATCTGGTGAGCAAATATGATGAAATAATGAATCTACAAACTTGAACTGAATAAGAACTGAATGAAAATATTTATGGTTGATGCAGGATTGCAAAGAACCAAGGATTCTCTTGCATCAGACATCTGAGGTTATTCGAAAAGTGAGTCCCTCACTTTGGTGGGGCTAAAGGAAAACCAATATATTCTACCTCAACTTGAGAAATCCAAGAAGAATCATCCATCGGTCTGCCTTTCCACTTCACAAGATATTCTTTGTATTGCCTTCCACGCATTTTCCTCCCATCCCCGATATCCAAAATCTCTTCTATCTCATCTAATTGTTCCTTAGGAAACTATTTCTCCAATTTTTCTTTACTGTCTTTGTTGAATTTTGTTTCATGGTACTGATGTAGATTTGCAATGTTGAATATAGGTGATATACCCATGTCATTCGATAACTCTACTTCATATACATTTCTTGAATCAAATTTCTTCAAAATCTTATAGGGTCCAAACTTCCTCATCTTGAGCTTATTATATGTGCCAACTGGAAATCTCTCCTTCCTCAAATACACCATCACTTCATCTCCAACTTTGAACTCATTATGTCTCCTCTTTTCATCTGCTCACTCCTTATACTTCAGTTTCATATCTTCCAACTGTTGGTTTACCTAAGTATGCACTTTATTCACATGTTCTACAAATTTCTCTACTTATGTATTCCTTTTATCTTCCTTGTTGATGTCTCACAACTCTGATATACCTCTAGGATGAGCTCCAGTAACAATCTCAAAAGGCCTCTTTCTGATACTCTTGTTCATTGAATTATTGTAAGCAAACTCTGCTTGTGCAAGGACTAAATCCCAACTTCCGATCTTCTCTCCAACCAAACATCTCAGCAAATTCCCCAAACTCTCATTTACTACCTCTTTATGTCCATCAGTATGTAGGTGAAAATTAGAACTGAACTTTAAATCTATCTTTAACTTCTTCCAAAGTGTCCTCCAAAAGTAACCACCAAACTTTGTATCTTTGTCTGAAACAATACTCCTAGGTAACCCATCCAATCTAACTACTTCCTTGAAAAACAATTCCATTACATGTACTGCATCTTTTATCTTCTTACAAGGTATGAAATGTGTCATTTTATAAAACCTATCCACCACCACAAATATAGAAGCATTACCTATCTATTTCTTCAGAAAACCAAGTATGAAATCCATACTGATATCCTCCCAAGGTCTCTTTGAAACTATCAAAGGCTTATACAATCTGATATTCTAACTACTCCCTTTTGTAGCTTGACAAACTCTATAACTCTACACAAATTTCCTAACATCCTTATGAATTTTTGGCCAAAATTAATTCTCACTCACCAATGTTATTGTCTTATCAATTCCAAAGTATCCTGCCAATCCTCCACTATGTTTTTCTTTCACCAAACTATCCCTCATTGAACTCCAAGGTATACATAACTGATTCCCTCTAAACAAAATATCCTCCTGAATGAGATAATCCAACCACTGACTCCTATCCTCCAAGACTGGTTCTTCACAAGCTCTCCAAGGTTCTACAAAATCTGGATCTTCCTCATACAAGTTCTTCAATTCATCAAATCCTGATACCTCCACTCTCATTTATGTCAGTAAATTCCTTCTACTCAAAGCATCACTCACTCTATTTGACTTTCCACTCATATGTTTCAAAACAAAAGTATAACTCTGCAAGAATTCCACCCATCTCATGTGTCTATGATTCAACTTACCTTGACTATTCAAATACTGCAATGCATGATGATCTGCATACAACACAAACTCCTTAGGAAAAAATTAATGTCTCCACTTCTTCAAGGCTTGAACTATGGCATAAAAATCCTATTCATACACTGAATACCTTTTCCTATCATCATTCAATTTCTCACTGAAATAAGCTACGAGTCTCCCTTCTTGTCTCAATACTGCTCCAATTGCATTTCCACTTGCATCACAATCTACCTGAAATACCTTATTAAATTCTGGTAAAGCCAACATAGGCTGCTCAGTCACTTTCTACTTCAACAACTCAAAACCTTGGTCTATTCCATATGTCCACCTAAAATATTTCTTATCTCCTCTCATTGATTCTGTCATAGGATTGCAAATAGAACTGAAATTCCTAATGAAATTTCAGTAGAAACTAGCAAATCCATGAAATGATCTTACATCTCCAATGCTTTCTAGTGTAGGCCATTCAACAATTATTCTTACCTTCTCAAGATCCATCTCCATTCCATCAATAGATATCACAAATCCTAGATATACCAATTCTTCCTTCATGAAACTACACTTCTTAATGTTTATCAGCAACTTCTCTTCTCTTAACCTCTACAAAACTTGTCTTATATGCAACAATTTTTCTTCTCTAGTCTTACTGAAAATCAAGATGTCATCCAAATAGACAATCATAAAATTACCTAAAAAATTCTTCAATACCTCATTCATCAGCCTCATGAAAGTACCTGATGCATTTTTTAGTCCAAAAGGCATCACCAACCACTCATACAATCCTTCATTTGTCTTGAATGTTGTCTTCCACTCATCCCCTTCTCTGATTCTGATATGATGATATCCACTCTTTAAATCTATATTTGTAAAGTATTTAGCTCCACTCAAACAATCCATAATGTCATCCATCTAGGGTAAAGGAAATCTATACTTCACTATGATTTTGTTTATGGCTCTAGAGTCTGTACACATCCTCCATTCTCCATCCTTCTTAGGTGCTAGCATAGTAGGTGCTGCACAAGGACTTAAACTTTCTCAACAACTCTTGCACTTTTCTATTCAACTCTTCATTCTCTATTGATGTCATCCGGCGTGTTGCTTTATTAGGTAAAGTAGCTCCAGGAATCATATCCATGCAATGACTAATACTCCTCATAGGTGGCAATCTGTCAGGTACATTATCTGAAATGATAGCTTCATATTTTTCAAAAAATTAATTTATTTCCTCTAGTTATTCTTCTACATGCTTCAATTCTTCATCCTTCTTAGGAACCAAGGCATAGCACATGTTCTCATGTCTCAGTCCATCCATAAATCTCCTTCCATCAACCAAGAAAATTCTAGCACTCACGCAAACCTCAACTTTAGGAACATCCTCCAAGGGAAACACAGTATGCTTCATCCCATTAGCAACAAGGGTATATGTGTTCTTTCCATCATGAATATCTTTTCTATCATACCACCAAGGCCTTCCCAACAAAACATGGCATACATCCATAGGAATGATATCACACAAAACTTCATCATGATAATTTCCTATCTTCAATCTCACCAAACATTGTTCACTTACTAGTATCTTATGATCATCTTGGATCCATGCTATCTAATAGTGCTTCAGGTGTTTCAATCTTTCTAGCTTCAATTTGGTCACCATTTCTTTAGAAACCAAGTTCTTGGAGCTTCCACTATCAATAACCACTTTGCAACATTTACTAGCTACCTTGCATCTGGTTCAGAACAAATTATTTCTCTACAACGATTCTTGCTCCATCTCACTTTGACACAATACTCTTTCGTTCACCAAAAATTCTCCCTCTTCTGATTTATTAGATGATCTGACATGATCCTCTTCAGAAAAGGTTGTTCTTCTACTATTCTCTATCTTTCTGCTTGTCTCACCTTGATTACATTCAAATTCTTTCTGTCCTTCTCCACCACACTTAAAAAAATTTCCCCCGAATACTCTTTTCTCCTATCCTCTACAACCTTTTCTATAACCCTCATTCCAATAACCACCATATCCTCCTCTCCAGTAAGAGTTTCCATCATCTCTATGGTATGGATTATCATTCTTACTAACTTCCTTATCTTTATTCTGATCTACAAAAGGTCTTCTTCCTCCTCCAGTAAAAACTCTTCCTCTCTGAAATCTTCTGCCTCTTCCTCTCTGTCTCTGCTCCTCATGTCTTTTATTCAACTTCTCTTCTTCTTTTAGGGCACATTGCTATGCCTCTTCCACATTTAGCAACTTAATCAAACTGATCTCATCCTATATAGATGACTTCAAACCATTCACAAAGCTAGCTACTTTCCCGGTCTCATCCTCTGAATCTCTAAATCTAATATCCAACTTGTAGAACTCCTCAGTATACTTTGTCACACTTGACTCCTTCTACTTCAAATTCTGAAACTTTTAGAACAAACTGATCTGATAGTCTATGGGCATAAACTTTATCTTTAACTTATTCACCATCTGATCCCATCATTTTATCTTCTCCTTTCCTCTTTTTTTCCTATCTTTTTGAAAATGTTCCCACCAAAGGGATGCATGTCCTTTCAACTTTGTAAAAGAAAATTTTACCTTCTTGTCTTTGACAGTACCTTGAAAATAAAAATAATTCTCCATCTCCATTATCCAATCAAGCAATTCATCTGAATCCAACTTACCACTATAATTCGGTAGATTGAAATGTGGTTTAGTATTTACTCTAGTTAGGGATCTTATGAACCTATCTTCTCCCTAATCAAGACCAAGTTGATTTTCTCTTTCCCCTTCTTCCTGTTCTTCTACCTCTTCATCACTCACATCATCAACTGGTTGACCTCTCCTCTGGGTTGTTTCGACTACTTCTAATCTAGCAATAATTCCTCTTAACATCTCCATTATAGTTGGGTCTACATTTATGTGCACTCCATTTCATATACCATTTATTCTTCGTTCCATCTTTACACAAGTCCTCTACGGTTGTAGGTCGGATCCTCAGCCCACCACCCTAGAACAAATCTTCCACAAGACTTCACAAACTTTGAAGATCTCTCATGGAACGAATCTCACTTTGATGCCAATTTGGTTCAGTCATGGTAGGAGGGTCCTCAAAGAGAATAGTTTGGATTATGCAGCAAGAGTTACACAATAGAAGCCACTCAGAATATGGAGGAAAATGCAAATTCAAACAATCGTATTATCAGAAATTTCAATTACATATAACCGAAAACATCTAGGTTTATAGATTGGGCTCACAGGCCTGATACAACATACTCAAAATATAGTATTCCTACATGCTCCTTAATGCGAGCCAAAATATTACATATTCAATACCCTATTCTTTCTAATACACCATCCTAATGATCTATTACAATGATTTGTATCACATCTGAGATCTAGAATCATCTACGTTGGCCAAAGATCATTACAATCTCTGATGAAGGAAATGTAACATGCATGAAATAAGTTAGCCTTCAATTTGAATTTCTCCTCAATAGGTGCATATGATGAAGTGTGGACCTAAATTAAGTTCGAGGAAACTCCACGGAACAATTTGAAACACAACACGAGGATTCACAAGTTACGAGAAGGATCCACAAGAGATCAAATTAGTCATTAGGCTTGAAACTGCTTCAGTGCTCTGTTCTAGAAACTATCACTTAGTCATTAGGCTTGAAACTGCTTCAGTGCTCTGTTCTAGAAACTATCACTTAATCCAAAAGCGATCTTGCTGAAAAAAATCCAATCATGTTAAAATCTTGAAATAAGGAAAACGAACATGTCCACAATGAAAACATAGATCCATAGGATCTGGTGAGAAAATATGATGAAATACCGAATCTGCCAACTTGAATTGAACAAGAACAAAACTGAATGAAAATATTTTTGGTTGATGCAGGATTGCAAAGAACCAAGGATGCTCCTGCATCACAATCCAATTTTTCAACATTTTACACCCCAAGCAAAAGCGTAAAAATCCAAAAATATCAAAATTATCAAAAATCAAAAACATCTTAAAAACATCAAAAACAAAACATCATTGGATTATTCCTTCACTCAGACAATCTAAGATATCAAAATTTTATTGAACCTCATAGGTAGTTCAAGTAGATTTCCCACAACATATCCTCTAGACACGGAAGTGGAATATCAATATAGATTATCAATGTTGTTTATCCAAAAATAGTTTATGATACGAGTCAAACGGTCGAACTACGTGGTCTTTGTGTGCACAACCTAGGCAAGGCTTATCATCCCGCAAGGCCTTAGGTCAGTCCCATTAGGTTTTTATCAATATTTCTTCTAACTTAGTCAAAAAATATAAAATCCAAACAAATCCAAAAATTCCAAAATCCAAAAACATTCACAAAATAGAAAAACCCACGAAACTGGTAATCAAATCAAATAGATCCCAAAGTCATCTCTCCCTTGGCTACAATAGTTTAAGGACCACCTAAAATGTTAGTGTATCACTCTAAACATGTCAAACAACACAAAATGACACAAAAAATGATGACAAATGACATTCAAGATGACAACAAGCAAATTCTAATAGGGTTTAAATGAAAAAATGAAAATGAAAGCTCATGACACCAATGGAAATTTAACTACACAAAAACTAAAAAATCACCTACACCATTTTAAAGATCATGAAATTCTACCCCATTTTAAAAAATCATTGAAAATTCTTATGTACAACCAAGATATGGTCATTTGAACTTTGAATATAGGGTAAAAATTACAAGTCACAAAGCAAACAAAAGCGAGGTTTCAGGAGCAAGGGCAAGCTTTTAGAGAAAATGTGATCTTTTAGAGAAAGTGTGAGGTTTTTAGATGAAATTCTTCAAAGAAAGTGTGAGCTTCTTAAGTAAGGGCAAAGAAACGGCTCCAAAGCAAGCAAAAAGTGAGGTTTTCAGGCAAGGGCAAGGTTTTAGGTCAAGTGCATGAAACAAAAGTGAGGTTTTAAGTCAAGAGCGAGGTTTTAGGTCAAGGGTAAGGGTTTAAAGGTCAAGTGCAAGGTTTTGACCTAGAAAATACAAGGAAAATGATGCAAATGCTTAAAATCCACCAAAACTTTGTACAAGCATAACAAGAATGTAACGAAATGAAAACAAGAAGAACCAAGGCGCATGTCAAGACATTGATGCCTACAAGACATCCAAACTCTCGAAACACATCCACGCAATGTGAGGATCCTCGAATCCTTGCCATAACTCCTCGACAATCGACAAAACCAAAACAAAAACATTCAGATATCTTGAAAACATAATAAAAACAACATCAAATAAACATAAAAAAAACACAAAACATTTGAAAAATCTCAAAAATCCTATTTCTATCATCACCTATCCACAATAAAGGTTCATGCATAATAAAAAGATCATCGCACTCAACCTTTGACAAAACAAAAAAACAAACAAAGCAACATCAAAAGCTAGAACTTTCAAGCAAATAATCACAAGGATTTGAATGCAAGTAGACAAAAACAAAGCCAAGTATAAATACCTATTGTGTATGAGAAAATGTGTCAATTAAATTGAATCTAATCTAATACACCAATGCAACATTAGATTGAAGAAAACTAAATTAATAAAGTAAATGCAAACTCTAAACAACAACTTCTTCAAATTCATTCCATTGTCCTCTATCTCCAAGGATTCGCTTCAATATGTTTTCTCTCAGTTGTGCAAACACAACTTATAGAATGGCACTTGAGAGAATGAGATTATTAAAATGCATATGCATCTACAAGATTGAGCTTATTGAATTGAAATGCTATGAAATGCTTAATATGCGACTATAATAATTACGCATGAAAGTATGAGATTCGAGGTCCTTTTTAGTTCATGAAAGAGTTGTATTTATAGATTTTTGAAGGTAGGAATTCGATTGGCCAAGATCGACGGTCGAGTTCAAACCTATTGAAATGAATGGTGAGAGATCGAGAATTTGAAAAGATATAATTCTGAGAGACAGAAAATGAAGAGACAAATTGAAAGGTGTCTCTCATAATTAAATAAATAAATATTTAATTATGTGTGAGAGAAATGTGAAAAGGCTTTAATTAAATATTGTAAATATTTAATTATGAGAAAAGGAAAAAGCCTTTTAATTAAATATTAAGAATATTTAATTTTTGTGAGAGAAGTGGGAATTAAATATCAAAAGTATTTAATTAAATGTGGAGGGAAGAAAATCATTTAAATTTAGAATTTAAACTTTGATAATTAATGTAAATAAATTGTAAAATTTATTTAATTAATTAAGAGGAAGATAGCATTAATTAAATAAATGTTTATTTAATTAAATTAGAAGAATTTAGAAAAATGAACAATATAAATAAATAATTAAATTTATTTATATGTAGAAGACTTAAGAACATTAATTAAATAATTCATATTTAATTAATCAACAGGTTCGATCGACCGTGACCATTTTTAGATGTGTACATTTTGCCCCTCTTTGAAGTGATGTGTTTTACACATTGCTTCAAAGAATTTGCCCCTGACTTTGAAAAAAAATGCTGATGATGCTATATGCCCCCTCGGGTGATGAATCAGATAAAGATGATTTTTGGAATTTTTTTTACTGATTTGCTATCTGATTCATCGACCGATAAAGATGATTTGATGAATCCCCCTATTGAAAGATTGATATGAAGATGAAGAACTTTGATTTTGCCTTGATTGATGATGCATTTTTATTGATAATTTGCTTCCATGCAATATGAAAAACAAATAGTAGATGAGATTGATTTGCTTTCCTGATTGAAAGGCTTGATAGATTGAGTCATGATGACTATTAAATTTGTTTCCATGCGATATGAAAAACAAATAGTATTGATAGATTTGCTTTCTTGATTGAAATTCAAATAGATTGAGTCGCAATGACTATTAAATTTGTTTCCATGCATATGAAAAACAAATAGAAACATAGCTATGCTTTCCTGATTGAAAGGCTTGATAGAATTGAAAGTTGAGTCATGATGACTGTTAAATTTGTTTCCATGCGATATGAAAAACAAATAGAAATTGATTTGAACTTGCTTGATGTATTGATTGATTGATGATATCCATTGCTGATTGATTTGCATGATTGCTTGATGATATTGATAGTGTTGTTGATTAGGGAAGGATACATCCCAGAACAACACAAGGATAGGGAAGGATACATCCCGATGATGATGATGATTATTGAGGCTTGCAGTAAGGCTAGGAACAAGACCAAAGGTATGATTAAATGATTTATGCTAGATTGAATTGATTGATAAGATGAGATTGGAAGAAATGATTGGATGAAATGATTGAGATGATGCAGATGAGATGTGACAAATGTCCAGTCATACTCAACCATTGTCTAAAAAAGATATTCAAGAATGTGGCCAACCCTCAAAAATCTATTTAAACAGAACCTCGAAATGCAAATGCATTATGCAGTCCTAATAATGAATTATGTAATCCTAAATGAAATAATGAATCATTCTCCTTGTTGCCATTTCCTGCTGTGTTTAGTTGTCATCATTGAGCCTTTTGATATGTTGAAAGTTAGTACAAGCATCAAAGGGTATGTTAGCACCAATGATGACCTGAGTACTGCTTCCATAATGTTTAATGTAGTAAGTTAATACAAGTATCAAGGTATAATTGAACCAAGATGACCTAAGTATTGCTTGCATAAATAGACAAAAGTTAACCATTTTCCTATGCAAATTCTGAAATGTAATCAATGATACATTGTAGAGCATGTCCCATGACCAATTTGCATCATACTAATGATTATCTTACAGACAACAAGCAAAGAAAAATCATACTTCTTCCTTGTGGTTCTAGTTCAATACATCATTGAACCACTCCAAAGATATGACGTCATCAAATATCAAAACAACATTTTGCAACTTATGCATTAAGATTTCCATTCATTTTATTCATATTAAGATCATCCACTTTGTTTCTGTTTCAAGGTATGACATGTCTCAAAGTTGTTTTGACCAGGCTTGATTGGATATTCGATTGTTGATCTAATACTTGATAATTGACACATGTTGCTTTTTTTCCCAAAAAAAAGTTGATTTCCCCCAACGAGTTCAGGATTTTTCCCCTAGTCTAGGGTGATACACGACCATTTTATTGATGAAAGCATATGATTTATTGATTTTTCTTTGGATTTTAGGAGTATTTTGATTTTTTGATTTTTTTGGATTTTGATGATTTAGATATGGACATGCATGATGATATCAGTGCTTTGTTTTGAGATTTTGTTGAAAACCAAGCTAAGGTTGATTGATCAGATTGATGGATTGATAGTTTGACTAAGTGTGTTAAGTCAAACGAGGATGATAATGAACCTATAAACCCAAGGAAGTTGTGTTATCCTAGAGTAAACTCGTTCACAAGATGGTAGTTTGACTAAGTGTTTTAAGTCAAACAAGGTGATAATTGATTGGATTCAATTGATCAAGATTGATGAAGCTTGATTTGGAACAAAATTATTTTGATGATTTGATGTGACACTGACACGCAAGTTAGATGTGACTGATATGAATCATTCAAATTGATGTTCGACAAAAGATAAAACTTGATAAGGAGCATATTCCTGTCAAAATATGCCATGGGCTAGGGATTTGGATCTTTTGGCTCGCAAATGCTTGACCAATTCGATTTTACGTCTTCCAATGTTCAGATCACCACATAAGTTAGAGGATATATATCAAGATTCATTCCCAAAACAAGATGTAAACATTTTCCCCTAGTGTCTAGCAATGTATGGAATGGCCATGGGTGGATTCTTGAATAGGTGTATGGATAGATACTGTAAGCATGCAAAGGATGCCAATGATTATCTTGTGATAAGATAAGGTGTTTGAACAAAGGATGCTCACTTGGATAGTGCTTCAAGACTCAGATAATGTTTGGATTAGATAGGATCAATGAAAAATGACCCATGTCAAGATGTTTACCATAAACAAGTGTAAAGTGTTTACCAAACTTTGTCGAGATCAAGATAATGTAAATAGATGCTAATGGGTTGGATAAACAGTTCATGGATGAATGGATGATATGGATGAATGTTGGTTTTATTATGGATGTGATAAGATGCTTTCTCCTGAATTGGCGCACGTAGATGCTCAATTCTACACATGACGCCTGTTTTCCAAGTTTTCATCATGGTACTTGTCCAACGTGCCACTGTAGTGGTTTTCACTAGAGGACAATTTTTTTCTTTACTATTTTTCAATCCTTTTTTTGATTTTTTTTGGATTTTTTGTATTTTTGATTTTTTTTGTTCTCACCAAGACGCCTGCTTGTCAGGTTTTCATCAAGGTAACCATTTTTTTCAGGACATTTTTCTAATTTTTTTTTGTATTTTCTGAGAGATTTTAAGCTGATGCTGAACCACCTGGTGGTGTTGATGTTGATGCTTTTGTCATAATGTGCCATCAGTATCTTGCTTGAAGAAGCTGCTTTGCCAAGATACGTGCACTTGAATGCAACTTTTGAGATCTCTGATCGGCTTTGCTGATACCGGAGTTAACCTCATCTTTGTGCGCACATCGCAATAGAGTGCCTTCTGAATCCTTATGATGAAGGGTCGCTGCCAATACATGGTCAATGTGAGAATTGGATAACATGCATGGAGGCGTGGATGGAGTGTGTTTAGGAGTAAAAGATGGATTGGTCGATAGTTTGGAACCTTTGACTCTCCAAACTTGGGAAGATGAGCAATAATGGGTGGATATGGAAGTGTGCATGGAATTTGGACCAACTGCTTGATACACTTTGTACGTTGCTTGAGAAGCCTGCTTTTTCCTTTGTGGACATCTTTGATGGATACTTTTCCCTTTTTGATTTTGCCCCATAGTTTCTTTGACTAATGGAGTTTGATAGGGATAATTTTTCTTTGTATTCTTTGGTATCCATATGTATTTGATTTGTCCTATATGCTCTTTAGCTTCTTTTTCCTTGATAACATTCTTCATGCTTTGATTCAAGTCTTTCTTTTGACGTTGGTCCCAATTCGTGGATGGGGTGATGGGTGGATGAAGATTCATGATGTGGTGGGTTGTAGTATTGACATCGATTTCATCATAAAGATTCTTCATGCTCCCTATGTTAACGTTTGCTTGAGACGAAGTTGCCCCCAGTTTTGTGGAAGTATTACTGATATGTTCATATCCCTTGATTGTCGAGTAACCAAGGCCTTGATTCTTAGGATTTTCAATAATCTGTATTGGTTCCAGGATACCCTGTTCATGTAGGCCTAATCCTTTGCCTTGATAATTCATCTGTTGAAACATTTTATTTGCAAAAGGATATGATTTCCCTTGGAAACAAGGTGTTGCTCCTTCTCTGCTCTGTGGTGGATCTTCAAAGGTGATAGCTCCTTTATTGATAAGATGATTTTCCCTTACAAAGGTGAGTGATCCAACTTTATAAGTGATAGGATCCTTTATCTGTGGGATAAATGCTTGATTCATATCCTTAGCTTGATCTTGTGAAATATCAGATTGTAATTCTCCTTCAAGAGGTGTTGATGCTTCACTATCCTTGTAAAAGCGTTCCTCATGATTCATTCTTGATATGCTTTCACATGATGCTTCTAATTCAAAATTTTTGTAGAATTTTTCATGACCCATTTCTGACATGTCTTTGGATTTCTCTATTTCTTGATCATGTGTACAAATGTTAAGAGTAGGGGACTCTTGTTCCTTAGTAAGAGTATGAGACTCTTGTTTTGAATGAAGATCATCTATGTGTCCATCCAAAGAAAGCATATCATGGGTAGATGGATGAGTATGTGCTATATGGACATGGTCATCTCGTATGGATAGGAGAGTGTCCATTATATCATTGTAGCAGCTTGGAGATACGAATCCTTGATTTTGACTAATTTTGGAATTACTTTCGACATGTTTTGGATCAAGTTCTTGACATGGGTCGATTTCAAAGGATGGATTTCTTTCAAAGGGTTTTTGGACATCGTCATAAGACATGGGAAGTGGCTCAATATTCTCTTGATCTTTGAGTGGACTTGGATCAAATGGTGAGTTGAGGATTCTTTCATTGTTCACAACCGTGAGGTCGAAGGATGTCAATATGCCTTGGGAGGGACCATTGCTAGACCTTGGTGATAGTTGTTGATCATGCTTTGAAATATGTTCTTGAGATATGTCCTCTAACTCATTAGGCATTGTAGAGACATTTTCAATACGATCATTGGTTAATGGATCATGCATTATGTCAATAGGATCAAATATCGTCAACACTCCTTGAAATAGATCTTTGTAGGAGAGGTCTTGTTCATAACTAAAAAATGGCTCTTGATGAATGTTGATTTGATCACTAGATGGGGTAGACATATCTTCACAGTGCTCATTGATGGATTGATTTTGATCATTATCTCCAACAGTTATGGTGGAGAAATTTCCAATGTTTTCAACCATATGATCAAATGATGTTGATATTTCTTGAAGAGGTGTGATGAGCCCTTGACATGAGGATGATGGGATACTTTGATCTTGACTTGAAAAAGCATCATTAGATGAAGGAGATGGAGTATCTTGATCATTAGATGGAAGGGAAGCTTTGGATAGGATGGAAGAATTGTCATGCTTTTGGGATGTGATTGATTCATGAGAGGGTATGGATTCATAAGATGGGGTGGAGGGAGGACTTAGAAGAATATTTTGTTCTTGAGATGGAAGAGGATTATCATGGGTGAATAATGAAAGGAGGGGATCATCATATGATTCTTGAGATATGGGATCTTGATCAAAGATTGGAAGGGTTTGTAGAATTTTGGTATCATGGGATGGAGTGGAAAGAATGTTTTGATCGAGATGTGTAGATTGAAATGAATCATTGGATGTAGAGAATATGATAGAAGAAGGAAATTGAATGGGATCATTGAATTGGGTGGAAGAACCATGAGGTTCATTTTGAATTATGGGGAATGAAGATAAATGCATGGCATGACAGGATTGGTCAATGTTATTTGATGGTTTAGATTTGGGCTTCCCTTTTAACCATTGCGAAAATTCAGAAACATTGGATTTGGTTGATGTTGTTTTTGGAGGAGAAAAGGTCACATTCATATTTCCGTCAAAGGACTTTTTAGTTGTACCCCCTTCCATTTCCTTGACTTGCCTTTGGAGTGCTCTTACTTGTTGGGTAAGAGTACTAAGATCGTTTAAGGGAATTTCCTTCTTTTTAGGATTCTCTTTAATTTTCTCCATATTGTAGTTAGAGGGCAATTTGGCACCTTGTTTTGCCAATAAAAGAAAGTATCCATCTTTATTTTTCTCTAAGATCTTTTCCATATCTAAGAAAAACTGTGGATCTTGTTCAGCTTCTAGGAGCATCTCTTCTGTTATCTCTTGATTTAAGCTATTTCCATAAAGCCTAAGAACAAGATTTTCTTTGCTATGACCCATGTTTTAAAGTTTTTGGATGATCTTAATCTAATTTAAATGTGAAAAACACAGTATAGAGAAGTAGACAGTTGTTTTGTTAATCCTAGAATCTAAACAAAGAGTGTATGTTCTTTGAGATTTCCACAAGTTTTGAACAAGATAAGCATATCAATCAAACTCACTCTTAATTTTTCAAATAGGTCATCATAGTAATCACAGCCCACAGCTTAAAATCATGTCGATTCACATAGCCATGTCACCCCCTAGAGGGCACCCATGTTTTTGTCTTTTCTAGGTGCGTACTCAAAGTGACGGAAATGGATACCGAATCCCTTGAGCAAACAATCTGTGGTGACTATATGGTGAGTGTCTTGGGGGTAGATTCTTCCCTCCCCTTGCACTGTGATTAAAATGATGTTTGGTTACTGACACGGCTGGCCTCTACACTAGGTTCTTAGTAAGTCTTTCTATTCGGCATGACAATAGATATACTCCCTCGAGAGACCTCCCAACCTTTAGAACAAAGGCTTTGGGGATGGTTATCATGTCTATTGCCGTCAAATTGGATTTTCATACACAACTTGCTTTTGATTATAGTGGGTTGGAAACCTTGGCTTTAGGTGTTCCCACTTAGGTCATTCCCGTAGGGTGAGTACTTTTTCCCACTATGGCAGGCCTTCTAAAGGATGTAATAAAACATTAAATTGCATAAAATAAAAGGTAAGTCTGGTATTCTAATCACCTAGTTAAGGGGAGAGAATAGACCTATTACCCACAATCACAGCATGCAAATAATGTTTCAATTTTAAATCCCAAATTAAAATATTTTCTATTCTAAGTGAAGATGTTGCTTCACTAAAAACATGGGATTTATTTTAACCAAAAGAAAATATGTTTGGTGACTATCCTAGGATTGGTTAATTCAAAATTAAGTGTCTACCATAGGATTGGTTGATTTTATTCCTCATACATCAAATAAAACCTTTGGCTGCGGTCGCGTCGGATCCAGACAACAATTTAAGAATGAGATTATAATTGCTCCTAAAGTGTTTAAAAACACTTGTTACAATCATGTGATAATGCTTTTTCTTTCATTTTCATGCTCCATGGTCCTTTAAAATCTACAATACAAGCTCCAAATGTTAGATTGAATCAAGAAACAAGAAGATATGAGGGTTAAATAAATGATTAAGCATAACAACCCTAAAATTTAGACCAAGTTTCTTTGTGGTTTGACGTTAAGTGAGAATTTGAAAATTTTAACTCTGTCAAAGCTGATAAAAACCTACACCATTAGATAGCTTATGAAATTCTACCCCATTTCAAAAAAAAATCATCAAAAAAGACCTCCGTATGACCAAGATATTGCTATTTTAAAAACTGACTATAAAAGTGCAAAACTGAAGTCTATGCGCTAAAACAAAGCTCGTATGCGCTAAAACAGAACCCAAATGCACTAAAAGAAGGCCCGTATGTGCTAAAACAGAACCCAGATGCGCTAAAAGAAGGCTCGTATGCGCTAAAACAAGTGCCAAATGCGCTAAAACAGTCTGTGGATGCACGAAAACAGTCTGTGGATGCGCCGAAACAATCTGTGGATGCATCGAAATAGTCTATGGATGTGCCAAAACAGTCTATGGATATGCTAAACCAAGGATCGTATGTGCCCAAGCGAATTTTTCAGTCCGTCATCTGTAAAAACATAAGATTTTCTGCAAGAAAAAGATTAATACGGGGGGATGCCCCACGGTGGGCGCCAAAAATGTGTATGAGAAAATGCATCAATTAAATTGAATCTAATCTAATACACCAATGCAACATTAGATTGAAGAAAACTAAATTAATAAAGTAAATGCAAACTCTAAACAGCAGCTTCTTCAAATTCGTTCCATTGTCCTCTATCTCCAAGGATTCGCTTCAATATGTTTGCTCTCAGTTGTGCAAACACAACTTATAGAATGGCACTTGAGAGAATGAGATTATTAAAATGCATATGCATCTACAAGATTGAGCTTATTGAATTGAAATGCTATGAAATGCTTAATATGCAACTATAATAATTACGCATGAAAGTATGAGATTCGAGGTCCTTTTTAGTTCATGAAAGAGCTATATTTATAGATTTTTGAAGGTAGGAATTCAATTGGCCAAGATCAACGGTCTCGTTCAAACCTGTTGAAATGAACGGTGAGAGATTGAGAATTTGAAAAGATAGAATTCTGAGAGACAGAAAATGAAGAGACAAATTGAAAGGTGTCTCTCATAATTAAATAAATAAATATTTAATTATGTGTGAGAGAAATGTGAAAAGGCTTTAATTAAATATTGTAAATATTTAATTATGAGAAAAGGAAAAAGCCTTTTAATTAAATATTAAGAATATTTATTTTTTGTGAGAGAAGTGGGAATTAAATATCAAAAGTATTTAATTAAATGTGGAGGGAAGAAAATCATTTAAATTTAGTATTTAAACTTTGATAATTAATGTAAATAAATTGTAAAATTTAATTAATTAATTAAGAGGAAGATAGCATTAATTAAATAAAGTTCGTTTATTTAATTAAATTAGAAGAATTTAGAAAAATGAACAATATAAATAAATAATTAAATTTATTTATATGTAGAAGACTTAAGAACATTAATTAAAAAATTCATATTTAATTAATTAGCAAGTTCGATCAACCGTGACCATTTTTAGATGTGTACACCTATCTATTGAAAATTCCCAACAACATCCTAAGATATTTCTTAACGGATCCATTCCTATCATAGACATGATCAACACTAGATAATAGTCCCATAACAAATAGAGCAAGTGATACAACAACTTTGTTTTTATCTTTTTGCAGCCTTATCTTTTCAATTTATATTATTGACTCATTCACAAGATCTCTCAATGATGTACATAAGGATTTAGAGAGGAAGGAATGAGGGCAATTGAGTATCATTTCAGTTTGTTGTTTGTTGGATTTTTTTTTATACTACCACGATGAATACTTTCTTTGTTCTATGTGTGGAAATCATTTTGGAGCATTTTTTGTAGCAATGGCATGTTAAGTTCTTAATACCTCTTGTGTTACTGGTCCGATATGTTTTAAAGCTTCTAACCCATACACTCTATAAGGTTTTTGTATGTTTGGTATGAGAAAGAGTACTCATTTTTAGAGTCAAAGTCCATGCAATGGATACAAAGTCACCTTGGTCATTAATACCTTGGTGCATCGTATCTATTTGCTCCATCAAACAGAATTGTTCAAACTGCAAATCCTCCAAGAAAAGCGAAAGCAACTCATCAATGACTAATATCATCCACTTTATTCTATCTTCTCAATCTTACTAACATGTTCTTCTAATTACCATGGTCTCAAATTGGCTCAATGCCAAGGGTATAAGAAAGTTTGGGTGGAGGGTGATTCCCTAAATATTATTAATAATTTGAAATCGGTCTCTCCCCCATCATGGACTATTGAAGCCTTGATTAAAGATTCTATTGAAATCATAAATTCTGTCGATAATGTCTATATATCCCATATTTTGAGGGAGGGAAATAAGTTAGCCAATTTCTTTGCTAACTTTGGGGTTAAGGAACAAAAGGTATGGAATTTTAATGATTCCATTCCGTTTGAGGTGACGACGATTATCATTAATGAGAGTTGATATCTGGTGGATTCTCATTGGCATAATGGGATGTATGTCCTTTATCATGTGGATGAAAGATTTGAATGAGCGTGATAAAGTTTTGATTTCGAAGAACGGATTTCACTTGGTTCATAGCTACACTTCATTATTGCCTTTTTGTCCTATGGTAGGTCTCACATGGATTCTGGGTGTCTTTAGCCAAAGCTTTTGGAGGTTTCTTTTTTGTATTTTCAGCTTGGGTGGTGTGTGTATCATTTTCAGGTGGTTTTGGTTGTGTGCAGCTAAATTTTGCGATGGGTGGGGACAAGAATCATGTCGAGCCCAAGTCTTGTGACACTGTTAAGTAGAAGACGAAGGTTTGGGAGATCCTTGAGAAGGGTGGTTTAACTGTCTACATGGAAAGACTAGATGGTTTCAATGTGCAGGTTACTGAGATGGTTGTTAAAGGTTGGAATGACAAAAACCTTAATTTGGGTGGCAGATATGTCATGGTGGACAAATAATTTATTGCTCAAATTATTGGTTTGGCCATACAGGGGATGAAGGTTTTTAGGGACAAGAAAGACTCGCAAGATGTGATGTCAATCTACTTCAAAGGTAATGAGGCAACTGATCTCAAGAAGGTTAAAAGTAGTGGCTGGTATAGGAGCTCTTTGAAAGCGCTCTGGTGTGATTTGGCAGAAGAATTCATGAGGTATGTTACCTTGGAGGGAAGGTACACGACCATCAATAACTACCATTTTCTTTTGGTGAATCATTTTAGGCATAAGAAATGGGTTTCTTTTCCTTATTATTTGTTGATGTCGTTGGATATGGGGATCAAGGATCACATGAAAAACCCTAGGAATCCGGTTTTACGTGCTAGGTTAATTCTTCTGATTTATGAGCATGTGAAAGTGCATGAGGTGCACAAATCTCTAGTGTCCCCGAAGGATAATGTTGGCAAAGCCCAAGAGGGTTATGAGATGGAGTCGGGTGAAGAAAGGGTTAGCAAACAGGCCAAGAGGAGAAGGCTTATTTTGAATAAGGAGTCAGAGTCTAAAAAAGATGATGATGTTGACTATGTCTTAGAATCCTATGCCTCTTTTGACGAGGGTCCCTCTTCCCCTGTTCCAGGCAAAACAGGGATTAGAAATCCAGTTGACAAAGAAGGCTACACTACGTGTTGCGATGATGTGCTCATGATGACTCATCCTAAAGATGCCAAGGATAAGACTGACATGTATGGGGAAGCTTCTTCTCCTCCTCCTAAAATTAAACATGCCAAGGAAACTGAGGTGGGGAGCCAAAAGAGCAGGGAGCCAAGATCTTCTAGTCAAATCTTGGAGAAGGGTTTCCCTCTCTCTCTTGCTGGTGGTATCTATGGTGAGGCCTCTCCAATTTCTAACATTGGGTTAATGCAAGGGAAGGATGGTGTTGTGGATGGTGATCTTGTTGGGGGTTCTAACAAAGTAGAGGGGGATAAGGATTTGAAAAGGAAGAAAATGCGGAGGATCTTGCCTGCTCCATCCACAAGTTGAAGTCTCTTGCCGGGTGCTGCCACAATAATGGTTTACAATTTTTGAGAGATTTTGTTTTTTTTGTTGAAATCACATATTTTTAGAAAATATAATGAGTTAAGCCTTAAAAATTTCCATTTTAAGGACTCCAATTGAAGAGGGTTTGATCAAATCACCTTAGATTAAACCCCCTTGGATAAAACCTCACTAGTTTTAAACCATACCCATAAATGAGTCTCCTTTACACCTATCAAAATGCTAATAAAAAATAACTTTTGATTTACCTTTTGGGGGATCAAATGAATTCATTTAAAATTTATTTCAAATGATTATGGTATTCCTCAGAACAAGCTATCCAATGAATATAATTTTAATATTTTTTGGTTTTATTATGTATTTGTTTTTTTAGTTTTATTAAACATAGGTATTTCATCAAAAATGAAGATCTATGTTCAGCACATGTGGAAAAATAGAATATTATCAAAAAAAATTAAAAATATGATTACACCAGATATTGAAGTCCTTGATCCAACAAAAAAAATAAAATTGAATTTCGATATATACAAAAAATGTTATGCATTATACGGTCGCGCTATGTCTGAATTGTAATTGGTTTGACTTTGAAACTTGATTAAAGAAAAAATATTAAATAAAAAACTATCCAACCAAGTGGAAGCACTAGATATCGGAGTTACAAATCTAAATTTGAAAGAATTAGAATTTTATCCTTCATGAAAAAAAAAATTATGTGTTATATGGTGTGCGTCATTTTTTTTAAATGTTGTTTTCTGAAAAAACCAGTTTTCGTGGGAGATGGAAAAAGAAGTGCAATCTGATTCCAAATAAATTGAAAAAAATACTTTTAGAATTCTACACATAAAATTTGATGAGACTCTAGTTTGAAACATCTTCAAATTCCTCATGGTTTAGCTGCTATAGGTGCTCGAATGTGAAGATTTAGTTAAAAATAATCATTTCAGTGTCGAGTTTGGCCAAAAATTGTAAACCACTATTGTGGGATCACCTTGCCCTTGTTGATAAAGGTAAGGATATTGTGGATGATAAGATTCAGGTTAATTCTGTTGATGAGGATGATGTTGTGGAGGATAGGGTTGAAAATTTTGATAGGGAAGATTTGTCTGATGTGTTGGGCTCGGCCCGTGAGACTGCTAATCTACAGTTTAAACTTTTTAAATGGTTTTTTCATGAAATTAATAGGATTAATGTTAGTATAAGAGGTGTGGCTAGTAAGGTTGAGGAACTTGTTTTACTAAGCTTGTGGGTACTCTAGATTCTGCTATGAGGAAAGTGGTGAGGCATCTAAACTTGTGGGCACTCTGGATTCTCCCATGATGATTTATCCTCTGATTACTACAAAAAAGAGAAAAGAGATTGGGCTTGTTGTTGGGGACAAAGTGTAGTGCCTCTCATATTCTAATACTTTGATACTGTTTTGGTGTGTGTGTTTGTTTCAGTGTGATTTTTGGTTATGTTCTGATGCATATTTGATACTTGGTTAGACATCTTTTCCGCCATGTGTTGGGCATGGCAGATAGTTATGCTTATTTTCTTATGATAGTTGGACTTATGTGTGGGAGACTCATGTTATGATGATGTTACTTTGTGAGTTATTTTGATGATGTGATGCCTAGATTATGTTTATTGTATTTGATTTGGGTAAAAGAGACGGGGTGGCATCACTCATCCATGAGTGCCCTGCCTCACCATAACTCTCCTTCACAATGTGTTTGACTATGAATTATTTGCATATGTACATGTTTTTTGACATTTTGTGTTATGCAGGAATGCAGGTACCAGATGTCGACTCCACCCACATTATCGAGTCTGAGCGCATCCTATATACCCAATGGTTTAATGTGGTTAGGGAGTTGGTAAGAAATTATCCCTGCTTATGTTAGTGGTTGGTCCAGGGATTGTTCTTGTCATGTTCGTGCTTCGTTCATGTGGGTATGGTTGTTAAGTAAATCATTTTATTTCATGAGTTTTATAAGTGTGTTTATGGCTTAGTCTAGTGCTTTATGGTTTAAATTAAATGTTATTATATGGTGCAAAATATTAAAGTTATGAAATGTTCAATGTTGCTTATGATATTTATACTTTTGAAATTATGTGTACATTAGCACTTTATTGTTATTTTTTTAAAATGTGAAGCTAATCTTTAAACTAAATCATTAAATTTAAATAATATAGTTAGAAAAATTATTATGGATTATTTTTTAGAAAAAGGAAATCAAGTTAAGGGAAAGTGTTATCATATTTGTCTTTATTAAAAAAGGTGATTTAATAAAATAAATTTTAAACTTAAAATTATAATTAAGTGAAATGTAGTTTAAAATTATTATTAATTAAGTGGTTACTTTTCAAAAGTTAATTTTATCATAATGAAATTAAAATATTTAAAGGGGGCATATTTTGTGTAAATTAATTATGGAAGATTCTCTTCCAAAATTGGAAAATGGCAGAATTGCGTGTTAAGTGGAATTTGCATGGGAAAGTTGTCAAAAAATTTATGACAACTTCTGATTTGGCTTTTCTGGAAAAATTATATTTCCAAATTTTGCTTTTTCGAAAAAGCAAGAGGGAGAAAATGAAAAAATGAAAAAATATCTGCAACTAAAAAATTGCTGAAATTTTTTCAAAGGAATAGTTAATTCATGTGGTTTTTCATCAATTCAATTGGAGAAGATTTAATGTTATATTTTCACTAGGTTTGTTGTCGAATTCATTATTGTTGGGGTTCGAATCTCTGGTTTTTTGAAGTTTTCATCTGGCTAGAATTACGCAACTCGTCCTCGAATTGAGCTTTGCATAGGACTCCGGATAATTCAAATTTCTCATTCTAATATCTGTAAATTTGGTTTTGAAAAAAGAAAGGAGAAAAGAAATTTTGTTTGAGAAAGAAAATGTGTTTCCTGTGTGTGTTTGGGAAAATCCTCTTTCTCTATAAAATTTTAATTACCTATTTTTTGGATTTCCCTTTTTTCGCTCTGTAATTCATTTTGAAATTCTTGTTGATCTCGATTCTCATATTTAAATCTCCAGAAACCTCTCTCGTTTGAAAACCCTCTCGTTCCCTGTATTTGGTTTCCCCAACTTATTTATTTTGGAATATTTTTACATCTCCTATGTTATACTGTAATTGTTTTCATTTAATCTTGATGGATAATATATATATATATATATTACTATTATTATTTTATTAAACCTCTGTTGGATTTGGCGTTGTATGGCGAAATGAGGTGTAAATGTTTTTGCAGCCTTCATTGTTTGCTTGTGGTGTTTATTTGTGTTTATGGGGAAGGATGGGGGAGGTGATGCCTCCCACCGCCGCCCCCATATGGGGATGGCGATCTGGAGGCAGAGCCTCCATCGCCTCCCTACTCTCTATATGTGTCATGGGGTATGAAGGGGTGGTTTGGCTATGTACAACCACCCCTCCCCTCATTCGTATGTCTCTGTGTTTATTAAAGGTCAGTGTACTTTGAAATTTTCGTTGCCTATTCTTGCCTTGTATAATATGGTTTTGATTTTCATTTCGACTTTGCCTTAAAATATATATATATATATATATATATATATATATGTTATGTTTTCTTTTAAAAGTGGTTGATTTAATATTGAAATTATTATTGATTAGAAGTATATATATATATAGGTATATATATATGTAAATATATATATATATATATATATATGCATATATATGTATATATGTAAATATATATATGTGCATATATATGTATATATGTATGTGTATATATACTCTATGGAAAATTGGTATATTCTGTTAATACTGAGTTTTGATCTTCAACAACATAAGATGAATAGATATTCACTTATTCCAATATATATTTATATACATATATGTATATATGTATATATGTATATACATATATATTTATTTATATATATTTAAATATATATATATATATGCATATAGTGTATAGGCAAGAAATGAGAACAAATATTTGAAAAAATAAAAATAAGTTATTCTCTGGAAAATTTTATATTTAATGAGGAAAAATGTTATTTGTAAATTTTGTTTGAAAATGGCTTTTAATTTAATCTGTATTCAGAATGAGAGGAAAATAAAATTTGTGATTTAAAATATACTGTGGAAATGGATTTCATTATTTTTTTCCAGTCTAACTGTATTTATGAAATATCAGATTAGTTGTTAAAAAATTAAGTAGTACAATCAGATTTTTGAACTTAGTTAATTAATACATTGAATCTCCTTTTTACCTTGAAACTGATTTTTAAAATAAAGATTAGATTTCCATTATCTTAAAAAAATCAGAATTTAGAATATTCTATGTGGAAAAGAATTAAAATCAGAAAATAAAATATAGTTGAAAATTTGAATTTAGTAAATGATTTATAATTGGTTTTTGATAAATTAAGTTAGTATCTTTAATTTTTTTAAAGTCTATTTTATTATGTTTGAATAAATAATGGAATTATCACTGTTGTTCTTAAATCAGCTTTTTAGCAAGTTTGTTAACTTAGATATTTAATTAGTGAATCATTTAGATGTAGGAAGATATTTATTAAATAGGATGTTGCTTTTGGATTAAATAGAAATGTTAGTGAATTTCCTTATTTTGATTTAAATTGATGAAAATGGTTATTTGATGAAGACTTAGATGATTTATTATTTAAATGCCTTGTAGTTAATGGTGTGGTGTTATTTAATTAAATGTGACATTTTCAGTGTGTCTTGTGTGGATTTAGCGTTACCTCCAAAGGTTAAGGAAAATGTGAATTTTTTTCTATGGTTGCATTTATTTGGTTCATGTTGATGCCATGTGGGAATTGGTGGGAGGTACCCTATTGTGTTTATCATTCTTTTGTTGAACATTTTGGTACTCGTTTCTTGGTTTTGGTTTTAGGGAAACCATAGGTGAGAGTGGCTCTTCTCGGGGCCAGTGTACAAGTGGTCACCCTTGATAGAGTTTCCCTAATTAAGTGAAAACCTAATTAATTTACCTAGTGAGTTGGCATAGTTATCACATAATAAGATAGAAATATACACCTCACCCCTATCGTTAGTGCTCTCAAAGGCTAAGGACAGGTGGGAAGACCTGGTTGGTAAGTTCACTACCTTGTCTCCGTGGAAGGTAAGTGGCTCCGCATGAGTCACCCTATGGGGCGGTGCCTTGAGATAGGCTACTTGCTTAACCATAGATGGAGGCAATTCCTAGTGTTAGGTAGCTTGGTTAATCCATAGAGTTGGATTCGGTTCCTAATGTTAGGTAGCCTGGTTAATCCATGTAAGGCCATGTGATGACACTCTCCCATTGTGCCATTTTGTTTCCCTTGTTCTTGTGCCTCTAGAGTTGTTTTGTGGGCTTGATTCTTGTGATGTGAGTCCTTTGTGTTTGAGTTTGTGGCCGAGGGTTCTTTCTTATCAACTCCTTGTATAGGGGGTGTTCCTTTGGGTTCACACGGTCGAGTGGAAACGTGTAATGCACCCATTGGGTCCCCAGTTGTGATCATGGCATGGATGCAGTTACAGTGATCTCAGAGCTCACACGAAGAAGATTGTTCCTTGGAAGATTTCTCTTTCAGTATTGTACTATTGTATTATGATTGTACCCTTCCCAATGTTATAAGAGAAGTGGCCTTGTAATGTAACTTTGATTTTATATTGTGTTGTATCTGTGGAAATATATTCCACATTTGTAACTTTGAACTATAAAGGTGAATATAATATTATGTGATTTATGTTTATGCTTTTATATCTTATTCTTTTTGTACTTATATCATGTTTCATTCTTTTTTTTTTCTTCTGCTTTAGGTAGTATCACATATCATTTATTTATTGGGTTCATTTAAGTAACACATCATGTATCCCATAACATTAGGTTAATGATTTATGTTATATCTATGTTGTATAACTATTTATATGTTGCATTGTGTAATTGTTACTTTCAAAAAAATATATATTTTGTTAATGTTGTAGTTGTCCTATGGGGTTTATGTGGTAGTGTGTTACACAAAGTGTTGGATGTGGGAGGTGTTGGTGTGAAAGATACTACTAAAGGTAAGGTTTTTATTGAAGAGGTAAAAAATGGTGGGACTAGGGTAAGAACTAGAACTAGAATGAAAGCTAAGGTTGGGGCCTCTAGGAAGGAGGTTTCTGATGCTATGGACGATGCACAAAAGATGGTTGATACTGACATGGAATTTGTTGAAATTTTGAAGAATATGTAGTGCATTTGGCTGGCTTCTTTTTGGCTATTTTTTGGTTGTTGGTATGCTATTGATGGGTCGATTGTTGTGTAGTGTTATTTTCTTTTCTTATTAGTTGTGCTCTTTTGTAAAGGGTTTTGGGCCTCTTCCAAACCTATTTTTTACCTTTAATCAGAACATGTTCTTCTAATCGTTTGTTTCTTTGGTCAGTCCTTGCACTTAAATAAATCACATCAGCTTATCAAAAAAATTGGTTCATTATCCAAAAATTATCATCAAAATTCTCGAGGGGGCACCATCCATGCTATCCTTTCTGGGGCATATTGGGGAAACTCTTGCACTTGGGGCATATCAGTGCAATGTTCTTTGAAACAAAACAACCAGTAATTTGTATCAAAAAGGGGCAAAATGTAGACACCTAAAAATGGTCTAGCTTGTGAACTAGCATTTTGGCACTCATATTCGTCTATTAATTAAGTGATTTAACATCGTTTAATTAATTCATCATCGAACAACATCCTGGAACATCTCGAAACATCTCAGAATCATCCTATAATATCTCAGAATATCTCAGAATCATCCTGAAACATCTTGAAACACCTTAGAATCATCTCGTAATGTCTCATAACATCTCATAATCATCCTGAAACATCTCGAAACACCTTAGAATCATTTTGTAATGTCTCATAACATCTCAGAATCATCTCAAAACATCTCAGAATTGTCTTGTAACATCTTAGAATCATCCAGTAAGGTCTTGAAACATTTCAAAATCATCTCGAAACATCTCAGAATCATCCCATAATGTCCTGTAACATCTCAGAATTATCCTGCAACATCTCAAAACCATCTTGAAACATCTCAGAATCATCCAATAATGTCTCAAAACATCTTAGAATTGTCCCATAACATCTCAGAATCATCTCACAACATCTCAGAATCATCCCGCAATGTCTCAAAACATCACACATCACACAAACAACATTTGAAACCCTAATTCTACTATTAATTGAATAATACAACATTATTTAATTAATTCACTTTTTCATCATTTTTGACAAATTAAATAAATTTCATTTATTTAATAAAGTCCCAAAAACCCTAATTCTGCTATTAATTAAATAAAACAACATTATTTGATTAATTCATGTTTCATCATTTCAACCACTTAAATGAATTACATTTATTTAATGAAGTCCTAATCTCACTTTATTTCATCCTGATTGATTAAATAATGCCAATTATTTAATTATGTCACTAAATCACCTTATTTTCCTAAGTTGATTAAAAAATTAAATCATAATAATTTAATTACAACACTTTCCCTCCAAAAATTGAATTATTAAATCAAACTATTCAGATCAATTATCAAAAATCAAATCAAACTAATGCAACTTTGTTTGCAAAATTCAAACTTGATTTGCACGTTCAACTCCAAAAAGGAATTAATTAATTAAAGCAATTAATTCATATTCCTCACCCACTTTCTGATTGAGAAAATTACGATTGTTGACTGAGCAATCTAATTTGTTAACTAATCAATCTAAATTTCTAACTAAGCAATTTAAGTTGTTAACTAATCAATCTAAATTGCAAACTGAGCAATCTAAGTTGTTAACTAAGCCATCAATTTCCTAACTAAGCCATCTAAATCTTGACTAACCAATCTAAATCCTGACTGATCAATCTAAATCTTGATTGATCAAACTAAATCCTGACTGATCAATCTAAATCCCTAACTAGCCAATCTATTCCTCAATCACACAAATTGTGCAATCAAATTTGCACAATCTTCTCATGTCTGAATCCTCTCAACACATTTCGACCATTGATCTGGATATTCTTCAAAAGGATCTTGATCATCCATTTCGAATCTCATTTTTTATATAGCAAATCCCTTTCCTCACAAATAAGGATTGGAGAATCAAAATCATTTGCACAACAAAGTATTTTTGGCATTCACAACCACCATTTTTATTGCTTCAACCTTATTTCTTCGATCAACCAACATCAAGAAATCACTACTCAATATTCTGCACATGAAATTTGGAGGCTTTGCAGTGATAAGAATAACCCAACATCAAGTGAATAAACTCCACTATGGGATGGTAACATTGTGATTTGTGTGTGCATTCAATTCAGTAATCATAGATTTCTTAATGTATTTTCAAATAGCTTAGTTTCATTTCGCATGTGTAGGATTAGATCTTAGATTAATATGTTTGATCTTAGTTTAGATTCTTGTTTCAAGCATGTTTGATCTTGTTTGCATCTAACGTTTCCCCCCTCACCCAATTTTCTTCTCATGAATGTTGATACTCAAAGAAGGTCAGGGAGGGCTTAGATGGCACATCACAAAGTAATAGAAATTGATAGCTCAAGTGAGAGAAATTGAAGTGTAATGGTAATGGTTGGTCTTTTGGCCATGTGAATATAGTTTTGTTCTACTATGTTTTTTTCTTTTCTATGGTCTAACACTATATTTTTGTTGCTCCTTTCACTAATTTGGGAGTTGGTTGGTTCCTTTTATCTATTACTTTAGATTCATGAATTTGAGCTTAATTTTATAATCTTAGCTATATTTTATAATAGACTACTGTTGTGAATGGTTTTGTGGGTAAAAATTTAGAATAATGTGACACTTTTATAAAGGAAATGGCTAACACAAATACAAATTTTCAACTTGGACCACCTAAAGTGACATTTATGTTTTAAATTTTAAAATGGTATAAACTAATGAAATGTAGACTCTTAGTTTAGTTTATGTTTATGAATTCTTTTATTTTTAAAAAAATATTTAGATATATTTTTTAGAATTTAAGAGAATTCTTTTAATTTCTATTTTTTAAATGAGGCTAATGGGATGTTGTAAAAAATAAAATATATATATATTTTAATTTTTTCCTACTTATATAACTTGAGAATCCAATGCATGGAGAAATAAATATAGAAAATTTCCTCAAATAGCTCTTTTCAGATCTCTACAACCTATGTGGTCATTGAAAAAAAACAAGAAGAAAATATTGATAATAATGATGGATGAGACCCTCATTGTGGTTATCTTGGACCCCACCAATGTATGGCGTAAATCAAATGACCGGGATCCTCCTCCTTTTTCTCTTGCTCTAGCTACCTAGTTGGTTTGTTTATGTTTTATGTTATCTTACTTTAGGCTTAAGCCTTGTTTGGACTTTAGTGGTGAGAATTTTTTCTCACATGTGTAATGCTATTTTTTAAATGGTAATATAAACACCATTCATAATATATAATCAATCTCAGGTTTGACTACAATAACCTACTTTAATAAATTCAAAAAACTCATAATAAAACTATCAAAATATCAAAAAAAAAATCTAGGCTCTAAGCTTTATAAAAGGGTATTTTCACATTTTAATGAAAAAAACCTTGGTTGTAGAAATTTAGAGTTGAAATTGATTTTTTATCAAAATTTATCCAAAACAGGGGTTAGGTTGCCATATAGACACTTTCGAGATAAAGAATTTTATTCAAAACTCTTTAGACCAAAAAAATATTTGGTTGAAATATTGCATGCAAATTGAATCTAGTTTGAATTTTAAAATTAGTTTTGGATAAAAAAAAAATTGCCACATAGGTGTCAAGTAGTTTTGAGTGAATTTTTTGAGGGAAAAATGGTTTCTCCCAGAACTATTATGTTGACACAAAGTGTGACACAACTCTAGGTGTAGTGCCTCTCTGCTTGGGTCCTTGGGTCATTTGGGTAAGAGTATATTTGTGTTGGTTTGTTGATTAATGTTTAAATTGTATTGTTAATGTTTGGCTAATCATTTATTATAGTGTTAAATTAAATGTGTTTGGTAAATTTTCCTTTTTGATAATTCATAATGTTGTTTTTCGATGAAACAATTTGGGACACGCCTAGTTCATATTGCAGATGCTGGTTTGAATCGTTTGCCTCCCTACTCATTTTTTGTTTCAATGCATCACATGGGGAAAAAAGGATAAGGTGGAGGCTCTATAGCCAATTAGTTTTGTAAAATTTTGACATGATTTTCTGTCATGGGGTGAAATTATAAAAATCTTTTGGACAATTTATAGTATGTTGATGGGCGTTAGGCCAAATTTTGTAACGTTATGGGCTATAACCAGAGGTTTTCTTCCTGTTTCTTTCATGTTGGTATGCCCCTCGAACCAGGATGTACAAAATTATATTTATATATCTATTAGTATATTATAGTGGCTTCACCACTTTAGCTTTTAAATTTTTTTAAAAAAATGTAATATTGCCTTAATTAGCACTTTATTAGAATGTCATTAAATAATAGTTTGATTTAATAATGTATATTATTGTTAAGGCTAATGCAATTAATTTACTAGATTTAATTATTAAGGTGAACTGTGAGAAAATGATTATGTATTTAATTAAAGTATTAAGTTTAATTTGTAAATTTAAATGTTTGTCGATTTAATTGAATATAGTATTTTAGTTATTGAAATTAATATTTTTAATTATAAGAAAGATTAATGTTTTGATTATGATATTGTTAAATTTTATATTGGTAATTGGATCATAATATTTTTTAGTTACTTATTATCTTCATTTAATCTGAAATTTAAATTTGAAGTGAAAATTGGAAATGTTTTGCATGCAAGTGCATGTGTGAATCAAAACTGAAAATGGTTTGGAAACTTGCTTTTTAACTGGTGTTTGTTTTCGAAAGTGTTTCTTTTTGGGTTTTATAATTTTTTCTTTTGGGGAGTTAGTTTTATTTTCAAAAAAAAAAAAAATTTGTAACAGTATTCATCAAAATGCAACGTTTCAATTAAAGTTTATTTTTGAAGTGGGGAAAAATATCGAAGTTGATCGGGAGTGATATTAACTTGCCTGGAAGAAGAGGATCATTGGGAACGTGACAATTGATCTCGGCATCAGTATTCAGTTGTGCTACTCGTCCAAGTTCTTTCTCCTCTGAAATTATCTTTGCTTCTTGATTCTTGGAAGTTTGGGCTATTTGGTAGGACTCAATACTTGTTTACTTGTATAGAAAATTTAAAAAAAACAATTAGAAATTGTTCTCTCTCAAGAGTTCTCAAATCTTGACTTTTGCAAATTCAATTTGTGAGCTCCTTGCGTTTCTTGAGATGTGTGATCTTCCAGGTTTAAACAATGTTATTTCTCTCTGAATACTTGAACCGTATGGGTGCTCCTTTAATTCGTCTGGCATTGTATCGGTTTAGCTGGTTTTCCTACCAATTGCATTTACTTGAGGGCTTCTGAAGCCTTCTCAACAAATCCATTTATGTTGATCCCGCAAGTTTTATATTCCTTGATATTGCAAGGGTTTCATATTTCCTATTTACATTTTTTTGGAGTCTCTTAAGTTTTCTTCTTAGATATATGTGTTTTGTGCATAATCTTCACTCTTGCATATTCCCTTAGCCCTAGGCTTTTGCTCGAATTTTTTTATCCAGTTTGCTAGCGTGCCTTAGCCGTTCTTTCATACCATTTCTTTTTATTATTCACAATTTTTCTTCATCAGGGTATCCTTTTAATTCCTTTATCGTTCATCACTCTCCTTACTATGGTAAGCGCACCTCTTCTATTATGCTTGACAACTGATCCAATTGGTATTCTTTAGCCTTCGAAGCAAATTATCCTCATTTTAAAGATTGTTGCTTACCCTTGTATTTTGGCTATGTGGGAGAGAGTGGTGTTCCCTTTAGTGGGCGCCTTTATTCCCTTTGGAGTAATTTCTAATAGAATTAAATAATCGGAAATCCTTAGATCGAATTCCTTGAATATTAATCTGAGTTCGATGGAATTATCCAGGTTCGGTGTTGATTCTTGTGCCTTTTATCTAGTCAGTCAGTTCGTTGTTTCAATTTATGTTAAAAATAAATAAAAATTCTTTGTTATATTCTTTTGGAAAAACATTCGCTCTTCGTTTATCATCGACAAAAAAAAAAAAATTCTATAGATTTAGGTACTTGTATTAAGCTATGATTTGAGTTTTTTATACTTGCTATGGCATTGAAATGGTCAAGATATACCTCTCCTCATAGAATTGGTTATGGTCTAACAACATTCCTTTCTATATTCTGTATATTGTAATTTCCTCCTGCGGGTTTGATACTTGGGGCACCTTAGAGTGTAGCCTCTGTTTTTCATTCATTTTGAGGCTAAATGTTGCAATTTTTATCCTGCGTACTTGCTGATAGTAGTGCATTGGGGCTCGATGGCATTTCCATTTTATTTTTTCATTGCGGATTTCATCCCTGCACTTTGTGTCGATGTCGAATACCTCAAATTCCTTCGATGGTTAATTATTTGGTTGGATATTTGATGCTTGGTATTTCCTTTTTATTTCAATGCATTTGATGCTCTGCTTTTTTTTATAAACACTATATTATGATTTTATTCCTGCACCATTCTTTGATATTAGATACTCATTTCTTTTATTTTGGTAACTCTATCCTTGGTATTCATTGGTTTTGCAATTTTCTTCGCAGTCAATGCATATGTGTAATGTTTGGAAATTCAATGAAATTCCTCTTTGAAAAGAATTTGATATATACACTATATACATGGTATGTGATAGATATGTTTTATGTGTTACTCGATGGCTTTATCCTATGGTAATTTGATGCCTTGTAGTTCGACGGCAATGCATTATGTATCTTAGTTCTTTGTTTTCTTTCGTCGGACATCTAGTATGTGGATGTCATTTTTTAAGTTGGTATATTATTTTGGTTATATATGGGTGTATTTATATTTAGTTGGGTGTATTTATATTTAGTTGCCATGTTATATTCTGATATGTTGTATTGCCATGTAAATGGCATACTTTAATAATATTCATAGATGCATGTACATGTATACATAATTTTATGTTTTGATTGTTGTTTGATGGATAATATGATTTGTACGTCTAAATATATAAATACATATTATTATTGATAGTGATGATTTAGGAAGAAGTGTTCTTTCTATATGTGGTAGGCTATAGGTTTAGCGAGAAATAAAATAGATAATTTTGAATTGGTAAATATATTGACTTCAGAATATTAGTTTAGATGAACGTATGTATTCAAGTAGAATTTATTATTCAATATTCTTGAGCTATGGAAATATGGGTTGAATGGGAATTAAATGATTTATGTTCAATAAATGAAATTTGGAAATCAAGTAAGGGAAAAATAACTTAATATTATATATATATATAGATAGATAGATAGATAGATAGATAATTAAAAGAGTGGTGTAAAGAAATAAACTTGATGATTGGAATTTTTATTGCTTTTAAGGTTAATTGGCAATTAAATTATTTATACTCATAAGTGAATCCACATTTACATAGTTTGAATACTTAAGAGTTGAATGACAAAGAATTAGAACTGAAAGCCATTTTAGTCTTATAACCATGTCTTATCTAGTATTTCTTTGTGATATTCTTTAATTGATTTGATTATTGAATATGCTTTCTTTTAAAATTATTTTGTGTGTAAAGTTCCATGTGTTATTTGTTATTTTATATTTCAGTGAATAGTGATTAGTTTTATAATGCCTAACAGTTGTCTAGTGAAATTAATTTGTGATATCATTATTTGTAGTATGTAGTCCTCTAATTTGAGTAAGTTGTTAAATAAATTGCTAGGTTGTTTCACTTATAGAGATTTGATTTAATGATTGGTGGCTTAGTAGCATAAAATATGGAATTGATGCCTATGTGCTTACTAGATGTTGTGAGTTTGCTTGAAATGTGAATTCTTGGTTGATGTGATAATCCTGTGATGTTCTAGTTGTTCAAAGGATGAGTTTATTAATGTTTCCTTTTGGACTGGTTCACTTTTGTGTTGACTTTGAGATTGTGGGACCCATGTGTTATCTTTGTCCTTGGGTAGATGTTTATTTACTTCCAGAGGCTAGGGGGAAATTGTGTGTTTGCACATTTTTTTATTGTACTTTGATATCTATTTTTTTATCTTGAGGATGCGTGCATGGGTGGTACCTCCTTGATTCATGGTTTTGATACTTTATGTAGTCATGAGATGGTCATGCATCATGTGTTTTTTTAAATTAATCTCCTTTATGTGTTTGAGTGATGAGCTACACCCCTTTGCTTGACTTGGTTTTGGTAACCATAGGGGAGAGTAGCTCTTCATGGGGGTCGGTGTACAAGTGGTTGTCCATGGAAGAGTTCCCTTGAATAAGTGATAACCTAATTAAAGAATCTAGTGGGTTGGGTTAGTTAAGCACATAACAAGACTAAAACATGAACCTCACCCCTATCGTCAATGCTCTCAAAGGCTAAGGACGAGTGGGAAGACCTGGTTTGTTAGGTCACTGCCTTGTCTCCATCAAAGGTAAGTGGCACCACATGAGTCACCCTATGGGGTAGTGCCTTGAGATAGGTTGTCTGGTTAACCCTAGATGGAGGTGGCTCCTAGTGTTAGGTAGTCTAATTAATCCACATTTATGGAGGTGGCTCCTAGTGTTAGGTAGTCTGGTTAATGCATGTAAGGTCATGCGATGATACTCTCCCACTGTGTTTGTTGTCTTCCCTTGCTCTTGTTGCCTCTGGAGTATTATTGTGGTTGTTTATGTTTTTATGTGGTTTTGTGTTGTGTGGTGTTAGTCCTTTATGTTTCTTGACCTTATTGGATGAGGATCCTCTTGTCATCTCCTAGCACAGGGGGTGTTCCTTCGAGTTCACATGGTCGGGTGGAATGTGCTATGCACCCATTGGGTTCCCCACCGACGACCGTGATGTTGTGGAGATGTACCTATTGCAGTGATCTCAGAGCTTCACTTGGAGGAAGATTATACCATGTTATGTTCAATTCTTCATTATTGTTTTCTTCTAGATTATGATGTACACTTCCCATTATTATAAGGGAGGCAACTTTGTAATGTAATATTAGTTTCTTATTGTGTTGTATATATGAAAATATGTTCCACGAATGTACTTATGAACTTGGAAGTTGTAATGTAATAATTTGAGATGCTTATATTTCTTAATCTATCTTATTCTTGTGTGGATGTATGTACACCTATATCATTTCTTATCTACGCTTCTATTACTAATTGTAATTTTCTTTCGTTTAATGTGGTAGTTGGTTTGGGTCCGTTTTGAGTAGCGCACCATGTTACCCCATGGGACCAGGTTGATGTTATATGATACATTAATGTTGATTAATTATTTAATTATGTTTAAAGTTATTGTTGTTTAAGAAAAAATTGTTTCGTTTGTTGTTAGTTGTTTTGTCCTATGGGGTTTGTGTGGCGGGGCGTTACACTAGGCTTTCACCCTTGCCTATTATCTTTCATTAAAGAGGCTTGTGTTTTGGGGAAACTCTATTTATGTATATACATTTTGATAAATATGATCTATATTTTTATTGTTTATTTATCAAAAAAATAAAGTATATTTTAAAAAAAAACTTTATATTTTTATTAAAGTTTATTATTTATTATTGATAAACTCCAAAAAAAAAATCCTAAAAAATATGTGAATCTAATTTCTCTCCTAGAATATAACTTCAATCACTCATCATTTTTTTTTTTATCGGTGATAATGAATTTTATTGATTAAAAAGAAAATTGCATATCTGTTTGTGTTACATCGGTTTTAAGATCCCTTTTCCAAAACACCAACTCCTTCAACAACCCCCCAAACCTTTCCTTCTATTCAACCAATAAATAATTCAAAAAAGTTTCATTACAACAGACTAAACTCTTCTTGTCATCCCTGCTAACCCGACAAAACACCATTAACCCCTGAAAGGAACTCATTAACAGTTCACATGATTTATGCAATGATTGATCTTCCCTTTGTCTGAGAGCGAAGGACCATTGCAAAAGATTTCTTCTCAATTTTATATGCTTTCTTTACTTTGATTGTTTGCCAGCCATCTTCAACCCTTGTGGCCTCCTTCTACCAATTCAATATTTTATCTTGAGGGCTCTATGGCACTTCATTCTCCTAGCCAGTTACCTGTTGGCTATGTGCATTAGCCTTCCATTTCCCAAATTATTTCTCTTGTGGCCTCACCCCACCTTTTTTCTCCCGAAATTCTTGTGTTGTTTCCCCATTCTTGGGTTCCTTCTCTCCTCCGTGTGTACCCGCATTGTCACTATTCATTGCTAAATTTCCTTCCTGCATCGGGGCCTCATTGATTTGTTTTTGTTCCACCCTTGTTGCACCATTTTCCTCAGCTTTCCCATCCTATCCCAACACTCTTGATACCTAACCCTCTTCTTTCCTACCTTTCACTTGAGGGCTCCCCCGCTTCTTCTTCTCCTTCTTTGTCTCCATTGTGTAATGTTGAGGCGCAACATCTTTCCACCATGAGACAGGTTTCTTTACTTTGTTTTTGGCACATTGAGCAACCAAGAGCCCTATTTTATAATAGTGTAATGCCCCGCCATGGGACCCTAAAGGAAGTTGCAACACAATGCGGAAGCGTACAATTTTTTTTCTTAAAAGTGCATTATTATCAAAGGAGACGCACAATACTCTGCAACAACCTCTAAGGTAACATGACAAGATTACATCCATAACCAAAACATACAAAACACTTGCACTCAAATCATTTATTAAAATATTAACCATACATTTAATTTCACATACTCACAAAGCATTAAAGATTCTAACACTAGGATAACATATATTAAGTTCCAGATTACATTAACTCAAAGTGGATTACAATACTCATTCCCCGAATGAGGTAGATCAAACCTAACTATTACAATTACAAGATTCCTCCTCAAATACAAATCAGGGGAATAATAATTACAAGAGCTAAACTATAGTAGCTAGAAAGCTTAAACTAAATAATGAAACCACTGCGAGCTCTCCATTGAAAAACTTTGCAATGCAATCTACAAATCAAAGGGGGGCCCAACAGCGTAGGGCACACGTTCCTCCCAACCAAGTGGTACTCGAAGGCCCACCCCCCGTGCTAGGAGATAGTAACACGGATACAAGGACAATCCCTACAACCTCTAGTCACAGGCTGACTCAACAATAAACATAACCACCACAAAAGAACACTAACTCGAAGAATACATTGCTATCTGAGTTTAACAATATGACTCACTAGTATCCTAAACATACTACTAACCTAGGAGAAAGCCACTCAAGATACATGACTTACTCGTCAAATCATTTCAGATCTCGACCCCCATTGAGCTTCACCCTCCTACGGTTATCATGTGATTCATCACCACTCCAAACTAAGGAGGTACAAAATATCCAACAATCCATTCAAAGAAGAACAAACCATTCCCCATTCGTGGAGACCGGGTGACTCACTGAAAAGAACAAATCTCACTACCATAGAGAACTACAAACGACAAGACCATGAAATGATAACTCTCAAATTTAACATACTCCAAATAGGAAGACTTACAATACCTCATCTAATACCTCTTTTCAATGGGCAACCAATTTTTCTTCAAGGGAATTTGAGAAATTATTGGGAGGGAATTTAATTGAGAGAGAAAAGAAGTTTCTTCACGGGAGATTTTTGGAGAAAAAGATATTATTTTTGGAGAGAGGTTTTGGTTGAAAATTGATAAAAAACAAAGGGGATTCTCAGGAATTTTGGGGGTTTTCTGTATTTTTACATCTTCCTAGAAGTGGTGATTTTGGGAAAGCTTTGGAATTGATCTCTGAAGGGGAGGCTCTGCTCCAATCTTCATCTTCTTCAAGCTTCAGGAAAACAGGTTCCTTCAAAATTTTATTTTATTTATTTAATTGTTTGAGAAAGATTTTTTGTACAAAAGTTAATTATGTAGATGCTTTGCTTAAAATGGTTTAATTGAGATTGAAAGATTTTCTGTGCAAGAAGTTTTTTGTGTTTTGATTGTTGAAGCTTTAAATTGTTTTCTAAAATTGTAAGGCTTCTTTATTGTTGAATTGCTGTGAAAAAAATTCAAAGGAAAACAATCTGTGATTTAAGAACTTATTTTAGTTTTGAAAGTCTCTCTATAAATTTAGAGGAAAAGGATTTTTGTAATCTTCTGGAATTTGATTAAATTTTCCTGTAGAAGTTTTGGATAAATTTTATTATGAGGATGTCTATGCAACTTATTGTGAAAATTCCCCTGAGAAAAAAATTGGTTGTCCAATTAAAATTTCCCTGTAGATAGCTTTCTTCAGAAATTTTTCCCCAATCATTTAATCGTTCTAAAATATTTAAATATATATATTATATATATATATATATATATAATTGTATTAACAAACATATATATATATATTATACATATTTATTATTCTTATGATATCTAGATTAAAAAAAAATTATATATATTTTAAAATTGTCATACAACGACCTGAAGAATGAGAGGGTTCATTGTTTTTTTAGAGGGAAATTTTTGGTTTGATTAAAAAACTCGTAATAGTGTTGTGTTGGGGAAGGCAGGTGGAACACCATCGTTGCACCTCCCTAAGGGAGGTGGATGGTGGTATTTCCACCGCCCACCCCATACAAGGGGAGCGTTGGACTTACCACAGTCTGCCCCCATTACTGTGGGGTGCGGCTGTGGTAAGCCAACCGATACCCCTCCTTTGTTAAATAAAAACACTTTGTTTCAGTTTTTTTTAAACTGCGATTTTATGAATGGAGTTTAAATCATTATTTTTTTTATTATTAATTCGTTTTTCATTAATTTGGTTTTTCTATTAATTCATATTTTTTCTTATTTCGGATTTTGATTTGTTATTAAATATAAAATATATTGTGTATATATATATTTGTATATATATATATATATATATATATATATATATATATATATATATATATATATATATATTTGTTAAATATATATTATTGTTTTAGTTTTAAATAATGAGATAGTTATTGTTAATGGAAAATTATTATTTATATATATATTTTACGTATGTATATTTTCTTCAAAGGTAATTTAAAAGAAAATGTTGTATGCATATTTATTTGAATAGAGAAAATACGTATACATTAGTTATAAATATTTTTCTAGAACTAAAGATTAGATAATTGATTGGTTACATCTGTTAAATAGATGCATTGTTCGAGTTCAAGTTGAAGTTAATTCCAAAATGAAGAATTCTTGTAATGAAGATATTGTTTTCGTTTAAATAGGTAGTAGATTAGATGCATGTAAATGCATGTATTAGGTGAAATTAAAATAATGTGTTTTTGAAAAGAGAAAATTATAATTTATTTAAATAATGTAAACTGATTGAGGAAATAGATATTTTATTAAGTTTAAAATTGAAGGAATCGGAATAATAAATGGAATGAAGTTCTTATAGTTGTTTAAGTTAAATTGAGATAGTTAAAGAACTTGTTAGTTAATGGGTTGAATTTTCTCCTTTGTCTTTATAAGGTTCTTATTAAATTAGAGAAAATTGTGTAATTTGTCTTATTATTCCTTCTTATCATTGAATGTGAAAGGATTTAGTAAATACAAATCTTAGATTTAATTATCGTGTTGATTGCCTATGTGGTTCGTCTAATTGTGTTTAGAGGAAATGAATATTTAACTAAGTGTATTGCGGGAATAGGTATTTAAAAGATATATATAATATGTTAGTAGGAACAAAGGTTTTAATAATTTAAATTGAGGAAATAGGGGAAATGGTTAGTGTGATGTTTATCTCTATTTGGAAGAGCCTTTTTAATTAATTAGTTAAATGGGGATAATTGAGTGGTGTGAATTGTTATAAGTTATTGCATTGACTGTATGCAAGGTTGTGATAAATTAGAATATTGTCAACATTAAACTATTATGCCTTTACAATGTGTTTGAGATATCTTTTGTGGTATTTTGGGGTTATTGAAAAGAGGTATTAGATGAGGTATTGTAAGTCTTCCTATTTGGAGTATGTTAAATTTGAGAGTTATCATTTCATGGTCTTGTTGTTTGTAGTTCTCTATGGTAGTGAGGTTTGTTGTTTTCAGTGAGTCACCCGGTCTCCATGAACAGGGAATGGTTTGTTCTTCTTTGAATGGATTGTTGGATATTTTGTACATCTTAGTTTGGAGTGGTGATGAATCACATGATAACCGTAGGAGGGTGAAGCTCAATGGAGGCCGAGATATGAAATGATCTGACGGGTAACTCATGTATCTTGAGTGGCTTTCTCCTAGGTTAGTAGTATGTTTAGGATATTGGTGAGTCATACTGCTAAACTTAGATAGCAATGTATTCTTTGAGTTAGTGTTCTTTTGTGGTGGTTATGTTTATTGTTGAGTCAGCCTGTGACTAGAGGTTGTAGGGATTGTCCTTGTATCCATGTTACTGTCTCCTAGCATAGGGGGTGGGCCTTCAGGTACCACTTGGTTGGGAGGAACGTGCGCCCTACGTTGTTGGGCCCCCCTTTGATTTGCAAATTGCGTTGCGAGGTTTTTCAGTGGAGAGCTCGCAGTGGTTTCATTATTTAGTTTAATCTTTCTAGCTACTATAGTTTAGCTCTTGTAATTATTATTCCCCTCATTTGTATTCAAGGAGGAATCTTGTAATTGTAATACTTATGTTTGATCTACCTCATTCGGGGAATGAGTATTGTAATCTAGTTTGAGTTAATGTAATCTGGAACTTAATATATGTTATCCTAGTGTTAGAATCTTTAATGCTTTATGAGTATGTGAAATTAAATGTATGGTTAATATTTTAATAAATGATTTGAGTGCAAGTGGTGTGTATGTTTTGGTTATGGATGTAATCTTGTCATGTTACCTTAGAGGTTGTTGCAGAGTATTGTGCATCTTCTTTGATAATAATGCACTTTTAAGAAAAAAAATTGTACGCTTCCGCATTGTGTTGCAACTTCCTTTAGGGTCCCATGGCGGGGAATTACAAATAGACTCTGCATCTAAAGGGTATCCCATCATAATCTAGGGGCTGCACCTAGCATCCATTCAAATTTTTTAAACGGATTTCTTCTGGTAGCTCCTTAGACACATGCATTTCCACCAAAATCTATGCAAAAGTGGAATGCAATAGATTCAAAGACCCTTCATCCATCATTAAAAATCTTCCTAAAGTGTTCCCTATAGCCTCTAGGCAAGAATCAAACCAAAATTGTAAGAAAAAGTTAGGGAGCCTTACCCAGAGAGGAGCTCGCTCAAACACTTCAGTGGCTGGGTTAAAAGTCGGGTGCCATGGCTTTAGCAACAATGCATATTTTTTTTCCCAATCCTAGTGATAATCACAGAGGATCTTGTTTATGTCCTGCTCCTTTTCAAAAACAATAATGAAGAAACCTTTTTCCATAGGGTAGATTTGTACATACCCTTCCAGAACATGCTTCCAGTGATTAGAGATCCGTTGATGAAGATAAGACAAACTTGGCCAAAATCCCCTAAATCTCCTAACCGAACCTAAACCAGAATAAACTTTCTCATTAAAAAAAACCTCTTGCTCCAAAGCGTCATCCAGTTCCATCGTTATCACTTTGGATGAAGGGGGAAAGATAGATTATTCTCCTTCCCTTCCTGTCACTGCTATTTTTGAGAACTTTGCTTTCAACTTGGGTTCTTTCTATTTTTTCCCAAACACGGGCACCCCAAGCCCCTCAACCCCAACGTCCCCTATGGAAAAAATAGTCGCTTGATCATTGCTCAGACCAGATCTAGAGTCCCTAACAAGTCCCTCGCCTCCTTCTACTATGAAAATCCCTCTCCTCTGGCTTGTTTGTGCAAACCAGTTGCTCCTATCACTGTCACCTCTGTTTCTTGCCCTTTTTGCACCACTCGCTTTCCTTGCCTCCTCTGTTCCTCGTTCCTTAATACTATTGATGCCATCACCATTGAGCCGCAACACACTAATTTTTTCTTGATGCTCCTTTCTCAACGGACAGGAAATAGGAGAAACCCCAGTCACAACAGTATCTCGTAGCCGACCATTAGCTCCCATTGCGCTAAAAAATTATAACCCCTATTTTTTAACTTCAATCACTCATCATTATTCATTAGATGATGCATAATTTTCCAAACACATATATAAAGAAAAATATGCTATTGTGATCCCACAATCTAATGACCTTGTATAGTAACATTGTTGACTACAAGTTGTTGCAACCCTTGATCTGAACAATCAGATGATTGATTATTAATTTTAGAATTCATTTTCCTAAAAACACATCAATATGATTTATCTCCTGGAATGGAGTGATAACAATCAAATCCTTGGTAATTGGAAGAGGTATATTTTCCAAATAAATTAATCTTTATTATTTTACATCATAAAAATCACCATTTAAATTATTTAATATTTTAAAAGTTGTAAATAATTTACCTAATAAATTATTTCATTTTTTAAAATTAATTTATAATTTACAAAATAAATTATTTTATGTTTATGTATCAATATGAAATTCGCCAATGAAAAATACCTTTGTTAGACAAAGGCCCCAAATTCACCATGAATTTTTTCCTCAAAATCGTCATAGATTTTCATTAAAAAATTAATGCAATAGATCAATATTTGCAAAGATTTTATATAATTTTTTTAGAACGTTTATTCAAATTATCATTGAATCAAATCCACACATGTGAAAATCATTTTCATAAATGTGAAGATCATTTTTACAATATAAAAATAACCTAAAACGAGACATAATTACTTTATCAATTTAACAACCGAAAAAAAACATACTAATACATCGCTAAATACTATCTATCAACATATATAAATCCAACCTAAAACTAAACATATATTTAAATTATTAATTTATATAAATTAAGAAATATGTAATGTTTATTATTATAATCCTAGATATTATATGCAAAGGTGTTTTATTCCTTTACAAGTAAAAAATTATATTAGATTATATTTTAAGTTATTATTCTTTTAAAAGTAGCCAATATAAAGCGAAGTTGGAATTGATTTCAAATGTTTTTTAAGATGTTTAAATTTGGGTTAGAGAATATTCTATAAAGATATAGTCTTACTTCTAGAATCATTTTATGTCACCATCTCCTTAAATATGAGTATGAAAGCAAACTTATCTTCTAATATTTCCTTATCTATAGACATATAAAACGAAGTTATTCATATGCACCACCTTCGAAGGAAAAACTTTTTCATAAAAGAAAATAAATTATAATAACTATACAAATTAAGGGTAACATAATTAATAAAACTAAATGTTATATATCATATTTCCTTATTTCTAAAACATCTTAGAAAATATTTAATTTAATTTTTATTTTATATAAATTAATTATATAATTTTATTTATTCATAAATTATTTTAATTAAAATCAATTTATTTTTATCTTATGATTTATTATTATGACAAAATTTATGTAACTATAAAAATTGAAAGTGTTTATTTTATTTTCTTATATTTCATTTTATATTTATTTTTAATCTTGTTATAAATATGTTGTCTTAATGTCTAATATAATTAACTTTGTATAAGTTGACCTAAACCTAGGTCATATTAACTATCAACCTTCTCAGCTCTTGGTGGTTTGAACCTATTTGTTCTACAACCATTCCTATACCCTAAACTAAATGGTAGAGATTGATTTATCCCCTAGATAGGACCATAGTATGGTCTAGTACTCTTAATAAATATCTCATTTGTTGATTTCTCAAGTTAATAGTTTCAAATAATATGATCATTAACTATCAACTTGCATATCTCAACACTTCAAATTGATAACCTAGGTTATTTATTTAAGGATTGTCCTAGGTCGTTAGTTATCATTGAGTCTTATCACTCAAATTTAATATCAATGCATTACAAGGCTTGTATTAACACTTTCAATAGAAAATACTACTTAATTTATGTTCTAGGCACTTTTCATTTTTGTATGATATGTCATCAAACCTTGTTCATTAATAATGGGGATTTACTAGTTATCAATGATGTTATCACACTCTCAATTTGCACACTAGTAGCCTCCCCAAAGTTCTTCTCAAGAGCACCTAGTGTTAAAGAGAAAAAATCATAGGCAAACATGTTTTGTAGATTCATTGAAGTAAATGACATTTTTTGAATCATTACAACTAAACAATGTCATGGGGAATATGCTACGAGAATTTAAAGCAAAGCTAAGTTATTTTAAGCATATCAATTATATTTACATTTAAAATCTCATCTCTTTATTTAGGTTTTATTGTGCTTACTATTTTATACCAATTTGTTAGGCCTAAATGATCATAGGGTGTGTATTTTATTTCTTTACAATAACTAAGTATTTCTCATTTGCAATAATTGTGATAAAATCTATTTTCTTTGAATTATTATATATGTGGTGTTTTTGTAGTGTATCATCAAGATTCAACAACATAATTTTAAATGAATCAACCCATATATAATTAGTGGTTAAAATTAATACATATCTCATGTTTGTGAATGGTCTACTTGACATTCATTACATCTGTATGGTTCTTAAAGGGGAGAAGCACCATAACTTCCTAGGAGGTCACCTATTTTGATACTACTTCAGTCAAGCATGCTTAACACTATATATTTTCCTCCATAATCAATCCCACCTAGCTCACTACCCAATTTGTAAAACATGATCTATGGCAAGTCCATGTGATGTATAGAGGACAATCTACAACTTATATATATCACTCAAATAGAAATATAGAGTGTAGAAAATACAATAGAAACTTAAAGACAATATGTAGAGTATTATCTGCACATTCAAAATAGTGAGAGGTTTTAAAATAAAGATACTTCTATTCAATGGAAGAGGAGAGTAAGGTACATAAGTGTACAAAGTTCAACAAGGTTGAGAATGAGAATTCTCATGATTAAGAAAAGGGTAACATGTCCTATCTAATTTTATTAGACTATAATAAATTTGATACAAGATACTTTCAAAACATGTACATATCTATAACTCACTAATTGATCCTCCACTCAATTGATGTTTATGGATAGTGTGGCTAGGAATGAATATTAATATTACTAGAGTGGGGTGCCACATTTAACTAGTTTGTACACAACTATAGTTTTTGTCCCCTTTGTTAATGTGAGGGATCATGTGATCTACATAATACAGTAAATTATAATTGTAAAATAAGAATTATAAGTGTAACAACTTATCCTAGATTGTTGGCCTTCCAAAATCCTGTTAATTATATTTCTTGATAATTAGGATTTTGTTACATGGTTGAAGTAATCAATGTATAGATCTAATAAAGTCACTAGGTATATGCAAAGTTCTACAAAGTCATGTGTGGTAGCATGTAATGATAAATACACTAATTCATATGTGGGAGCACAATGACATAAACTTACACAAGCTCATGTGTGATGGAACATAATGAAATAGCATGTGTGGTCATGCATAGTAGCATGCAATTACGTATGTTGTGTGCAGATTTATAGATTATTATATAAGAGCACAAAATGATACCAATTTTTATGTAGTAGCACAAAAAATAACAAAAATTATTATATGAGACACAAAGGGATTTTTAACCTTGCACGATAATGCAAAGTGTCATAGATACTACAATGTTCATATTGATAATCTACTAGCATGCATATCTATATACAATTATAAGATGATACTAAGATTCTCCATGTCATATATTACCTTAAAGCATGACAATTGAGTGAAGTGATAGGCTATAGATAGTCAACTATATAGACATTGATATATGGTAATCCATTTGGATGGTGTTATTCATGTAGAGATGGTGTATTGGTTTTCATGTTGTGTGGCTAATACAAGTGTTGTGTTCTACTTCTCTATTTATTTGGGGAATACCTGTCAGATTGTGCATATGTATTTGAATATAACCAAGAATTTTTTAGTACTACAATTAAGTGAAAGTCCTTGAGAGACCACCTTAAGATTGAATCATTTCCCAAAAATTGAAAAACAAATGGTCCCATCATTTGTGGAAGTTTTGAACCAATGCTCCTAATTTTAATGCATGTAAATGTTGAGAGATATAATGTGATATTCCTTTATTTTTTAATACAAAGGAGATGGGTGTATGTATACCCTTGCTACCTCCTCAAGGGATGTATGAATACTCCCTATATTTGAGAGAATTGCATAAACATTAAACTAGTGTTGTTGTTGCTTTGATTCTAGGGCATTTTTATCAAAATAGCATGAATTTGATTTAATAGCATAGATTCTTGGGTAAGACCAATCAAAATTGCATGAAATTGACCCTTAGGTAATCCATTTAGACTGGAATGGATGTATGTTGTCCAATGTAGCAATTCTTGTGTTGAGTACCAATATCTTGGTCATATCATAGCGAATTTGAGAAGATTTGTGTGCTTGTAATCCCAAGAAGAAGAATGAAGCTTCCAATATGAATACGAATATGACTTGCTACAAGCAATGAGCAATATAGGTGATCGTGGCGCAATTTAGTGTTAGGGGATGTGTAGATGTTTTCCTTTGGAAATTTGCTAGCATAGGAGGATATTGTGTGTTTCAACAATAAAGTAACTACAAGAGATTCCATTTATGACAAATTCAATACTTTCATGGTGTAGATGTGACTAAGAATTTTTCTCATCTCTAATAGGTTCTCTCTATGTGGAGCACTACCAAGAGGTATGAATTTGATAATGTGTGTGACACTATTAGAGTGTACCCAAAGTCATTGTTGGTCTAGATTTATTCATCATGCAAGTGGAATGATTTGAGTTGCTAATGTAGTTCATGATGTCAAAGCTTCATCAAAGCTAGATTGAGGTTAGAAGGGGATGAATCCTTCTTTCTTTGCATGACCATTGGTGTTTCAATACCATTGTGGTACAAAATTTTTCCTAGTTGGAGGTTATGATGTAAATGTTATTTCTCATTTAGAGATATTTATCTCAGCATTGTGTTAGCATGCAAGTGTTTGGATGCAGTTGCAAGATGATTCTAAGATCCTCCATTTAGTCTATTGTACCTTGTAGTATACCAATTGAGTGAAGCATTAGGTTGGGCATAGTCCATTGTGTGGGCACCAATGTAAGGTGGTCTATTCAAATAATGTCATTAGAGAAGGCATAATGGTTTTCAAGCTATGCAATTAACATTGATATTATGTTTTATGTATCTACTGCTCCAAGGAATGCCAAGAACTATTGAGTTCCATAATTAAGTAGAACTCCTTGAGGGACTCTCCTTTTGCTTGGATTAAAACCTTCAATAAAGATTGTTTATTATGAATCATTCATTATTAAGCTACCTAGCTCATTCATTTCTATGTATTATTTTTGTGGTGTAAAAGATTATATGATAATTTATTATGATGCAACTACATAAATTTAATGCAAACTTCATTTATACGTGCATCATAAAAAATGACTCAAAAGAATGTGTCTTATGACCATAAATAACACACTTAACAATCATTACGTCTAAACAATTCACATAAATAAAAACACAAAAATCACCCAACTCAATCCTAAAATAACACTTTCTTTAAATTTTCAAATAAAATAATTGTAAAATATAATATTTTCCATTATTTAATTTTTTTATATTTTTATCATGAGCCCAATCAGTTAAATAATAAATTCTCATGTTGAAGAGTTAAAATCGAATCTCACAAAATGAATTAAATTAATGATTCTCACGTTCAAGACTTAAATTCGAATCCAAAAAAACGTTACTCTAAATTACAATTATTGTTTTTTATAATTATTTTATATATGTGTGCACGTTAGAGTTTACCTGCATTTTCCACCGACAAAGGGGTGACATCACCACGTGGGTAGTGATAACTATAATCATAATATTTATAAATTAAGACCCTGGTCAACTCCAACCCCACTCATTAACCCACGGTCAACAACAATCATGCATTCTATCCCAAGAGTTAAGTTGATGAACATGAACACCGACTATATGAAATGGGGGGGCCCTTGTAATCCCTAATGCTGTTCCCCAACAACCATATTGGAACCACCAATACCATTAAACGCTTCCTCCCCTCCACTTTTCAAAGTGAATAAAGTCACCCATTGAAACCAAAAGAACTACTATGCTCTTTACCACTTTTGTTACCAAAAGAACTACTTAGTATTACCTGGGATGTTGACATATAACAAACCACTTTCTCTACTCATTATTTGTTAAGCTATCAAAGTTTTAATGGTTGAAGTATATATATCTCAATGATTGTTATTAGAAATTTATTTGATTGTTGATTATAGTTAAATTAAGAAGTATTAATGATGGTCATAGTATATGTGATGGTAAAATTGTAGCATTGTTGTTGTAGTCATCAAGGTTCAAGTCTATATTGGGTCATTGTGATCATGGATATTGTGCCCTTGTTAATTTAGTGCGCTCATAAGGTTGAACCTTTGTGTTTAAACTATTGGTATTCATGTCCATGTCTTCATGTTCTGAACATTCGCTTGGTCAGTGTACCTATGGCCTTTGTGCTCCTATTGGACTACTAAGCTCACAAGTTTGGAGTATTCGCATTTTGTAGTGCATTCATGTCGAGAATGAGGTATGCTGAGAATGAGGTCCCTCGTTTGTGGCCTCACTTGGCTTAGGCTAGGCTAAACATTCTTGTGTTACAAAAAAATAAAATTAAGTACTATTGAACAATTTATTTGATAGTTAAGTTTGAATATTAAATTTAGGTTCTAGGTTTGATGGTGATATAATATTTGATAGTTATTATAGTAATTGACAACGTGGGTCTCATTATTTGAAACAACAAAAAATATTCATTGTTTCAAATATATCTCGTTTTTGTATATTATTTAGCTATAATTTATATGCAAAGTATCTAGATTTATCACAATGGAGTTAATTATTGTTTTGTTTTAAAATGTTTAGTAAATAAATATTATATTCTTGAAATTAGAGGAAGTGAATTCAATTCCATATAACACTTTGTCAAAATTGTGACATAAATTATATTTTTTAATTATATACAAGTTTGAAATGACAATGTGAGCATTTTAAGTGTAGATATGTGAATATTTTATATTAATTGTGACAAGTACATTTATTGTGACATATATTTTCAACTATCAAGAGTAAAATATGATTTATATAACAAGTTATAAACTCTTTATTAAAGTACTATATATCAAGCACCTTATCAAAAAGAATTAATTTGTTCTAAATATCAACATTTCACATTAATTGTGACAAATACATTTTAGTTGTTTAAAGTAAACTTTAACTTATATAACAAGTTGTAAAGAATTATCAAGAGTAAAATATGATTTATATAACAAGTTATAAACAAGTTATAAAAGTACTATATATCAAGCACCTTATCAAAAAGAATTAATTTGTTCTAAATATCAACATTTCACATTAATTGTGACAAATACATTTTAGTTGTTTAAAGTAAACTTTAACTTATATAACAAGTTGTAAACTCTTTATTAAAGTACTATATATCAAGAGTAAAATATGATTTATATAACAAGTTATAAACAAGTTATAAAAGTACTATATATCAAGCACCTTATCAAAAAGAATTAATTTGTTCTAAATATCAACATTTCACATTAATTGTGACAAATACATTTTAGTTGTTTAAAGTAAACTTTAACTTATATAACAAGTTGTAAACTTTAGCCAACTGTATTTATTTTTGGAATAGTGGGGGTTTTGATTTTTAAACAACATACTATAGATGGCGCCATAGTAATTGGTGATGGCTTTTTGTAAGGATTTGATTGTGTAAGCTCAAGTTTGAGCCTTACAGATTTTATATTTTTAGTCAAATTTGTTTTTATATATATAAATATTGGTATATGTATACTTGTTTATTTATCTTCGTAATTCATATCGATTACTTCTATTTTTTGTATTAGAACAACATTTAGTTAAAATCTAATATATATATATATATATATTTGACATATAAAGTTTGATATTAGAAAGAGATCATTTATGTTTTGCAACTAAATGATAATGAAGTTAGTGAATTGGTATATTAAATTATATGAAAAGAGTTCTATTTGTTTAGTATATAATTAGGATAAATATATGTGGATAATAGAATAACGTAAGTTGGTATTCTTTTAAATTGTTGATTTTTCTATATTCTCCAATAATTGGATTGAAAATTGGTTGATTGATATCATCAAAATTTGAGTATTATTATGTGAATGTCTTATTAAGTAAATTTAATGATTATGTAATGAGTTTAGAAAATGTGCAAATCATGTCTCCCTTGGATGCACTATTGGTGGATTTCACTATTGATTATTGTGGTTGATTTTGATTATTATTTTATGGAGGGAGATTTTTGTGCCAAATGGTTATTGAGAGACTTCTGGAGGCTTGGGGAAAATAGCTTGAGTATTGGTTTCATGATTTTTGTCATTTTGAAAGTGGTTGATTTTTATACTTGAATTGTGTGTATGAGGGTCTTTAGCCTTGCACTGCTTATTCTTTATTGCGGTTGGATTTGTTAGTGAGAGGGTTCATGCCTCACTCTAGGTGTGTGCTCATGTGGTTTTGTAATTTGTGCAAGATGGCTTTACCCTGTTTGATGTTTTGGATCTTCTAGTTGCTAGTAGGGGGAGTGGCTCTCAATGGGGGCTGATGTCTAGTGAGAGACTGTCAGGGTAACCCATTGGATATTTTCTTAACTCAGTGATAACCTAATTAATGAATTAGGGGGGGTTGGGTAGTTTTCACACTAATTAAGATAATTGGATGCATCACCCATGCCTGTAGTGCTTCTTCAAGATAAGGATGGGTTGAGAAGGCCTGGTTGGAAAGATCAACTTCCTTGTCCTCACGAAAGAAAGGTTGGTTCAGCTTGTGTCACCCTATGGGGTTAGTTTCTAGTGAGAAACTATCAGGGTAACCCATGTCAGTACCATGCAATGACACTCCTCCCTATAGCAACCTAGAATTCCCCAGTCTTGTGTTTCCCCTTGTTGGTTGCATGCCTCTGGAAGCGATGTCTTGATATGTGATGTTATGTTGTACCTTGTATGTTGGAGTCATGTTAGCCCTTTAGTGTTGGTTTACTACCTTCTTGACTATCTTGTAGTGGGAACTTATGTTATCTCCTAGCACAGGGGTGGACCTTAGGGTTCCACATGGTTGGGAGGTTTGTGATTTTTCCTCCATTAGGTTTCCCTTGTTGTTGTTCATGTGCGTGAAGAAGGAACCTCATGTAAAAAATTCTTGTTTGTGATCTAGTTCGTGAAGATAGTCCTTCATGCTTTTGTATGGGATTATGAATTAGATGTACTATTTATTTTAATTTGTTGTATACTTCCCAATTGTATTCAGGGAAGCATTATTGTAACCAATGTAATGATGTAACGAGTTGTAATGTACTCTCATGTATTGGAATTTGTATATGTACTTGTTAGCTCTATATATATGATCTTTAATGATTAGTTATATGATGACATGTTATGTAAATGTATGCTGCTAAATCATTTAATGTGTTGGATCAAAATGAACTCTTGATTGTTGGTTAAATCATGATGTCATAGTTGTTGATGAAATGATTCTTGTTCTTGACTATAGTTGTGTTAGTAGCGTAGTCATCGAGCCTTAGAGGACTTGGATTAGATTGTATGATATGTTAATGTATGTGTTTCACTGTTGTTTGTTTTTAAAAAAAATGTTTCATTTTTAAGTCGTGTGTTGTGTTGTCCTTCGATGTTCCTTAGCGGGGCATTACACATGTATAGTATTGTTGTTAGGTAAAAATATAAATTATATGTGTGTGTTTGTGTGTTTATATGTGTGTATGTATACATGTATGTATGTATATATAAATAGTATGTATGTATATATGTATGTATGTATGTAATTACATTTTTTGTCAAACAACAATACTTGATATTTTAAAAACTCTTGGATTAGATATTTTAAAATTTGATTCAAACTCTAATGTTTTCTTCTAAACATTTATACTTTCAACTATATGATATACTCCCTCTAAACATTTTCAACTTCAATTGTAGGATATCTTAAGTGTAATATGGGTATGTTGAAGTTATAAATGCTCAAAGAAAACATGAATTATCTTGTAATATATAGTAGCAACTTCACAGTTTGATAATTAATATTTTATTTATAAAATAAAATTCATAGTCTAACTGTTATATGTGTATCTTTCCTCTAAGCATCTAGAAATTCAACCATTTACTTACCTTATATTTCTTATATGTAAAGTGTGCATGTTGAAGTTGTAAATGTTTGGAGGAAAGTGAAAGGAAAAATTACAATAATAAACATTTCCACATAACCCCAAGAGAGAATAATATGTAAATAAGTACTCAAAATCTACCATACAAAAAAATAAACAAACATATCATCAAGATGCCACAAGATATACCCTAGGAAAAACCTCATGAGGGAAAAAAGAGCCTCCAAAAGCCTCCATAATCAATGCATTATTCAACAATGAAACACTACAATACACTTACAAAGTCCATGAATACTTTTGAAACATCAAGATCCTCCAATTCCTATATGCATCCAAGAATTATGAAAAACCATGAAACCACACATTCCATGTCATGCTTCACATATGCACTCTATAGGAGATCTCTTGATACAAATGATAACCAACCTCAACCACTAAACATGTGCTTAATTTTATATATTCAAGCTCACACAAAACCACTAAATGGTACTAGCTAAACCATGAATATCAAAACTATGAGAGCACAAAACCATTGATCCCCTCATTTAATTTTAATACTAATTTTTTTCAATAATTTTTCAATACGAAACCCACACATAAAATATCTAACCAATGTTGCAATACAACTTTACAAGTGGATCCAAATAAATATTTAATGTCGATAAACAAATCTCCAAAGACGTATCACAAATAAATATTTATTACATAATTCAAAATATTGCTTTTCTTGTCTAAGGTGCACAACACTCCTTTTCCTAACATTCTCCTAGACTTTTTGTATACATTTCATTAGGATCAATTAATAAAATGAATCATCATATTCATCCATAAAACCACATGAATCCCTAGCATTCATGTGTGCTCCATCAAGATACCTTCAAAAACATCTAAGGTGACCACCATCTCAATAAAGAACTCCTCTCATCCTCAAACATGAAACTTATGGAAAAAAATAAATGATCCAAGGTGATGATACACCAATCCAAAGAACATAAGCATGAAATCCAAGTGATAAAAATGATCCAAGTTATTGTAAGGGAAGAAACCCACATGATTAGAAATAACAACCATAGAAAATTCTTATACATCCAAGGTCATCCATACCTCCAAAGGTATCAAAAAATTCAATAGAACTCATAGCAATACAATATCCAACCCATTAACGACAATCAAAAGCTCTTTATATAAAAATTGTCAATGAAGCATATACATATCCAAGAACTCCCGCTACATGGGTAATATCAAATTTAAAAATAGACCAAAGCATACCAATTCTACCAATCAAAACTCACACCAAGGTGTGGTGAGTAATCAAAACTATGTTGTACAAAGATAAATCACCATGATCCACATTTACAAAAAAACTATTGCATACTCCCTCACAACTAGTCTCCATAGCTCTCCCAAGTTCTCAAACACTCAACAAATGGAAGATACTAAAGAGCCCCCATGTTACATCACTAGAAAATAATTAAGTATAATAACAACATATGACCACAAACATAGTGATCACAATGGATCCATACAAACCTCAACTCCCATATCAAGTGAACATGAACCTCTAGGGAGAAACAAAAGACCAAAGAGAGAAAACTTGCAAATTAATTGCATACCATTTCCTTTTACCAACACCCCAAAGTGCTAAGCTAGGACAAGTAAGATATCCTTCCTAAAACCCCAACTAAAAAGCCTTAAAACAACCAATCATTTAATCTCATAGATCAAATAAAATGTATGTATCCAAAATATATAACATAAAAGTAATCAAGGAAAACTTTAATGGAAAATCTTCGCCAATTGGCAAATTCTAGGAATTGGGTAATTCAAAATTGGTGAATTTACCGTACCCAACATGGTGTTCAAATTGCCTGAATTTTACGAACTATCGGTCCAATGCATGTCCATTCGCCATCGATTTTTTTTTACGAGGCAAGTTTATGCAATAAATTTTCCATAACAGACTACGCGTTTCCAATGGACCGATTAATATTTTCGCTTGGAATCCTAGGGAGCATGTCATAAAACACCAACATATTCGCCAATACTATTAAAACAACATTATATGAGGACCCATTTTTCCAATTAAAATTTACAAATAGTTGCCTATGAAAACCCATTTCGCCAATTAAAATTTATAAATAGTTGCTTATGAGGACCTATTTCGCCAATAATATTTAAAAATAATTACATTTGAGGACACATTTCACCTTGAAAATTACAAAGTATCGTTGTATAAGCACTCGGGATTTGCCAAATTTTTAACATACCATTTAAAAATCCCGCGGAATTCGCCAAATATGGATTTTGATATAAATACAATTGAAACTGTTATTTATTCTTACACATTTTTTCGGTTCTGAGGTTCTCCTTCTCGATTCAGAAGGCAGCAAAAGCCGAAAACGTAGACTTAAAGGTGAGTGATCATTTCTTCGTACTGTTATTAGTTATTAGTTATAATAATAAGATTTCTTTATCTATTTTTCATTCTTTCTTCAATCTTAAACATGATTTTGATTAGGGAATGGGATCTATATTCTCTGTCGGTTTGTCCTTCTTAAACAAGAAGACATTTTGTCCAGGTTTTATTTTAAGTGAGAGACCAATATGTCGAGCAACAAGGGTAAGACTCCTAAGGGTAATGAAGAGACTACCTCCGCAAAGCCCTTAAAATGTATCTGGAATCTCTGTGAAATAGAGTTTTATTAATTGCAATAAAAAATGCTTGGAAGGTCGCTCTGTTCAATAGATAATGCTTGTGGAACAGACCCGCTACAAATCTATTTCCTTCCCATAGGTTGTACCCCTGAAAATCCTTTGCTAGCCTACCTTCTAGAAACAAACCGACTTCACCACTTTAGCTACTATGCTTTCAACTTCCATACCATCCTGAAGCATGTCCATAAGCATGCTCCCCACCTTCACACCACACTATTACTAGATCTTCCACTACGTCACCCGTTGCCTCCAATTATTTCGCACAACTCCATCCATCTAGTTAACAATGCGATGTGGGCCCCATCCGACTAGAAAGCAGGCCGAGGTGACGTGTCTAGCAACTAGAGCCTGACAAAAAGAAAGGGAAGCATCTCCAAGGGAAGATTTGTTTGGATGCCACATGGCGGCAGCCGAAAAAGTTATGAAACCACTTTATTTATGAGGCCATGCCAAAATTGTCTTAGCTAAACCACCTCAAAACATACCTTTGACAAAGGTAACTGCAGTGCGGGCCCCATTCAAATAGAGCTCAAGCCAAGGCGACATGTCTAGTAACCGGAGCTCAAAAAAAAGAAAGGGAAGCATCTCGAAGGGAAGCTCCATTTGGATGCCACGTGGTGGTGGTTGAAAAAGTTGTGAAGTCATTTTATTTATGATGCGGTCACTCCTCTTTCCTAGGCCTAATTTGATATTTGTACATTTCCCAATATGCAAGCATCTCATACTACCATATTGCTAACTAACTTTAGTCATGCCAGAACTGTCTTAACTAAACCATCCTCATACATACCTTTGGCAAAGGTAACTGCAGTGTGGGCCCCATTTGAACAAAGAGCAGACTGAGGTGATGTGTGTAGCAGCCGGAGCATGACAAAAAGAAAGGGAAGCGTCTCGAAGGGAAACTCTGTTTGAACACCACATGACAGTGGCCTAAAAAGTTGTGAAGCCACTTTATTTATGATGCGACCACTCCTCTTTATGCATTTACCATTATGCAAGTGTCACATACTGCCATACTACTAACTAACTTTAGTTGCTGCCAAATCCATGATTAGATGGAAGCTCTTAGGGTGCATACCACAGGTGTCGCCGAGAGCAGTGCCTCTTAGGCCAATTTTAAACCATCTTGCCTGATAATTTCCTCTAATTGAGGATAATTCTTAATGCTACTACTACCTTGTGTTAGTAATATTTCATGCTTTTCACATCCCATGTTGGCTAGACAATCTGCCAACTTATTGCCTTCTCTATAAGTATGAGTGATCTGATAAGATTGAAACTTCTGAAGAAACTCCCAAACTCTGGCAAGAACATATTTCAAACACCAATTATGAATACGCTTTACCTTACAAGAATTTACTATTACCAACGAGTCCCCTTCAATATGCAAATATGTTATTCCAATCCCCTACGTAGTTTCCAACCCTATTAAAACAACCTTTGCGTTTACCATGACTAATAACAATGAATTATAACCCAATAGAGTCAAGTTGTCAACAAAAGTAACCATGAATTATAACCATGGGCATGAATTATCAAATTTTATCAATAATCACAAAAATATACCACACTTTGATTTTATGAACAATGCAAATTATAGAAATTTGTGTGACAAGATCCATATTATAGCCTACATTGCATCCATAAACAAATTTGAAATTTTATAGTGACGTAGTACTTCCCCCATTCCTAACAAAATTCAATACCATCGGCCTAACAATGCTTCATCAATGGAACCCCCATCATAGTCCTGTCGATGGCTTGATGAAAATAGCTCACAATCTAGTATCGGTGTAAAAATACTCTATCGGGTTGACTCCTAAGGTGCTCTCCTGATATACCGATAGAGTCAAGTTGTCAACAAAAGTAACCATGAATTATAACCATGGGCATGAATTATCGAATGCATAAAGTATATTGGGGGAGCTATGGTGCATCGGGGAAACATTATCTGGCGTCCCACTGATAGAATGAAGGATAGGTGTCCATCAATGGGGAGGGTGGTTATTGGTGAATGAAACATCTTAGGTCTACAAGTTGCAAATTATTAACCGTTGATCTTTCTAAATCTAACGGTTATAGGGTGATTTCAGAGGTTTAAGTTGGCAAGCCCATTGGTCTATGCATTTCATTACAGAATGCAACTACAACCATACATCAAATGTTCATCCAACAATTGAAACTTGAGTAATTTATGATATTAACTTTAAAAAATAAACATGACACATGTTTTTTAAAGTTGTTTTAAACTTTTGTGTGCTAGGATTGGCATCAAGGCCAAGGGGTTGGTAACTTAACATTGCAAAGGACTTGAAAAACTCTCACTGTGTGCTGACCCTCTCACTTAAAAAAAAATCACTTGACAGTTGACACTTAGCAGTACAAAGTTCTTTAAATGCTTTGTTTCTCAAAATTGGAACATTAAAGTGAATGAAATGTCTTTGGTCTACAAGTTGCAAATTCTTAACTGTTGATTTTTCTAAATCTAACGGTTATAGGGTGATTTCAGAGGTTTAAGTTGGCAAGCCCATCGCTCTGTGCATTTCATTATGGAATTCAACTACAACCATACATCAAAAGTTCATCCAACGGTTGAAGCATGAGTAATTTATGATATTGTAGACATGGAAAATATACAATTCGATCCAGCACACTTGATCCTGATTACTAACGCCATTTCTTCCTTAATCACACTCTCAGCTTATCATCACCTTTCGTCTCTTAATTAGATAAATCATTATTTATTTAATTAGATCTTGCTCCTCTGTTGATTAAATTAATCAAGTTAATTCAATTAACCCTAAATCCCTCTTTAATTAAATAATTCATCTTATTTAATTAAATCCCTAAAGTCTTCCCATTAAATTGAATAAATTAAACCTTATTTTATTTAATCTAACATTATCCCCTTTAGTTAAATAAATAAAAAAAAATTATTTAATTAATCACTTTCCTCTCAATTCTGATTTAAATCAACTCATAAATTTGAGTCAAAATTGTCAAATCATCTAATCTCTCATTAAATTGATCAAATATTGATTAATTTAATCTCAATCACTAAAATCCTCTAGAGAATGCAACTTGCACAATAAATCAATTACTTTGATTTACTAAATTGTCTATTTTCTCTCAACATGGAATAAAGGAGGAATATTCCCTCAAATTTGAATTCAAAATCCAAGTGGATTTGTACATCCAACAAAGCATTCACTCCTCTTACATTTCCTTGTGCATTGAGCCAAGTGGCATTTATTTCATTCCTTTTTCCCTCTCACACGTCATTTCCCCAATTTCAAATTCCACCTAATGGCATTTATCATGCACATTGACCAAAATGTGCTCATTCCTCAACCATTCACATCTTGACAAGTGGCACTTGGCCATTGGGTGTTGAATGATCCCACATTGCTCAATTCCACTCTCTCTTCCATTTTGGAAATCTATAAATGAGAGACTCTTCCTCTCATTCTAACATCTACAATCTAGAGAAAAGTTACTCTCTTCACATTGAGAGCTAATTTTGTCCATTTCTCATCAAGTGTTCATCATTTTCATGACTTCATAACTAGGTTATGCAAAAATCTCACCAAGAAGGTTCAATCATCCACAAATTATCACAAAGCTTACAAAGGAGTTGGGAAAGTGCCAATTTGGACACACCAATTAGCACCAACTCCCCCATGGGATCAAGAGTTTGAATGCTTAATTAGGATTTTACTTATCTTTACATGTTTTGTTTCTTCATTTTCCTATTTTAAGCATTGTAAATGGATTTCATGGGGAATCCTTGTTTTATCTTGTATAATGAACCTAACCATGTGTTTTTTTGTTGTGTTTGTGCAAGAGTAGGATTGGGGTACATATTTTGGCACTAGAAGGAGGGCAAATTTGGAAAAATTCATCATGTTTTTCCAAAATTCCATTTTTTTTTTTTACAATTTTTGTGTTCATAGGAAATTGCACTGCTTACAGTCACACAGTGCCATATTGCACCACTTTCAGAGATGCAACGCCATATTGTACTGCTCTAAGTTCAAACTCCGTCGTACCTATTTTTTAGCTCAAGATTTTCAAACCTCGTCGCGGATCTCTTGAATCCAAACTACATCACATGCTCAAACTATGCCACATTTGCATTCTCTATTTTTTGCAGAGCACCGCACTCAGTCAAGGTGTGGCGTTATATTGTGTTGCAGGGTTTCCAAACTGCGTCACATTTGCTGACTGCGTCATTGGCTGACAGTGGAAATTTTTTATTTTTTATTTTTTTTAACATGTGCTTTTTTATTTCTAACTTTTTGATCTTCTAACTTATTTATTGTCTCTGCATCTTCTGGTTTTAATCATTTTGCAAGAGCAAGGAAGGAAGCAAAATGGAAGGCTCTATTGTGACATCAATCTCATACTATAAAAAGTGTTTTTGAACACTATAGTGTTGTTTAACACTTTTAGGGGATTCTTAATCTTCTTTAAGAAATTTGTTATTTTTCATGCTTTAGGGAACAACAAATTTTATTTTGGGTTCTAAAAACAATACAAATTTTCTTTCAAAATTTTGCAAACAAAGGCTTAAAAAGAACCTTAGAAACAATTTTACTACATTTGGTTGAGGTTTAAAAATTGAACAAGACAAATTCCACACTTGGTTTGGTGCTTTAAAAAGAACTCACTTTTGCTTTGTGGACTTAAAATAAACAAGTGTTATTTTGTTTTGTAATTATTTATTCAAAATAATATCATCAAAATGACGTATGCACTTCTCTCATGCCTCATGGCGATCTTGAGAATCAAAAGCTCTTTTGGTGATCTTAAGTTGAATAAAATAATTGCCTCCACATTTCATTTTGGGATTAAAATTGAACCAATCATGCGAGTGTGAGTGTGGTATATTGTGAGTGTTCTGCCTTTGTTTTTCAATGAAGGTCAATTGAACTACGAGATATACTTGCTTTCTTTTTTTATCTTAGTGGGCCTGCCTTGGGGAAAAAGTAATCACCCAAGGGAACGACCCAACTAGGAACACGCTAAAGCCAAGTGACTTCCACCTGGGATATAAGTGAGGATATTGGAACAAAGGCCAATATCATGAGGATTATTCTGACGAGAAGGGCAACAATGGTCTCTCGCCGTACTGGATAATCCCCCACGAATGGAATGCCCGCATTAAAACTCCTTGTTTAGAAAAGGCCAAAATCCTATCTATTTGTTGGTGCAAAAGGTCATGTCCTTTGAAGCTACCCCACGTATACATGTGGTTCTGTTGTAGAGATGAAAATTATTCCATGGGAGATTCATAGGTACTGATGCTTGGCTGACCCGAGAAGCGAGTGCACTATAAGGGGGAGCTTGTGTGGTCAAGCATCTAATCGTCCACATTGAATATGCATGGTTGGATTCGTCCAAGTGGGAACCCAGCAAATATTGTCTTTTCAGGCTAGGGATTGTACATGTTCTTGAAATCAAAACACCTTGCTTGGATCTAAAACATTGAGAAACAAACATTCACAAAAGCTTCAAAATTTCAAACCCTTTGGAGGAAACAAACACCCTTGACAAATCCAAGTGCTCTTGATTGCCCTAAGGATTCTATCTTTATAGGTTTCTAAGTACTTGGGTTTAATCATCATTTATTTCACTAAATTCAACCTAGGAAACTGTGCTCTTGAAACCTTGATTTTCACATAATGGACCTTGTTGAATGAAAAGGAATTAAGACATAGACATTTAGTTTGAAATCATAAATCAAGAAAGTGCTTTTGGTAAAAGGAACTCATTAAGAAAAGATAAGGACAATTGTACCTCACATGTGTTCTCTCAAATTATTTCCCGTAAAATCAAAATCCAAAAACCAAAGTTCAAGAAACTTAGTCTAAAAGCTCGTGAGGAGCGTCTTGAAAGGCTTTTTGAAGTTAGAGAAAGATTGGTGTATAATTTCTACAAGAAGGCTTCAAAGAACAACCCAAGTTTGTATGATTTCTATTATCAATAGAATCCAACTCTTTTTCAAAGGTTTGCTTTTCTCACATAGGAAGTATGGCATGTTCTTCAATATCGAGGTCTTGTAAAAAAGAGTCTTGTCTAGGTCAAGTCTAGGATCAAAATAATCACTCTCATCCATCTCTCCATCATCAAAATCAAGTCTCATATCACTAATAAACTCTTGAGAACTTTGAAGCATCATTCATGCTAAACTTAAAGGAAAAATCAACATCACCTTGTTTGACTTAATGCACCTAGTCAAATTATCAATCCTCTTGAACAAATTTACCTCTAGGATAACGCAACTTCCTAAGTTCTACTAGTTCATGATGACTTTGATTGGCTTAACACACTTAGCCAATTCTTTCTCTTGTACAAGTCTTCTCTAGGATAACACAACTTCCTAGGCTTTACAAGTTCACCATCATCTTGTTTGGCTTAACAAACCTAGTCAAACTATCGAAATAAAATCAATTCAAGCCCTAAAAAAATTTAGCATCACCCCCCTAAACGTTCTTCAAGAGTTTCACTCATCCTCATCATCCATTTATCTCATCCCCATCATCACCCTTTGATCCTTGGACTCTCCTAGTTCTTCTCCTTTTTGTGCCTAAAGATCAAGATCAAATGATCTCAATTTTATGGTCCAAACAAGATCACAACACAAGAGGAACATGTAAATCATCAAGGAAACATCAACTTCAAGTGACCTAAGTCAAGGAACTTTCAAAGTAAACCTTGCAGGATCAAGCAATCCCCTAAATAGCTCCTCTCTACCATCGCAAAATATTCAAGAGGAAGACTATGAAGAGGACATCATTCACGATGACTTGGGAATGACGCAAAAGGAAATAACTGAAATGATTCAAAATCTAGAGAATCATAGAATTGTCAATACCATTTTAAAAATTAACCCCTCTCTATATATACATGTGTTAATAGAAGGAGGGGCCCAACTCCCTTATGACCTTGATGTAAGTACCAATATAGAAAGGCCTCTTGCAAGCATACCCCTAATGACAATTGCAAGCATCACTCAAGAAATTCCCCAAACCACATCAACAATCGCATCAACCTCACCAGTTGTTAACAAGGGAAGCGCCATGTTTCATGAACTACAAAAGCATCACCTTGTAAACAACAAAGAGGTAAACATCAACACCACACTGGGTAACTCCATCCCAATGAATCCATCACACCCCTATGTCCTGCTTACTTTTCATAATTGCGTAGACTCATCCTCATTCCATGCAACGCCAACCTATCCACTAAATATACAAAATTCTCTCCCCATGATTTCACGAGGGTGGTTTGTTTGGAATAGAGGGTCACTGACCCATTCTCATCATCACTTTTCCAATGGAACATACCATCATTCCCTCCATTACCGCTCACATCCGTATCACCTCTTGGGTTGGCTCTTCCCCCCTGCCCGCCACTAGTTTCTCAAATCAAGGCAATCTGAGAATCACATCAAATCATCTCCTTTTTCCAAAAAAATCATAACAGCAGGTAGCAACCATTCAAGCTACCACGATCAATACATCAACCAGTCCCCAAATCCCTCAAAACATAGCTTCGCAAGGACCAAGCATCTCAATCACACCACCAACAACCCAAGTCCTAGCTACCAACACAACCCCTCCGCCCACCACAACAGTTAGCACCAATCCCACCAAAAACTAAAGTGACGAATTCATTCATCACCATGATTCAGGCAGTCCAAAAGGCCACCCATCAAAGGGTACTTCAACAAAACCAACAAGATGCACAATAGGCTACTTAGCAAGTGCAAGTGCAATTAGCTGCCCAACAAGCTGCACAAGCCCAACAAGTTGCACAAGCCCAACAAGCCACACAAGTCGTGCAAGCAGCCCAAAAAGCACAGGCGCAAGCTCATGCCCAACACCAAGCTCAACAGGCGCAAGCACAATTGCAAACAATTCATCAACAAGCATACCAACAAGCCCTACAAGATTTTCAGGCACAACAACAAGCTAAACAACAATTTTTGTTGGTGCAACAACAACTAGACCAAAAACAAGATTTGTTGGCACAACAATAGCTAGACCAAGAACAAGCTTTGTTGGTGCAACAACAGCTACACCAACAACAAGATTTATGGGAACAACAACAATTGGACCAACAACCAGCTTCGTTGGAACAACATCAGTAAGATCAACAACAAGCGTTGTTGGCACAAATGCAGGCATATCAATAGGTCTTAAACACACAGTAGAGCTTGTAGCAAACCCCCACCAATACTCCTCTCATCAATCAAACACCTTGAAACACATTCATCCCACCTCCTGATCCGCAAAACGATGTTGCAGCACAAATCAAACTGCTCTCGCAGCAAATGTTGGACCTCCAATCAGGAAAAATAACCAGAATTTCTGGCAACTTGTGCCCCTATCCATTCGACAAAGGTCTTACAATGGTACCATTCCCAAAGGGATTTGAGATCCCCAAATTTGATAAATATAATGGGACGAGAAACCCTGAAAATTACGTCAAGGAATTTCAAGTACATTGCATGGAGGTTGCATACAATGACACATATCTAATACGACTTTTCCTTCGAAGTCTGACTGGTCCTACCATGGAATGGTTCTCTCACCTACCCATAGGCATCAAAACATTCCAGGAAATCGTGGAAGCATTCCTTAAAAACTATGCATTCAACATGGGTGGAGAAGTTAGTTTGGAAGAACTATCAACGCTTAAACAAAGAAAATGAGAGCTATTCTTATCCTTCTTGCAAACATGGTGATCCAAGGCCAATTAGAGCAAGTGGTCCATGCCAAAAGAACAACAAGTTTGCACAATCATATCCAATCTAGACGAAAACTTGGCGTTCTACCTAAAAATGCAATGCATCACAACGTATGATCAATTGATCCCAAAGGCGCTTAATATCGAAAGAGCCCTTACTGCGTGAGGAGGCGCATTGACATTTCCTACACAACAGGATAACCGCCCGTCCACCAATTCTAATGATAAACCTTGAACATGGTCGAGGAAAACAAATATCACAAATGATGGAGTGGTCGATGCTAAGGTGGTCATCAATGCTCCTAAACAGAACATCTAGACCCATCACCAGCCACAGAACCACAATCGCAATAATATGCAAACTAATATGGTAGCACAACCACAACCACTTCCTAACAACCAAATCAATAGCTTGAGCAATCAAGGAGGACCACCTCCCTGAAACAAGTATCCTCCCAAGTAGAAGTTCACGACCCTTGGAGAATCAACTGAGTCCATAATGAAGAAGTTGGTTAAGGAAAACCTTATCAAAATCTCCAACTCTGAGCAATATGCGGAACCCATGACAAAACCACCATGGTACAACAAAAATCTCCTTTGTGATTTTCACAAAATCAAAGGGCACACAACCGAAAATTGCATGAGGTTGAAAAACATCATCCAAGACCTCATTGAGGACAAGATCATAAATGTCGAACAACCAGTTGGAAATCAGGACCTTAAAATATACACAAATCTGATACCGAATCATAATCAAGGAAATAACCAAGGGAACAACAAAGGGAAGCAAAAGTATGCTAGTGCAAAGCTTGTATACGAGGAGATTGTCGCATGCATGGATGAGATGGTCACTATCATTAGCGTCAAAGGAGCCAACACCGATTATGGAGTCACCACACATGGCAGTGAGGTTACTATTGCAGGGGCATTGTAGCCATCTAAGACCCCCATTACAAATCCAAAATTCGTTCCCTACGATTATAGCATCATTGACCAGCTAAAAAGAACCCCCGCCCAAATCTCCATCATGGAATTATTGAAAATTTCCATTGCCCATAGGAAAATCCTTGATGAAGCATTAGTTGCGTCCACTGTCTCCACTACCCTTGATACAGAATAATTTTAGGCTATGGTTGGTAACATCGTTACTCCAAAACTCCTCACCTTCTCTGACCAAGATTTCCCCGCCCAACCATCTCACAATTGTGCACTTCACCTTCAAGTGTTGGTTCACAAGAAGAAAGTCAAAAGGGTCTTAGTGGATGGAGGTGTAGGCCTCAACATTTGTTTTCTCAAACTCATAAAGAACTTGGGATTCTCAGAGGACTCCATCGACAAGAAAAAATGAGTCACCATAAGAGCATATGATGACCAAAAAAGAGTGTCTCAAGGCACTATCAGAATCCCAATCCAAGTGGGGCCAACTACCATGGAAACCACATGTCAAGTCCTTGACCTTGACCTACCCTACAACATTCTGCTAGGATGCCCATGGATCCATGGAATGAAGGTGGTCGCCTCAACATTCCGTCAATGCATCAAATTCCTATACCAAAATGAGGAGGTCACAATACATGGCGATCCGGAGCCATTTGTCTATTGCAAAAAGTTGCAAGCCAAGTTTTACAAAATTGCCCAAGTACCAAAAAATGATGAAGGCCCATCCACTCCTTATATAGATCCATCTAACCTTGCCTCCACTTCTGCGACGAAGACACCCTCCATCCCTGACATATCTGATATCAAGCTCATGATCCAGGATAACGGGTGTGGAGATTACAGAATGAAGAAAAATGTGTTTGTTGTAGGAGAGTTACCACAATCTCCTAGGTCACATGGGCAACCTCAATCAGTTGAAACACCTGTCCATAATTTTAGGGCAGACCCTTTTGGATTCCACCATTGGGGGAACCTAAGTCAGGAAAATGTGGATGAGGAAGACATTTCAAGCATGCTATACCATGATGAAAGACCCACACCCACTCTACCCATGGATGAAGCCAATAGAGGATTGAAAATAATGCTTAGTATGGGCTACAACAGGAATGAAAGCCTTGGAATAAATAGTGATGGATGACTGGAACCCATCATTATAGAAAGAAGAATGAAAAACTTTGGCCTTGGATGTACCCCTCTGAGTATAATCGTACGTGCCAGAGGTATCCCTAGTAGAGCAATCAAGTCTCCTCCTAAATTATTGGCAGCCACCCTTTGACTACCCATTTCCATAGGTCTACCCCTAGATAATTCAACACAATCTAAAAACCCCTTACTGATTACATTAATGCTAGAGGGCAGTAACACCTCCATCTCTACTTTGCATAGATAGTCAGGAAAAACCATAGGGCCTGTGTATTCACCACAATACTGGCTACCTTCGATTGTATTCTTTTGATCACAAATATCAGTATCCTTAGATTGTTTAACATTTATATAACTCACCTATTCCAATACTAATGTATCTGAGGTACACTCCAGATATACACCATCTGACAATTTTTTCTTTACTTCGGAACAAACATGGGGCTCTTCATCCTCACACAACCCTGGTAAAAATAACATTTCTAATGCATTCTCTGCACTACAATCATTACCCCTAAAATCATAATCACTAGCTTGCAACAAAATTTCAGTAATATTAGAATCATAATTAGGATTAGGAAACACAATAGGTGTCTCATACAATCCTACATCGTTTTTCCCTTCAATTGTGTCATTACTTATGCAAACATCCTGTAATGAATGAGCAAAACCTTTATTTTGCGTAGATACATTCCTGACAGACTCTTCAATCTCTATCCATTGAATCACCTGAGCCAAATTAGTAGGTTTCAATTCCTCTGGTAAGGAACTTAGTCTTGATTCATATAATTCACAAAACAAATCAATGCCCTCATAATCATTAGATCTTTTCTCTATAGGAATTTGTATTAAGATTTCCAAAAATCTCAAAAAAAACTCACATGATGATTCCTTCTCTTGCCTTCTCATATCATATAGTTCTGATACATAAAAAACCTGATCCTCTTTACTTAAATTGGACTGGGCTTCAACTTGGATCTCATTATCATCAAACTGCACTTCTGGACTTATAACAAGCCTAGCGAGAATTTTATTATCAAATTTTTGAATAGCCGGCTCATATATTATATTAGCATTCGTTAAGCAAGGGTAACTAATACCTGCAGTTGGATATCTCTTCATCATTGAATATTTCATATTATTTTCAATTTCCATAGCTATCTGGTATGCTTGATGCAGAGTAGTAGGTTCTTTATCCCTTAATAAAAAACTCATCCTCTTATTGAAAGCACCTAGATGCACAACCAAGCTTTCAGCTTCATTTGGTCTTATTTCCTTAGGGATCTCCCTTAATGCTCTTGAAAACCTAAGATTAAAATGCAAGACTAATTCCTCCTCTTGTGTGTGAATTCCCATAAATCCTTTTCTCACAATATTGGGATTGACTCTTTCACCGAACTGTTCCATAAAAGCAATCACCAACTGATTCCATGAGTTAACAGAAAAGGAAGGCAAATAGGAAAACCAGTCCCTAGCATCACCTTTTAAGGTTTGCACAAATAATTTCATGACCACATCCTCACGATCAATTTCATAATCACCCATTACATCTACAAAATGTTGTAAATGTTTTCAAGCCGATTCTATAACTTGCCCTGTATATTTAGGTAAATACTTCCCAATTTTCCTAGGAATTGGATTAGGGTAATTATTCATACCGCTAAACATAAAAGGAATATACATTTGGGTTACAAAACTCCCAATAGGGCTTAATACAACGTGTTCCTTTGGCATATTTATGTTTGACCTTACACACGGTAGACTATTCAACAACATATAGCTATCAGGCACATCACTTGCCAGCTCAACCAAGAATCTGTTAGTGACTGACAAAAGTATTCCTTATTTTCCAATATTTTATGCAATACAAATGTGTTTCAAAAGTCCTTTTACACATTTTATTACCAGAAGTATGGTAAAACAAATCCTTGTTCCCTTGTATATGCTTGACATATAAATTTGGAACCATTTTTATCTCTAATCAAAACACCCATTATCATTAGAAGTAGTGAACTATTTTAGTTTTGGTGAAATACCTGGTAGTTGTTAGCAACATGTATCAACTTCTCTTCCAGATTGTAAACAACACAAATCTGGGACTATTCCTTCATTTATTCACTGATTCTTCAGTCAGAGTCACCACCTCCTTTCAGAGGACAATGTTTCAAAGAACTTTGAGAGCCTGCTTTCTAGGTTCTGTCAACTTATGGATTTCATTACCCATTACAGAGTTGTAACAAAAAGTTCTAGATAAGCACCTCCCATCTCTATGGTTCCTTTGTCTTCTTTCTCCCTTTTTTCTTTAAATTTCTTAGAAGTTCTCACCAAATAAAACCATCCTTCAATGAATAACTCTAGAACTCCTAAATCCGTTGCTTATAGGACATCATAGACCACAAGATTATTAGGATTATGTTTGAACTACCTCCCTTCGCTTAATTTGAAAATATTCATTGTGTAAAGTCAGAACAACATATCTTTTAATATGACTCTATATCAGCACCATCTGCAACCAAAACTTATTGAGTTTGTCCCCAGCGGAGTCGCCATTCTGTTGGTGTTCAAAATCCACATGGAAATTGTAGATCTCTAAGAGGTAGCCAACCCCTGTCAAGGATAACTACAACAACTAGTGGCCAACTAACGAGAGTCAGTTGTGGACTGAACTCTCCTACACTTTTGGCTCTGTAGGACCAAGGTGGGTAAACCTAAATTGTGTTCATAAGAATGCCTCACGACTGGTAAGAACACTTCCCGCATACAGATCACAATTCCTACACACTCAGAGGGATAGTCATCATTTCATGGTATTGGCGGACCAGAGAATGATTACCAGTGCCGAAGAGCAACAAGATTGACCCACTTACTACAAGAAAATACCTCCTGAAGGAAGACAAGGTGTTAACAAGTGTTTATGTTCAGTATTTGGATTACCATGCTTAAAGCTTATAGTCTTAAACCAAAAATAATGCTACAAACATTGTTCAGTGCCTCATCCATTGGGCAATGGAGTCATACAAAATAAAATCCCGATACTATGAACTTATCTTCATATAGCATTACTATCATGAGATATTTCGGTACACTAAAATAGTATTTCTTTAAGAATCCTGAGCATATACAACCATGAACATGTAATTGGTTTTTAAGCATTTGATCAACTTCTTGAGTTAAAGCAAGAAAACTAACTACACTTTCAATTAATTATTGAAACTGAATAGAGGAAACCTTGATAACTCCATTCACAATCGATGGCACACACATAGGAGAGTAAACCATCTTAATTTTATAGATTTCTTTCGATATCTGTAATTTAAAAAGCATATCATACTAATCTATATACAAAATTCCCCCCAAGATGATTTTCAGGACAAAATTTTCATAACATTTCAAATATAAGACCGACTGTATAAACTTCAACGCTTCGGACCCAAAATTCCTAACCCCCACAATGAGCTGTGATATCTCCTTTTTATCACAGGAGAGCAACAAGCATTAGGCCTCATTGTTGATACAAAATTGAATTTCAATGTAAAACAAAATTCAAATCCACATTCCTCATGATTCGATTACATCGTGCATGATCAGAGGAATCAAAAAATGGTTACAATAATCATTTGGTGAACACAAATATGTGTAGAGCACACGCACATCCACGTCCACAGGAGAAAAAGGCATGAGAAAACATGTCCAACAAATCCCCAACCAGTCACCATCAAGAGAACACACAGCCCCAATACAAGTGACCGCTTCGAGTGCATGCTTGAGACAGTGATGGCACCACCTCCTCTTTACCAACCTTGTGAGCACATTCCTGAACAACTGGACCCGATGCCAATGCAGATACTGGCTCTATTGCCAGAACCTCCTCGTCCACTCCCATAAGCTCTTCCGGAGAGGCCAAGTAGCACTGATAATCAGAATCAGTCTCAAATTCATCAGAATCCGAGATGATTATTGGGGACAAACAATGCACTGGCCTCTTCCCAGTGTTCCCAATAATAGCCTTGTGAGCCATGGGAGAATCAGACTTTTTCATGACTGGCCAAGCCAGCCTCGCACTCCTTCGCTTAACTAATTTATTCATGATAGGAATAGAGCTCAGCAACAAACAAAAGAAGAAACCCTACTGCACACAGACTCAAGAGGATGCAATGTTGATCATATACAACTCAGTCAGCATTTATAGAGTAGACCAGTATGCAGGGTACAATTACTTGAAGGTAATTCAAGCACTCGCACAATTAATGATCCAAATAACCATGAATAACCATAGTAGGAAGGAATTGTTCGCACACAGGAGGAAATCGGGTGGAGATCCTCTAGAGAAGGAAAACCCATGCCATCAATGACACGAGCAACAGTCAAGCAATGCATGCCACGCGGACAACTCACACACTCCTTCCTTGCAATTGAACCGCCGATTTAGACCACGCTGTAGCAATATGGAGGGCGGAGATCAAGTCAATGGATGTTGATAATCCATCTTGATGCCCTCAGAAAATAGGGCCAATCAAAACCCACAAAAATAGTAGGTCTGAACCGCACAGTGGGACCCACATTGTCCCATTGGCAAGAAAAGAAAAGCCACGTGCCATGCCCTCGCAGACCTCGCAACACCTTCCCGGATATTTACTCCACTCATGCGAGGTGTGTGAGAAACCATAATCACCCCGTTATTAATGCCCATCACCAGTGAAAAGACAGCCCCACGTCATATCCAATACCTTGGGAAGAGAACCCACTCATCTGTTCACGCCATGTGGCGACATCTCACGAGCCTTGCACCACTTTGGTGACACTAGCAAGAAAACCTACGAGGTCAGTGAGAAGCGGTCAAGATCCAATCTTGGGATCGAACGATTCATCAAGCTTTAGATAGAGCATCCAAGTGGGGCCCGCATTAAAATTCCCAGTGGTGTAGAACATAAGCCATTAGGCCAAAAAGATCGGCGAATCAGGTGAAATGGGGCCGGTAAAGCATGACCCGAGAGGGATAAAACGTCACTTAAATGACTGGTTCTCCCCAGCAACAGGTCACCATTAAAACATAACAAGAGGGTTTCAGAAGGTCGGCAATCAAAATTACCATGAGTACTTTGAAACCCTAAAACCCTAGCTTTAATTTTTTCAAAAATTTGAAGTCCCATCAGTGGCTTCAACTGGGGATGTATGCCCCCTGTGGGCATAGCATGAATCTAGAATCTCTGGTTTCGCAGACCAGATTACTGAATTGCACAAGCCCGTCAACAAATATATTGCCCTCTTCTACCAACTGGACCTGTGAATCAAACATGGTAGCCCCAGGCTACCAAACAAGAGAGATCAAGGCTTACCTCTATCAAAAACAAAACTTTCCATTTCCTGATAGAAAAAGAACTTGCAACATTCATCATTTGATGTTTTGAAGTGCATGGGATAGCCAATACCTTTGTAACTGCAATGGAGGCTATCCTCACTATGCCCCCATATTGATTTAAATAATGCTCTGCCCCACCAATTTAAAAAAAAAATATGACCATGATAATACTTTACCTTATCCTGCTCCTGGTCATATTTTAAAGGGTACTGACTCATATGTTCCAGGAAATGAAAACTCTCATAATCTACTTGGTCTGCAATATCATCCATTCTGTTATCCTCGATTTGCATATTGAATTGAAAGTTATCATACAAAATAGTATGCAAAGTATCCTTACTTCCATTAGCTAACCAAGACGATACATAGCTCAAGGAACCTTTCTCCTAGCACATCCCTTCTTCTACCTCTTCATTCATCCCAATATGAAAACCCTCAGAGACAGGTTTAAAAACATCAACTTTACTTTGATCAGAAAAGATAGAGCAATACATACTGGCTTTATTTGTACTCAATACTATCTATCGAATATGTTGATCTATAAGTGAATAATTCAGCACAATCTAAAAATCCCTTACTAATTACATCAATGCTAGAGGGCCGTAACACCTCCATCTCTACTTTACATAGATAGTCAGGAAAAACCACAGGGCTCCAATTGTATTCTTTTGATCACAGATATCAGTATCCTTAGATTGTTTAACATTTATATAACTCACCTATTCCAATACTAATGTATCTGAGGTACACTCCAGATATACACCATCTGACAATTTTTTCTTTACCTGGGAACAAACATGGGGCTCTTCATCCTCACACAACCCTGGTAAAAATAACATTTCTGATGCATTCTCTGCACTGCAATCATTACCCCTAGAATCATAATCACTAGCTTGCAACAGAATTTCAGTAATATTAGAATCATAATTAGGATTAGGAAACACAATAGGTGTCTCATACAATCCTACATCGTTTTTCCCTTCAATTGTGTCATTACTTATGCAATCCCTTCTTGTACCTCTTCATTCATCCCAATATGAAAACCCTCGGAGACAGGTTTAAAAACATCACCTTCACTTTGATCAAAAAAGATAGAGCAATACATACTGGCTTTATTGTACTCAATGCTATCTATCGAATATGTTGATCTATAAGTGAATAATTCAGTACAATCTAAAAACCCCTTACTAATTACATCAATGCTAGAGGGCAGTAACACCTCCATCTCTACTTTACATAGATAGTCAAGAAAAACCACAGGGCTTGTGTATTCGCCACAATACTGGCTACCTCCGATTGTATTCTTCTGATCACAGATATTAGTATCCTTAGATTTTTTAACATTTATATAACTCACCTATTCCAATACTAATGTATTTGAGGTACACTCCAGATATACACCATCTGACAATTTTTTCTTTACTTGGGAATAAACATGGGGCTCTTCATCCTCACACAACCCTGGTAAAAATAACATTTTTGATGCATTCTCTGCACTGCAATCATTACCCCTAAAATCATAATCACTAGCTTGCAACAAAATTTTAGTAATATTAGAATCATAATTAGGATTAGGAAAAAAAATAGGTGTCTCATACAATCCTATATCATTTTTCCCTTCAATTGTATCATTACTTATGCAAACATCCTGTAATGATCCTACATTTAAAAACAAAATATGACCATGATAATACTTTACCTTATCCTGCTCCTAGTCATATTTTATAGGGTACTGACTCATATGTTCCAAGAAATGAAAACTCTCATAATCTACCTGGTCTGCAATATCATCCATTCTGCTATCCTCGGTTTGCATATTGAACTAAAAGTTATCATACAGAACAGTATGCAAAGTATCCTTACTTCCATTAGCTAACCAAGACGATACATAGCTCAAGGAACCTTTCTCCTGGCACATCCCTTCTTGTACCTCTTCATTCATCCCAATATGAAAACCCTTGGAGACAGGTTTAAAAACATCAACTTCACTTTGATAAGAAAAGATAGAGCAATACATACTGGCTTTATTGTACTCAATACTATATATCGAATATGTTGATCTATAAGTGAATAATTCAGCACAATCTAAAAACTCCTTACTGATTACATCAATGCTAGAGGGCAGTAACACCTCCATCTCTACTTTACATAGATAGTCAGGAAAAACCACATGGCCTGTGTATTCACCACAATACTGGCTACCTTCGATTGCATTCTTCTAATCACAGATATCAGTATCCTTAGATTGTTTAACATTTATATAACTCACCTATTCCAATACTAATGTATTTGAGGTACACTCTAGATATACACCATCTGACAATTTTTTCTTTACTTTGGAACAAACATGGGGCTCTTCATCCTCACACAACCCTGGTAAAAATAATATTTCTAATGCATTCTCTCCACTGCAATCATTACCCCTAAAATCATAATCACTAGCTTGCAACAAAATTTCAGTAATCTAAGAATCATGATTAGGATTAGGAAACACAATAGGTGTCTCATACAATCCTACATCATTTTTCCCTTCAATTATGTCATTACTTATGCAAACATCCTGTAATGAATGAGCAAAACCTTTATTTTGCGTAGATGCATTCCTGACAGACTCTTCAATCTCTATCCATTGAATCACCTGAGCCAAATTAGCAGGTTCCAATTCCTCTGGTAAGGAACTTAGTCCCGATTCATATAATTCACAAAACAAATCAATGCACTCATAATCATTAGGTCTTTTCTCTATGGGAATTTGTATTAAGATTTCCAAAAATCTCAAAAAAAACTCACATGATGATTCCTTCTCTTGCCTTCTCATATCATATAGTTTTGATACATAAAAAACCTGATCCTCTTTACTTAAATTGGACTGGGCTTCAACTTGGAACTCATTATCATCAAACTGCACTTCTGGACTTATAACAAGTCTAGCGAGAATTTTATTATCAAATTTTTGAATAGCCGGCTCAGATATTATATTAGCATTGGTTAAGCAAGGGTAACTAATACCTGCAGTTGGATATCTCTTCATCATTGAATATTTCATATTATTTTCAATTTCAATAGCTATCTGGTATGCTTGATGCAGAGTAGTAGGTTCTTTATCCCTTAATAAAAAACTCATCCTCTTATTGAAAGCACCTAGATACACAACCAAGCTTTCAACTTCATTTGGTCTTATTTCCTTACGGATCTCCCTTAATGCTCTTGAAAACTTGAGATTAAAATGCGGGACTAATTCCTCCTCTTGTGTGTGAATTCCCATAAATCCTTTTCTCATAGTATTGGGATTGACTCTTTCACCGAACTATTCCATAAAAGCAATCACCAACTAATTCCATGAGTTAATAGAAAAGGCAGGCAAATAGGAAAACCAGTCCCTAGCATCACCTTTTAAGGTTTGCACAAATAATTTCATGACCACATCCTCATGATCAATTTCATAATCACCCATTACATCTACAAAATGTTGTAAATATTTTCAAGCCAATTCTGCAACTTGCCCTGTATATTGAGGTAAATACTTCCTAATTTTCCTAGGAATTGGATTAGGGTAATTATTGATACTGCTAAACATAAAAGGCATATACATTTGGGTTAGAAAACTCCCAAAAGGGTTAAATACAACGTGTTCCTTTGGCATATTTATGTTTGACCTTACACATGGTAGACTATTCAACAACATATAGCTATCAGGCACATCACTTGTCAGCTCAACCAAGAATCTGTTAGTGACTGACAAAAGTATTCCTTATTTTCCAATATTTTATGCAATACAAATGTGTTTCAAAAGTCCTTTTACACATTTTATTACTAGAAGTATGGTAAAAAAAATCCTTGTTTCCTTGTATATGCTTGACATATAAATTTGGAACCATTTTTATCTCTAATCAAAACACCCATTATCATTAGAAGTAGTGAACTATTTTAGTTTTGGTGAAATACCTGGTAGTTGTTAGCAACATGTATCAACTTCTCTTCCAGATTGTAAATAGCACAAATCTGGGACTATTCCTTCATTTATTCATTGGTTCTTCAATCAGAGTCGCCACCTCCTTTCAGAGGACAATGTTTCAAAGAAATTTGAGAGCCTACTTTCTAGGTTCTGTCAACTTATGGGTTTGATTACCCATTACAAAGTCGCACTATACCATTAGTAATATCTCTCAGAGTCGTAACAAAAAGTTATGGATAAGCACCTCCCATCTCTATGGTTCCTTTGTCTTCTTTCTCCCTTTTTTCTTTAAATTTCTTAGAAGTTCTCCCCAAATAAAACCATCCTTCAATGAATAACTCTAGAGCTCCTGAATCCATTGCTTATAGGACATCATAGACCACAAGATTATTAGGATTATGTTTGAATTACCTCCCTTCACTTAATTTGAAAACATTCACTGTGTAAAGTTAGAACAACATATCTTTTAATATGACTCTATATCAGCACCATCTGCAACCAAAAATTATTGAGTTTGTCCCCAGCGGAGTGGCCATTCTGTTCATGTTCAAAATCCACATGGAAATTGCAGATCTCTAAGAGGTAGCCAACCCCTTTCAAGGATAACTACAACAACTAGTGGCCAACTAACGAGAGTCAGTTGTGGACTGAACTCTCCTACACTTTTGGCTCTGTAGGACCAAGGTGGGTAAACCTAAATTGTGTTCATAAGAATGCCTCATGACTAGTAAGAACAATTCCCGCATATAGATCACAATTCCTACACACTCAGAGGGATAGTCCTCATTTCATGGTATTGGCGGACCAGAGAATGATTACCAGTGCCGAAGAGCAACAAGATTGACCCACTTACTACAAGAAAATACCTCCTGAAGGAAGACAAGGTGTTAACAAGTGTTTATGTTCAGTATTTGGATTACCATGCTTAAAGCTTATAGTCTTAAACCAAAAATAATGCTACAAACATTGTTCAGTGCCTCATCCATTGGGCAATGGAGTCATACAAAATAAAATCCCGATACTATGAACTTATCTTCATATAGCATTACTATCATGAGATATTTCAGTACAATAAAATAGTACTTCTTTAAGAATCCTAAGCATATACAACCATGAACATGTAATTGGTTTTTAAGCATTTGATCAACTTCTTGAGTTAAAGCAAGAAAACTAACTACACTTTCAATTAATTATTGAAATTGAATAGAGGAACCCTTGATAACTCCACTCACAATCCATGGCGCACACACAGGAGAGTAAACCAGCTTAATTTTATAGATTTCTTTTGATATCAGTAATTTAAAAAGCATATCATACTAATCTATATACAAAATTCCCCCAGGGATGATTTTCAAGACAAAATGTTCATAACATTTCAAATATAAGACCGACTCTATAAACTTGAACACTTCGGACCCAAAATTCCCGACCCCCACAATGAGCCGTGATATCTCCTTTTTATCACAGGAGAGCAACAAGCATTAGGCCTCATTGTTGATACAAAATTGAATTTCAATGCAAAACGAAATTCTAATCCACATTCCTCATGATTCGATTACATCATGCATGATCGGAGGAATCAAAAAACGATTACAATAATCAGTCGGCGAACAAAAATATGTGCAGAGCACACGCACATCCATGTCCATAGGAGAAAAAGGCATGAACAAACACATCCAACAAATCCCCAACCAGTCACCATCAAGAGAACACACAGCCCCGTTACAAGCGACCGCTTCGAGTGCGTGCCTGAGACAGTGATGGCACCACCTCCTCTTTACCAACCTTGTGAGTACATCCCCAAACAACTGGACCTGGTGCTAATGCAGATACTGGCTCTATCGCCAGAACCTCCTCGTCCACTCCCATAAGCTCCGCCAGAGAGGCCAAGTAGCACTGATAATCAGAATCAGTCTCAGATTCATCAGAATCTGAGATGATTAATGGGGACGAACAATGCACTGGCCTCTTCCTAGTGTTCCCAATAATAGCCTTGTGAGCCACGGGAGAATCAGACTTTTTCATGACTGGCGAAGCCAGCCTCGCACTCCTTCGCTTAACTAATTTATTCATGATAGGAATAGAGCTCAGCAACAAATAGAAGAAGAAACCTTATTGCACAGAGACTCAAGAGGATGCAATGTTGATCGTATACAACTCAGTCAACATTTATAGAGTAGACCAGTATGCAGGGTACAATTACTTGAAGGCAATTCAAGCACTCGCACAATTAGTGATCCAAATAACCATGAATAACCATAGTAGGAAGGCACTATTCACACGTAGGAGGAAATCAGGTGGAGATCCTCTAGAGAAGTAAAACCCATGCCATCAATGACACGAGCAACAGTCAAGCAATACATGCCACGCGGACAACTCACACACTCCTTCCTTGCAATTGAACTGTCAATTTGGACCACACTATAGCAATACGAAGGGTGGAGATCAAGTCAATGGATGTTGATAATCCATCTTGACGCCCTCAGAAAACAAAGCCAATCAAAACCCACAAAAATAGTAGGTCCAAACCGCATAGTGGGACCCACATTGTCCCATTGGCAAGAAAAGAAAAGCCACGTGCCACGCCCTCGTAGACCTTACAACACCCTCTCGGATATTTACTTTGCTCGTGTGAGGTGTGCGAGAAACCATAATCACCCCTTTATTAGTGCCCATCACCAGTGAAAAGATAGCCCCACGTCATATCCAATACCTTGGGAAGAGAACCCACTCATCCATTCACGCCATGTGGCGACATCTCGCGAGCCTCACACCACTTTGGTGACACCAGTAGGAAAACCTGTGAGGTTGGCGAGAAGCGGTCAAGATCCAATCCTACAATTGGACGGTTCATCAAGCTTTAGGTAGAACATCCAAGCAGGGCCTGCATTGAAATTCCTAGCGGTGTAGAACATAAGCCATTAGGCCCAAAAGACCAGTGAATCAAGTGAAACGGGGCCGGTAAAGCACGACCTGAGAGGGATAAAACGTCACTTAAATGACTGATTCTCCGTAGCAGTAGGTCACCATTAAAACATAACAAGAGGGTTTTAAAAGGTCGATAATCAAAATTACCATGAGTACTTTGAAACCCTAAAACCCCAGCTTTAATTTTTTCAAAAATTTGAAGTCCATTGCCAAGGATGATTTTCCACTACCTAACATTGATATGATAGTGGACATGACGACCAGACATGAGATGCTATCACTGATGGATGGCTTCTTGGGGTACAACCAGATAATGATCGCAAAGGAGGACCAACATAAGATAACATTTACATGTCCATGGGGCACCTACTGCTGAAACATGATGCCATTTGGGCTCCAAAATGCAGGGGCAACATATCAAAGGGCCATGACACTAATATTTCATGATATGATACACAAAACTGTTGAAGATTACATGGATGATATATTGGCCAAATCAAAGAAAAGACAAGATCACATAGTAGCCCTAAGTTCCATTTTCGACAGACTGGAGAAGTTCAAGCTCAGACTCAACCTCAAGAAATGTGTCTTTGGGTGCAATCAGGAAAGCTTCTAGGATATATAGTATCAATGAGGGGAATAGAAGTGGATCCTGCCAAGGTCAAAGCAATCCTCAACATGGAAGAACCTAGGACACTAAAACAACTCAGAGGCCTGCAAGGCAGACTCCAATCCATCTGAAGATTCATAGCGTAGCTGGTGGATAAACAGATTGCATATTCACATCTACTCCACCAGGGAGTAGCATACAAGTGGGATGACAAGTGTGATCAGGAATTTGGTAAAATCAAAGAATATCTACTCATGCCACCAGTGTTAATGCCACTTACCCCAGGAAAACCACTGATTCTATATATTTAAGCAACCATGGCAACTCTCGGTGCTTTGTTAGCCCAACATGATGAAAATGGAAGAGAGAGAGAGAGTGATATACTACATCAGCAAGAAAATGGTAGGGCATGAGCTTAACTACACACTAATAGAAAAATCTTGCCTAGCAGTTGTGTTTGCGACCCAAAAGTTTAGACACTACATGTTGGCTCATCAAATCAAGCTGATCGCAAAGATAGATCCACTAAAATACCTGCTCTCTAAGACCACTCTCACAGGACAAACAACCAAGTGGGTCATGATATTAACAAAACATGATACTAAATATGTGGAACACGAGGCTATCAAGGGGCAAGCGATTGCAGACCAACTAGCAGAAGCTCCAATCTATTTAGAGAATCCACTCATATAAGAGTTCCTAGATGAATCCATCTTTAATCTCAACATACTCGATTACTGGAAACTATACTTCGATGGCTCATACACACAACATGGATCAGGAGCTGGTGTATTCTTCATCACCACATAGGGGGATTTTATACCTAGATCCTAAAAATTGGCATTCCCCTACACTAACAACATTGCAGAGTATGGGGCTTTAACCACAAGTCTCAAGATTGCAGCATAGTGGAGGATCATGGCACTAAAGGTTTATGGGGATTCAAAGCTTATTATCAACTAAGTCAATGACGAGTACCAAACTAAGGATGATAAGTTGACACCATACAAAAAGTTAGTAGAGAGCCTCAAAGAATCATTCATTGACATCACCTTTGAGCAGATACCAAGGGCTAACAACAAAGTAGCTGACACCATTGCAACAATTGGATCCCTACTGGATATCCCTCGCAATGTCTCAAAACATGAATTCTTGGTAGAGCAGCTTCTCGTACCCACATTTGAGGTACCAGAGTCAAAATATGTGTGCGAACTCATTGGTCCCAGTGATCCCTGGTATCACAAAATCTATACCTACCTAAGAATAGGAGTCCTCCCAGTTGACATAACCCCAAACCTTATATGAGCCTTTGTCAAAAGGTCCTTACATTTTATCATCCTAGGAGAAACCCTCTATCATAGGAGCATTAACAGAACCCTATTACGTTGTTTGAATCCTAAGGAAGCCCTGACTACTCTGACTAAGGTACATAATGGCACTTGCGGTTCACACTCGAGTGGTATAACCTTTGCTAGAAAGCTACTGAGAATCGGGTACTACTGGCCAACAATGGAAAGGGAGGCACTCGACTTTGTCAGAAAGTTTTTACAGTGCCATCAACATGTAGACCTTATTCATGCACCAGCTCAAGAGCTTCATCCTATCATTACATCTTGGCCCTTTTCACAGTGGGGGCTCGATCTCATAGGAAAAATCACACCCACCTCATCCAATGGCCAAAAATTCATCATCACCGCCACATAATACTTCACAAAGTGGGTCGAAGCAATTCCCATGACCTACACAATGGGAAAGCAGATATCCAAGTTCATCTTGAACTATCTCATTTGTCGATACGGTGTCCCCCAATCTATTATCTCTGATAATGGGACACCTTTCAAGAATCAGGATGTCTATGACTTATGCAACAAATTCGAAATCCAACATCGCTTTTCCACTCCATACTATCCCCAAGGAAATGGCCAAGCATAAGCTACCAACAAAACCATTTTGAAAATTCTTAAAAAGACAGTCAATGACTCTGGTCATGGCTGACATCTGTAGCTAAATCCTACCTTATGGGCCTACCGCACCAGCATCCACATGCCAACTGGTGCCGCCTCATTCTCCCTGATCTACGGATTGGAAGCCATCCTCCCAATCGAGATCGAGCTCCCATCACTAAGAATATCATTGCAAAACCTCATCATAGATGAAGAATACAAGGTCTCATGACTGCATGAGCTAGAGTTATTAGATGAATGGTGCATGGATGCCCTCAACCATCTATAGGTCTATCAGAATCGCCTAAACTTGTGCTAAAAGAGAACCAAAAGAACAAGCCGAATCCAGAAAGCAAAGAAAAATTTGAGCCCAACTGGTTGGGACCTTTCTTCATCACAGCTAACTATAAATCAAGAGCCTATTAGCTATCAACACCAGAAGGCGAGCCTCTACAGGAGCCCCTAAACAACTCCCATCTCAAAAAGTTTTATGCCTAAAATCTTGCAAGGTATAGAACCAAATTTTTAAAAAAAAAATCAAAAAATTGTTTTGAAAAAATGGTCACCCTGATGAAAACCTGGCAAACAGGCATCTTGGTGACAACAAAAAAATCAAAAAAATACAAAAATCCAAAAAAATTAGAAAAAGGATTAAAAATAGTAAAGAAAAAAAATCGTCCTCTAATGAAAACCACTTCGATGGTGCTTTGGACAATTACCTTGGTGAAAACCTGGCAAATAGGCATCAAGTGTAAATAAAGCACTCTATATCCACCATGATCATCATGGCCTATTTCACGCACTCACTTATCCATCACATCCCATTTATCCTCCCACCATCCATTCACATCTGTACCATAGCCTGATCTTGTGCTCGTATCATATTCCACCATAGTACTACTTGGCATATTCCTAAGGTTAGTTTGTCTTGCCTTTATCAAAGTAGTCTATTGCATTACATTGGGGGCATGTTCCTATACTTGCATTGGATTGGATTCACGTATATTCTTGGGGATCTTCCTTAAAATCGAAAAAGACCAAAACATTCAGAAAAATCTCAAAAAATCCAAAAACATCAAAAAAATCTTAAAAGTCTTCAAAAAATTCATCATTGAGTCTTGTTAGTCTTTCACCTTGTCCGAACTATGTCCTCTATGAGCTTGAACATAGGAAAGGTTGATCTATGATCATCCCCCGAGACACCCTAGGTTAGTCCTTTAGGCATCCGTCGCAATAATTTGGCAATCCGTTTGCCCATCTTTCTCATCATCGAATCGAGTTTGTCGTCAGTCAAACTACATGGTATTTGCATGTAACGTAGGCAAGACTAATCTATGGATCAGATCCTGAGACCCCTAGGATAGGTATGTAAGTTAGTCTCCTCGTCATAAATATTGAAAATCCAAAAAATTCAAAAAATCTGAAAATCAAAACATCAAAATATCTAAAAAATCCAAAAAGGTGCACCCGCCTCATCTCGTTTTCACCCGTGATAATCATCACCCATAATTAATCAATCATCACTTTCATCCTTTGGTGAGTCAGTCGGAAGCAAGTCTAGCAGGTTCCAAAGTGAACACCTAATCGTTAAAGTCTCAAGTCTACGTCAGTAAGCAAGCAAGTTGATCAACTCAGAGTATCAATAGCTTATCATCCAATCACTCTCATCAAAACCCTGATCACAACATGTCCTAGGATGTATCTTTCCCACGATGGACATAAGCATCAGGTATCTCACATTAGTTTAGCCTTAGCTAGCGGTATGAAGAACATTTGATTGTTTGTTTGCTTTATCTTGGTGTTTTAGACTTATCTTATTTTGCGCTCATTCCAAGGACCTCTCAAGGATACCTAAACAAAGCAGGTTTAGAGAGAAAGGAATGTGACAACGATCATTATCTTTTTATCTATTGTGCTTGTGGGATACACTTGTAAAAATAACTTAGTCATGCATACTTTATTTGGTGTGTGGAGAGGATTTTTTAAATATCTTGTTGACCACATAGGAAAGCTTGTCCTGAGATGTTTAGAATGTCTGAACTACATCTTGAATGAGGTTTTGTATGCTAAGTGTGAACAAGAATACTCCTATCTGATTGTCAAGTCAAAGTCCATAAAAATAGGTACAACGCCATCCTGGTTTCTTATACTTTGATGCATCATACCTATATGTGTTATCAAACATAACCTAATTAGCCCTTTGACTCCTGGTAAGCAAATCACCGTCATTCTAAATAACTTGTGGGATCTCTTATTCTTTTATATTTGTTCCATACTAACATGGTATCATGATAGTTAATCAAAACATCACCAATGCATACACCCTGCATCCGCCAAATCATCAACATAAGTGCATATCATATCATGTAGATCATAACATGTTATTATCATCTTAAGTTATGAGGAATAATATAGATTTGTTATTCTAAGTACCTTAAGAAATAATTGCATTACATTCATTTTACATCATACATGAATCATTAAGGACATAATAAAAATCATTAGCATCCATTATCATCATTTATCATTTGCATATCGATCCATTATCAGTAGAATACATTGCATCCACGAAATCATCAAAATACATAGAAAAGATACAAAAATAAATACATCCATCATATAGAAGCATACATCATATCACATGAACATAGAATAGAAGCATCTCATAACATCTCATAGGAAATTTAAAATGCATCCATACATCATACATCATAGGACATATCATAAATCAAAACATCTCATATATATCATCAAAAATATTATGTCTGTCATGATACAAAATTTTAATCAAGTGTACATTAAAATTCATGATACAATAGGGGCAATAATCGAAGCCCATGAATCAAAAAAATGAAAACTACCTATGATCAAAGGACTATCCCTATTGGTTGTACCCCTCACCCTCTGGCCTATCATGTGACCCTCTGGCAGCATCATCCCTATCTGTTGAGAGTAGTCTGGCACCCAACCTACTATTGGCACGACTTGTCTATAATGTTGCCGATAATACTCAGCCTCTCTGACTACCTCTCTGTAGGCCTATAAGGAAACTGATCGGCCATGAGATGATGAGGTCGTACTCTCTAGCTACCTCAACCAATCTCTTGATCCCTCTCGGATCGAGCCTGGTCCCTCTCGGCAGTAACTGTCAAAACCTGCTACTGAGCTTGATCCCTCTTCGTAGTCAATATCTGAACTTGACCTTAAAACTACTGGATCAATGCATCTCACTAATTTGGCTGCCCTGGTGGTTGTTGTTGTGGGACTGCTATGTCCCCATCTCTGGGCTAGTCATCTTGTGCCCCTACCCGTGGAGGTGCATGTTGTGCCTGATCTTTGGGAGGTGTCTGATGAGGAGGTGGTCCACCTCCTCCTCTATCCCCATCCCCATCTCTATCACCTTTTCCCCCTTGTCCTCTACCTCTGTCATTTGATCTGCCTCTGGGCCTACGCCATGGAAGTGTTGCACCGGGAACTGTCAATCTCAAGGGAGGCCTAAACCAAGCTCTATACGCCTAGGTCACTCCCACATTTGTTGGCCCTTGATCATATAGCCATGGTCGAGCCACTACCTACCTAAATGAGGACACTACCTCAGCTGTCAGGATGGGATGGCCCCATGTTGTCTCTCTTGTGGTACGAGTGAAGATCACCACGTACTGATCATCCGACCTATCTAGAATCTCACCAAACTAATGGGCCACCCTGTCTGGGAGATACCACTCTATCATGGTATGCTCCTGACCTTGCATCCATCTATCCTTCTAAGCAAAAAATAGTTGCTTTGTATCATCGTACCATGGGCCTATTCCCATCAAAGGCCTCCAAACGAACTCCCTCATCTCATCGAGAACCTGTCGCCAGTGGGATCCCGCCTATGTGAGTGTGAGTAAAGTGGATCTATGCCCCGCCCTATCACTAAACAATGGGGTCATCAATATCAAGGATGATTGGTCTGACATCTGGACAGAGCACTAGAATTTGCTCCCATGCCCAGATGTGTGACAAAGTAACTCTGGCCCCGAGGGCCTGGCTGTCCAGATATGCAAACTCATGTAAATCCCTGTATAAGGAGGCCAACATCACTGGCCCCTAAGCAAAGCACTCCGACAGACACAAATCCATGCCCATTCCATTCCCTAGCCTGGACTGAAGTATCAGGCCTGCTAATCAGGTGCCACAAGGCTAAAAATAATAGCTACAACAATCAACTTGTAGGTGGGCGCTCTACCTCGATATCGCTCCAAGTCAATCTATCCATCAAAAAGGATGAGCTCATCAACACCCATAACATCAAAGCATGCCTCCCTGCCCTTCTCTGGATCATAAATCACTCTGGCTCTATGGATAGGCAATCGAAGAATGTGCCAGAAATCCTCAAGAGTGATGGTAGCCTCGCCGGTAGGAAGATGGAAGGAGGAAGTCTCACTGTGCCATCGTTCGACCAAAGCTATCATCATACCCAAGTGCGTCCAAATAAGAGGGATGTACGCAACAAACCAGAGGCCAAGAATACCAAGCTGCTCCTGAAGGTACATATCCATACCCTACAATATGTGGATCATCGACCATCTGTGCTCCCTCGAATGAAGTATATTGAGCTCCTCCTGCACAAGGAAAGCCACTGCGCCAAGTCTCATAGAGAAATTTGCCTCTCGCGTCAGATTTTCACATTTGAAATAGCAAGCGCGGCATTGTTTGCAAATGTGACATAGTCTGAAAAGTTCTAAACTGTGTCGCACAACGGACTTTGACAAACCTAAAACCCTAATTGCGTTGCGCGATGTTATTTTTGTGTGCGACCAAGTTTGACTAGCATACCTTAATCTCCTAAACTACATCGTGCGGTGCTATTATCATATGCGGCCCAGTTTAGAACTGCATAGTGTCGACCGAGCATTTACAATGGTGCTATATAGCATTGCTCAGACTAAAGTTGTTTTTTACCCTATTTAATGCACGAAAAACAATAAATTAAAAGTCGGGATGGGGGTACATACCACGGGTCCTGCGCTGACTGGCTGCTGGTGTACTCATACTCTCTCTGACACGTGCCTAGGAAGCTATCATTGCACCATCTCGATCGGGGATTAAAGCTCAAAGTGCAGAAAATTATGAAGGCTAAATGTGCAAATGTATTGAAAGTGACCCCTCAAGGTCTATTTAAGCCGGAAAATTAGGGTTTTTTGACCTAATTTGGCCGTTTAGCTAGGGTTTTGGTCTCTTGATCTTGTTTTTGTCTAACCAAGGACCATTTCACATCTATTTTGATATTCTAACATGGTTTTTGGCATCCTGGGGCATTTTTGGACCAGTTGAGCACCTTGTCCTCTTTTTTCGCAAGATCATCCAAAAAAAAAAAAAAAAATCGTCTAATCTCTCAAGGGGGCAATATACCAGCATAATCCTTCCACTGGGGCAACCATGGGGCATCTGAAAAATCAAGAAATTTTGAACTTTGATCACAACAGTTTATTCTTTGAATCAATGCAACAAGTACATTGCTTCAAAGAGGGGCAAAATGTAGACATGGAAAATATACAATTGGATCTAGCACACTTGATCCTGATTACTAACATCATTTCTTCCTGAATCACACTCTCAGCTTATCATCACCTTCCGTCTCTTAATTAGATAAATCATTATTTATTTAATTAGGTCTTGCTCCTCTGTTGATTAAATTAATCAAGTTAATTCAATTAACCCTAAATCCCTCTTTAATGAAATAATTCATCTTATTTAATTAAATCCCTAAAGTCTTCCCATTAAATTGAATAAATTATACCTTATTTTTTTTAATCTAACATTATCCCCTTTAGTTAAATAAATCAAAAACATTTATTTAATTAATCACTTTCCTCTCAATTATGATTTAAATCAACTCATAAATTTGAGTCAAAATTGTCAAATCATCTAATCTCTCATTAAATTGATCAAATCTTGATTAATTTAATCTCAATCACTAAAATCCTCTAGAGAATGCAACTTGCACAATAAATCAATTACTTTGATTTATTAAATTGCCTATTTTCTCTCAACATGGAATAAAGGAGGAATATTCCCTCAAATTTGAATTCAAAATCCAAGTGGATTTGGACATCCAACAAAGCATTCACTCCTCTTACATTTCCTTGTGTATTGAGCCAAGTGGCATTTATTTCATTCCTTTTTCCCTCTCACATGTCATTTCCCCAATTTCAAATTCCACCTAATGGAATTTATCATGCACATTGACCAAAATGTGCTCATTCCTCAACCATTCACATCTTGACAAGTGGCACTTGGCCATTGGGTGTTGAATGATCCCACATTGCTCAATTCCACTCTCTTCCATTTTGGAAATCTATAAATGAGAGACTTTTCCTCTCATTCTAACATCCACAATCTAGAGCAAAGTTACTCTCTTCACATTGAGAGCTACTTTTGTCCATTTCTCATCAAGTGTTCATCATTTTCATGACTTCATAACTAGGTTATGCCAAAATCTCACCAAGAAGGTTCAATCATCCACAAATTATCATAAAGCTTACAAAGGAGTTGGGAAAGGGCCAATTTCGACACACCAATTGGCACCAACTCCCCCATGGGATCAAAAGTTTGCATGCTTAATTAGGATTTTACTTATCTTTACATGTTTTGTTTCTTCATGTTCCTATTTTAAGCATTGTAAATGGATTTCATGGGGAATCCTTGTTTTATCTTGCATAATGAACCTAACCATGTGTTCGTTTGTTGTGTTTGTGCAGGAATAGGATTGGGGTTCACATATATTAACTTAAATTTGATATTTTAGCCAACCACACTAATTTTTTATTGGCATATCTATTTATTTCGCCACTGAAATTTTTTATTAGTTTGAGATTATGTATAAATCGCCAAAAAAAAAAAAAAAATTGCTTTGAAAAAATGTTTTATTCACCAACATTTTATTTTTCTGTTTTGAAAACAGGGTTAATTCGCCAACGAAATTTTTTCTTTTTCGTTTGAAAAAAGGTTTTAATTGCTTATGAAAAATATTTTATTCATTTTAAAAAATTTGCAATTTGCTAGAATTTTCCACAGACTTCTAGGGATTATAAAAGATTTCGCCAATTGGGATTTTTTTTTCCTGAAAAACGAAAAAAATTCGCTAATAAAATTAATATTTTTATCAAGAAGTATACAGGATTCACCAGGATTTTACACCTTCGGCGAGGGGGAAATTTCTTAAAGTTTTCCCTGAAAGTAATCCTCTCTAAAACCAAGATTAATATCAAATATACTCCATAACCAAACTCATATGCATGAGGCAACAAGCATGCTAAACACTCCTCAAACGAACCCTCCAAAACTAACAATCATATCTAAAGATTCATCTCATGAGAAGACAAAGCATAAAACATAATTCATATGAAAACAAAGTGGATAATACCTATTATATGATTACTTGTTGAGTAGACCAAGAGTGGGGGATGGGATTTCTCCTCCAAGGTATGTAGTGCCTCTCATGTTACTGATACTTTGATACTAGTTTGTTTGTGTTTTGATTCTGTGTGGTTTCTGATTATGTTTGATGCTTACTGTATACCGTGTTAGATATATTTTCTACCATGTGTTTGGGGTGGCAGATAGTTATGTTTGCTTGCTTATGATATTTGGACTTATGTGTGGGATACTTATGTTATGATGATGTTACTGAGTGTGTTATATTGATGATGTGATATTTAGATTTTGATTACTGTATTTGATTCAGGTGAAGGAAATGGGGTGGCATCACTCATCCATGAGCACCCTACCTCACCACAACTCTCCTTCACAATGTGTTTGACTAAGAGTTATATGCATATGTATATGTTGTTCGATGTTTGGTGTTATGCAGGAATGTAGGTATCGGGTGTCGATTCCACCTGCATTGTCAGATCTGAGCGCACCCTACATACCCAATGGTTTGATGTGGTTAGGGAGTTGGTAAGAAAGTACCCCCATTTGTGTCAATGGTTGGTCCAGTGGTTGTTCATGTCTTATCCATAGTTCGTTCGTGTGGGTATGGTTTTAATTTAAGTCATTTTGTTTCATGAGTTTTATAATGTTGCAAAAGTTGCGTTTATGGCTTTGACTAGTGCATTATTATTTTAATTTAAATGCTATCCTATGGTGTGAAGTATTAATTAACTAAATGTTCAATGTTGTTAATGACATCAATTATTTTGGAAAATAATTGTGTACATTAGTATTTTATTATTATTGTGAAAGGTGAATTATCATTTAAATTAAATCAATAGAAGTTAATAATTTATTTTATTGGTTATTTAAAATCAATTCATGGAAATTATTAGTGTGATTGATATTATTATTAAATAGTAATTTAATATTATATTTTAATTTTAAATGTGGCTAAGTTAAAATGTTGTTTTATTTTAATGTTATTTAATTGTTTATTTTCGAAAGTCAATTTTATTTTAAAAGAAAATTAAATATTAAAATGGTTGCATAAATGGTGTTAGTTAATTGAGGGAAATGCCTCTTCCAAAATAAGAAATTTGAAAAGAATATTGTGACAAGTGGCAGTTGCATGGGAAAATCTATCAGGAATTCATGGCAAGTTCTGACTTTTTCCTTTTTGAAAATTTATATCCCAAATAGTGCTTTTTCAAAAAAAGAGGGGAGAAAAAAAATGATAAAAAAATGAATTCTCTATCTGCAACTCAAAAATGGTGAAATTTTGCTGAGAATTAAATCCTCTATGTTGTTTTTCTTTGAATTTTCTGTTTGGAGGAATTTAGATTTTAGTTTATGCTAGGCATTGTTCTCAAAATTGTTTTGTTGGCGTTTTGAATCTCTGGATTGCTGAAGGTTGCGGTTGGCTGGATATGCTCAATGTGGCACTTCATCTTCAAATCAGAGTAAGTGAAGGACTCCAGGTATTTTTGAAATCCGTGTAAAGATCTCTGTAAATTTTAGTTTAAAAAAAGAAAAGGATTTTAAAAAATGAAAATTAAGATTTATTTATGAATATTGTGAATTTTGGAATTTTTGTTTGTGAAATCCAATTCTCTGTAAATATATATATATATATATATATATATATATATATATATATATATATATATATATATATATATATATATATATATATATATATATATATATATATATATATATATATATCAGCCTGTAGCTTCCTCCTTCCATTCATTTCTTGCCCTATGTATTTTATTTTGGATTCAAGGTTATAAATAAACAAATTTTTGTTTCCTTCTGTCCATTGTAATCTTCTCAGCCAATATCATATGTAAATCATCTTTGCCTAGGATCCTCTCTTTCTTTCCTTGCATTTCCCCAATTTGTTTCTTTCTATCTGAAATATTTTGTGCTTTGAGCTATGCTCAATTCTTCTTTGTGTGTATATGCATCTGTAAATATATATATACATACATATACATATATATTCTATTTACCTTGTATTATGGCAACTAAAATTTTATTGATGGCAAAGTAAGTGTTTTGTTGGCTGCGAATTTTGTTTCTTTACCTGTGAAATTTTGTTATGAGGGTGTGGGGAGTGGTCGCCATAGGTGAACCACCCCATCCCCCTTCCCTTTGCTTTTAAGGGCTGCTCCAGCCTTGGATGGTTGCGCAACAACCTTGTGGTTGTTGTGTGTATCCATACAAGGTTACGCCCCTCTACCTTATGCGTTTGTGGGCAATATACATGGTTTGATTTTGTTGTGCTCAATATATATATATATTTATACATGTTTTTTTGGTAGTTTATAAATTATGATTTATGGCAGATATATATATGTATGTATATATATTGTGAGATATTCAGTAATATACTCTGATATCCAGCAGTAATTGGTTTTTTTTTTTAAAATTTAGTATATATATATTTATATATATATACACGTATGCATATAGCATATATACGTGAATGAGAATATTTTATTGAAACAAGGAAGTAAGATTTATTCTGGAAAAACAAAATTAAATTGATGAGAAAATTTATATTGTTAGATTCTAATTTAATTATCATTTTAGTCAAATTGTATTTTATAATATATTGTAGATTCTGATTTAATTATCATTTTAGTCCAACTGTATTTTGAAATATAAGAATAGATGTTGAAAAGCAAAGTATTGTAATCAGATTCGAACTTAATAATTATTGTATTAAATTTTCTTTTTACTTAGAAATTTTTTTTAAAAGATTAGATTTCCTCAATCTTAGAAAAATTAGAGTTGTAGATTAATCTATTTGAAAAAGGAATTAAAAATTAGAAAATAGATGTTGTTACAAAATAAAATAAATATCTGATTTATAATGGTTTCAATAGCTTAAGTTTAATGTCTTTAATTTTGAAGTTTATTTTTGTGTTTAAATAATCATAGAAATTTTAGTGGCTATTCTTTAGTTAGATCTTAACAAGTAATTAAACTTAGATTTTTGGAATTTTAGTAGAATTAATTTGGTAAGATATTTAATAAATTGATTATTGTCTTTGATTAAATTTGAAATGTTAGTTAACTCCATGTTTGATTTTAAAATGATGAATATGTTTATTTTATTTGAGTCATGTGTAATTTAAATTAAATTTCTTATAGTTTGATGTTGTGGCGTTAATTAGTAGTAAGTGATATTTTAGTTAGTTCTAGTGTGGAATTAGTGTTATCTCCAGAGGCTAGGGAAGTGTGTATGTATTTTTATGGTTGCATCTTTTTGTTTATGTTGATACCATGTGGGAAATTGTGGTTAGTGCCTCTTTGTGTTATGGGTTTTGGGATTCTCGCGTAGTCACGAGATGGTCATGCCTTGTGTACCTTGTTGTGATTTAAGGTCCTTTTTGGTTGTGCATTGAGGTACCCGTTTCTTGGTTTTGACTTTTGGGAAACTATAGGGAAGAGTGGCTCTTCTTAGGGCCAGTGTACAAGTGGTCAACCTTGAAAGAGTTTCCCTAATTAAGTGAAAACCTAATTAATGTACCTAGTGGGTTGGGTTAGTTATCACATAATACGATAAAATATACACCTCACCCCTACCATTAGTTCTCCCAAAGTCTAAGGATGGGTGGGAAGACATGGTTGGTAAGGTCACTACCTTGTCTTCATGAAAGGTAAGTGGCTCTACATGATTCACCCTATGGGGCGGCACCTTGAAACAAGATTTTTGGTTAACCATAGATGGAGGTGGCTCCTAGTTTTTAGGTAGTCTGGTGAATCCATGTAAGGCCATGTGATGACACTCTCCCATTGTGCCCCTTTGTTTTCCCTTGTTCTTGGTGCCTCTAGAGTTGACTTATTGTTGATTTTTATGTTGTTTCATGGGCTTGAGTCTTGTGATGTGAGTCCTTTATGTTTGAGTTTGTGGCCAAGGGTTCCTTCTTATCAACTCCTTGCATGGGGGGTGTTCCTTCGGGTACACACAAGGTCGGGTGGAAACATGCAATGCACCCATTGGGTCCCTAGGTGTGATCGTGATGCAGATGCAGTTGCAGTGATCTCAGAGCTCACACAAAGAAGATTGTACCTTTGAAGAATTCTCTCACATTATTGTACTTTTGTATTATGTTGTACCCTTCCCAATGTTATAAGGGAAGTGTCCTTGTAATGTAACTTTGGTTTTATGTTGTGTTGTATCTGTGAAAATATATTCCACGTTTGTAATTTTTAACTCTGAAGTTGAATATAACTATATGTGAATTATGTTTATGATTATATATCTTATTCTCGATGAATGAATTCCATACTTACATTATGTTTTATTCATGTTTCTTTCTTCTAATTTAGTTGGAATCATTTATCATTTTAGTTGTTGGGTTCATTTATGTAACACACCATGTACCCCATAGGATTAGGTTAATGTTTTATGTTATATTTATGTTGTATAATTGTTTAATGTTGTAATATGTAATTGTTGTTTTCAAAAAAAAATATTGAGTTAATGTTGTAGTTGTCCTATGGGGTTTGTGTGGCAGGGCGTTACAAGTTACAACATGCCACAATAAATATCTTGAAGTAAATTCTCCTCATCCTGTCTATCATGAACTCATGTCCATAACCAAGTGAAGGATACTTAGTCTTCATGTTGAAACCTCTAAAGAGTAATTGTTTCAAAAAAAAAATTAATACCCAAGATAACTCCAAAATCATCTCAGTCTCTAAGTATCCATGAGCACATACAATCAATCAATCCATTTTCTTGCCTCACCCCCTTTTATTCAACTAATATGTATAAAAATATAAAAATATTAGTTATTAAGCATGATTCCTACATCTTAGTAAATTAAGACATGGCATGAACATGTTAATACTTATAAATATAAATATTGATATGTTTGTCATCTTAGTCAACTAAGATGTAGAAAAAATAAACATGATTTCCTTTTTAAACCATATTTTTGGAAGCCTTTTAGAACCTTTATTATGCATAAAGCCACATAGGTACCTCATTGGCACTCAAATATTTCATACCTTTACATGCATGATGATTTGTTCGAGTTCTATATGTTGAACAACTATAGACATATATAAGTCATCATTAATTTTACACGATGTTATAAGTGTCACTTAGTATTTAAATTATAGCTAACTATACTTTAACATAAATGTTCCAACACAATGCATTAGGTTGGATTACCTAAGAAAAATTAGAACCGATATATGCCATAAAATCTACATCCTAGAATGTTTGTTCTAGGGAAGGTGGCATACTTGTAGCTTAGAATTGGTCTTATGGTTTTATGATGCACTATAAATAATATAGAAAAGAACATTAAACCACTTTCACTATACTAGCTAGCATGGTCTAATGTCTAAAATTTATTCATCTTAATATATATTCAATGCACAAATAGAGGCCACTTGCAAACATTTTTGGCACACTAAAGTGTGGTAATTTTTGTATAGTAGGAGTGTATATACTTTATCCTTCAATGCCTTAGAGATAACAATACAATAAGTCTCAAGACCAATTAGATACTTTCAAGCTAGAAAATATATTCAATTAATGCCAATTGATGCAACCTACATAGAACCTATAAAAAATAAGAAAATTTGACAAAGAGAGAGTTCTTGCAATTATTATTCCTCAAAACCTATTTAGTAGATTTCATTAAGTGCAACCTCACATAGAATCTAACCTATTATTTACTATGTTACAAAAATATTTAAGAAAAAATCAATTAAACAAATTTAACAAATAGATCACTCTTGGAAGTAATAAATACACACAATAATACTTTAACATGAAAACATAAATTTTTTATGAAAATTTGACAAATAGATAAAGATTATGCTCAATAACATGTTTAAAAAATGCAAAAAAAAACCATAAACAATTATACCTAATCAACAAAAGAATTTCAATTACTTTCCAATACATAACAATTTCACCAAACAATAGACAATACATAATGAAAAATAAATAAAAACATGTGGACACTTCCTTAGTGCAATAAAAGGATATTACTTTATTTTAGAAGAAAAAAAGGTAATTTGTTGTCATTAGCTTGTTCCCATTACACAAAATCATTAGATAAATATAGCAAGTAGATATGTGAAATTTGAAATATAGAATGCCTATAAATATCTTAAATTCAAAGGGAATATAATTTCTATAGATAATTAATATATTAAAAGAAAAATAAACATAATGGTGCTCATTAACACAACCATACAAATGGTGACTTTGATGTAATTGATGTTGTTAGAAATGTGTGCATTTGCAACTTAAAAATCATATAGTATAGTTATAAACATTAAAAAAATCTATAATATAGTATATGATAGTTATACAAAGTAAAATTTAACTATAAAGAAACTTCAATAGTTAAATTGAACAAATTCTTTATTGGTTAAAGTACACACTAATAGTAGAGAACAAGCACGTCCTAGTGCCTCTATTTAAAAATAGTTTTCATCAATGGCATTTTCTAAGAGGAATACATTACACAGTTAAATAAGAGGAAATAAATACAATTTATAAGTGCCTCTATAAGATTATGGTTTACACCCTAATGCCTAAGTTCCCTGGAACCTCTTGTTGACAATTTTGTTCTTCCATTAACTTTAAATTAAGCCAAAAGCTTTAGTATGGATAAATAGTTTCATTATCCCCTACAAGACTCCACATTGTCCAATTTAGTCTCTCAAATATTCTCAAACCATTCATAAATCTAGTAAGGAATGTTCTAGACTTCAACTATCAAAATTACTCTAGCCCCATATAAAGACATATGGCTCCTCAAAATTCCTAAACTCGTTCTTCATTATCAGAAAAAGCCAAAAGCTTGCTCTCTAAAATAGTAATATATAATATGACAATAAATATAATTTATATTATTATGAATATTTCAAGTGCTAATAAAATAAGGCATGACCATAGATTCATCACCACCTACTTGACTAAGAAAATCATGTCCTAGAATTACAAGGGGCTTACAATTAAAATACACTCATAGAACTTATTAATTTTTTTGTTTTGCTTATTTCTTCTAAATATTTTTACAATTCTCATAAGTGTTTCATCTCCCACAACAACAACTAAAAAGGAAAATAGAAAATATGCACCTAATAGGAGTGATAATATTACAATATACTCATATCCTATATTTTAGGAGTGTATACAAGTATAAAGAGTGTGATGTCACACCTACTTATTTTTTCAATCTCTTAGATCTCATTCCATTATTGTACATCTCAATAATATATGAAATTAGTAGATCCCATAACACGGTGTTAGGTTTTACATATATTGGATGACAAATATCTTACAAACATTTAAAACTTTCCAAGAAAGACACAAATATTATATGATGATAGAGAAATACTTTAGGAATAAAATATTTATAGGTATTAGAAAATTTACCTAAGAGAACTATATTATGTAATGCCCCACCACGTGACCCTAGAGGAAGTTGCAATAACTACGAAAACATGCAATTTTTTATATTTAAAATACAATATAACATGAAAGGTTCTCTAACTATTGCCAACCTCCTCTAAGGAACGAGACTAAGGTTACATTTAAACCCATAGCATAAACATAAATACATCCATAGTATATGATTAACTACTTAAGAATTAAAAGTGCATACATTCCAAACATGAAATAGCATCATAAAGATAAGATATAAATCAAGATTCCAATATTACATTACGTCGTCAATAAATTTTACATCACTCATTCCTAGAATGAGGTAGATCATACATATGAGTTACAAAATACATGAGACCACCTCGAATACAACTGAGGGGTAATAAAATTACAAGAGCCATCTGTAACAATAATCAACACATGGAATAAACAAGTTGGAATCTATGAGCTCTCCACTGGAAAACATTGTCATCACGATCTGAAGAAAAGGGGACCCAATGGTGTAGGGTGCGCGTTCCTCCCAACCAAGTGGTATGCAAAGGCCCAGCCCCCATGCTAGGAAATAGTAACATGGATCCAAGACCAAAACCTACTACCTCTAGACACAGGCTGAAACATACTAAACTAAACCAAATACAATAACCACATTACTACAAAGGTTACATTGCTTCCAATGTTACACAATCATTTATATCACATATCTAACAAATTGTTGACTTAGGGGGAGTGTCATCACAATGTTGAATGGGCTATCCTGGTAAGTCTTCCTAGGACCTGACCCCCATCTTGGGTTATCCTGGTAGCCTCTCACAACTCCTAGCCCCACATGCAATCCAAAGTGGAATCGACTATCTTTTGAGAAGACAAGATATTGATCTTTCCATTCCAGGCCTTCTCGTCTCATCCCAAGTATATACTAGTACAAGGGTCCATGAACGAGGCACATTACTCATATTAAGTATTGAATACTACCCAATCCCCTAATATATTAATTACATTATCATTGGATTAACTAACTCACAACGAGTTATTCTGGCACCACTTTGTGTGTCGGCCCTCGTTGAAAGCCTCCCCTAAGACAATTTCGTGGAAGAATTCCACTACCCAAGGAAACTAATGTTACTGCAAATATTCAAACCCTACTCAAGCATTAGGGCAACACTTCCTCATTCGTGGAAACCGAGTAATCACTGATAAAGGCGACGCATTAATCCAAGGGTAACAAAATGGGATGACATTTAAAATAATTTGCAACCCCCAAATCTCTATCACAACTGGAAGACTTGTAACATCCCTAAGCAAAGGAAATTACATGCAAGGCAATAATATAGGAAATAAACTACTTTCGGATATATTAAATCCAATTTCCCCCTTTCAGTTAATTTGTAGTAAGATATTGCCCAAGTAAATAAATTAAATTAAATTAAATTTAAGCCTCTTAACAACTAGAGAAGGGAAATTCTAAGCTATCTATAATTCAATTTCCTTGATTACTTTTAATAAATAATAATTTCTACTTCAAAACTATTTCTTCCAATTCATCTATTTGTGCACCTAATGCATGCACCCATTTTAAATAAAAATCATTAATTATATATTTAAATATATACATAATTATATATTTATATATATAATTATGTATATGCTCAAAATATATACATTAAATATATATCAAAACATATTACAAAGAAAATACATTATTAAATATATATTTATTATATATATCATATATATTAACATTATTAAATTTACAAAATCGAAATCCATTTGACAAAATAAATACAGTTCGCATTTTATAAATGCATATGGTGGATGAAAGTTTCAAGGACATTGTTCGAACCTACCAAATAGAGTAACATCACATCATAACATAAAATCCACATCGCTCTATAAATAGTGATCAAATAATAAACAAACATCATAGTATACCAAAGTCTAAGTGCAACCAAAAACCAAAGCAAAATAAGGTAGAACACTATCTGATACAAAGAGAAAAATGGAGGGGTGTTACATATTCTATTAGGGAAATTGTTACAAAAAGAAGAAAAATAAAAAAGTCACAAATAAATTATGAAGAAAAATATGATAGGAGAATTTGGCATACATATATGCATAGATGTTACTAGGCATTGAACAAGTTTTGGTCATTAAATAATCATGAGTGGTCAACATGCAATTCTATTTAATGTGTCATGCTACAGTTGAAATTTACGCTAGGCATAATCAACTACAATAACAACTATAAGAAACACTTACCTGACCATTCAAAATTAATATATAGAGATAAAAAATAATGAAAACCACTTGAGGATGTATAATGCATAATTATTTTGATTATAGGGGAAAATCAAGTTTTGAAGGGACTCGAACCCCTTCACAATTGTTTATCATATATGAATTAAATTAATTGTTATGCATGTTAAGGTGTCAAATACATAAGACCAAAACCACCAACAACTGGGTATCCATGTTAAATTTTGGTATACCCTATATTCACATACAATTCAAAGGTCTTACAGAAATGCATAAAAATATTCTAGAACATGATCAAATCCATCCCAAAGGAAATTTTGGATTAAGAAAGCATTTTATTTTGTTCCTATATAGTATATGTGTTTTGTGTACACCCTTATAATGAAATAACTTGTACAAGAGAATAATATTATGAAATGTGTTGCATATAACTAATAATAAGCCACTTCAAGGGGGAAACCTCATGAATTCAACCACTTTGAGGGGATATCTCCAATAATCTACAATAAAAAATTATAAAATATGATGTTAATACACTAATCACTACCTCTTTTCTATACTATGTGTATGTCATGGATGCCACCCATGCATGACTTAGCTATTTGTATATGACTACTTAAATGATCATTTAACTTAATTAAGGGTTATGCTAGCCACAAGTTGGATACACATATCCCCAAGCACTATAGATTAAGTGCAACGCCCTGCCATGGAACTCCAGAGGACAACGCAACTATGAAAATATAACGAAACAAATTTTTTTTAAAGAGAAACAACAATGATCTACATAACTTAACATAATATAAAAACTAATCTAAGTCCTCTAAGGTTCCATGACTACATTACTAGCACAACTAAATAACAAGAACTAAACATTAATCATGATTCCTAACAATCAAGAGTTTATTTTAATCCATCACATTAAATGTATAAACAACTTACATTTCCATAACACACCATCGAATAAAATAATCATCATAGATCATGTATATAAAACTACAAGTACATATACAAATTCCCTTACATGAGGGTACATCATTACATTGCTACAATAACACTTTCCCAAATACATCTGAGAAGTATACATCGATACCACATTACATGATATAATTGATATACAATTTCAATCCATATACATAAGAAATTGTCTTCTCAAATTGGTATAAAATATGGAAATATGCTTCACGAGGTACATCCTTCATGCACACAAACAACAACAAGGAAAAAAATAACGGAGGAAAAAGCACAAACCTCTCGACCATGTGGAACCCTAAGGTCCACCTCTTGTGCTAGGAGATAGCATAAAATTCCACTACAAACAAATAGTCAAGAAGACAAAAGGCTACATATACAAGACCAAATATAGCTCCAACACAACACTGCATCACATAAACATATACATCGCTTCCAGAGGAACACACACAAAAGAGGAGAAACACAAGACTAGGGAATGCTAGGTTGCAATAGGGAAGAGTGACATCACATGGTCCTGGCATGGGTTACCCTGGCAGTCTCTCACTAGACCCCCGCCCCCATCTATGGTTACCCTAGTAGCCTCTCGCTAGGTCTCGGCCCCATAGGGTGACACATGCAAAACCAACATTCCTTTCGTGAAGACAAGGAAGTTGATCTTGCCAACCAGGCCTTCTCAATCCATCCTTAGCCTAAATGAGCACTACAGGCATGGGTGAGGAACGCAATTATCTTGTTTATGTGAAAATTGCCCATCCCCCCAATTCATTATTTAAGTTATCACTGGAATACTAAACTCTCACATGGGTTACCCAAGAAATCACCTTGGGTTTCATCCCCCATGGAGAGCCACTCTTCCTACATGCAACTAGAGATCCAAAACAACAAGTAGGGTAAAGCCATCTTGTACACTTAACCAATTCACAAGAAACCACATATAGAGCGAGGCATATACCATCTCGCTTACAAAAAACAACCATAATAATAAGTAAGTAGTGTAAGGCTAAAGACCCTCATGTACACATCACAAGCATATTATCAACCAACTGAAAGATCAAGCATAAAACCTAGTCAATAAAATAATCCCCTAAGCTTTTGGAAACCAACCTTAACCATTGTGCACAAAGACTCCCACTTTTGAACACTGGCCAAGATTCACTTCAAAATCAAAATCAAACATTAAATTCAACACAGGTGATCAATCAAAAATACATCCATGAAGAACATTATTCCACATCTCATGATACTCACATACTTAGCCACTAATCTACTCAATGAACCATTTTCCACAATAACAAATGTACCCATTAACTAATTACATGGTAATTTACATTTTAACTTTTAAATAGTTATAAAAGAAATCGACATTTATTACTCAATACAAAGACAATCTAGTTCATATATTTAATCAAATCTTTTAATTATCTACATATTTATATGTAAGTCACTTATCCCCCCTACTCAATTTCCAAATTCGTTTACCTCACACAATCATTTAATTCTCATTTAACCCATATTTCAATTTAAAAGACTATTTATCCATATACGAAAGAAATCAAACCTTTCCGATTAACCAAGCTTAAGTAACTCAATTTTCCTATTCCATTAATTAACCTACAAAATCAACATAGCAATTATTTCCACATAGACATAAATACACTTTATATAACACCCTAACATATCCACAATTATATATAAATATAAATATATATATATATAAAAATATATAAATATATATATATAAGTATATATATCATAAACATAAAACTATTTTCATCCTCACAGATTATGATACAACAACATTTAAATACACATATAAACATACATCCACATATATATATGTATATATGTATGTGTGTATATATATATATATATATATATTTATATATAGTTCGAGTATCTCCCATAAATCTCGATCAATATTTACATATAAGCATGGAATGTCAATACCATCGAATACAATAAGCAAATGTAAATTCTATCGACATATATACATTTAAGAATAAAATATCAATACCATCAAAAAATGAGATACTATTGCTACCACTGAATATACATTAATTTATACATTCTTCAATCATGGGATTACATGTCGATCTATAGGTAGGATTTCAATAATATGGAGCCAAAATTTTCAAATCAGAATTTTGAAAGCATATCAATAGATACATTCAAATCGACACCCATACTAGAATAAATCCATTAAAATCGAACTATGCTCAGTGAATAGTATGAAGTGCACCCATTCATAAGCAAGACTAGACAAAAAGAAATTACAACAACGACTAAAGGTGAGAGAGGTGTGCACATCAATGAGGGGACTAGGTTGTGTTAGATAACTTCTAATCAACCAAAATAAACATCAAGGAAATGCATAAAATACGCCATCATCATGGTTGTGAGATATCACTCAGACAAAACAAGTCGCACCAGGCAAGAATCAATAGGGGGTGAAGTAATTCGTTTGGAAAAATACACTCAGAAGAAAGAAATTCACAAGTACACATTTGTCCTATTTTCCCTTAAAAAATGAAATCAAAAGTTGGCATAACAATGGAAGTGCGCTAATCAAAGAGAATAGAGAGATTGATAATTCTGCAAAAACTCAATGCAGAAATAAATTGATACTTGGCTAAAATGCGATGGTTTCCAAATCATTATCAATAGCCAAAAGGGTACGAAGTAAAAGAAAATACATAGGTTGACAATGAAACCTTCAAACAAGAGACAACAGCTAAAAATTCGCTGCAAAGAAAACAACAAGAGGGGAGACAATTTACAAGAAGGCAGTGAATGTATTATTTATAGATTAAAATGCATATTATATAGTTTTAATGCAGAAAAAAATAGTTGATTATCACATTTTCCAAGCTCATCAAATAACAAGCATGCATATTCAATAGACAAGAGAGGGAGAATTCATTGGCATTAAATGGATAAATGAAACAAGAATAAAGACGAAGCCAACCTGGATTCCAATGCTACTGAGATGGAAACCGGTGTTGAGATCAACTTCTACATCAACAACAATCCACTTCTCCAAGGCCTTAATCAAATCTTCCTTAATTTTCCAAATCCATTTTTTTTTTAAACAATCAACAAAATGCAGTTACTCTACATGAATTTTTTTTAGACCAAGTTCTCTTTTTGAAAACCCAAAAATCAATCCTCCTCCACAATATCCTAAAATGATAATTATTAACCCCAAAAGTTGATTTTCAAAAATAAAAATTAGATAAAAATCTCACACAATAACAAGTTTCTATTCTACAAACAGTTCAAAGTCACACATGTGCTCTGAAACAATTTTTTTCTGTCTTTTAATTGTCTTTCCTACCTATCCATTATCTCCTTCCCTTTTAATATTTTATTTCATATATAATGTTTTTCCATATTTTAATTTATTATAATCCATCATTAATAATAAATATGTAAATATATTTAGTTTTCAAATTACTTTTTAACTTAGTAATTTAATTTAATAAATTAATTAACCAAGACAACAAAAATACTATTTATCAACATGGTTTATTTAATAATTTATTTAATTCAACAACTAATCAAACAACATTATTAAACCAATTTAATTTAACAACTAACTATCAATAATCATCACCTAAGTATAAACAAAGTCAAAACGAGAACAACTGACCGCAAACAACATACAAGACTGACGAGGTAACTAATTGGATACTCATCCTCTTCGAGGATGATGGCAAGGGTAGGGGACCGTACTCTATCTTCGTTCAACAATTTTCATTGGGTTTAAGGCACACTCAAACTTGCCAATTTAGGTGGAGTCAGTGCCTGGTACATGCAACCTACAACAAACAAAATAGTCAAACATATATATATAATCATATGATTAGACACATCGTGAAAGGAAATCATAGTGTAGTAGGGTACTCACGAATGAGTAATGCAACACTGTCCCTTTCACCAAAACATGTCAAACATGTAACCACATAAATGTATAGCAAACAGTTATATAATAAATAATATAGAACAATCACTAGATAATCGCATAGTAGCCATGATCAGATAAACACATCAAGCTCATAATTAAATTAATCCACATAAACCAATAAGTCCATAAAACTGTCATACATAAGAATAAACACCACTAATAACAATTACCATTGATGCATCATTAGAGTCCCATTGAAGTAGTGATCTAACATCAAACCAAAATTTCATAATGTATGATCCTAAAAACCAACTAACAGTCTAAAAGATAACAGTACGAGGGGCACTACATCCTCCCCCCTAGAATTAGGGTTACTCCTGGAAACCTACAAATAGTAATGGGTATAACTCTTGCATCTAGGTTAAATCCTCTCAAGTGACTAAGGACTCAACATTAGGATCCCACTGGACCCTCACCTGCTCAATGCCTCAACCCTTGAGGGTAAGTCTCTTGTACTACAAAATTCCCACGGGCTCTCGAGTCAACTACCTGTCCTCTACTTGTAGTCTCCACAATTGTTCCCCGATGCTCTATCTAATGGTTATCTATCACTACAAACACTCTATGAGACCTACCTGCATCACCCAATATTGGTTCTAAGGTTGTTGGCCTTTGACTAAATCCTGTTGTGTTCTTCTGAGGACATTTTCTAGCAATGTGACCTTGCTGGCCATAGGAAAAACATCTTGTACCTATGCCATACCCCCAACCACCTATGGGTGTGCTATATTTCTGAAATTTACCTCCACTAATTGCAGACTATGTGCTCTGAGCTGGCTAATTAGAGTGATTATGCTTGTTTCACTACCAACTCCAATATTTACTAGACTAAAACCTACTACCTTGTTGAGATTGAGAATTCTCAAGCCTCGACTAGGAATGTTATTGTTGTTGTGACTATTGTCCACCCTTAGAGGGTGCTTGATGGCTTTTAGAGGAACCCACAACCTGAGATTGACCACCTTGAGACCTAAAGCCTACTGGAGGTGCACTACCAATCTTCACACATGTATGACCTCCTAATGCCATGTCCAAATTCTCCTCTACTAGATGGGCCTTCTTTACTGCCACCTCCATGGTCTTCAACTCAAAGACACGAACTCCTCCACTGATACAAGCATTCAAACCCCTAATAAAATGCACCAACATAGCCTCATCATCACCGATACCAACATATTTTTGAAGCTCACAAAACTTGTGCTCATATTGTTCCACCAACATGGCCATCTGTCTCAACTCATGGAATTCATTAGCACGATGCTGTCTCTAGTGATCTGATAGGAAACAAGCTCTGAACCTCTCTAAGAACATCTCCCAAGACACTGAACCAATATCTAGGTGCCATTTATGTTCATCCAAACATGACCATGTAGAAGCAAAATATCTTAGGTGTATGATGGCACATCTCGCCTTGGTGTTACTACCATATGGATGCATGGAAAAACACCTATCTAGATCAATCAACCAAGTCTCTACCTCCAAACCTCCACCTGAACCATCAAAATTAGGAGGGTGTTCCCTCAAGAGGTCCCTCATATGACCTGCTAAAATAGCCTCCTACTTTATTGAAACATTTCTCCTCCTAGGAGACCTTTCTCTTTCCCTATCCACCTATAGATCACCCTCCTACCTAGGGCCTAGATGGGCAAGAACCTCCTCAATAAAATGATGCAATTGAACTCCCTCAAACTCTGGTTGATCTAGATTTTGGCCCCCACTTTCTTGATCATACAGGGAGCCCTATTGTTCCTCACGATCACTCTCATGGGAACTTTGAGAAGGAGTGTTCTGGCAGTTAGCCCCAAGGCCACCACCATGACCTCTACCACGACCCCAACATCGACCTCTAGGAATATTCCTAAATAACCTCAAAGGGACAAACATAAGCTCAAGAGTCTACACACTAGGACAACATAATGGGCTCATTTAAAACCAGAGAACCTAGTGTTAGAACTTGGCTCCGATACCAGGTGTAATGCCCTACCATGGAACTCTAGAGGACAACACAACTATGACAATATAACAAAACAATTTTTTTTAAAGAGAAACAACAATGAACTGCATAATTTAACATAACATTTAAACTAATCTAAGTCCTCTAAGGTTCCATGACTATATTACTAGCACAACTAATAACAAGAACTAAACATTAATCATGATTACTAACAATCAAGAGTTTATTTAATCCATTGCATTAAATGAATAAACAACTTTTTCCATAGCACACCATCAAATAAAATAATCATCATAGATCATGTATAAAACTACAAGTACATATACAAATTTCCTTACTTGAGGGTACATCATTACATTGCTACAATAACACTTTATCAAATATATCTGGGAAGTATACATTGATACCACAGTACATGATACAACTGATATACAAGTACAATCCATATACATAGGAAATTGTCTTCTCGAAGTGGTACAAAATCTGGAAATATGCTTCACGAGGCACATCCTTCATGCACATGAACAACATCAAGGAAAAAACCAATGGAGGAAAAAGCACAAACCTCTCGACCATGTGGAACCCTAAGGTCCACCCCCCATACTAGGAGATAACATAAAGTCCCACTACAAACAAAAAATCAAGAAGACAAAAGGCTACATATACAAGACCAAAAATAACTCCAACACAACACTGCATCACATAAACATATACATCACTTCTAGAGGCACACACACAACAAAGGGGAAACACAAGACTATGGAATTCTAGGTTGCAATAGGGAAGAGTGTCATCACATGGTTCTGACATGGGTTACCCCGACAATCTCTCACTAGACCCCGACCCCCATCTATGGTTACCTTGGCAACCTCTCACTAGGGCTCGACCCCATATGGTGACACATGCAGAACCAACATTTCTTTTGTGAAGACAAGGAAGTTGATCTTGCCAACCAGGCCTTCTCAACCCATACTTAGCCTAAATGAGCACTTCAAGCATGGATGAGGTAACCAATTATCTTGTTTATGTGAAAATTACCCATCCCCCCAATTCATTATTTAGGTTATCATTGGATTACTAAACTCTCACATGGGTTACCTAGGACACCACCTTTGGTTTCAGCCCCCATGGAGAGCAACTCTTCCCTACATGCAACTAGAGACCCAAAACAACAAGTAGGGTAAATCCATATCATACACTTAACCAATTCACAAGAAACCACATACAAAGTGAGGCATAGACCATCTCACTTACAAAACACAACCATAATAATAAGTAAGCAGTGCAAGGCTAAAGACCCTCATGCACACATCTCAAGCATATTATCAACCAACTCAAAGATCAAACATAAAATTCAATCAATAAAATACTCCCCTAAGCCTCTGGAAACCAACCTTAACCATTGTGCACAAAGACTCCCACTTTTGAACATTGACCAAGATTCACTTCAAAATCAAAATCAAACATTAAATTCAACACAAGTGATCAATCAAAAATACATCCATGAAGAACATTATTCCACATCTCATGATGCTCACATTCTTAGCCACTAATCTACTCAATGAACCATTTAACTCAATAACAAATGTATGTGTTAACTAATTACATGGTAATTTAGATTTTAACTTTTAAATAGTTATAAAAGCAATCGACATTTATTACTCAATACAAAGACAATCTAGTTCATATATTTAATCAAATATTTTAATCATCTACAAATGTATATGCAAGTCACTTATCCCCCCTACTCAATTTCTAAATCCGTTTACCTCATATAATCATTTAATTACCATTTAACCCATATTTCAATTTTAAAGACTATTTATCCATATATGAAAGAAATCAAACCTTTCTGATTAACCAAGCTTAAGTAACTCAATTGTCCTATTCCATTACTTAACCTACAAATCCAACATAGCAATTATTTCCACATAGACATAAATATGTACTTTATATAACACCCTAACATATCCACAATTACACACACACACACACACACACACACATATATATATATATCATGAACATAAAATTATTTTCATCCTCATAGATCATGATACAACATTTAAATAAAAATATAAACATACATCCATATATATATATATATAAAATAAAATAAAATTCAAGTACCTCCCTTAAATATCCATCGATATTTACATATAAGCATAGAATGTCAATACCATCAAATACAACAAGGAAATGCAAATTCCATCGACATATATACATTTAAGAATAAAATATCGATACAATTGAATAAACAAGATGCTATTGCTACCACCGAATACACAATAATTTATGCATTCTTCAATCATGGGATTAGATGTTGATCAACATGTAGGAGTTCAATAATATGGAGCCAAAATTTTCAAATCATAATTTTGAAAGCATATCAACAGATACATTCAAATCGACTCCCATACTAGAATAAATCCATTAAAATTGAACTATGCTCAGTGAATAATATGAAGTACACCCATTCATAAGCAGGAGCAGACAAAAAGAGCACACAACATCGAATAAAGTTGAGAGAGGTGCGCACAACAATGAGGGGAGTAGGTTGTGTTAGATAACTTCCAATCAGCCAAAAGAAACATCAAGCAAATGCATAAAATATGCCATCATCATGGTTATGAGATATCACTCAGAAAAAACAAGTCACACCAAGCAAGAATCAATAGGGGATGAGGTAATTCGTTTGGAAAAATATACTCAGAAGCAAGAAAGTCGCAACTACATATTTGTCCTATTTTTCCTTCAAAAATGAAATCAAAAGTTGGCATAACAAGGGAAGTGTGCTAATCAAAGAGAATAGAGAGATTGACAATTCCTCCAAAACTCAATGTAAAAATAAATTGAGACCTGGCTAAAATGCAATGGTTTCCAAATCATTATCAATAGCCAAAAGGGCACGAAGTAAAAGAAAATACGTAGGTTGACAATAAAACCTTCAAACAAGAGACAACGACTGCAAAATTCACCACAAAGCAAACAACAAGAGGGGAGATAATTTACAAGAAGGTAGTGACTATACTTATTTATAGATTAAAATGCATATTCTATAGTTTTAATGCAAAACAAAATAGTTGATTATCATATTTTCCAAGCTCATCAAATAACAAGCATGCATATTCAATAGACAAGAGAGGGAGAATTCGTTGGCATTAAATGGATAAACGAAACAAGAATAGAGACGAAGCCAACTTGGATTCCAACGCTACTAAGATAGAAACCGGTGTCGAGATCAACTTCTACATCAACAACAATCCATTTCTCCAAGGCCTTAATCAAATCTTCTGTAATTTTCCAAATCCAATTTTGTTTTGAAACAATCAACAAAATGTAGTTACTCTACAAGAATTTTATTTTCAGACCAAAATATCTTTTTGAGAACCCAAAAATTAATCCTCCTCCATAATCTCCCAAAATGATAATTATTAACCTTAGAAGCTGTTGATTTTCAAAAACAAAAATCAAATAAAAATCTCAGACAATAACAAGCTTCTATTCTACAAAAACAGTTCGAAGTCACACATGTGCTCCAAAATATTCTTTTTCTATCTTTTAATTGTCTTTCCTGCCTATCCATTATCTCCTTCCATTTTAATATTTTTTTTCATATTATAATATTTTTCCACATTTTAATTTATTAAAATCCATCATTAATAATAAATATGTTTATATTTAGTTTTCAAATTACTTTTTAACTTAGTAATTTAATTTAATAAATTTATTAACCAAGACAACAAAAATACTATTTATCAACATGGTTTATTTAATAATTCATTTAATTCAACAACTAATCAAACAACATTATTAAACCAATTTAATTTAACAATGAAATATCAATAATCATCACCTAAGCATAAACAAATTCAAAACGAGAACAACTGGCCACAAACAACATACAAGACTGATGAGGTGACCAACTGGATACTCTTCCTCTTTGAGGATGATGGCAAGGTAGGGGACCGTACGTTATCTCTCTTCAACAATTTTCATTGGGTTTAAGGCACACTCAGACTTGTCTATTCAGGTGGAGTCGATGCCTAGTACCTACAACCTGCAACAAACAAAACAGTCAAATATATATATATATATAATCATTCAATTAGACACATCGTGAAAGGAAATCACAATGTAGTAGGGTACTCATGAATGAGTAATGTGACACTGTCCCTTTCACCAATACCTCAAACAAGTAACCACATCAATGTATAACAAACAATTACATAATAAACAACATAGAAAAATCACCAGATAATCACATAGTAGCCATGATCAGATAAGCACATCATGCTCATAATTAAATCAATCCACATAAACCAATAAGTCCATAAAACTATCATACATAAGCATAAACACCAGTAATAAAAATTACCACCAAAGCATCATTAGAGTCTCATCAAAGCAGTAATCTAACATCAAACCAAAATGTCATAATGTCTAATCCTAAGCAAAACAACTAATAGTCTAACAAAGAACAATACGAGGGGCACTACATTAAGGCCATAGCATGAATCTCCCCTAAAATGAACATTATCCCCAATGTTGATGAACTCTAGATGTTCTTTAAGGAATACTTCATCTTCGAATGTTGCATCTTCACTTGTTAGATTCTTCCACCTGATTAAATTCTATGTAATCATTCATATTTTCAAACTATTAGTGCATTTATGAAGGAATAATTTAGGTTCTAGAATGATTATGACCTCCTCATCAAGCTCTTGTAACTCTATTTGTGTTGAATTTCCATACTAATTGGGTTGTTTCTTCATTTTATTATGTGTTTTTTCCTTGTTCTCCTTGAGACTAGAGAGTTTCTCTTGCTAGTGTTGCATATGTTCTTCCAAGTTACTCTAACCTTTCGTTGTACCTTCACAAAAGATGTGATGGATGGTGGATGGTTCACAAGCACTAGTTGAACAACATGATCCTAGTCTCTTTTGGGTGGTATATGCACTTTGAAATCTCTTCAAATAGTGATGATACATGGTAATATATTATTATGAATCTAGGTTCTCTTAGTTCCAATGAGTCATTATTTGTCAACTCTTGCACCAAAAAGTTTAAATTGCATGCCTAGGACATGCATAAAATGACACAATCTTAGGTAATTTGAATCAATCAATCATTATCATGGATCATTAAGGCATTCCCTTTACATCTATCTATCATGAAGGATCAATCGACAATCTCTACTTAATTTATAACATCTATTACATCACATTTCATTACATCACATCTTAAGCATTCTTGCATAATCAGAGTCACATCAACATTAGTTTCATTTATTGCTAGATATCTTTTGACTTTATCAAAATTGTTAAATTAACCAGTGGGTCTCAACTAAAGGAAAAGGAAGGAAGCAAGTTGCCTCTCATACATAACAAAACAAGTTATAATAGTTTTCCTCAACACTACTAAGTCTTTCCTTGTAGGTTATAAGCATCTAGGCAAAACTTGTTTACAAGGGTAGAATATCTAAAGATAAGAAGGTCAAAGCCACAAAAGATTAAAACTACATATATGCATTTTATTTCTACAAGTGCATGATTAATCCAAATTTATACATAATTATAGATCTCACATAACATAACTGTCTCAATTTATACATTTTAAATCCAATTTTAAATATCAAATAACAATCATCGAACACCATCTTTTTTATTTCCTTCTTGACACACCTTTTATTATTCTTATTTCATTACTATTTCATATCTAATAAAATATTCTTTTATTACAACACTTTATCTAGTGTATTTTATTCATTATAATTGATTATACTATTTTATCCTTAGATATATGCAAAGTGGTTTTATTTCCTTCCAATAGTGTTTTCAATGACCCCTCTTAATATTTCTTATTTTATTAAACTAATGTGTGATATTTTTTATAAAAAAAATACTATTTTAATAAATAAAATAAATAAATTATAAATATTAATTTGAAATTTATATATTAATATCTATAAATAATTAAATTAAAATGAATTTAATTGTAAAAAAATACACTTTACTATAAAAATTATAAGAATAGGAAGACATCATAAATTATAATGAATTTGTTCATATTTAAGAATGAATGTTAAAGACAACATATTTGATGAAAATTAAATATATTCATATTTATTAATGTGAGTTATTTTTCGTGGTGTGTTAAATTACAATCATTTATCAATTCAACTACATAGTTTTTGAGTCAAAATTCATTCACCCATATTTCATGAGAAGTGGTTCACATGAACCCATCTCTCATGAGCACAAATGATTCACTTATCATTCATTGCCTCTAAGTGACGCTTGTGGGGATAAAGCATCAAGACTTCTTAGGACACCCATCCCAATACTACTCTAACTCAAGTGCACTTAACATGAAGTTTTTCCCAATATCAAGTCCACTTAGCTTGCTACCCCATTTGCAAAACCTTCAACAAGTGTTGTGCTTTATGAACCATTCATTATAGAGTCCCTTTGGCTTATCAATTGACAAGTTGGAGCTATTTTTGCAATGTCTAAAATTATGATGTTTTATTAGGGTTCAAATGCATAAATTTTAAATCAAATTCATTGACCCACATTTCATCGGTAGTGGTTCACATGAAATCATCTCTCATGAGTAAGAATGATCCACATAACACACGTTGCATCTGGGTGATGCTTACATGGATTAAGTATCAAAACTTCCTAGGAGATCACCCATCCTAGTACTATTCTAACTTAAACACACTTGTAGTCTTTTTCTCAATATCAAGCCCATTTAGCTTACTAGTCCATTTGTAAAACCTTCAACCAATATCTCGCTTTATGAACCACTCATTATAGAGCCCCTTTAGCTCATCCATCAACAAGTAGGAGTTAAATTTCACAATGTGTTGAATTATGATGTTTTATCAAAGATTCAACGACATTATTTTCATACTCATTGATTCATATTTCATGCATAACAGTTTCGCAAACTCATATCTCATGAGTATGGACAATCTGCTTAGCACTCATTGCATCTAGATACTACTCAAATGAACAAAGTGTTCAAGTACTACTCACGTGAACAAAGTGTTCAAACTTCCTCAGAGACATCTCTCGTGAGTATGAACAGTCCGATTAACACTCATTACATCTAGATACTACTCACATGAACAAAGTGTTCAAACTTCCTCAGAGACATCTCTCATGAGTATGAACAATCTGCTTAGCACTTATTACATCTAGATACTACTCACATGAACAAAGTGTTCAAACTTCCTCTAAGACATCTCTCATGAGTATGAACAGACTGCTTAACACTCATTACATCTAGATACTACTCACATGAACAAAGTGTTCAAACTTCCTCAAAGACATCTCTCGTGAGTATGAACAATCTACTTAGCACTCATTACGTCTAAATACTACTCACATGAACAAAGTGTTCAAACTTCCTCAAAGACATCTCTCGTGAGTATGAACAATCTGCTTAACACTCATTACATCTAAATACTACTCACATGAACGAAATGTTTAGATTTCCTCATAAATCATATATCCTAGATACTAATGATTCTAATCGAAAAAAAGACAACAAATATAAACCCATATCCCAAACCATAATCATAAAAGTGTCCCTCGTATCCATTTGCAAACCCCTTAAAAGTGATGTCACCTATAGAATAACATGATGTTGTTTGAGCTCTTTTGTAAGTGCCCACCTACAATCACCCCTTCCCTCCCCCTCGTATATCGTACCGTAAAGCTGCCCGACACGAATAACTCTCAACCCTAAAGATCTTTTCCCCGTATACGACGACATAACGGGTATTCCCACTTTACGCCCCTGGCTAACCCGACAAAAATATCACTCTCTCCCTTACGGCCAGAACCGCCTACGAATTAGAGACCCGTCAGAACTTTTCTCCTTTTACTTGTCTACGGACGGTAGCCAAAAAACCATCGTTTTTATACTCGGGCCCCCATTTAATACTGCCAAATTTAATAGCACACCTCTCTGCAACGGACTGGGCTGCATGACCCGCCGGTCGTCTGACCACCCAAAGGCTGTGGCTGCAGGACCCGCCGGGTCTGCATTAGCACAGTATGATGGCGGGTGGGCGACCCGGCGCCGAATTTGGATCCAGACAAAGATTAGCGCCAAAGTTCCCGCTGTTCACTTGTATTGACGTACACTTACAAGATTCCTGGCTGGGTTCCAGAGCATCGCTTTCGGGGACAGTAACTCTTTGTAGAAGCCAATTTTAGGTACAATGGAAGCAGGTGGTGGACCTACTAGTGGGTCGGTTGCCTTCTCCACCTCTTGTTCCCTCTACTGGGATACACTCATTCAATGGGTAATCAACCTCCAAAAGGTTTAAGTCTTCCTCATTTTTTTAAAGGTGCGTGATCTTCAAAGATTTTTGGGATTTCAGTGCTCTTTATACAATTTCTTGGGAGGCACATTTTGGCCTCCACATAGAGATATGGATCTCTTGGTATGATGGCTTATCTTTTTTACCTTGACTTGCTGATATGATCACCTAACTTTTTTTAGGATTGGCACTAGGTTAATGATGGACATTTGACTCAACTTTTTTAAGGTTTGGCACTAGCTTAATCATAGACATTTGATCATGTATTTGTAATTTTTCACCAAGTTTCTCCTTTATGGGCTAATTGGTAATGGAATTGTAAGTTTAGTGGTGTCTTTTTTTCCAATCTATGTAAGACATTTTGGTGTTCTAAGGGCAAGGTCAATGTCATTGTCTAAGTCTTAATCTAGATTTTTTTATTTTAAGCTCTCTATTAGTAATAGAATTTGTTTCCACTAGCTTCAATTGAATCTAGGCCCATTGAAGTCCTAACTCAAGACTATTGAACACATATTTGAGACTAAATATTATTGACAAACTCACATGGGATATTGTTTAGAAAGATTTTTTTACTATTATTTGTTGTCATTTCTTCTAAAATTTGTTTCCACTAGTTCCAATTGAACCTAGGGCCATTGAAGTCCTAACTCAAGACTATTGAGTACATATTTGAGACTAGATATTATTGACAAGCACACATGGGATATTATTTAGAAAAACTCTTTTACTACTATTTGTTGTCATTTCTTTTAAAAAAAAATTCCATTGGCTCCAATTGAACCTAGGACCATTGAAGTTTTAACTCAAGACTATTGAGCACATATTTGAGGCTATATATTATTGACAAACACACATGAGGTATTGTTTAGAAAGACCTTTTCACTATTATGTGTTGTCATTTCTTTTAGAATTTGTTTCCATTAGCTCCAATTGAACCTAGGCCCATTGAAGTCTTAACTCAAGACTATTGGGCACATGTTTGGGACGAGATATTATTCACACACATGAGATATTGTTTAGAAAGACTTTTTTATTATTGTTTGTTGTCATTTCTTCTATAATTTGTTTCCTCTAGTTCCAATTGAACCTAGGCCTATTGAAGCCCTAACTCAAGACTATTGAGCACATATTTGAGACTAGATATTATTGACAAACACACATGGGATATTATTTAGAAAGAATTTTTAACTATTATTTGTTGTCATATTTTTTAGGAAGATGTTTTATCAGGAAATGATATTAATGGTAATTTAATTTTTGAAATAGTTAGGTAGTTAATTATCAATCATTTATGAAAAGAATGGTGTATGTCTATTTTTGTAATGTTTGTTCTCATCAAAGATTTGTCATTAAAAAATTTATGAGCTAACATAATTTTTCAATGGAAAAAATGTTCAATCTTGTGTAGTATACTTTCCAATTCAAGGAGTTAACACAATAAATGTAGTAGGTTTAAAACCATATCAATAAGTTGTAGTCCACTTAACAAGGCCTCTACAAACACATCAACACAATCACATATGAGACTAATCTCATGAACTCCATAAGAATATTCCTTCTAAGTAATGAGAGGATCAACCAAGCAATCCATTACATTCATAATTTTCATTGAGCAATGCAAAAGATTGCTATTAAAAAGGTTTCACACATTTTATTGAAGAATAATTGTCTTCATTTTTGCTCTATGTTGGTTATGTTGTCACATGATGTTTCAAACTTTGTTAGCCATGATTTCAATATTTGTCATACATGAAGTAAACTCTTAAAAAAAAAATTAATACAAAAAAATGGTTTCCTATATAATTAATTGAAGCACAATAATGTGTCCCACTAGTGGGCCAACCCTAATTTCCCCCCGAAATCACACTAAGATTGAATTTTTTTGGAGGGGGTGGGGGGTTTGATCTAAGTAGGGGGGTTTCAATTTAAGCCTAAGGGGGTTAGATCTAACCCCCTCCCTTGATTGAACCACCCTTAAATTAAACCCCCTTTGTGGAGCCTTTAACACAATATCCTTTGCTCATATCTACATGCTAACAAACATGTTAGTTTGTCTCATATTTTTAGGGGACAAATGAAGTCATCTAAAGACAATCTTACATGTACATAAACCTCGGGCCCCAATGCTATATTTTCAAGATATAATATGTTATTTTAATATATTTTTTAATTTAATAATTAACATATACACATTATAAAAATAATAACTTCTATTTGAAACACTAAGATTTTAAAAAAAATCAATATATATATACAGAAAAATATATTACAATAAAATGTAAATATGAGATTTCTATTATTACCAATTAAGAAATGAATAGTAAATTAAATTAATTAGAATTATAAAAAATATTGCTTATTAGATATTAAACTATAATGTATGTTTAAAATATTGTAAGAAGATTTTATTTGTAATTAACATTATGATAAAATGTTATTTACTAATTATAATAAAAATATAATTAAAAATTTATTAAAATTGTATATATTTTTAATTTAGAAATATTGCAAATTAAATCCATATAAAATTATAAACTATTAATTTACATAATCTTAATAACTTATTAATTAAAGTTGAGAGATATATGACAAGACAAGATTGTGACAAATGTATAAATCATGTGTCATGAGATAACTAAAAGATAAGATGTGTACTAGAAACTTCTAGAAAGATTCCTTAATCTCTAAGTAAACTTAACATGTGAACTACATGTGTGTATATGACCTATATGGTGAATCAATTAAGTAATATCTTTGTTCACATCAATAATATGAAGGTGCCAATTTTACCAAAAAGGGGCCAATATAAGACCCATGAAGATGTTTCTTTAATCGAAACATATATCAATGTCAACATAGTACCCATTAAGGTTAGGACCCATGAAGGTGTCATTTTAACTATTTGTGTCTTGATATTGGTGTATGGCTCATGAAAGTGTTGTTTTAGTAATTTTTGTGTGTAATTAAATATAAAATTTAGAATGTATGTCTCCCCTCATATTGGTTTCATGACATGATTTATGGATTCTATTTAAGGAGAGAAGATTGTAAAATAGCCAAATAGCCACATATGTAAATATGTTGGCCCTATTGTATAAGAAAAATATTATGTATGAAATCCCTATGAAATGAGAATACATATTTCCTTCGAGTGCAAGGACACATCTCATGGTAAAGATGAAATTTGTGAGAACAAAAATGTATAAGTATGAAAGCATATCATGTATAATATGTATAAGTTGAGAAATCCAACTTCACAGACCTCGAAGATCACCTGCATGCAAATACCCTATCACAGAAAGAAGAGATGGAGAGAAAAAAGCAAGAGTGCTCTGAAAGCTGAAAAATGTATTAATCAGAGAGAGTAAATAAAATACAAAGATCAATCCTTATAAAAGGAGATTGTGCAACCCTAAAATTAACCCTAATAGGTAGACATTTAATAATTAATATAATTATTAAATGCCACAATATGCAAACTAATGTGAAATCTTAAGAGAGGAAGAAAGGTAGCTTAATTAACATAATTAAGTTAAAACATTTACTCTAACACCCCCCTTAAGATGAGAAAGAGTGCAACTACAAACATGTGCAAGGAAGAAAAAGTAACTACAATGCATGAAAGTAAACATGGGTCCCGACAACTAGGCCTAATCAGGTACCCATTTACAAATGCCATGCAAACTAAAGGAAATGGGGTAAAGGAGAAAACCCAGTGGGAACAAAACTCCTCCCCAAAATAGAATGCAAAGAAAGGAATGCAATGTACTAATAAAAGAATCATAGGAGGTGGATTACATGATACCCCCCATAGACAACTTCTATCATTTAAGTACATATACAATGGTCTCCATAGGAGAGATAGAAAGAGACAAGAAGACCATCCCACAAAGAAGAAACTCATGTCGCAATGGTAGATGCCTGATGTAGAATCCAAAAAAAGGAGATCCTGAAGTAACAAATAATATTCCTCCCCTTGGGAAGAAATAGATCCAAAGGACAATGTCAAAGAAACCCTGTGAAGAGTGATGAACCAATCTATCTCAAGATGTGTGCCATGATAGGATGTTGAAGAATTTCTTTGTTTGAACTTAAACAAATGATGTCAAATCTAAACTGATGTGGAGAATCCTGAAATGCAACCTTTGAATGCATAGATGATGGTGGGCGTACAATGATAACCTGACTGTTAAGGTAGAAGAGATGTATGTGTTGGAGTTAAGAAGATACAACACCACAGAAGTCCAAAATATCTTTGCAAGCAAATAACATGTTACAAGGAGAAACAAAGAGAAGCAACAAAAGAAATGCTCAAGAATGTGGAGCAATGTATTCACCTGAAAATGTAAAAATGAATTAATTATACAAAAGATAGTTTTCAACTACATATAGATGAAAACCCTAAAAAGGAAAACCCTAGGCTTGCACAATAATAATTAATAAAGTAATTAATTATTATGTACCTAATGTTAGCTTAAGTGAAAAGAGGTAAAAGGGAACTTTACGTAATTAAACAAATATTGTTTAATTAATAAAGTAAATACCCAATTACTCTAACACCCCCCGTTAAGATAGACATAGGGAGAAACTAAAACCTAGAAGAAGCTACTGAAAGCAAAAGTAATGGGTCTCGGCAACAAGGCCTGATCAGGTACCCATGTACAAAATCAATGTAAACTAAATAAAATGGGGTAAAGGAGAAAACCCAGTGGGAACAAAACTCCTCCCCAAAATAGAATGCAAGGAATGAATGCAATGAACTAATGAAAGAAGGATAGGAGGTGGATAACATGATACCCCCCATAGACAAATTCTATCATATAAGTACATGTACAATGATCTCCATAGGAGAGATAGAAAGAGAGAAGAAGGCCCCCCCATAATGAAGAAACTCCTGTCATAATGGTAGATTCCTGATGTAGAGTCCAAAAGGAGATCTTGAAGTGGCAAATGATATTCCTCCCCTTGGGAAGAAACAAATCCATGGACCTGTATTGAAGAAACCCTGTGAAGAATGAAGAACCAATCTGTCTCAAGATGTGTGCCATGATAGGATGCTGAAGAGTCTCACTGTCTGAACTGAAACAAATAATGCCAAAGCCAAACTGAAGTGGATAATACTGAAATGCAACCTCTGAATACACGGATAATGGTGGGCGAACAGTGATAACCTGACTATCAAGGTAGAGGAGATGAATGTCCTCAAAATAATCCTCCAAATCTGCAATATAAGACTCCATAAACAAGAAAGATATGTCTGCAACATAAGAGTCCAAAGTAGCTATGTCTGAAAAATGTATGATTCCCTACTGCATTGAATCAAAAACAACATGAGATGCTGATGAAGTCTCAGTCTGAAGAGTAGGAATTGTGAGACAAACCTTTGATCCATCAGAATATGTAAGGGTGTCTAAATACTCAAGCTCCTCTAAAGTATCATGATCAAATGGTGTATTCTCTCACCAAACAATGGGTATGAGACAATCTGAAATAGGATCCTCTGGGAATGGAGATAGAATAGGGTCTCCATAGATCTCCCAAAGATGTGTCCAAAGTGGGTGAGGACAATCAATGTCCGATATAAGCAACACAGTGTCATGATCAACACTAGACAATATAACTCCTGCAATGTGATTTCTAATAATATCCCATGCTAATCTGCCCTCTAAAGTTGTTGGTTCAGGTATGAGATCATACAAATAAGGCAAAATATTAAGCCACCTACAATGTGTAAGTATACCTTTTGCCCATGACTCATAATTACCCCGTTCTAGAAGAACAACTGAAGGGTGAGTAGAGAAACCCATGATAACTCTTCAAATGAAAAATTCAGAGACTAATGATCTCAGCAATGATAAAGCATATCAACATAACCCATCCAACGCAAACAAACCCCATGTAGGAGCCAAGATGACCAAGTAATTGAGCAAAGTGTAAAAACACACAAAGTTGAATAAAAAATATCTAGTAAATATTCTGATAAAATAGACTGTAGATCTAGAAAGAGCATTGTAACACCTTTCCAATGCCTATTCATTTGCGCAAAACGGACACCGTGGCCAAAAGTTATGAATTTTTCAAAAACTAAATTTAGCTTGCAGGAAACGGTTTTTCTAACAAAAAACGTTTATTTCTAACTTGATTTCTGGAAAATCTATTCATTGTTTGTAGACAAAAATAAAAATTCAAAAATATTTTGATGTTAGAAACAAAACCCAGAAATCGTTTCTTGATCCAACAAGCAAAATATGAGAAAATATTTTTTTTTACTTTCAGCCAAGAGAAAAATGACAAGTGCCATTTTTTCAACAGTGATTTTTTTTGAGATCTATGCAAGATATGCAAAATCTTAAAGATACCCAGTTCATGTTTTGACACTGGCTACAAAACCCAGAAATCGTTTTTCCTGCAAATGAGTGAAAACTGAATTTTTGAAGCAAAAATGATGACGACTCCAATAAAAAACGGCTTGCAACAAACCTTTGTAGCTCCAAAAATCTTCAAAACAAGAATAAGCAGCTACAAATCTGAAGCTCTGATACCATGTTGGAGTTGAGAAGATACAACACCATAGAAGTCCAAAAGATCTTTGCAAGCAAATAACCTGTTACAAGGAGAAACAAAGAGAAGCAACAAAAGAAATGCTCAAGAATGTGGAGCAATGTATTCACCTGAAAATGTAAAAATGAATTAATTATACAAAAGATAGTTTTCAACTACATATAGATGAAAATCCTAAAAAAGAAAACCGTAGGCTTGCACATTAATAATTAATAAAGTAATTAATTATTATGTACCTAATGTTAGCTTAAGTGAAAAGAGGTAAAAGGAAACTTTACGTAATTAAACAAATATTGTTTAATTAATAAAGTAAATACCCAATTACTCTAATAGTATGTCCTCAAAATAATCCTCAAGATCTGCAGTGTGAGACTCAACAAATAAGAATGTGTCTGCAATATAAGAATCCCATGATGTAGCAGATAATGAATGACCAGGATGGTCATGATGCTAAACTGGATCCATAGGGGCCAATGTGGTGATACTGATGTCATCAAGAACAACATATGATACATGTATAATCTCAGTCTGAAGAGTAGGAATTGTGAGACAAGCCTTTGATCCATCAAAACATGCAAGGGTGTCTAAATACTCAAGCTCCTCTAAAGTATCATGATCAAAGGGTGTATTCTCTCTCCAAGAAATGGGTAAGAGACAATCTGAAGCAAGATCTTCTGAAAATGGAGAGAGATTGGGGTCTCCATAGATCTCCAAAGGATGTGTTCAAAGTGGATGGGGACACAAAATGTCTGATATAGCCCACATAGTGTCATTATCAACACTAGACAAGATAAGTCCTACTATGTGATCTCTAATGATATCCCAAGCAAATTTTCCCTCTAAAGTGGTTGGTTCAGGTATGAGATCATACAAATAAGGCAAAATATTAAGCCACATACAATGTGTAAGTATGCCCTTTTCCCATGACTCATAATTACTCCGTTCCAAAATTACAAATGAAGGGTGAGTAGAAAAACCCATGATAACTCTTCAAATGAAAAAATATGAGAAAATGACCTTACTGCATGTAGATCAAATGAAATAGAGCCTAATGATGCAAACAAGAGGTTCCCAAGTGCCAAAACGTCTAAGTAATTAAGCAAACTGTGAAAAAACAAAAGGCTAAATAAAATATACCTAGGGAAAGATATAAAAAAATAAGTTTGATCATTGTGTAGAGCAGTGAACCAGATTTTTGACGCCTATTCATTTGCGAAAATGGAGTTTGGATGCAAAAGATACGCCCCTCGGAGTGCAAAAAACATCATTTGACTTTGACTGCAAAAAAAGGAAACCAAACTAAAATTTTTTGGAAAAAATATTACACCATCACGACGGGCTTAGAGCCAGCTTTCCAACGCCTATTTTTGTTTGAAAATCTAAGCAAAAATGAGTAAGTTACACCCAATTTTGTAAAGGTTGCTAAAAAAGGGCTTAATAAGCCTCCAATAACCCTCAGGGGCTAAAAAAAAGTAAGCCCTTGGTCGTATGGAGACCAGGGGGTTGAGAGATAGGGGGCTACGCTGAAGGTTCTGGTCACTCATGTGACTTGGCCGAGTGTTGAAGGCGATCGACGAGGCTAACTCCAAGCGTAGGTCACCCATAGGACCGAGGTCCTTGTGCTTAAGCCTGTGGGGGCTAAGAGACCAACAGAGGGATCTGGCGGTGGTGGCTGCTAGGTGGTTGTCGAGTGGTTGTTGGGTGGTGGCCTCAAATAACACTATGAGCATAGATTTTTTTTTTTAAAAAGTTTGATTTTTTTCAAATTTTCTACATCGTGAAGCATGCCTTGGGGCAAATTTTTTTGCCTCTCCAGTCGATTGTGTCGAAAATGGATGAATGAATAGTCGATTTAGGAGTTTTTGGGTGTTGCAAACTCAATGGCAAGGTATTTTTGAGCCCAAAGTGCTCTGATCAAATAGGTATGTCTTGGATCAAAAAAGGCAAACCCCAAACCCTCGAAGCTCCAAAAACCTTCAGAAGACGAACAAGAAGCAATAGGTCTGGAGCTCTGATACTATGTAGAAGTTGAGAAATCCAACTTCACAGACCCTGAAGATCACCTGCATGCAAATAACTTGTCACATAAAGAAGAGATGAAGACAAAAAAACAAGAGTTCTCTGAAAGCTGAAAAATGTATTGATAAGAGAGAGTAAATAAAATACAAAGATCAATCCTTATAAAAGGAGATTGTGCAACCCTAAAATTGACCCTAATAAGTAGACATTTAATAATTAATATAATTATTAAATGTCACAATATGCAAACTAAAGTGAAATCTTAAGAGAGGAATAAAGGTGACTTAATTAACATAATTAAGTTAAAGCCTTTACTCTAACATAATATAATCATGTAAAATAATAGACATAATAATATAGGGCATCATTGTATGAATGGCATATAATATGTAACCATGTAAGATCATCAACTAGCATACCTATAAAGACACTACAATAACCACATTTATATATGTATCATTATGCCTACACATTAAATGTGAGGTTAATAGATTGTCATCTTACTTTATAAATATTATTTTTATTTATAAACTTGGAGAACATCTTCATTTATTTATGTTATTTATCTTTATTTAGGTTGAATTTATTTTAATTACTTAGGATAGGATAGGATAATGAGTTGTACATTTATGGGATTATACTCTTTTCCTTATTCTTATATATTTAAAAAAAATTATTTAGGTTGGATTTAATTTAATTACTTAGGTAGGATAGGATAATGAGTTGCATATTTATGGGATTATACTTTTTTCCTTATCCTTATATATTTAAAAACTTGGATGAACAATTTGTTGATTTGTTGATTTTTTGTCTTATCTTCATCTTCATTGGATTTGAAAACTATAAGACTATATATTTTGTAGCTCTCTTTCCTTCTTATTTAATAATCAAAGAAAGCTATCACGAACTCTTGGATATTAAATTTGTTTTTTTATTTTGATTTCAATATCATTTATACTAATAATTTTAATAATTATATTCATTGCACTAGATTCTAAAATACACTTATTTATAAATTTTAACAATCTATATAGTAAAATTTAAGATTTATTATTAAATTCATATATATGTATATATATCTATATGTATATATGTATATTTATATGTTAAATTACTATTACAATAGTATTTGAATATTTCTTAATATAATTATAGAGGAAATAAACATATCCTTCTAATATATCTAAAGTCTAAATAAAAAATAAATCAAATAATATAATAATACTTTAAATATATTATAGATGATATAGAATAAAGAAAAGGTTATAACATGCTTAGCTCTTTTATAGAAGTGCATTTACCAATGTCAAAGATGTAGCTATGCAAAATCTTCAATGATTGGATCTACAAATTTAAAATTGGATCTCTACTTTATAAACTCTATCACAAACCCATCTCTAACCTCTTGTTTGTGTGTAGATCTAATCACATATGATTTAGTGATATGTTGTCATGGTATTATCCAATCTACCATGATTCCATCATCTATTGTCACAAAATTCTAAAATATAAACACTTCTAAGAAAGATCTACTTTTGGAATAGTGGTGCTAATGAGAATCTTTGTGAATTTGTTCCAATAAGAATAAATTATGAAACTTCCTTGTCTCCTAGTCAAACCCTAGTGTTGATATAATAATTTTAGAAGACATAAAATGCACACAGGGAAGAATTCATAGGTGTAGTATTTATCCATGATTGATGCAATTGTTGAATGTTACTACTTTCTAATCATTAGATGATTTCATATTAAACTAATTTTTCAACCAATACCCTAGGGCTTGTGTTTTAATATGACATCCTAACCACTAAATTCAAATGTTATAGAGTGCAATTTGACAAGTCATGGTATAATTTTTCACAAGAGTCAACTTGGGATAACTAAAAATCATGTTTAAATTTGGAGGAATGATCACAAGGATATTTTCTAATGGAAATTATTACACTTTTGATCTAGTCTAGAATGAGGGAACATGCACGATTCAATACAAGTATAGAGCAGTGAGGCTAAAATCTTGAAGAATGATGGATTTTTTAGATTTTGTTACTTTATGTGTAAAACATATTGAAATAAGAACCAATATAGCATATCTTAGTAAAAGCCAAAAGTGAGTGTAAAATGAGTGGGGAAAAGGGTAAAGCATGTAATTTTTTTCTCTACATTTTTCCCCCACTTTAGTGTTCATGTAAATTACATGAACCATACATACTAAAGTAAAAAAGATGAAAATTAAACTAGCAACTAGAAAATAATATTTTTGGATGCATATTTTTACTTTTCTTTATGTTGTTGCTAGATTTGTATCTACAAACCTAAACACATCCACACAAAATATATAAGTGGCACCTACATTGAAAGTGTGTTGGTCACACTTAATAAAATCCTATTGGACAATATCTCTATTTGTAGGTGGAGGACTCCTAGTTGCCCCCCAACGGGCTAGGACAATGCAATTGCTAGAGTTTGGAAACTTCCTAGGGACTTTTACAAGTTTGACAATTCTAAGAAGATGACCCGACATAACACAAGATGGGAAGCTCCTAGACCACCCTAGTATAAGCTACATTTTGATGGGGCAGCCAGAGTTGGGAAAGTGGATGGGGGTGGTTTCATCAGGGACCATAATGGTAGTCTAATTGCTGCCTACATAGGAAATTTAAAACAACACACAAATAACTAGGTGAAAGGTATGGCGCTGCTATGGGGGCTTAAATTTGCGCTATCGATCGACGTTTGAACCTTGGTAATTGAAGGTGACTCTCGACTGATTATTGAATCCATGAAGGGTACATTATCAACTAGATGGTTAATTCAAGGGATAATTGATGATATTAGATCTCTCCTTTCTAGTTTGGAGGAGTTCACTCTGTAGCATGTCTTTAGGGAAGGAAATGCAGTTGCTGACAATTTGGCTGCTTTGGGGCTTGATCATGAGGGGCTTCATTGTTGGAGGAAAGAAAGATCCTTGCCTTTTCCTATGGTTTCACTCCTAAGGAATGAATCTTGCTTTGTTCACCATGGGAACCATTAAATTTTGTTTCGTTACACAGGCCTGGTTTTGGCTATCTTTTGTTGTTTGTATTGAAAGGAATTTACATTTCAAATGTGGGCCATTGTTGTATGAGAAGGGCCATGAGTTGGAATGGCCATTTGGAATGTACTCGATCTACCTCGACGTTGCCATTTCTTTTCATAATGGATCTTTTGGCTGAATGGTTCCTTATTTTTTGAACCTCTTTGATTTTTGTGTCATTTCTATTAGCCTTGCCAATTTTTATATTTTTTGTGACATCCATTTTTATCAACGTCCCTAGGATTTTTTATGTGGTGGAATTATCAAATGAGGGAACTACCAATTTTGCATTGGTTATGAGGAGTGGCACTATTTATAATAATTTCATGGATTTCTAGTTATTATCTCACTATTTTTTTGCAGTGGTTGGTACTAATTTGGGGTTTCATCGCTCTACAACTCACATTCTCTTTTATCTTCTGCCTTGCTTCTGCTCTGCAACTACTTCCTCATCTCACCATTTGCTTGTTAGGGTCATGGGGGGTGACTGTTTCTGGGTTGAGCTCGATAAAGTTGATGAATGGAAGATGGAAAACACGGTCTGACATATTTGCAAAGAAGGAGGAATTACCCAGTTCATGGAATATATGTCGGGGTTTGATTAAAGCCTCTCCAAATAGTTTATCACCTCGTGGTCTGAAAGGAGGGTGACTATGGGAAGTATTTTCTTTGAAGTGAATGAGGAAGTCATTGCTAAAGCCACTGGTTTGACTGTGAATGGGTGTAAATGGAAGAAAACTACCAAAGTGTCTGACCAGGTTAGTCTCAAACAATTTTTTTGCAGAGATGAGAAGCCTGTCAAACTCTGGGATGGCTATGACTATGAGCAACTTCCTAAACCCTGGGATAGAGTCTATATGGTTGTGATGAAATATTTCACTCTTGAAGGGAGATTCAGTGTGTACTAATTTTATCACTTTCCTTTTCTCAATCACCTTAGGAATCATAATAATATTTCTATTCCATTTTTCCTTTTGCACTCTTTGGAAAATTTTGTGAATGATGTGGTCGAAGCTTTGAATTTGGGAAGGAACTATACCATTTTGCACCAGGGGCTTATGTTTAGACTTTACCATTTTCACCTTGCTCTATGCCCTCCTCGACCCATTATTGTCGATGAAATCCCCGTTTCCTCTACTCTGTTGTCTTCCAGTCTCATGGATACCCTTGGTCCCAACAAGAAAAAATGCATTAAAAACCTAGCCTTAAAAACCCCTCCCCAAGATACTTCCCCTAATACTGGGTCTGTTGGAAACAAGAAGGATAAGAAATGTGTCGCCCCTACCCCTAAAGGTAAATCCAAAGCTTCCAAGAAAACCAAATTCAAACTTCAAAAAATTGACTCCGATATTGAAACTACTGAGGAAACCAGTACTCCTCATAGGTCTAGTCATTTGGTTGCTAAACCTGAAAGAGATAAGAGTCCCAAAGTAGCCTTTGATTCTGACTATGGGGGGGAAAGTAAGAATAAAAGTAAGGATGAGAAGGATGGGGAAGATGAAGCCCTTTCTGCTTCTGCTAGCAGTTCCTCCCATGTTTCTAAGAGTTAAAAAGTGTTATATGGGTCCTTCCATTGTTAGGGCCAAGGGAGTCAAGAGTAGGGCCTGGACCATTGCTAGAGGGAAGGCCCCCATGGAGGAAGCTAGTAGCAAACAAGACGTTGTCTATGAGGAGGTTGACAAACTTAAAGACAAAATGGAGAGTCTAGAAAAGAGGCTTCAGGATGTCACCGCTTTTCTCTGAAGATCATGCACAAATCCGCCACCACTTTGTGCCTATTATAGAAGGATAATTCTGGTGACATTGTTGTGGAGGACGTCAACCACAAGGATCTTCTCAAGTTCTTCACCGAGGACTGGGCTGCCATAAATTTGATCAAGACATGCAGTGGAAAGAAAGATTAGGGACACGAGACATGCTCCATTTTGATTAGGAATGGCCTTTCTAGCCATCGTGCCTTTTTGTTTTCTATGTTGATAGTATTAGGAGTTATATGTTTTATGCTGACTAGTATAGCCCCTGGTGGGCTTTGGTTAAAACTTGTTATGAAATTATGGATTTTATGACGAACATTATTAGTAGTTTAGTTATTTATGTTGATGTTAAGTATAGGTTTGATAGTTCTCTCTTATTGTTTATTGGAACTATGGCTACTCTACTCTTGATTTTGCTGTGTTTTTTGATATATATGGTTTGGGTGTATGGTTCGATCTTCTAATTAGCTGTGTTTGTGTTGACATTGTTACTCTATTTTTGGTTGGCCTTTAGGCCTTATTTTAAAGGGACACCACCCTAGTTTTGATGCTTTTTATACTAAAAACATAGAACATCATAATCATTTTGCATTCATGTAATTATATCATTCAACAAATTCAAAATAAAAAAGGTGTAAATTTGAGCTTAGATAAAAAGGGTAGTGTGGGAACCATATGTGTAAGTAAGATTCACACAAGGATTCAAGGTCCTAGGATCACCTATAAAACTAAAAATAACTTTCCACAAGAGAGTATCAAAATAATATATTTCTTTATTATGGATTTAATAATTGTATAATGATACTCAAGATCAATTATACACAATAATGTGCATATGAGGCCTTTCTTATAAAGGAAAGGTTGGGAGATGGGACAATACAAGACTATGAAAAGTTTCTCAATCCTATGTCATGAGACAACTAAAGGATAAAATCACATGTTTACTAGAGATTCCTAAAGCCCTAAGTAAATATGTGAACATATGTGAATAGGACCCATATGGTGAACTAGTTAGGTAATATACCCATTCACACCAACACCCCCTTAAGTATAACTCAGGAAGAAGCAAACACATCAAAGAATGGAAATATCAATAGATGATGCAAGAATGCATTCTAGATACTATTCAACATTAGATACCCATGAAAAAAACATCCCTAAAAAATGGAAGGACTCAAGCTCTCAAGATTACCTATAAAACCAAAAATAACCTTCCACAAGAGAGTAGCAAGAGAATGAATTTCTTGATTATGGATACAATAATGTTGCAATGATACTCAATATCAATGAAATATATAATGTACATGCAATGCCTTGCTTATAAAGGAAAGGTTGAGAGATATAACAAGACAAGATTGTGACAAGTGTCTTAATCCTATGTCATGAGATAACTAAATGATAAGATCACATGTGTAATAGAGACTTCTAGACAAATTCATAAATCCTTAAGGAAACTTAACATATATGAACATGTGTGAATAAGACCTATATGGTGAACTCTTTAGGTAATATCCTTGTTCATGCCAAAAATATGGTGTTAGTTTTTCCAAAAAGGGGCCAATATAAAATCCATGAAGATGTTTCTATAATCAGAACATATATCAATGCCAACATAGGACTCATGAAGGTGTCAAATTAACCATTTATGTATTGATATTGGTGTATGAATCATGAAGGTGTTTCTTTAATCATATGTGTGATTAATTAAATATAAAATTTAGAATGTATGTCTCCCCTCAATTTTTTTGCATGCCATCAATTATGAATTCTATTTAAGGAGAGAAGAGTGTAAAATAACCACATATATCAACATGTTGGCCCTAATATAGTATATAAAATTATAATTTATGGAATTTGTATGAACTGAGAATACATATTGCCACCAAGTGTGAGGAAAAATGTCATGGTATAGATATTTTAAAGAGCAAAAAAGTGTATAAGTATGAAAACATATCATGTATAATATAATAATGTAAAATGACATAGACATTACAATGCATGGCATAATTATATGAATGCCATAAAATATGTAACCATGTAGAATCATCAACTAACATACCATGTAGGATGTAAACATGTAAGTTTCTAAAACAAAATTGCTAAACCCACTAATATTGCACAATTGCTAAACCCATTGGGGGTATCCATATATGCATTGACTTCAAAGATCTCAATAAAACATGCCCAAAAGATTGGTTTCAAGAATTCTGGATAAACTCTGTGCATATTTTTACATCAACATTTTGGATCATACTCCATGATCCATCATCAGGATTAGGGTATCCATATATTCACTTCCCTCTTTCTTCTTTTCATCTTGATGATGGATCATGGAGTATGATGTGAAACATTGATGTAAAAATATGCACACAATTTATCCAAAAATCTTGAAACCAACTATTATGGACTGTGAAAACATAATGCTATTAATTTAATTCCCAAAAGATGATTTCCCACTGCCAAACATTGACATTATTGTGGATGTCACAGTAGGACATGAGATGCTATCCCTTATGGATGGATTTTTAGGCTATAATCAAATTCGAATTGTAGAAAAAGACCAACATAAGATAACTTTCATAACTCCATGGGGAACATTCCATTTGGACTCAAAAAATAGGGGCTACATATCAGAGAGAAATGACTGTTATTTTTCATGACATGCTACATTATATCATGGAGAATTATGTGGATGATCTTCTAGGAAAATCAAAAACAAGAGATGGACACATTGAAGTTCTTGAAAGAATATTTGATTAGCTAGAGAAATACAAATTGTGTATCAATCCCAAGAAATATGTGTTTAGCATTACATCTGGAAAACTCTTTGGATTTATCGTCTCATTGAGGTATTGAAGTAGATCCAACCAAAGTAAAAGAAATAATAGAAATTCCTCTGCTAAATAATATTAAACAACTTAGAAGTCTGCAAGGAAAATTACAAGTATTTAAAAGATTCATTACATAGTTGGTCAATAAATGTCAACCATTCTCCCACCTACTCTGCAAGAACATCACATTTAAATAGGATAATAATTATCAACAGGCCTTCCAACAACTTAAGGATTATCTTGCAGCACCACTAGTCCTACTACCACCACAATCAAATAAACCACTCCTCTAGTACATATCAACTACTCAAGTTGCATTGGGGGCATTACTGGCTCAACTTGATGACAAAGGGAAATAAAGAGCTATATACTACATATCTCCCACATTGGCTAGAAGTGAGTTGAATTATTCCCCAATAGAACAAGCATATTTAGTAGTGGTTTTCTATGCTAAGAAACTACAAAACTATATGCCCAATCATAAAATTCAGCTCATCTCTAAATTAGATCCATTAAAGTACTTACTTTCAAAAGAAACTCTCACAAGAAGAATGGCTAAATGTATCATGATTCTTAGTGAGTTTGACATCGAGTATGTAGATAGAAAATATATAAAAGGACAAGTAGTTTTTGATCAACTCATTGAAGCTCCTCTACTAGATAATCACCCACTATTGATAAAATTCCCTGATGAAAATATCCCGATAACAAAAGAAGGAACATGGTGGAATCTATATTTTGATGGATCTTTTACACAACATGGCTCATGGGTAGGAATAATATTTGTTACACCTCAAGGAGATTCCATCCCCAAGTCTTACAAAATTGCATTTCCTTGCACAAACAACATAATAGAATATGAGGCATTAATAGCAAGACTAAAGCTTGCCATCCCGTGGAAAATTGCAAAATTAAAAGTTTACAACGATTCTCAGTTAGTCATCAAATAGGTAAATGATGAGTATCAAACAAAGGATGACAAGTTATTTCCCTATAAATGCATGGTAGACAACTTCAAATAGTACTTTAGACAAATCCAGTTTGACTAGATACCTAGAGTAAACAACAAAGCAACTAATACCATGACTATTATTGGCTCCCTTCTTGATGCTCCATAAAATATCCAACAATATGAGTTCTTGATTGAACAAATTTTTGTTCCTACTTATGAAATCCCAGACTTTGAAATGGTTTGTGACATTGTTGGTCCCAATTCTCCTTGGTACCAGGAAATATACAAATACTTACGTAATAATGCCATTCTGCCTAACCTTTCATCCGTACAATGACAATCCTTCATTTGCAAAACATCTCGTTTCACTATCATTGGAGACACCCTTTACTGTCACTCTTTTGATGACACCGTCCTGAGATGCTTAGACTTAAAAGAAGCTCAAACTTCCCTAAATGAAGTGCATCAAGGTGTTTATAGGGCCCATTCTAGTGGACCATTATTAGCTAAGAAGTTGTTGCATACAGGAATTATTGGCCTACAATGGAACAAGATGCAAATAATATGGTGAAAATATACAAGCCCTATCAATAGCATGGTGATCTAATTCATGCACCATCACAAGAGTTACAACCTATTGATACTAAATGAAATTTATCATGATTGGGGTTAGACCTCATTGGCAAGATACACCCAAATTCATCAAATGGTCATAAATTTATAATAACTGACATTGAGTATTTCACTAAGTGGTTCAAATCTATACCCATGACCTATGTCACAAGGAAACAAATTTCCGAATTTATACTCCATTACATCATTTGCAGCTTTGGTATTCCTACCTCCATAGTCACAAACAATGAACATCGTTTCAAGAACCAAGAGGTCCGTAAACTATGCCAACAATTCCATATCCAACATCATTTGTCCACTCCATATTACCCACAAGGAAATGGCCAAGTTGAGGCCACAAACAAAATAATCTTGAAAATTTTAAAGAAAATGGTCAATGAAGCTAGTTGAGATTGGTATTTATAACTCAATCCCACCTTGTGGGCGTACTATGCTAGTATCCACACACCCACTAGAGCCATGCCTTATTCCCTAGTATATGGTGTCAAAGCTATCTTTCCAATAGAGGTTGATCTCCCATCTTTGAGAATTTCTTTGCAACACTTTATTAATGACAACACATATTGAGTAGCATGTCTTTAGTAGTTGGAGCTTTTATGTCATAAATCATCTCAGAGCATACCAAAACAAGCTTCACATAAAATATAATAAGAAGATCAATGCTAGAGAGAGACCTTGTCCTTAAGGATAACCAATGTAATATGTAGGAATGAGAAAAGAAGGGAAAGTTTGAACCTAATTGGCTAGAATCTTACATTATTACAACAAAATGTGGATTAGGGGAATATTAGTTAGCTACTATGGAGGGTGAGCCCCTTGAAGATCCCATGAATATTATCCATCTCAAAAAATTCTTCACCTAAGAAGAACAATTTTTTTTATAGAAAAATACAAAAAAATTAGTAAAGAGAAATAATTCGTCCAATAGTGAAAACCACTTTGTGGCTTCTTGGGTAAGTACCATGGTGAAAACCTAGCAAATAGGCACCATGTGCAGGGTCATTTCCACCATCTATTAGGTCACTTTCTTCCTCCCATCCATAATAAAAGCCACCCATCTTTTCCCAACTATGACTTCAAATGCTTACCTTGATTTTGAACTCAAAGAGCTTTCCCTACCATTCATACACTACATATTATATATATCCTCACATACCCACCTTGATGTCACTCAAATCATGCTCCCATAATAAGAAAGACAACTTATGTGATTACCACCCTCACATGCCACTTATACCTAGTTTAAGTCTCACATCTATACATGATTATTTTACTATTGGATTACTTTTGGCTGAAAATCAACCAAAAAAATAAGACATAAATTTATAGTTGGTATGAAGGAATTTTCACTCATGTACCAACCATACATGAGGAATATTATGCACATCCATACAATATGAAGGTGTCTATATAAGACATGAATTTATAGTTGGCATGAAGCGATTTACACTATCCACCCAATCTACATACCCCCAATTCACTTCATCACCCCACCTTGTCATATGTAGTGGGAAGCGGTCCTCACCATGCCTAGTTGCTTAAACCATAACCATACCATTATAAAAGTTCATGCATAATAAAATTTCATCACCCAAAATGTACCACCGACATCACCCTTGGAAAAACAATACACAAACAAGCAACAAGCATGCCTGCATGAAACCCTAATGCTAAAGAAATCAATGGAATCCTTAAAACCTCATCACTTCACTTGTCACACATCATAATCCCCTTCATCTTTCCCAATAGGATAAATCCTTCCTTGGTCTGGCAACATCTATCAGTCTTAGCCTTGGCAAGAGATTTGGATTTTTCTTTCTTTTTTGGATTTATCTATTGTGATCTTGAACCTACAGAGTCACCAAGTCAAGGCCACCTAGATCCTTTCATATCTTAGTATGTCAAGGACAAGGCATGAAGTAGGGATGAGTCATATTTTTATGGCGTGTTAGTGATTATCCTGACTCACTAATGATTGTTGATGCCTTAGCTAGAGGTAGACAAAACATCTAGGTCCATAATATAATCCCCCCTATGGTCCACTAAGGTCATTGGAAATTATTTTATGATCATAAATAATATTTTGTTTTCATGTGTTTATGAGTCTAAAATTCCATGCAGGGTACATGATTGCACCTTTGGTCATTTATACCACTAGGGCATATGTCCTTTGCTATATCAAAATTAAAGATTTCTCACCACATTTTTCCAACAAAACCCCCCTTCCATTTCTTCCCACATTCCCACCATCCCTAAACCTACCCCCTTCAGCAAATCCATGCACCCGAATCCCCCTCCCCACATACCTAGACAAGAGTACATCTTGTATCATGACATAAAAATAAAACATTATGCATCTACTCCATAATCACCTAGGTCGCCCCATGTTGCACATTCATCATGATTGAATAATGACTAAGAGAGGGAAAACTATCACAAGGCAAGTAATACTATTAACAATTTTGGTTAAGAAATCTTCCATTTCTTGACCAAGTATCATTTTGATACCCTTTCTAAAGCTCTTTGTATCATTCATTATCCATTTGTTAACATTACATACATAAATAAACCCATCAACACATATGCAAATTTTTATCATATTAGCATCCATCTAGCATTAATTAAATCCATACACATGCACACCACATATACTAGTTCATTTACACATCCATATATCCATTAAAATATTAAGCACATAAACATATTCATTAATGCATTAAATAATTTTTGTCCATTAAGCCATACATCTATATATATAATAATTATCATCATCACATCCATCATGAATAAAACCATAAGCATAAAATAAATGACATCATAGCATACACGTAATCATAACCATACATAACCATCCTTCACAAAGCATGTCAATGTCATAATAAAATGTCCATATACAAATCAAATCAACATCTACATAAATCATATAGGCCAAATCCATCATATCATATATCATCATCAAAATAATATAATTTCATGATACAACATGTACAAAAGTCTTGAGTGTGTACAAAAGATGATCCCCCTCTAAGGAAAAAAATCCAAAAGGTCACAATAAACCTCCTTTGCCCTACCCTATGCTACTTGCATCTGGCTGTGTTGGTCTATCAGGAGATCTATGTGGTGGATGTTGATCAAGTTGTGGCAGTTGTCCAGGCCCCATTCTCACTGATGGCCTCAAAACTGTTGGCCTATGGGACCCATTGCTAATAGTAATACTGCCCACCCTTTGATATGCTAGCACAACCTCCTCATATAATTTCCTCCATCGCTCAGCCTCCCTAGTAGCCCGTCCATACTCTGAGAATATGTAGGCTAGTCCACCATCCCATCCAAAATGGTGAGTTGTGTCTCCTTCCCTCATCAATCTTTCCACATCCTCCCAGAGCTGATCTTGCTCTGTGATGATCACTTCCATCTATCCATCTCCCCTCCATCTAGCAGTTCTTGTAAATGAGAAACCTTGATCCTCGCTACATCCCTCTTTATTGTAACCGCTACCACCTGACCATCCACATGTTCCTGTAACTAGGCCACATCTATCCTAGCCATGTCTCACTCCCCAACCACTTAAAACTGATCCTATCTAGTCTCATCTCACTCCTGTTAGAGCCGATCTCTCTTTGTGGTCAAGGCCTGTACTTGTGCCTATATATCCTCACCTCTTTGTTGCACTCAATGAACTTTCCCATCTCCCCCATCATCCCCACCTCCTCCATCATCCCCACTACCTCCATCATCACCATCACTCCCATCATCCCTATCACTACCCTCCTCATCATCATCACTACCTCCATTGTTTCTATCACTACCATCATCACTCCCACTACCACTGTTGTCACCGTTGTTGCTCTCCACAACTACTAGCTAGTCATGAGGGATGGTTAGATGGATAGGCCCATACCTCTCCCACTGTGTTTCATACTCATGTGTAATCCCTGCATCTGCAACCCCTGGTCATGCATACCACACAACCGCAGGAGTAGCTCTCCAACTCTGGAAGGTAGTATCATACTTTATATTTCCACCCCATGTAGCCCTCTCCTGCATCAACCGAGAAAAAAATGCCTCTACCTATGGCTCTGTTTATCTCTAACCAAACTGTCATAACACTCAAACAAGGAGATATATCTCAATAATCACTAAGGTCCTCCCAATCAGATAATGTATCCTTTGTATGTATGACATGTACAAGTGATCATCCTCCCACACCTCACAATCAAGGTATGTGTGCCATATGAAAGTATAAATCTCATCTATCACCCATCGCTAATGATCCAACTCCCCCATGTGATGATGCCTCCTAAATCCATTATACATGAACACATATGGCATCCCATCCCCCTTCTTCCTGCCATAGACCAATTGTAGCACCAAAATATGCTCAAAAGCCTAAAAATGTAGTAGAGTCACTCCCACACCTAGAATTCATCCATCCCTATATAGTACATAGTGCATCTCCCAATATAAATCTACTAAAATAGTGGCACCCCAAGCATAAAATATCCCATCTACAAGAATCCCCTCCAACACTCCTACGCAACCCACTATGAACCCCCATGATCTCCTATCTAACATCAAGGTACTTGTAATCAATGCAACTATAAATAGTGACAACTCTAGCCACTACCCCCTCCTAGCCTCCAGGTCCAACTCCATGCCCCTAATGGGAAAATAAGTGGTCGTAAATATCCTCTGTAGTGTTGGATTCACACTACAAAGGCTATATCGTACGAGCTCATCGTGAATTGATAATCACATGATCTACCACACATCCTCCGAGGTGACAATGGTCTCTCTTGTAGGTAAATGGAAGTTGTTGGTGTTGCTATGCCATTGCTCCACCAGTGCTATCATCAGTGCTTGATGAGCATGAATTTGAAGCATCTATGAAATAAAGTACATGCCCATCAGATGAAGCCAATAATCGTCCATAGGAATCAATCACTCCTGAATGGTCGCTATGATCTCCATCAACCACTCTCAAGATTGGAGGACCTTTAGTTCCTCTTGCATCATCCCACATGCTAACATGAGTCATTTAAAACAAATCATTTGTTTACTTCTTCTAAACCCCTCACACATTTGCAAATTCTATAAAGTTGCACTTTTTTTTGATGTAAATGTCATTTCATTTGACATAGGCACATGCTTTTCTAACCCAAGCATCACTTTGTGTAGGCACAATAGTTTTACCCCTAGGTGAGACGATTAGCAACAAAAGCATCACTTTAATGGAAGCACCAAATTTATTTATCCCCCTGTCGCCATGTTGGCCAGACACATATCACATGAGTGTGAAGAATGAAGGTGCCAAATGTTTTGACATGAGCATCAAAATTCACTATAGGCACAAAATTTTTTAAGGCACCGTGTTTTGCGACAAAAGCACTGCAATCGAGCCCTTAGGCGTAGCTTTATAAAGCCATGGCCCCATTTTTCTGACCTTTAAACCCTGACTTGACCTATCTTGACACCCCTAAACTAGCCTAAAACCTAATGGATAGGGCACATACCAAGTCACCTACATCCTCTAGCTGCTAATACTCTCAAACCCTCTTCAAATGATGCAGATGGCACAAAATCTGAGCCATGCCTCCTCACTACTTCCTAGCTCCTCTCCACCAATCACAAGGTTGAAAATGAATTTTTGGCCCCCCCTAAGTCCTATTTATAGCCTTTAAACCTAATTTTTTCCTCCAAACCCTAATTTATTCTATATTGGACGCATCAATTGTTCTATTTCCCCTCCCTTTTCAAGCCCATCTCTTTTTTTCTTCTCTTGTTGTTTGCTAATTTTCTTTTCTACACCATCCTACATCATTCTAACCCCCCCTATTTCAAGATGCCAACCAAAAATATTTTTCCAAATTTTTTTTTGGTCAACCTCTCGAGGGGGCATCACCTCCTAATTTGTTGGGGAAATTTTTTAAACTTCTTTGATGTAGTATCACTACGAACGTTGCATCAAAGAGGAGAAAAATGTACTCACACTAAATCTAACAATACTTCTTCTTAATTAGTTAAATATTATTATTTAATTAATTCACCCATTCCAAAATTTAATTAATTAAATATTTTACTATTTAATTAATTAAATTGCCTCCTAGACTAAGGTTCTTCTAATTAATTAAATAATTGAATTATTTAATTAATCTATTTTCTATCCTCATCTTTTTCAATCCTATTTGAGTTAATTAATCCTTGATTAATTAACCCTATCCACTTCTTAACCCTCATTATCCCATTCTCCAACTTTTATTGACTCAACCTACCCCATTAAATTAATTAATCCTTGATTAATTAATCTAACCATCATGTCTAATCACCATTATCATTATTTTCCTAATTTTAAATTCCCTCACCTCTCCCCAAACTTGTCTCATAATGACAAGTGTCAAAAGTTTCTCTTTCACCCCCTCTCACAAATGTCTGAGATCCCACCTATCACCACTAACTCTTACATGTAGCCTCCAAAATTAATGGATTCTCTATCCAAGATGTGCTCACACATGTGTGAGCACACCTCATCTCCTCTCCCAATGCTAGTAAGAAACCCAACCTTGATCCAAACCTTACTCTCTCAATCAATCCTATCTCTTCATTAACCAATCAATCTTTTCCCTTTATTTCTTCCTCCCAATTTCTATAAATTGAGCTTCATCTCCCCATTTCACCATCTTGAATACACATAGCCTTGTTATGCTATAATTTTTGTGATAAATCCACATTCACAAGCAATTGAGAAAATATTCAAGACTTGGGTGCACTCTTGAGCTTAATCAATGGAGGTTTATTGAAGGTATAGCTTTGGTTTATGAATTTGAATTCATGTTATTTGTGTTTCTTTTACCTATGATGCTAATTTAAGTAGAGAAAAAATGTAGTAGAATATGACACAATAATGAATACTAGCTTAAAGTATGAAAGGAATAATGTTAGAATTATGAAAAAACACGAGCCAAAGGATCAAACAATGAAAAAAGACACCTTCCACACAAGAGAGCTGCAAAAAATAATATGCAATATTCCTCAACAAGAAAAATAAATAAAATTCAAGAGTTCAAGAGAAGATAAAATTTCAAGAGAGCAAGAGAGATATTACAACGAGGGTTAAGAGCTATATAAGAGAAACCCTAAATGATAAAGGGATTAGATCATGACAAGTGTCATCATCTCATGCAATGAGACATAATGATCTAATAATAGCTCTCTAGTTAACATAGAAAATCACTCCTAAGTTTAGCTTAAGTACATGAGAATAAATTAGAATAATAATTAATTATTAGCTAATGCATGATTACTCTAACACCCCCCTTAAGATGAACTTAGGGAGTAGCTAAAAACCCTGAAAAGAGAATGTATGATGGGTCTCGACAAACAAGGCCTGGTGAGGTACCCATGTACAAACAATCTAATCTCTCACAACTAGAGAAAAGGAGAAATTCACATGGGAAAAAATCCTCTCCAAAAGAGAGAAAGGTGAATGAAGGACTGAAATACCTCTAAAACAAGGTGAAGGACTAAGAAGCCTCAAACTAAAATAATGTCCCAAAAAGAAGAGGAACATGTAGAACATCACTAAAGCACATAAAAGTTGTAGAATGTTGTCGAAAGATGACTAATATAGTGCTGAAATGAATAACCTCCAAAAATAGGAATGCAAGAGTGTCCATATGGTAAATGCTTCATCTCACCAAAATGCATGGGTAACTAGCCATTGATGTATGATGCATCTGACTAGTACATAGGAATAAGAACTAGATACATAGATCACTCTAAACCAAAAAAAGAAGGAAGAATTAGCACCAATAATAGAAACCCCTCATAATGCTAAAAAAGGAGAGCCATGATAGGTACAATAAAACTATGTGAAACCAAGAAGTGCATGTAGGAGAAACAACCTACAAATAAAAGGGTGTACAAACTAATACACCCATGTATGAGGCAAGAATCACCAAAATTCACTACTATCATGGAAGGGGCACTTACTTGACAAAGGTGTGATGGAAAACCAAAGGAAAACATCAACCACCCATGTCACTTTATATCATAGTGTGAGTACAAAAGGTACAACAAGATGTGAAAAATCCCCTAAAAGTTTACACTAGAATGACACTTTATCTTAATGCGTAGATATAAAAGAGAATGTGCATGAAAATGATGTCTACAATGCCTAAAAAGGACAAAATAATGAAAATACATGTAGAACAACAAAAAATGAGTCATCCCACACAAAAGAAAGTTTCCAGGAGCTAAGATGTCCACGTAATTCACCAGAATGTGAAAACAAAAAAATCTAAATAAAATGTAGTTAGAGAGAAATATAGAAAAATGAATGGATGGATGTGAAGAGATCTAAAAGATTGTCCCAGTGCCACTAGAATCATGAAAAATAAAGAAAAAATTCAAAATTTATGAGCTCGGGATTGAAAACAACATCTCTGAATTTCACAAATTGTAGAATGCACCAATAGAAAAAAATAGTGATGAGATCCACACTACTAGAAATTTGATGGAACCAACTTTCTGATGATATCTAGTTTGCCTAATTTCGATACCGTACGCCCAAGTTATGACCAAAAGAAAAAAAAACCTCCTTTAGGGAATAAAAGAGGACTTGGGGACCCTTGCTAGCTTGTCGTACTACTGACGTTAGCATGACACCAGTAGAACATTCATTTTTCACCAAAAAATAAAGCTAGGCCTTGCAAAAAAATATGCTACTAGAATATTCATGCCATCTGATCGAAAAAATGTGTCAAAAAAATTAGTGAACTGTCAGAAAAAAGGAATTGCCTGTGGAATATTCACAAGGAATCTTTGAAGATTCCAACAACTAGCAAAAAATGAAAGAGGTCAAAAAGTTGGCTATCGGAAGAAGAAACGAAATTGGTTTTAGGTTGCTTCCAATAGGTTTTTAAACATCGGTCGGGTAACACTAGCAGCTCTATCGTTGGGTGACATAAATATCAAGCCAGACTACTAGTGCGATGGATTAGATAGGGTATGGGGCCCACAGGCGAAGGTACCCTATGGGTACCCCCAAATTAATCTGCCCCCCCAAAAAATTATCCTCCACTTTATATTCTTTTAAATATTTTGAAAAACAATTTAAAAAAAATAATGGCGACTCATTTTTTTTGCTTTTTTTCTTAATTTGCATGCACAGGCCATACAGGAGTCATACGACCCCTATGCAATTTTTTTCCTTAGAAGCTCCTGATAGCGAAATAGGGAAAACTTATAGTCAAAATTCGTTGAATTGGCCTCCTGAATCCAATGGTGAGGTCCTTTTTGTGCAAAAATACACCTAAAAATTTCTCACCTCCAAAAATTGAAAAAAAAGCAATAGATAATCTAGATCTAAAGCCTATAACCCTTGTTGAAGAAAAACCCTCATAAATTGAGAAGGGGTTTACTAAATCGAGGCTCTGATATCATGTTAGAATTGTGATAAACATGAGCCACAAGATCAAACAACAAACAAAGATAGCTTCCACGCAAGAGAGTTGCAAACAATAATATGCAATATTCCTGAACTAGAAAAAAACTATAGAACTCAAGAGTTCAAGAGATGATAATATAATGAGGGTTGAGTGCTATATAGGAGTAACCCTAAATGGTAAACCTAGATTATATCATGACAAGTGTCAACATCTCATGCAATGAGACATAATGATGTAATAATAACCCTCTACTTAAAATAGAAAATCACTCCTAAGTTTAGCTTAAGTGCATGAGAATAAATTAGAATAATAATTAATTAACTATTAATTAATTATTAGCTAATGCATGATTAATCTAACACCCCCCTTAAGATGAACTTAGGGAGTAGCTAAAATACCTCAAAAAAGAATGCATGATGGGTCCCGAAAAACAAGGCTTGGTGAGGTACCCATGTATAAAAAAAATATCTCTCACAACTGGAGAAAAGGAGAAAACCACATGGGAAAAAATCCTCTCCAAAAGAGAGAAAGGTGAATGAAGGAATAGAAAATCCTCCAAATCAAGGTGAAGGACTAAGAAGCCTCCAACGAAAACAATGTCCCAAAAAAGAGGAACATGTAGAACATCGATGAAGTGTGAAGTTGTAGACTACTGTTGAATGTTGATTGATATAGTGTTGAAATGAATAGCCTCTAGAAATAGGAATGCAAGAGTGTCCATATGGTAAATTCTCCATCTCACCGAAAAGCATGGGTAACTGGCCGCTAATGTATGCTACATCTGCCTAGTACATAGGAACAAGAAATAGATACATAGATCACTCCAAAAATGAAACCAAGGAAGCATTAGCACCAACATTAAAAACCCCCCCATAATGCTAACAAGGGAGAGCCAAAAAAGGTACACTAAAATTGTGTGAAACCAATAAGTGCATGTAGGAGAAACAACTTGCAAATAAAAGGGTGTGCAAACTAAGGCACATCCACATGAGGCAAGAATCACTAGAATTCACTACTATTATGGAAAGGACACTCACTTGACAAAGGTGTGATGGAAAACCAAAGACAACCATCAACCCCCCACCAACACTTTATATCATAGTGTGAGTACAAAAGGCACAACAGGATGTGTGAAATCCCCCAAAAGTATACACTAGAATGACACTTTATCTCAGTGTGTCTACAAAAGAGAATATGCATCAAAAATATGCCTACAATGCCCAAATAGGATAGAATACTAGAAATACATGTAGAACAACCAAAAATGAGTAATCACACAATCACAAAGTTTCTAGGAGCTAAGACATCTAAGTAATTCATCAGAATGTGAAAACACAAAAAATTGAATAAAATGTACTTGGATGAAATTTTGGAAAAATTACTTGGATGGTGGCAAAGATCTCTAAAAGACCATCCCAATGCCATTGGAATCGTGAAAAATAGAGAAATAGGTCAAAAGTTATGAATTGACGATTGAAAACAACACCTTTGACTTAAATAGGCTTTAGAATGCACCAACAACTAAAAATGGTGATGAGACCCTTACCACTGGAAAGTTTATGGAACTAGCTTTCCGATGATATCTCATTTGTCCAATTTCAATACTATACATCCAAGTTATGGCCAAAAGAAAAAAACATCTCCTTTAGAGCACAAAGAGGGTTTTGAGGGCCCTTTCTAGCATATGTATCATTGATGTCAGCATGACATCATGCTAACATTAGCGACATTCTTTGCATTGGAAAGAAAGGCCAGTCTCCGCTACAAAAAACTGATGAATGAAATATTCATCCTCCTTTTAAGAATATGCCAAAACGTTGGTGGAATATGCTTGAAATAAAGAATATTCTAGGCTAAAAAGTTGCCCCCTGATTTGAAACTACTGCCAGGAAACTGTAAATAACATTGGGAATAATTTTTGAAGGGCACTGAAATAAATTTTTTAATGTCGTTTGTTTTAAGGAAAAGGTTGGTGGGTGTGAAGGGGTTGTCACTAGTAGTGTAAAAGTCATCGGATGATACGATTTTATAGCCACCACCATGGCACAAGGGGCTCGTAGGCCTATACATGTAGGTACATGAAAGTACCCTGAACTAGTACCTACATGCCCAAACTAAATACATCGTCCCCCACCATTTTTTGATTTGATTATTTTTTTCAAATTAGATTTTAAAAAACCCAAAAAACAAAAAAAATGCTTTTCTTTTTTTGAACTACCTGCACAGTTGTATAGGGGTTGTATGACCCCTATGCAATTTTTTTTGCCTCAGATGCTCTCGATGCTTACTATAGGAAAATTATAGTCAAAATTCATCAAATCGGCCTCCTCAATCCAACAATGAGGTCCTTTTCACACTAAAATGCACCTAAAAATTGTGCACCTCCAAAAAATGCAAAAAAAGCAATGGAGAATCCATATCTAAAGCTTGCAACCCTTGTTGAAGAAAAACCCTCATAAATCGAGAAGGGTTTTATTGAATCCACTTTGATACCATGTTAGAATTATGAAAAAACACGAGCCACAAGATCAAACAACAAACAAAGACAACTTCCATGCAAGAGAGATACGAACAATAATATGCAATATTCCTCAACAAGAAAAAGATACAGAATTCAAGAGTTCAAGAGAAGAGAAAATCTCAAGAGAGCAAGAGAGATAATACAATGAGGGTTGAGTGTTGAATAAGAGCAACCCTAAATGATAAAGGGATTAGATCATGACAAGTGTCAACATCTCATGCAATGAGACAAAATTATCTAATAGTAACTCTTTAGTTAACATAGAAAATTAGTCTTAAGTTTAGCTTAAGTGCATGCAAATAAATTAGACTATTAATTTATTAAAGATTGATTAATTATTAGCTAATGCATGATTACTCTTAACAAATAATTTTTTTTGAAACTAACCATTTCTTTGAGTAGATTATCACACAACAATTGAACATAATCAAATAATCTCTTCATAGAAATGTTATTCATATTTATATCCAAAATTGCTCGATAAGTCAATTGAGAATAATCCTCAAAATTATTAGCATCAAATTGTTCTAACTCGACAATTGAGATCAATTCTAATTTCCTTGTCACTCTATTTGTCCTCTATTTATGATAAGGAAGCAACTTTACTCTAAAGCTGTGCTTATCCTTATTATATTCTATAGCTAAATCTATCAAACCAATTGAATGTGTTGTATCCATATTCAAATCAAATATACCGTGATTCAATCCCCTTTTGACCATGAACAATGTATTCCCCTTACCACCTTTAGCTTTACTAGTGTTCATAACATACTATTTGCATATCCATTCTAGAAAGTCCGTATTACAAAGCAATTTGGCATAATGAGATTTCTTAGGCCAAGCCTCTATATGTTATTCAAAATGATAAACTTGAAGGATATGTTAAAGAAATATTTGAAAAGGTCCTCCTCCTCCTCCTTTAGGTGGTCTCTTAGCACACCCTTTCTTGATCCAATTTTAAACTTCTTCGATAACACATATAATTGATCTATCAAGCCTTATGTAAGAGGACCTTTGAATGATTTGAAAGTCACTTTTATGCAAAAAAAAAAAAAACAAAAATATATTTTTTTAAAGATTTTAAAAGACACAAATATTCATAACACAAAAATCTTTATATATAGAAACATTTAAAAAAACCTTTATACAAGTCCCTTGAATTAAGATCAAAATTATATCATAGCAAAGTAATTCACGAAGTGTTCTTATGTATTTTACTTGATCAATTAGAAAAACTTTACGCTAGGAATCTTGATGACTTCTTGAGCTATAGCCCGAACTCTTTGCACCTATAGAAAACAAAAACAAAAGCTTTTTGATTGAATTTTAGTTCTCACAAATATTTAACTTCAATGATGTCATCAAACGTAATAGATGAAAAATATTTTGTACTTTTAATTCATTAAATGAATGAAGATAATGTAGATTCTCACATGCAAGAAATATAGAACCATATGGTAGACTTAATAACTTTATATTTGATTAAAACATAGTAGTTAATTTTTTAATAGTGGCAAGATCTATACGATTCGTCCCACCACAAGAAGTAAGAAGATATGGAATATAGTACTTCACGATATAAAGAGGGATAAAGATGGTATGAGGAGCTATCACATGTACCCTTCTTAGAATATGGGTATATTTAAAGTAATTTGGCATATGTAAGTAATGTGGACCAAAAGTGCTATACCATTTGACATATGGATGCTTTAAAAGTAATACTTTTGTGATGATAGAAATCATGTCACCTTATATAGTCCATCACACATTGCGTTGTAAATAAAGAGGGAAAACAATCACTTTGTGATATAAGGGATTGGGTCCTAACACATCATTTTAAAAGCTTCATTGGGACTTGAAGTGTGCAACTTATTTCTCATTAATCAAGATGAGATATGTACAACCTAGAATAATGGAATGCATTGCTTTTTGTTTCATTGGCATGCTTAAAGACACATAATGGAATATCCCTAAGGACATAAGGCATTGATAAACAATATTATAAGTAGTTAAGGTAGTTGAGATGTAAAGGGGTGTGTGTGATGTAATGTTGTGTATTGAGATGAATGTTGCATTCATGTATATTATAATATTCTAATCATTTATATAAAAGTTGTAGAAATATTATTTTAAGTCGACAAATGAAAAAATATAATTCATTATATAGGAGCATAAAAATAAATGAAATAATTCACGATGTAAAGGAAACCTTCAATGTAAATGAAAACATGTCATGCATCACATGGCCAACAAAAGAGGACATACCATTAAGGAAATAAGGCATTGATAGGAAAGTCATACAAATAAAGGTATAGTACAATGTAAAAGTGTTTGGTGATGGGTTGGTCTCTCAACAAAAATGAACACATAGTACATGACTTTGTTACGATTAAGGTAACTTTACCTTACAATCTATATATATATATTTTATGTATCTTTTAACATTTTCAAAAAATATTTTTGGATGCTTAGGTGTAATTCAAAAATAATTTGTAATTAATATTCTTCAAGCATCTTGGTATTAGTTGTTATATGCATTCATGGAGGAGTTGACATTAATGGTTATGAAGTTATTTAATTTTTTTTTTACTTGAGTTTGTGAGTAGTGTAGCATCTTGCATGTTGTTGGTGGGTCCCACATGAGTTTGATAATGATTTTGGATGCCTACCTTTGAGTATGAGCAATTATGAAGGAGTTACAAGTTAAAGATGCCATCTATTATTGATATGAAGTTTATTTTTGCTATTCATAGCTCATTAAGAATTACATATACTATTCTTAAAAAACACTCATTATTTTTGAGGTGCGAGTTTTCATTTTAGTATAGTTTGATGGCACATTATTTTAGAAGCCATTTGTGGTATTTCCCTTCCATTTATTTACAAATTTAAGGCATGAGATAGTAGTTTTATAAGTTTATTTTATAGCTGCATAGGTGTTGCTAGAGTGTTTTTAAAGTGAAGATATTGATGCATTTATTTATTGAATATTATACTTACAGGCCCTCTTTCCCATATATATTTTTCCAAAGCATTTCTCCATGTAAATCTTGTGTTTATATAGTTTGCTAATTTTATTTAATCACATAATCATCATATGGTAATCCTTGGATAATCAATTATATTTCAAATTTTTTCTATACTTGTAAGAGATTTCAAAGTAGTAGTTTCACATTATTTCTCTATATTTGGTATCAAATCTAATAGTTCTTCATAGAGAGGGATTTCTTTGTATTAAGTGTTTAAGGTTTTTAGCTACATTGAGAGCTTTTGTATTGTGTATTTTTATAGATTTATGGAAAGGATTAAAAATTGTGGCTTCTACTTACTATATGGATATTAAGAAATTCAATGGTACCAATTACAAATTGTAGATGTTGAAGATGGAAGATCTACTTGAAGAAAGAAATCAACGGTTTCCTATTTCAAAGAAAATAAGCCATTATATGTGTTTGATAAAGATTGAATAAAGCTAGACATGAAGGTATAAGGAACCATTTAGTCATGTCTTGTAGATCATATCCCCTTGAATATTTCCAAGGAGACCATTATATTTAAGTTAGGGAAGAGGATAGATGATATCTACGAAACCGAAAGTATTACTAACAAGTTTCACATCTCAAAAGATGATTGTATTAGTTAAATATCAAATGGTAAATTGTTAAATCATAATAATTCTTAGTTTGACATATGGATGCTTGAAAAGTAGTACTTTTGTGATGATAGAAGTCCCATCATCTTATATAGTCCATCACACATTGCATTGTAAATGAAGAGGGAAAACAATTAGCTTGTGATATAAAGGGTTGGAGCTTAGCAAAGGAGACCTTACACATCATTTTAAAAGCTTCATTGGGACTTGTTGAAGTGTGAAACTTATTTCTCATCAATCAAGATGCTATATGCACAACTTAGACTAATGGAATACATTGCTTTTATTTCATTGGTATGCTTAAAGACACATTGAAATATCTCTAAAGACATAAGACATTGATAAACAATATTATAAGTAGTCACTGTAGTTGAGATGTGAAGGGTGTGTGTGATGTAATGGGGACATGTCACACATTCAAAATTAATAGGTTTGTGTATTGAGATGAATGTTGCATCTACGTAGATTATAGGATTCTAACCAATTATATCTAAGTTGCAAAATAATTCTTTTAAGTCGACAAATGGAAAAATATCACCTTTCATATAGGAACATAAAAATAAATGAAGTAATTCATGATGTAAAGGAAATCCTCAATTTAAATGAAAAAATTTCATGCATCAAATGACCAGGAGAAAAAAGACATAGCATTAGGGAAATAAGGTATTGATGGGAAAGTCATACAAAAGGTATTGTACAATGTAAAAATATTTGGTGATGGGTTGGTCTCTCAACAAAAAAGAACACATAGTACATGACTTTGTTAGTATTAAGGTGACTTTACCTTACAATCTTATATATATATATATATATATATATAATGTATTTTCAACATTCTTAAAAAATATTTTTGGATGTCTAGGTGTAATTTTGAAAAATTAGTAATTAATTTTTTTCAAGAATCTTGACATTAGTTGTTATATGCATTCATGGAGGATGAGTTGACAGTAATGGTTATGAAATTATTTTTAACAAATTTATTTACTTAAGATTGTGAGTAGTGTAGTATTTGACATGTTGTTGGTGGGTCCCATATGAGTTTGGTAATGATTTTGGATGCCTACCTTTGGATATGAGCCATTATGAAGGAGTTACAAGTTAAAGATGTGATATATTATTAGAATTGACACTATTTTTTCTATTCATCTCTCATTCAAAGTTACATTTACTATTCTTAAAGAACACTCACTATTTTGGATGTGAGATTTTTTCATTTTACTATAGTTTGGTGGTACATTATTTTGGAAACAATTTGTGGTATTCTCCTTCCATTTTTTTATAAATTTAAGGCATGTGATAGTAGTTTCATAAGTTTATTTTATATGTACATAGGTGTTGCTAGAGTTTTCTTAGCGTGAAGATACCGATGCATTTCTTTATTGAATATTAATACTTACATATCATCTTTCTCATATTTTTTCCCAAAGGGTTTCTCCATGTAAATCTTGTGTTCATATAATTTGCTAACTTTACACAATCATATAATCATCATATGGCAATCCTTGGATAATCAATTATATTTCAAATTTATCTACACTTGTAAGAGATTTCAAATGTAGTAGTTTCACATTATTTCTCTATATTTGGTATCAAATCTAATAGTTCTTCATAGAGCGGGATTTCTTTGTATTAAGTTTTTAAGGTTTTTTGCTACATTGAGAGCTTTTGTATTGTGTGTTTTTATAGATTTATGGAAAGGATTAAAAATTATGGCTTCTACTTACTATATGGATATTGAGAAATTCAATGGTACCAATTACAAGTTGTGGATGTTGAAGATGGAATATCTACTTGAAGAAAGAAATCAATGAATTCTTATTTCAAAGAAAAGAAGCCATTAGATGTGTTTGATGAAGATTGGATTAAAAAAGATAAGGAGGCACAAGGAACCATTTAGTCATGTATTATAGATAATACCCCCTTGAATGTTTCCAAGGAGAGTATTGTGGTGGAAACCCTCAAAATTTTTGTGTTCCACTAATTTTAGATGCATATTTAGATGTCTTTCTAGGATAGGTTGTGTCCTATGGCTTAGGTTTTGGTCTTACTTTTGTTCTAGGGTTTTTCCTATGCCCTAAACCCTTTTAAAAATATTAAGTGTTAAAACCCTTGCATGCGTACTAATTTGAAGTTGACTGGTGTTAGCCCATTCTCGGTATCTTAAGTTACAACTAATGTCATCTAACTCATTTTACTATTGGCCCCTAGCAACTAGTGTTCCTGGTTATTACCTATTGAATCACTTTAAATCAAGTCATATGTTATACAGGTTTGAAAATATCTCAAATATTTTCCATTTTATCCTTATAAGTTTGAGATTATAACAATGCCTAAAGTATTTTATCCTTAATGCCTAGTGATGGTCCCTTTTAAGTCATAAACAAATACATGTGCCTTTAAAAACATTTCAGAAGTGGTCATCGAGTCCCACCAAATGCATCCTATTGGCTCCCCACTAGCCCATGAGAATAAAATAATTGGATAAAGAAACCAGAGGGATAGCAAACTGGTGACACCTCCCCACCCTTGTGGTGGGTCCTACCTTTTCTTCAAAGCATTAGTGATGAAAGGCATCAAAATCAATGACTATAATGCAATCTTATGGTTTGATCTTGACCATTCCTCGCTAGCCCGTGAGGGACCCACTATTAGATCTTAGCTCTCAAAGGGATAGTAGGAAAGCGCCACGTGGAATCATCGCCACTGTCCGTAGGACTATCAAAGGCATTGAAATATTTGGAAAAATAATTTGAGCTATTATGGTAATGATAAAAGGCGTGCTACTAAAGGGATATATGTGCGCATGCAAAATTGCTCACTGAGATGTTTTAATCTCGACTGCTCATCACAAATGAGGATTAACTGCTCAAGCATTGGCTTGGGAACTGAAGGGTGTGCATATTAATGATTATTGGGTTGATCTGGGCCATTACCCGCTAGCCCACGACTGTAGATCTAAAACTTGCAGATTCCAGAGGGCTAGCGGCCTGCTGCCATGTGGATTCTCTTGTGGCTTGTAAAATGCAATGGGGCCACAAAGCCAATGAAAATAATGAACACATGGCAAGAAATCGGCTGAGTGGGTGTCAAGTTAGTGAAAAACAAAATGTCCAATTTTTTTTGACTTTATCTTGGCCACACATCGATCCACATCATGATGAGATCAACAATAGGAATTCAGAGTTACCAAAAATGACATCATGGAGTTGTTATGGTTCATGCGAGTGAGTAGTAATGGTGGAGTTGATGTTTTTGTACCTTATTGAGAGCTTTACTCACCATACAAACTTGTTTTAAAGATAATTGTTGATTGTAAAAGAATTTTTAAGGTATCTAGAATTTGTTATAGTACATTTCAAGCTCTTGGCATCATCAAACTAGGTTTTTTTGCATTTCACATCAGTAAGTTCAAATTGCACTCCTTGAGCTAGAATTTACCCTATATTTCATTCAATTGTAGTTTTTGTTATCTAATTTTTAAGTAGGGATTCTTTTAAGGTTTGACGCTCATTGAGTTTGTTGCGAATTTGAGAATTCGGTTGGTCTATGAGTCAAGTTTTCATTTTAAACTTGTAAGCCCTAGTTCAAAACTGTGAAACCCTAGGTTAGATTATCTATTAGTACAATGGCACCAAAACTCTAAGCCCTTGGTTTGAAACCAAAAGTAAGACCCCTTGGTCCAAGATTTGATTGACCAACTACCATCCTCAACCATTGAGCAACAACTAGGGCAACCCATGTTTCATGGCCCTAGGGTTAAAGAGGGAATTTTCAACAAAAAATGCATAATCAAGGATGCTACACTATCATATACTAGGTGGACTCTATTCCAAGGCTAGTTTGGCAACATGAATTCCCACATTTCAACATGTAACCCCTGGAGATTGGATATGGCTAAATTGGTTGTCCGTAATATGTATTTGGATATTGATCTCGATCCTGAAAGTTGTTGCTGCTAGCTATGACCCTCTTGTTAGGGTAGTTACAACCCACTCCAGGTAGGATATAGTTTGGGTTACAAAAGAGGAGATTTTAGAGGTATTCAAATTGAACAAATGGAATAGAGATATGGTACATATTGATGAAAAGAGATTGAGGGAAGAGTATGAAAAAGAGAGGCATACCTTCAAGGTCTCATTGTTGGCTCATTTTTTAGCCTCAACAAGAAAGGGAAAAGGCATAATTGTATTGGGATCATTTGATAGGGAACCCTTCCTATCAAGCATTTTGTCACCTATTTCCAAAAGGCATTTTACTCCCTGTGCCAAATTCTAGTGTTTGATCCATCTTCAAGCATGATGATTATACAAATGTATATGGTTGCAAATATTCAACACCATACCTTGTATGATTTTTATACTTACTTGTCAAAGGAAATACATGAGGCATTGGTAGCATTGAAGAGTGGAAAATATGTAGTAAGATTTTGGTGGTATTCACTATTCATGCACATGTTTTTTACAAAGGTGGAAATTACTTTGGTAAGGACATGGGATTGAAGAGAGTGGTGGATGGTGTTGTGATTCTAGTTCAATCATGGACTCCATTTCTAGATAGACATGAAAATAAAACCAGCTTGTGGTTGCTACAAATATTTTTTTCTCTAAGCTGAGAAGAGTTTTGATTGTATACTTGCCTAGGATTCCACTTGAATTACATGATTTCTTGAGGCTAGTAGAGAGGAGGCCTGATTTGAACATTAGTCACAATTGGGGGGATGCAATCTCATATAAGTATTGCACAGTTAGAAGGGTATATGACACAAGGAAAACACCCCATGTACTTCCCAGGGATGTGCCACTGAGAATAGGTTTTATCGAGGTCATGTGGTAGTTGGGTAATACTAATGATGTTTTCTTATTTGAGAAGCGAAAAGGAACATTCTTCCCAAACTGCACTATCTTTTCAAATTTTGTCATGATAACCAATGGGTGGAGAAATATTTTTGACTATCATCTCAAGCCCTATTAAATGAAATATCAGGCATATAGGAGTTATGACCTTGAGGGATTTATGGTTTAGTTATTGGATAGGATAAACAAAGGGCAATTTTTTCACACCTTCTCATTCCATAATGATTTTATTAGGAATATTTTTGACCTAAAGGTTTAGGAGGATAGGATGAGAAAGTGGATTGTATTTGAGAAGTTGGAGAAAGCAAGAAAGATTAAGGATGTTGAATTCAAGTCTTTATATAATATCGATAATGCGATCTTGAAGGTGGAAACTATTTTATAAAATTGTTGCAAATTTGAAAGAGGAGAGAGTAGTGCAAGATAAAGGGAAAGTTGTAGTTATTGAAGAGTAAGATAAGGGGAAGGCCCCCATGATAGAAGAAGGACCATCTCAACAACCTCCCAAGAAAGTGCATATCTATACAAGAAAGAAAATAAATGTAAGGAAACAATTAACAATTGCTACTCCAACGTAATCAGAGGAGTCTAGAGAACCCTCTCCATAAAAATAACTTCCACCATTTCCACCACCACATTATCCTACTCCAATAATAATTGAGTTGGATTCACCAACTAGAGGTCCATCTCCTCCAAAGGAGTCACCAATAAAAAGGTAGAGAGTTGAATCAGTTGGCCTTGTTGATTACCATGTTTATGATTAAGATGATTAAATTGTTACCACTGAAGATGAAATAAGGCAAGGTATGCCATCCCCTCAAAGAGACACAGTGCCACAAATATTGAGTCTCAGATTGAGCAAGGCATATTTGAGTGGGATAAACAACTCAAAAGATGTGAGGACTGAAGCTTGTGAGAGGTTCATGGATGATGATGCCTTTGTAAAAAAACAAGCATTTCGAGAGTATGTGTGGAGGGAAATTAAAGATGAATATGCAATGAATGTACAAATGAAGGAAAGCAAGAGCCCTAAAAAGCCACAAAAAATTATAGAGGTTGAAGTTCAGAATGAAATGAGAACCAAACATTCAAACATCATTGTAGCCGAAGGCAGGAAATTGGTTAGGAAGAGTGGGGGTGCTACTATTACCAAAATGGGATTTGACATCAGCCATAACATTTGACATAGCAAGAAGACATGATTCTCCCATATTCAACACTGAGGATGAGGTCACTTTGGCTTTGCAAGGATCAACCTTTAGCTCCCAATGGAGCACACTAGCCATTTGGGCCTTAGCTCCAAGCACCAAAAGGCCAAAGGTTGTTGAACCGGCTCCAAGAGTTAGAGGATGAATGATTATAAAAAGAGTATCAAATACATCAAACCTTGAAGTAGCTACAATGAATGTCAACATGGATCAGTTCACTAAAGCCAGAGTTGAGTCCTTGACTGAAGAAAGAGACAAATTTAGGACACAATACAATGACATAGTGGCAAAATATAATGTAAGCCAATAGAAAATTATAGAAATGCAATTATAAATGGCCCTATGGAAGGATAAATTCTAGTCACTACAACTAGGAACATCACAAGCAATAATTTTTCCTCCCCCTTCCCCATAAGAGCATTTTTTATCTTCTCCCATTCTTTTGCCACCCCTAATCCAAATTGAGGTTATGCCTCCTAACTCTGGGGATGTGCCAATTGCACCATTATCTCAAGATACTTCAGATGCACCTCAAACTGAGGATATCACCATGGAGGATTTGATGGAAAAGTTAAAGTGTTATGAGGAGAGATGTAAGAAGCGGGATGAGATAATTCATGTGAGCAATTTGAAGATTGTGATAGTAGTGTTTGAGCACTTAAACAAAGGGATTGATAGGAGATTGATTAACATTCATTCCAACTATTCTTTGATGTTTGATGCAATAAGAAATTTTGATAGGGATAAAGAGGTTCCTATCCCCTTAATGGATAAATAGATCCCAAGAGCACAAATATTGAGAGATATGGCTATTAGGTCAATACATGATGCTAATAAGCCTTCCAATATTGTCCCAACCCTTAAGTTTGTGAGTGCAATAAAGGATTCTCAAGGGTTGATTGAGCCTCTAGAAGTGAAGATTAGGGAGTTAGTGAAGAAGTTTGATGAGTGGAGCTTTAGTCTATTTCCAAATATTCTAGATGAAAATGGTGAAGTTAAATCTTTGTAGGAATGGAAGGACCAAGAAAATAAGGTGATAGCCACTTAGGCCAAACTAATTTGTGATGGGGTTGATGTGGAAATGTTAAAAAGAACTATGGATAAATTTACCCACACAAGAATCTTTCTCGAAGAGTTTGATAAAGAGGAAAATCAAGTGGTGGTCAAATATAGCCCATATAGGAAAAAGGAAAATGACATTATGGGATTTTATTGGCCTACCAAGGAAGAATGTGAGCTATGGAAGTCCAAATATGTTGACATTTGGACATATAGGATGCTACATTAGTGAATTGGTGATTGGAATTTTGATCTCGTGTCTGCAACAATAGAGGTTTCAGCAAGAGAAGTACAATACATGGCCTATAAACTAGTACATATTAGGCCTTAAATATATCAATGTTCAGATATTGTTCTCTCTCAAGTCCAAATGTGATGACATGGAATGCAAACATGGAAGTGCTTTGATGTTTTATGCTTTTCATCCTCAAGTTTTAGAGCATGTGGAATAAGTGCATTGCTTGTGGAAAGAATAATCTGCATTGACTAAAAAGCCTTTTAGAAGGCGAGAGAATATTCATCAACAAATGAAATGGTTTTTGTATTATATGAACATCTCCCTCAAAATTTGGTAAATATAACTACCTTGGAATGTAAAAGTGATTGTCAAATGAAAACATGACATGTGTACAATTTGGCCCAAAGCTTATTTTTCTCCCTTGTTCTTATAAAAGGGAATTCAAGGCCAATTGTATGAGGTTGTTAGCGGATTGATCTCAGAGAAGTTTTGTAACTAGGTCTAGATAATAGAATATGAGTCTATTTTAGGTTCTAAGAGTCTTTTGAATCTTGTAATGGTGAATATGATAATAGTGATACCTATTTTCACCTTCCAGGTTAAAATTATTCATTAATAGGCAAATTAGTCAAATATCCCAGGTTTTTACAAGGTATTTATGTGAAAAGATTTATCAAAAGCCTTGTTTTGCCAAGTTTTGAAAGAATATTTAAAAAAGGATTTCTTTTTTAATATTATCATTGTGCAAATGATAATGTTAAGGGTCAAACATCCAAGTCTAAAAGGACCTTTTTGATAAAAAATAACTAAACTCACGATGAAAAGATAAAGCAAAGGTTGAAAACTCAAAATATAGGTGCCAAAGAGCAAATGCAAAGGAAAAATTAAAGAAAGACCCACATTGAAAAGGAATTCTAGGGTTTTGATCAACATGCAAGGCAAGACAAAAGGAAAAGATTGAGTTTAGGAAGGAAATTGTAACATTCATGTTTTGGATAGGTTTTCAGCATTTCTCAGTTTCATTTTCATGAATTTGCCTTACAAGGATTGATTTGCTTCATATTTGTGTTTCCAAGGAAGCAAAATAACATTATTTTCTTCATCCTTTGCATTTTGAGAGTTTTTTTTATGTTTTGAAGTTCTTTCTCTTGCATTCACAGGCTAGGGTTTGTTTTACATGTTGTTGAGAATGCATATCCATGATGAGGCTGCCTTTTGATCTATGTTGTATAATATAGTGCAACAACAGGCATAAGAGGGTTTTAAATGTATGAGTTTAGAGTCCCTGAGCAGTGAGTTTGTTAGTGTCTAAACCTTGAAACCTTAGATCATGAAGACAGGAGGCAACAAGCTCATGTTCAAATTTTACAGTCACATTACTAAGACATTATTAGAGTCAAAACTAGGTTAGCTTGAATGAGCATGTAATAGCTTTAATGCAGTCTTAAAGGGACAATTATGTGTGGAGGATTGTGACCAAAGTTTTCATGATGTTATTTGAAGTCTTACATTGAAGACCAAATCCTTAGCAATTTCTTTTGCATGTAAACTTTGTGGCACTCCAAGGTAATATTGTTTAATGTTGCAATGGATGTCATCAAAACCCTAGCATGGTTTAGTTTGTAGATATCTATGAATGTAGAGTGGTGTAAAAGAAAATAGTGGGGATAAATTTTAATGTCTTTGAAGTAGAATTTGTCATTGTATTCTTTTTACTTTCCATGGGATTAATTGGAGTTGTTGTCCCAATCTCATAGCCACTATTCATGAGGAGGCAACAACCATATCTAAATCTTTAATTTTCATAGAATGAATGGTAGTGTTTTGTGGCTCATAGGAGGTAAGGAATAAATGCACTATTCAATAATTAGCATCTTCATGTAAGAACAACCTCCATGGTGACCATGGTAGCCTAAACCTTATGCGATTCATCATTTTTATGAAGGCATTCAGGTAGCTTTACACATGTACAATAAAATTTGCTTTCAAGTTTCATTAAATTTGAAACCATAATGATAGGGCTGCAAAGTTAGAATGAGGAGTTTCTTAAACCTCATAACTCATGATGATGAGCCTTTTTGTGCATGGAGATTTCAGATTTTGATTAAGGCGTTGAGAACTTATTCATGCAAAAGAGTAGTTTTGATGGTTTTTAGGATAACTTCATGGATGGAGAAAAGAATCATTCCTTTTATGTGTTTATGGTGGTTAGTATGTCTTTTTAATGCCTTGGTAAAGGGAAGTTTTGTGTATGGTTGTATCATTGAAGGTCCATAAGCTAGCAATCCAAGTTTTACATGAATCACCACTATCATGAAGTGAGGAATAAAGTCACATACTACTATTTAGAGGAGGGTCTAAAGGTAGTGAACACATATATCAAAGGATGGTAGTTTGATGGTTGTATGAAGCTAACCCCTAGGGTTTCATGTATCTCACAACCATAGGAAATGTTGTACAATACTTTTGAAAAACATAAAGCTATAGAGGCAGTAAAAATATAGTAGAAAAATAGATCTTAGACCATTGTGATAAGTTAAGGTGCATTAATGTGAGCATTGCAAGAATACAAGAGAGAACAGCCATGACAATAGGTTACAGTTGTTGAGAATACAATGGTTACGACTGCCATCTTCAAGGGTGCAAACTCAATGAGGAAAAGGTGTGAATGATCTCTTGCACAAAGGATAAGGAGATTCATAGAAGATAAGATAATGATGATAGTGATTAAAGTAAAGGACATTCTGCAACCATATAAGAAGTGGTGAGGTTAGTGCAAGATTGGGGACAATGAAATTAATGAAAGCTTGAGTTATTATTTACATTATAGATGATAGAGAGCAACAAAAGGTTCCCAAAATGATAACAACTATACCTTGAAAAGGAAAATTTGTGATTGCTTAAGGAAACATGAAAGTGAAAGAAGCACAATCATACCTCATGAGTATGATAAACAATAAAAACATTGGACGAGTCAATGAAGGGACAGGTCATGCTTGGTACAAAAGGAAATAGTCCTAGGTATGGAGGGCAAGAGGAGCATGGTCATGTTATTGCTCATGGTATATGTAAGGTGACAATGATGGAATTTTTGGTTCATGACTCAACATAAACATAGTGACAATGAGGAAGACAAAGCACAGTGATGCTAGGAGTGCATTGATTGCAAATGGTAACTCCTTACACTATATTGATCAATACCATCAATGGAATCACATAATGACAAAGCATGAATATGATAACTAGTTGTATATGCTAGAGATTGATTGCAAGTCATAGTGACTTAAATGGAAATGGTGACATGATAGTGCATTTCCTTTGTTTTTAGTCAATGAAGGCCTAATTATAGAGAAAATAAAGTACATGATACATGCATCATATCTTTGAGGTTTCTTCTAAAGCTTGAACTTGTTATAGGAGGATGAAGGGTGCAACTAAAGGGATTAGGAAATGATACTACTATCACATATTAGTCATATTAGATGCATCCAATAAAGTGAATGAGGAAGGAGCCATGGAATAAAGTGAAGTGATAGTTAATGATCTAAAACTATGAGAAGTTTGCAAAGGATAGTCATGAATGAAAGGATGAACGTGCCATAGTGGAATGAGACAAAGGCAAGGCTAACAAAATCAAGTTACTGTTTGAGTTACCAGTGGCTTTGGGAGTAAATGTAACAATCCTAAGGGAGTAATAGAAATCCATAGATGGACAATCAACTAAAAACATGGTAGTTTCAAGATGGGACTCATGCACAGTAGAAAATGTGCAGAGTTAAAAGGATAGTATTCACAAAATCAAAGGGGCAGTCACCTTGAAATATTAATGAAGGATTAATGATAGTGGAGGAATGACATCAGTTGTGTAAGATCTAAGTTTTAAAAGTATAAAAAAATATGTAAAGTGAAGCACTAAACAGAACGAGCTTAGAATAAGACAACCTACTATCCAGAAGGCAATGCAACTCAATGAAATACCAGGTAACAAGTAGATTAAATGCATCATTTCAAGGTGTTAACATGTTCTGAGCAGAGACAGTCATATCAATGACTTCCACAGGTTAGGTATTGTTAACACTTAGTGGTAGTCTAGGCCTATTTGAGAAGTCCACATGGTTAAGATTGGAGTTAAGTGAAGTTCAAGCCTAGAATCATGCAAATTAGCTCAGGTTTAGGCCCCTAAATTGTGGCTTTTTCACCTTATACGTCCAACAAAGGATACACATCATGTAAAGTGTCTTAATAGTTAGTTAGGGGCCTAAAGGGGGGTTTTGGGCAATTCCGATTCAGTTCAAGGCCCCACATGGGTGCAACACCAGTTGAGGCAACATTTCAGCTTACAAACATCTAGTTTAAAGCAATTCTAAGACCTTTTATGTAGGTTTTCTATTGTGCACAACCCAAAGAAGATCAATCATGCAATGTTGGAGGAGTTTTGAAGAAAAGAGAATAGTTAGTTCATCGTCAGTCCTTTCTTTCAGTTAGGAGCTAGTCTTCTCTTCTATGTCTTCTTCTTCTTTCTTCATTTCTCAAGGAGTTATTTCTTGTTGCTTGCATACATAGCAAAGAAAAATCATTGTAACTCAGTTTTAAAAGTATTTTTAGGTTTTTAGAAACATTTTTTGTTGTAAACACGAAGATTCCTTTTAAGTTCAATAAAAGCAGTAGTTCTTTCTTAAAAAAAAATATTTTTAAAGCTTGGAAAATGAATGATTTGATGAATTTATTGTGTTTTACTTTTTAAAACCTTTAAATCTGTCTCGTTTATGCACTATAAAAGAAAAAGAAATTCATGTTAAATGCAAATTATGAGATGTGTTAAATTAATCTAGTAGTTATAGTTGTGAAACTCATTTTCCTTCATACAAACACTGAATACAAACCTTCTCATGAAACACTCATGTATTTCATGATCAACTTTGAGCTATGAACAAATAAACCCTTTTGTTTTGAACTTGATTGTGAGTTTAGAGTAGCTAGTGGAGTTTAATAATTGGTGCATCACCTCCTAGTAGCAGTAGAGTTTCATTTCCTAAGCAGTCTCTTCCCATTTTCCAAATATAGTTGTAGTTTTCAGAGGTTTTTAAGGGGAACCAACCCATAATCTGGAGCTTCATCATTGTATTAGGCAACCCATAGGTCCGAGAATGTTCCCATTTTGCACAGGATTGCCGAGCTTCAAAGCTTAGCACTCAGGGCACAATCCTTTGTGACAACAAACAATACTAACATATTTTGAGATATAGATTGTGAAATATTCAAGATCAGTGTTCTCCATTGTATACTTTGCATAGATTTTGAATACAGAGCAATCAAATATTACTTCTATTTATCTTCTTATCTTTCCTTGAATTTTTATTCATTGTTATTACACTTGTTCAAAGAATGAGTTAAATCTGTATTAACATGAATGAAGGTTTATGTGAATGTATGCACGAATAATTAAGTATTGTTGGTTAAGTTTCTGGTATTAATGGTGTAAGGCATCATTGATAGGATTTTTTATGATAGGAATAATGTTGTTTCATGTTCTCAATTATGTGATTTAGAATTCTCCACCCTAGGATAAGCTATTGGTCATTTAATGTTACAGTTTCCTATATCTTTCATAGCAACTACATTCAAAATCAATTTTAAACTCCATTTTCTATATGAATGTATGTTGAGCCTAATGTATAAAATTTTCTCATGCTTAAGTATGATGTTACCATGAAGATTAGCTAGATCTTTAAGGTATTTCATTTGTTAAGTAGTTAAAGGAGAATTTATCTGTTTATGTACAATGTATATGATATTTGGCACAAAAGTATCTAAAGATACATTGTAGGGATCAATCTCCTAGGCTTTGTAGAGGCCGAAGTGTAGAGTGAAAGCCTAGCAAGCTTTCACTTGTTTGTTGGCCAATCCTCAAAGTTATTGATAATTGAATTTGGAAAATTCATAGATAACTTATGAGATTATTTTTGGTTCATTAAAAATAACCAACACATTGTATTTAGGTAAGGGAATATGATATATGATATCTACTAAACCAAAAGTATTACTAACAAGTTATAAATCTCAAAATATTATTGTATTAATTAAATATTAAATGTTGGAAATTTCTAAATCATTTAAATGTGTTTAATTTAATTTTAAGTCAATTTTCTCATGTAGATGTTATGTTAGATAAAGATGATAAATGTATCTTATTATTTTTGTCTTTACATGATATGTAGGAAAATATAAATATTTTCCATTAGTGGTAGTACTATAGAGACAAAATATCACCATGAGACCACATTTAGTTGAGGAATTTTTTACAAAGTTCATTTCCTTTTCTATGCTACCACATTTTTCATACATGTCTATCAAAGCATTTTATCAAACAGTTCATTGCATTGCTGCTATGGCTAAAAGCCTAAAATAGGTGATTTAAAAAAAGCTATGGATGCTTGGAAAAAATATATTCAAAGAATAATAGTAAGCAACAAGCTATGGTCTCATGGTTGTTTTTGGCATGAAAATCAACATGATTTTATTTGCATTTTTTGCAGGTTTTAAATGCATTTTTTTGGCAATTTCACTATTTGAAATGGGGAAAAATCTTTGCAGTCAGTTTTGTGCACTTTTTAATTGTAGGATTATCACAGTTAGTGAAAAAGGTAGTGTTCATGAAGGAATGGAAAATATGCATAGAGCCTTTCAATTATACCCATACTATGCAATGGCATTGGATCATTTAACAAACCATATTTCTTCACAAGGCAACATTTTCTTGTGGAACAGTTGACTAAGATAGCTCTTGTTTCAACTAACCACCCTCTCATGAAATATCATTCATATTATAATCTTGCACAATCTTAGCATAGTAAAGGTAATTATGACACCACTCGTTAAGGAAAGCCAAAGGCCATAAGATTTTATGGATAGGTTCAATTGAAGCTGGGAGATCTTAAGAGTTCTCTCTCAAATTTTGAAAAGGTTTTGGAGGTCCACCTTGAGAACTATGAGAGATTAAAAGCTATAGGCAATATATATGCTCAACAAGGGTAGGTAGAGAAGGATTTAGAAATTTTAAGAAAGGAAAATCACATAGATCCACATGATGCCCATGCATTTATCAAGATGAGTATGTTATTAATATCGTCAGACCCCAGTGCAGCCTCAAATTCTCTTAAGATGCCAAAGTCTCTTCTGAAGAAGAGAAGAAAATAATTACCCATTCAATTGTTAAACAATATTGGGGTTCTTCATTTTCAGTGTGATGAACTAGAGTTGGCTCAACAAAATTTTATGGAGGCATTAGGAAATGATGTTCCACCTCTATATAAATCTTTGTGGTTAGTTTTGTGCATTTTTTACTTGTAGGATTCTCACAATTAATGAAAAAGGTAGTGCTCATGAAGGAATGAAAAATATGTGTAGAGCCTTTGAATTATACCCGTACTCTACAATGGCATTGAATCATTTAGCAAACCATTTTTTCCACTATAGGGCAACATTTTCTTATGGAACAATTGACTGAGACAACTCTTATTTCAACTAGCCACCCTCTCATGAAATATTATTTGTATTATAATCTTGCACAATCTTATCATAGTAAAGGTGATTATGACACCATTTATCAAGGAAAGCCATAGGCCACATGATTCTATAGATAGGTTCAATTAAAGCTGGGAGATCTTAAGAGTTCTCTCTCAAATTTTGAAAAGGTTTTGGAGGTCCACCCTAAGAATTGTGAGAGATTTAAAGTTGTAGGCCATATATATACTCAACAAGGGCTAGCATAGAAGGAATTGGAAATTTTAAGAAAGGAAACTCACATAGATCCACCTAATGCCAGTGCATTTATCAAGATGGGTGATTAATATCGTTAGACCCTAGTGCAGCCTTAGACTCTCTTAAGATGCCAAAGTCTCTTGTGAAGAGGATTAGAGAAGAAGTACCCATTCAATTGTTAAAAAAAATTTGGGCTCTTCATTTTGAGCGTGATGAACTAGAGTTGGCTCAACAAACTTTTATGGAGGCATTAGGAAACAATGTTCTGCCTCTACAAAAATCTCTATGGTCAGTTTTGTGCATTTTTTACTTGTAGGATTCTCACAGTTAGTGAAAAAGGTAGTGTTCATGAAGGAATGAAAAAGATGCGTAGAGCCTTTGAATTATACCCGTACTCTGTAATGACATTGAATCATTTAGCAAACCATTTTTTCTTCACTGTAGGGAAACATTTTTTTGTGGAACATTTGGCTAAGACAACTCTTGTTTCAATTGACCGCCCTCTCATGAAATCTCATTCATATTATAATCTTGCATGATATTATCATAGTAAAGGTGATTATGACACCACTTGTCAAGGAAAGCTAGAGGCCACAAGACTTTTTGGATAGGTTCATTTGAAGCTGGGAGATCGTAAGAGTTCTCTCTCAAATTTTGAAAAGGTTTTGGAGGTCCACCTTGAGAACTATGTGAGCTTAAAATTTGTAGGCCATATATATGCTCAACAAGGGCTGGAAGAGAAGGCATTGAAAAATTTAAGAAAGACAACTCACATAGATCCACATGATGCCCATTCATTTATCAAGATGGGTGAGTTATTAATATCATTAGAACCCAGTGCAACCTTAGATTCTCTTAAGATGCCAAAGTCTCTTTTGAAGAAGAGTAGAGAAGTACCCATTCAATTTTTAAACAACATTGGGGTTCTTCATTTTGAGCATGATAAAATAGATTTGTCTCAAAAATATTTTATGGAGGCATTAGGAAATGGAATTTGGATTGAATTAATAAATAAAATCCCTAGTGCTAATTTTGCAATTTTTCTTGTGCTCTTTAAGGATATGAAATTCTTCCATCGACTAGAAGAAGGTGGTGTTTCACTTGAGTTACCATGGGATAAAGCCACAAAACTATTTAATCTTTCTAGGTTGTTTGAACAACTACATGATACCAGAAAAATAATCTTTTATACAGGCTAATATTGTTCAAGTTTCCTAATTATGTGGATGCATATCTATGTCTTGTAGCCATGTCTTAGGCTTAGAATGAGATGCAACTAAGCCTGGAATTCATTGGGAATGCACTTAAGGTGGATAAAAAATTATAAAATGATTTATCTATGCTTGGAAAAATGGAACTGAAAATAGATGATTAGCTTAAAGTAAAGAAACAATTAAAGTTTCACAAAGTGAATCAAATGCAAAGAATTCTTATGTTGACATTTTACTTGGAAATTGGAATTATTTTTTATCTTTTCACAATGAGAGGATGGATCTAAAGGTGGAGGCACAACATCTTGAGAATGCTAGAGAACTGTATTGTAAAGTGTTGGCACAAAGACCAAGAAATGTTTATGCTACAAATGAGGCAACCATTGTGCTAGCTAAAAGGGGTCAATTTGATATTGCAAAGGAAATTTTTACATAGGTACAAGAAGCTACAATAGGAAACATCTTTGTTTAGATGCCTGATGTGTGGATAAATCTAGTAAATATTTACTTTGCACAAGGAAAGTTTGCGCTTGTAGTGAAAATGTATCAAAATTGTTTGAGGAAATTCTAATTTGGCACTGATACCTAAATTTTATCATATTTAGCTTGAGCACATTATGAAGCAGAATAGTGGCAAGATTGTAAAAGAACATTATTAAGAGAAGTAGATTGTAATAAGCGTTAAAAATTTGTGTTTAATGTAATGAGGGTTTTGAATTACCTCTGAATTCGCTACAGTGGGCATCCCCAAATCTGATTTTGCTATAGAGGGCCTCAACAGATTCAAATTCCTTGCAGTAAACTCTGAATTCCTTTCCCTTGCCTACATTTTTAGAAGTGTCTAGGTCCTCTCTGAATCCTTATTGCCCATGCAAGTAGCTACTGATCAAAATGCCTCATGCTAGGCTAACGAATGAAACAAGGTCTGCAATGAACGAATGAAGTAAGGTCAAGCGAGACAAATGAATTTGCAATGAACATGAATAATCACACCAATACATCACACATATGAATACATCGTGCCAATATTTAGCCAAATTGTTTTTTTTTAAATTTTGTCTACTTTGGATTTGATGACTAACTATTTAGTCATTTTTATTTTTGTGACTAAATAATTTTTTAATCAATTACCAAATTAGTCATTTATTTACTCATTTATAGTTGAGTTGTAAAAAAAGAGTAGAATTTAGTCATTTTTAGTTGTTGTGACTAAACGTTTTAGTCACCTAGTCATTTATTTTCTAGATTCTACTAGTGTATCCTCACATTTTTCTCATTCCATTGTTTTCGTTCCCATTTCCTTTCTTTTATGGGTTTGTGGATTTTTTATATTTTTCACAACTTCCCTTCCTCATCCTTATGTCCTAAACTTTCTTCTTTTCCCATATCCCCACGATCCTCCATTTCCTCTCTTTTTTAGACTTCCAAATTTTATTTGGACATATTTCCTTCCCTTCTTCCTCCCATCCTTTGATATTCCCTCACTGCTTATTTCCACATTCATTCTAACTTACCTCATTATATAATTCATTTTTACATATATGCCTTTAGATTTCCTCTAGTTCTACCACCACTTCCCTTATCCGATTATGTAATTTTTCTCAATTTCTCTTCAACCCTTTCTTGTAGATTTTTAGTTACTTCATGAATTCCATTCCAATGTCACATATTGACTTCCACTTCTACATCAAATTATTGGAAATTTTCCTAATGCCTTTTCCATTATTTTCTTCCCAAGTAAAGTTCATGTTGACTTTTAGATATATAGTCTTCCACCTAAACATCCTATCTTAACCTCCAATTCCTAATCTTTCTCCAACATTTCTCCATATTTCTTCCTTTTCTCATTTCACCCTTCTAAATTTTTTTTATGGATTTCTATAACTTTGTTGTAATGTATAATGATGACCTCTTATCTTGCTTCAAATAATCACATTTCTTCTTTTTTTCCTCAACCAATTTCTAAATCTGTCCAGTACACCATGGATGATCCAATTTTGAGTCTTGCAACTACTCCAAGAGTACTTTCCAACCTAAGAACCCATGTTCATCCTAAAGGCATATATATTCTTGTAATATCAATGATGGATGATGAGGGTTACCATGTTTCCATTAATTCAATGGTTGAATTCCAAATGGAGATGATATTCATGCAAGCTCTATGGCACCCTTTCAATAGATTATGTGAGATTTCAACTTATCTTACACACCATATTTATGACCTCTAGTTCACTATGAAAAATTAAGTGACCAAGAAACCAAATGAAGTGATATATATTATTTCACTTTTTAATCAAATGGTTGATTATTGATGAGGCCTACACTACTCAAAACCCACACAACACAACAATATATATCAACACAGAAGTTGCAAAACAAACAATAACTCACTTTCAATTACTTTCAAAAAATGAGATTATAGATTTAGAGATTACAATGCTATAGCCACATGGGCTTGATTCATTATAACAAAATCAACTCTGAAAAGAAAATATATTATTCAAAGCCACAATCTACACTAATGGAGTCACCCTAAAATATCCACTCAACCCTTTTTATTTTACACCAATAACCACCCTATAATGTTCTAGAAAGTGTAACTTTCCCTTTTGTTTTGGCGTCAAAAGTCTAGTGATTTGATTTTTCACCCAAGAAGATAATTTAATGAAATTCACTTTTTAGTGGGTCAGCTTTCTGGAGCCATAACTTTTGACTCGAGTGTTCAATTTTGTATTATAATATATCATTGTAAAGCTCTTGAAGATATCTACAGTGTCAAATCATCTAAGGATCATTTCATCCATTTTCAAACTTTTTCGGAGCTTCTAAGGTTTTTAAATTTGAATTTGAATTTGCATTGGAGAAATTTCTCGAGACAAAAAATTTAATATATTCCAAAGAGTACAAGGAACCCTTAGGTATATATTCAAAAAAGTTTGAATTTGAATTTGCATTGGAGTTGAATATGTTATAAACCCTTAGGTATTTGTGAATTTGACTCCCCCAATGGATAGGGCACTGATCTAAGTTGCATCTATTTTTGTGATTCAGTATTTGTTTGTCTTCACTCGGAGCTTGGTACAAATTGAAAATTAATGAATATATTTTACTTTGAAGTCTTGTTGTTATAATTATCTCACACTCCAAATGGTTGATAATTATTGATGAACAACCAATTCTATTCAGTATTATCCCATTTTGTTGAGCTATTGTGTGAGATTATCTGTTATGGTTAATGTTGTTTATAATTATGGTGTAGAGGTTATAAACACATTAAGGGATCACCCTCCTGGGTCTTGCAAAGAACAAAGTGTAGGAGGCTCTTAAAATCCTCATCAGTTGGTCCAGGTCCTTCAAGCTGCCCTTGATTGGAATTAGCAATTCCATATGTAGATTAGAAGATCAACCTGGTTTCAGTAAAAAAAAACCAACACATTGAAGAAATTTATCAAGACAAAAAATTTAATATATTCAAAATAGTACAAGGTATTGAGATGATTCTTCTGCCACCAAAAATATTTTTCAATTCCACTCCTTGGGGTAAATTTTCAGGTCCATATGAGCTCGTTTAGGCCAAATTACTAAAAATAGTAAGTGATCGTTTTTTACCTTTTCCGACTTCTGATTGTCTTACACCCCTTAAGTTCCATCATGGGACTCAAAAAAACTAAAGAAAATAAGGAAAAACATTTTTTTGGGTGATGCAAGATTCCCCCTACACCACTAGATGCTCCTACATTAGACACCCAGGGTAATTTAAAAAGTGACCATATCACTTCTCAAGAGTTTGAGGGAAACCAAGATGGTTAAACTCAACCTTAGATAACCATGATGAATCTTCAACAGTTCTTCTCCATTTCACCAAGTACTCTGCATATTGTTCATTTCTTGTGCTTCTACCCACATGACTATCCAAAATTTCTTCTATCTCCTCCTTTTTTGAAGTAGGTGTTGGAATATTCCACTATTCTTCTATTATTTCCTCATCCTTCATGATATTCTATTAAATCTAAAATTTTAAACAAAAGTAAAATATGAATTTCATCAAGTAACTCTACCTCACATGCATTTCCTAAATCATGCTTCTTTAGGATCTTGCATGGTCCAAACTTCTTCATATTTAAATTGTTGTATGTACCAACTAGAAGCCTCTCCTTTCACAAATGAACCATGACTTCATCTCATACCTAGAACTCCTTTTACCTCCTTTTCTGATTTGCATTAGCATTATACTATGAGTTCATCTTATTGATATGTTTCTTCACCTCTCCATGCAATGTTTTTAGGTTCTTAGAAAAATATTCAACCTTAGCACTACTCTTCTACCTATTAGCCATATTTCTTAGTTCAGAAGAACTTATTGGGCTATAGTGTTCCTATTGTCAGAATTGTTATAAGTGAATTCCACCTATGGTAAAATCAAATCCGATCCCTTGGGTTTGTATCCTACTAAGCATCTCAACAAGTTACCCAAACTCATATTCACCACCTCTATTTGTCCATCTATCTATGGATGTTGTGCAAAACTGAACTTCAAATTTGTCTTCAACTTCTTCCATAATGTCCTCCAAAAATAACCAAAAATTATGGTATCTCTATCTAAAACTATACTCTTCAGTAGACCATGTAGTCTCACCACCTCTCTAAAAAATAATTATACAGCATGAACAACATCATTGTTCTTATGACACAGAATGAAGTGTTCCATCTTTGAAAATCTGTCCACCACCACAAATATGGAATCATGAACTCTCTACGTCCTTGGAAATCCAAGAACAAAATCCATACTAGTGTCTTCCCATGGCCTCTCAGGTACAAGTAATGGCTGATACAATCCAATAATCTAACTTGTTCCTTTTGCCATTTGGCATACTCTACAAATTTGCACAAACTTCTTCACATATTTCTACAATTGTGGCCAATAGTAACACTCATAAACAATATAAATGGTCTTATCTCAACCAAAGTGTCCAACTAATCCTCCACTATGTTTTTCCTTGATCAGGTTCTCTCTCATGGAACTCCTTAGAATACACAACTAATTCCCTCAAAACAACATAACATCTTGGATTGTATAATCCAACCATCTTGTCCTATTCAAAGTGATAGGCTTCATTCAATCTCTCCAAGCCTTTGGAAAATTAGGATCCTCAGGATACAAGCTCTTGAGTTCATTGAACCCAACAACTTCAATCTGCATTTTTGTTAAAAAAAAATTCCTCCTACGTAAGGCATCAACAACTCTATTAGATATTCCACTCCTATGCTTCAAAATAACTGTATAACTTTGAAAAAAATAAACCCATTTCAAATGTCTTTGATTCAACTTCCCTTGAATATTAAAATATTATAAAGCTTGGTGATCAATAAATAAAACAATCTCTTTTGGCAACAAATATCATCTCCATTTATTCAAAGCTTGAACTATAGCATAAAACTCTTTATCATAAACATAATACTTCTTCTTTGCATCATTCAAATTTTCACTAAGATAAGAAACAGGTTTACCTTCTTGAGTTAAAATAGCCCCAATAGCATCAAAATCTACTTGAAATACCCTGTTGAAATTAGGAAGTGCCAATATGGGTTGCTCTGTAACTTTTTTCTTCTCCTATAGTCCACATAAACTCTTTTCTATCCCCTCTCATTGTTTCAATTAGAGGTTCACAAATACTATTGAAACCTTTGAGAATATTTATATACAAACTTTCCAAATCATGAAAATATCTCACCTTTGTAGCACTCCTTGGTGTAGGCCATTCGACAATGGATTTCACCTTCTTTGGATCCATCTTAAGAACATCTATTGAGATAACAAATCCTAGGTACACCAACTTTCTTTTCACAAAATTGTACTTCTTCAAATTGATCAACAAATTCTCCTCTCCTAGCTTCTCAAATTTTTTATAATATGCATCAAATTATCCTCCAATGTCTTGCTAAAAATTTAAATGTCATCCAAATTAAAAAGGACAAATTTACCCAGAAAATATTTCAACACCTCGTTCATGAGCCACAGGAATGTGCTCGGTGCATTGGTTAGCCCAAAAGGCATGACTAACCACTCATACAATCCCTCTTGGTCTTGAAGGTTGTCTTCCATTCATTTCCTTCTCTAATCCATATTCGGTGATAACCACTCTTGAAATCTATCTTCATGAAGAACTCAACTCCACTGAAAAAATACGTGATGTCATCCATCCTTGGCAAGGGGAACCTATACTTATTGGTGATCTTTTTGATGGCTCGTGAGTCTTTACACATCCTCCATTCTCCATCCTTCTTCAGTGCTAGTACTGTAGGTACCACACATGGGCTCAAACTCTCTCAAATCAAACCCTTATTCAATAACTCTTGCACTTGTCTATTCAACTCTTCATTCTCTATTGGAGTCATTGAGTGAGCTGCCTTATTTGGAAAACTAGCTCTAGGAATCAGATCCATCTGATGGCTAATCTTTCTTTCTGGAGGAAAACCTTCAATTACATTATTAAGAACAATATCTTGAAATTCATTCAACAAATATGAAACCTCTACATGTACCTCATTAATATTTTCTTTATCAACTCTAGGGATCAATGTAAAACACATATGCTCATGTCTCATACCTTTTAGGAACTTTCTTCCATCAACCAAACAAATTATTGCATTATTGCTTACCTTTTTTTCTTCCACCTTTAGGGGTTTCAACTTATGATGAATGCCATCCTTTGTCAAGGATTCATTCACCACTTGTTGATAAAATTGCAATGGCCTGCTTAACAACATGTGACAAACATTCATATGTATAATATCAAACAAAATCTCATCCTTATAGTTACCAATCTTAAACTTTACCAAAAATTTCTCATTGACCAATGCTCTATGGTCCTTCTACAACCATGTGATTTGGTATGGTTTTGGATGATTTCAACTCTCTAACTAAAATTTAGTGATGATTTCTTCTGAAACAAGATTAGCAGTGCTACCTCCATCAATGATAACATTAAAAACTTTACCTACACACTTGCATCACATGCAAAATAAGTTCTTTCTTTGTTCAGGTTCCTCCTCCTCATTCAACAAGGATCTTCTGACAATAAGGGCCTCTCCTCTTTCAACATCTTCATAATGTGAAGATTGAGCATATTCATCCACATGAGCAACTCAGACATTACCTTCAAGTCTTCTATTTTTCCTCCCTTGATGTTGAGGAAATTCATAGGCTCTATGTCCTTCTTATCTGTATTGAAATAGGTTCCATGGAAGCATCCTCTTCCCGATCCTTGTCCAAATCTTCCTCTTCCTCTTTGGTCTCCATTATTTTGATCATGAGGATGATATGAGTTATCTCCTTTCTAGTTTTGGCTGGCACTAGATCCTTCACCCTTCTTTTGATCTTCACTTCGGCCTCCATATGACCATCCACTAGTCTTTCCACTTCAACCTCCACCTCTTTGCTTGCTTTCAAACCTTTTGTTCAAATTTTCCTCTACCTTCAAAGAAAACTGATATGCATCTTCAATGGTAGAAATTCTTACTAGACTCAACTCTTCTTATATGCTTAACTTCAACCCATTTATGTAGCGGGAAACTTTCTCCTTGTTGTCCTTAGAGTGACCTATTCTAATTAGGGCTTGGTAGAAATCTTATGGATACTCCTTAATGAATTTTCTTGCTTGTTTCAACCCTTGCATCTTCTTCAAGAAATCTAGCTCATAGTCCACAAGAATTAATTTTCTCTTGAATTTTTCCACCATCTGATCCCATCTCATTATTTTCTCTTTTCCTCTTCTATTTCTCTCCAACTGGACTTCTTTCCACCGTATGCTAGCATGGCCTTTTAGCTTGGCCTTTCAAAATTTGACCCTCTCCAGATCTTCTATTTCCTCATACTCAAAATACTCTTTCATGTCATTGAGCCAATCGATTAACTCCTCTAGATTTAGGTTTCCAGAAAAATTAGAAACTTCTATCTTTGGTCTTTTTCCAATCTTGGAAATGGCCCTAATTAGTTTGACTTCTCCAGGAACCATTACATCCCATGATTCTTCTTTAAATAGGTCTTCATTTTCAGCCTCATCTTCACTTTCATCTCTTCTTCTGACATCAGCTCCTCTATGTATCTCCTCTTTAAGTGCTTGAACTTGTCTTTAGAGGGCTATAAAACCATATTATGTTACCCTTGCATTTATTCCACCACAATTTCTTCTTGGAGGCATCTTTTGTCATGAAACCACAATCACAAGTCCTGGTGCAAACTACCTCATGTTCAACAATATGTCTACACACTCAAGAACTCCTGCTCTGATACCACTTGATGAGGGGTACACCACCCAAAAACCACACAACAAAACAATATATATCAATAGAGAAGATGTAGGACAAAAAATAACTCACTTTCAATTACTTTTAGAATATGAAATTACAAATTTAGAGATTATAGTGCTATAGCCACATGGGCTTGATTCATTATAGAAAAATCAACTCTAAAAATAAAATCTATTATTCGAAGCCACAATCTGCACTAATGGAACCACCCTAAAACCCCCACACAACCCTTTTTATTTTACACCAATAACCGCCCCAAAATGTTCTAGAAAGTGTAACTTTCCCTTTTTTTTGGCACCAAAAGTCTAGTCATTTGATTTTTTGTATAGGAAGATATTTTAATGAAATTCACTTTTTAGTGGGGCAGCTTCCCGAAGCCATAGATTTTTACTTGAGTGTTTGATTTATATTATAGTATACCATTGGAAATCTCTCAAAGAGATCTATAATGTTGAAACATCTGAAGATCATTTCATCCATTTTTTGAGATTTTTCAGGGCTTATAAGGTTTTCAAATTTGAATTTGAAGTTACATTGAAGAAATTTCTTGAGAAAAACTTTAATATCTTCCAAATGGTACAAGGAATTGAGATTATTCTTCTCCCAACATAAATAATTTCCAGTTCTGCTCCTTGGGGTAAATTTTTAGGTCCATGCAAGCATGTTTAGGATAAATTAATAAAAATAGTAAGTGACCATTTTTCACCCTTTCTGACTGTATTACACCCCTTAAGTGCCATCATGGGACTTAAAACATCTAAATAAATTAAGGAAATACATTTTTTTTGGGTGATGCAAGATTGCCAATACACCACTGGATGCTCCTACATCAATCATTTATACATTTCACTATGATTGTAAGTGTTGAGGATTATCTAGTGTTGAAATCCTACAATTCTATTCACCCTAAAAGAAAAATGTTTTTTAAATAAAAAAGTGGTAGTAAGTTTGTAATTGAATTTCTCCTTTTCCATTTGTAGATATTCAAGGGAACTTATATTTGAAAAATTATGATAAATTCAAGAATAGGAATTTCTCTTACTACATTTGATGGTATGATTAAAATAAGTATTTGATAAGTATAACAACATTCTAAGTCATTACAAGAACTGCTTGTAATGGTATATTCATTATTACATCTATATTTTTAGAGTTTGGATAAGGATTATTAGATATGTTTATTTGTTTGATATCATCTATTTTTTAATTTAAATGTGTTGTTTCTCTTGGTGAATTATTAATTTGTAACCCAATAAATAAGAAATTGATCCTAGAAAGTTAATATCCATCATACACTCAACATGAAAACATATTTTACCAATAGTATAGGACTAGGATTAGTACTTTATATGCACCTCATGATTCATTGATGCATCTAGGGAAGAATTTTTAGCAAGCTATAAGAGTTCTTATCCTAAAGATTAATATTTTGCATACCTTTATATTGGATTTGTACAATGATTCATTTATTAACTTAATAGGGGTTTTATATGTATTGGATTATTCTTTTCTCTAGTGACAACCTTTGGGGCCAAGTGTATGTTGGATACTATTTTAGCACTTTTAGTTTATCTATTATTAGTTGTGATCAATCCTATTAAGGATACCTCTAGAAACATCCACCTAGGTGTAGCTAATCTTGGAGTGAAGGAGAGAATATCCACTCTCAGTAATTGGTGTTAAATCACTTACATTCTGCTAATGATTTAATAATTCCTACTTTAATATGACATTTGTCTAGCCTTGAATTGGATTGATTCCTCTATAAGTATGAGAAATGCTTTTGGCACCTAATAGAATGAAAAGGGCTAAGGAAATGATATCTTGGTTCTTATTTTGAAAACCCCTATAATATAGTCATTGAAGAGGTATTTTCTACTATTTAAATTTATTTGCAAGTAGGTTAATGATTTTCCAACCTATATGAAAATAATGGTGACATCGATGTAAGTTCTCATTTAGTACTTTGAATTTTCTAGGTGTTAGATTAAATTTTGTCTCTTCAAGTGACAAGTGGTGACTTTGTCTTAGTAAAAACTAGAATCAATTTACAGTTCAAAAGAATTGAAAATATAAAGAAGAATATAGCCCAAATAATAACAAGGACAAAAAATAGTTTTAGTTAATGCAAGGAGGAAAGAATCCACATTGAAAGCTAAAAAAATTGGTGTCACTTGTACCAATTATCAAAATCTAGAAGTAGGCACATAAAGTAGACAATGCACATTCATTAACTTAAGAAATTAGAATTAACATACTTGTAATGATTCAATTGATAATATGGTTAGAAAACATAAAGTAATGTATAGGCCTAAATATGAGATACAAAATAATGATGTAATTATTGGTAAAAAAAAAAGGGATAGATCCTATGAAGCACTCATGGAAGATTTTGGTATATGAAACTATAATTTGTAAAAATAAATTTCTATCTAGTGTCCTACTTCACCTTTCCCAATATACCACACATGGATGAAACCAAACATGGTATTTCATTGCATGATATTATTAAGTAAACATATTTCAATGATGGAATACTATGTAGGAATATTGATCAAGATATAGACAGAATGGATGCCATTAGATAGTTAGAACAAAAACTTCATAATTTAAAAAAAGTATAACAATCATGGAATTAAAGGAAAGATAAATATAGGCTCTGTTAGAAATCTGAAATAGGTTGAATAACCCAAGGAAATTTTTAAGAGAAAATAAAAGCTACATAAATTGGAAAAGTATAAAGAATGCATGCCAAAACTAAGAGATTATGCATTGTCGATGTGACAATATTGCATTAAGAGTTTCAAAGCTGAAAATATATAGAGAAATATGCTTGAATGGATGCAAGAGTATTGCAAGAATGGATGAAAATAGAAGCTAGGTAGTGATTTAATATAGAACTTAGAAGAGGAGGTAGGTGGAAAATCCAACAAATAGGAATCAACCACAAAATTTGGAGATGGACCACCAAAAGTGGAGGATTCCAACAAAAGTGGATATGGACCACCAAAAGTGGAAAGTGGTTCTACCCTTTAAGGAAGGGTACACCTCATAACTTATCTCCTAGTTATTAAATAATAAACTCACTTTATTATCCTAAGAAATATTAATTAAGCATAGGAAAAACCTAAGACTAAGGGAAAAATAAATTAACCCACTAGGAAAATGAAAACCTACACCAACACCCCCTTTAAGCACAACTTAGGAGGATGTAAAAGATGATCGGTCCTAAAAACTAGGCCATGTTAGGTACCCATGTACATTTAAAATTCCCCCCAAGGAAGAAGAATCCCCTCACAAATAGAGAGAACATCCCCAAAAATAGAGAGAGAAGAAAATAAGGACTAAGTAACCCCCCTGAAGAGATCCAATGGTAGATGCTTGAAACTAGATGGAGAAGGTGGTCCATGATCATCGAACAAAATTGCTCCCCTTAGGAAGAAACACAACCAAAGGTGTATGCACACTATCTCCCAAGTTGTGAGAGGAATATGTAGGAAGAAAGTGTAGAATTTATGAAGTCTCTGAAGTTGGCTCAAGTATCCCCATACCAATGCTGAAAGATACCACAATCAAATCAAGCATTCTAGGCCACACTATTGAAGATGACAAATCAGAATCTCCTAGAGACCGATATAGAACACCATCCAAAGAGTCAAGTATCTACTCTAAAGATGTATCCTCCAAATGTTGATCCAAAGTATCCACACTCATGTCAAACTGTAAGGACTGATCATGTAGAGAATGGACAAGAGGGTCAAAGTGTCCCCTCACAACAACTGAAGAAGATTCAACTTCATCAAAGAGAAGATGAATACACTCAATAATATTTCCCAAGTCTGAAATATGTGTCTCCATAAACAAGTCAGAAATACCTGTCAAGATATCATCCCAAGTTGAATCAAGATGACTATAGATATCCTGTTGCAAGAAGTCATTGGAAGCTTTCGAAGAAGAAACTCTAAACTCTGAAGTAGCAATAGTAGATGTAAGGACAAGAGAAGATGTATTTCCTCAATAGTATCATCTAGATCTAAGATGAAGGACTCTACAAACAAACAAGATATTTATGGTAGAAATCGGTTCCAATAGACTGAATCCAAAAGACAATCAATCCTATTGCAATGAATCATTAGAGGATGTCGACGAAGCATCTCTAGAATCTGAACCTAAAATAGGTGATGTTGATGTAATATCAACATAAGGATGAGAAGCAAGAGAAGTCTTTGTGTCATCTAAACATTCAATAAATTCATAATACTTAATCTCCTCTAAAGTATCATCATCATAGGGTATATTATCTGCATCATCAAGTGGAATGAGGAAATCTACAATAGGATCATCTAGGAATGGAGAAACATGAGGGTATCCAAACATCTCCCAAATCTTGGTACAAATTGTGTGAGGACATTCAATGCCATCTATAGACAACATAGTGCCATAATCAACATGACAACCAATTATTCCTATTATATGATCAATTTTATTACTCCAAACATTCTTCTTATCGGGTGTGTCTAGTTCAAGCATGAGCCCATAAAGATAAGGAAAAAGTTTTAGCCATCTGAGATGGGTTAAAATGCCTTTTTTCCAAGACTCATAATTAGTCTTATCCAAAACTATCACATAAGGATGAGTAGAAAAACCCATCATACAATCCTCAAATGATTGCAAAAGAACACCAAATAAAAGAACAATAATACACTCCCACCCTTCACTATTATCAAAGATCACCCCCCAAATATTATAAGGTTAGCATTTTATAATTTAGTGTGTTTACAAAGCCTTTTCCAAGATACAATGCTCAATAGGCTCAAAATAGCCAAAATTACAAATTTTGATATTCTTGCTTGCAGAGATCACTCAGCTCCTTTGAATTTGTATTTTCTCAACTCCAACATGGTATCAAAGCAACAAATCTATAGCTACCTGTTCTTGTTTTGAGATTTTTGCATTGGAAGCAGATCTGGGGTTTCAAACTTTTTTTTGTGGATTTGGGGGGGAGTTTATTTTTGGTGCACTTTGGGCAAAAACCAACATCACGGTTGAGTCTAGAAGGCCCCAAAACCCCTATTTTCATATAAGGTTTGTTAGATTTGGCCACTGTCGACTGGGGAGGAAAATTGTTTTTTACCTTGAAGTTGTACGACCCTAGGGCATGTTTTCCGAGGTGAAAACGCAAAAATTTATAAAAAAAAAAAAAAAACATTTATGGGTTTGTAAAACCTGCAGCCAGTGTAAAGCATGTCTGCCGTCGCTCCGCAGCCAAGTGGCCACTAGGAGAGGCGGCGGCTACCACCAAACGCCGCCGGACCACCACCTCCGTCAGCACCCACCTCCTCTAGCATGCCACCGGATCACCACCGGATCGCCGCCGCCATGCCGCCCGCACGCCTCCACCTACGCGCCAGCCCCTAGTCAGCCCATATGATTAGGGGCCACCGAATTTAAGCCCTTGAGGGCTGGATTTTTTTTCTCAACATCCTTTTATGTTCCTCTCATTCAAACGGGCATTTTAGCTCGGTTTTTCGAATGGAAATAGGCGTTGGAAAGCTGATTCCGGCACTGATCTGATGGTGTAGGAATATTTTCAAATTTTACCAATCTGGATATTATTTTTCCAGTCAAAGTGGGGTCTCTTTTCTGCACTTCCGGGGCCATAGAAGGTGCAAACAGACTCCATTTTTCAAACTCGAATAGGTATTGGAAAGCTCTCAGCATGCTCTATTCAGATATGTGATTATTTTTTCTTAGAATTTTTATTAGGTACACAAGAATTTTTTTTGAAGTATTTTTTGCTTCCGCATTACTTCCTCTTTCTTTGTTTGTACTAGGGTTTGGGTTTATCGGGTGTTTTTTTCTCGCTTTCTGTCATTTATATCAAAAAAGAAAAACACCAAAACTCTCAAAAAAAATCAAACCCTTCTGCATCTTCTGTATATTATGAAAGATCACATAATAATAAAAAACACAAGTAGGTATAGGTGCAGGGTTTCATGGCAGAATCTTCAGTTGAGTTACTCACATCACACAACTATCACACCTAGAAGTCTCGCATGATGAGGCTACTCAGGTCACAAGGGTTGTGGTCTTGTTTAGATGAGGTTCAGTCTTAGTTGCAGCATCCTTTTGAGATTATGCAGCATAGGAACAAGATGGATGAAGCTATGTGTTTGCTATCCATGCACGTTTCAGACATTCTTTTGTTTCACCTTGATGCTTTGCTCACTCCTCGAGCCATATGGTTGAAGTTTGAGACACTTTTTGGGGCCATTAATGAGTTTCAAGCATTACAGATTGAGGTAGAGCTGACTTCACTATTACCTGAGTCATTTCCCACTATTGAGGATTTTTTGAACAAGTTCAAAACTATCTGCACTATTTTATAGGGTTGTGGCAAGAATAAGTCAGTCATAGAATGCATTTACTTGATCCTTTCGAAGCTTCATGGTCCATTTCAGATATTTACTTCTTCCTTCTATTCCACCATGGATGGCCTGGGTACTCGTTTTACCATGCCTACCTTTGATGTGTTTTGTGAGCGTTTGTCTCATGAGCAGTCACACCTTTCTCAGATAGATATGCTCTCAGGATCAAAGAGCAAAGCATTGGTTGCTCAGTCATCTAAGGAGAAACAAAAGTAGAAATGGAAGCCCAAAAAAGATTTTGCTGGCAGTGAGCATTCCTCCAAACCACCTCCTAAGTCTGATTCTAAACCATCTTCTCATCCCAAACAGGGGAAATCTTCAAATTCTGGTGAGTCTTCCTCCAAGACTAAGCCAAAATCAGGAGACACTTGCAGCATTTGTGGCAAGGAAGGACATCCCATTTCCAGGTGTTGGAAATGATTAGAGGCTTTAGAGGAAGCGATGTAGCAGCATCACATCTCCTCACCTCAGTCGTCTTCTCCTTCCATAGGGATAGGCCATGCTCTCACTGCTCGAGCATCAACCTATGGGTCCACTTGGATTTTAGATTCTGGTGCTTCTCACCATATGACTCCCACTCAGTAGTTGGTCACTTCTCTTGCCTCTTGTGGTACTTCATAGATTGCAGTGGGTGACTCTACATAGCTTTCATTCTTGGGTTCAGGTTCTGTCTCTTTGGATGGGGGCACTCTACAAGATGTTTTGGTTGTTCCTGACATCTTGATGAACCTCCTATCCATTTATCATATTTTCCATACTGGATCTGGTAGGACAGTTGAGTTCTCACAACATGATGTGGTTTTTCAGGACCTCCATGACTCTGATCTGGTTGTGGCTACTAGGAGTGTTGATACTGCATCTCACCTTTACAAGTTTGATGGATTTGAGCCTTCTGAGGGTACAGGTTCATCTCTTATAGCACATGCAGATTCAGTGAGTAAGCTTTGGCATGAGCTTTTGGGCCATGTCAATTACAGATATCTTCAGCAGATGAGTACACAGGCACTTGTTCTTGGTCTTCCATAGATTTCCTGCACTGACAGTGTTTGTCATGGTTGTGTGCTTGACAAACATCATAGGGATCCCTTTCCAAAGGGAAGAGCCACTCGTGCTTTGGAACCCTTGGAGTTGATTCATAGTAACCTCATGTCATTTCCCACTCCTTTTTCTAGGGCCAAGTATGTACTCACATTCATTGATGATTTCTCCAGATGCACATGGGTGTACTTTCTTAAGTACAAGTCTGATGTCTTTGATTCCTTTCAAATCTTCAAGACATTTGTAGAGAAGCAATCTGGCCTTTCTATTCGACAGATATGTACAGATAATGGGGGGGGTATGTGAATCAGGCTCTCAAATATTTTTGCACTGAGCATGGTTTACAACATCAGTTTACTATTCCCTACACCCCTCAACAGAATGGTGTCATTGAGAGAAAGAACAGGACTTTACGGGAGATGGCGAATTGTATGATTCAGTCCAGGTCCATGGATTCATCTTTTTGGGCTAAGGTAGTCAATTGTGCCAACTATATTTAGAATCGAATACCTCACAAGGCGATTTGACATATGACTCCTGAAGAGGCTTGGTCTCATGACAAGCCTGATGTTTCATCATTTCGAGTATTTGGTAGTGAGGCATGGGAATTTATTCTAGATGCTCAGAGGAGAGCCATGGAGCAAAAGAGTCGACCCCTCATTTTTGTCAGCTACTGTGAGGATGTTAGGGCATACAGGTTATTTGATCCTGATTCCATAGAAGTCCTGTTTCGACAGGATGTCCAGTTTGATGAGCGCCTTCTCACAGTGGATACCCTATCTCTAGTGTCTACTTCATTACCTACTCCTCCCACTGCAGCTCTTCAGGATTATGTTGAAGATGATTTTGATGAGGATTTTGATGATCCCCCATCTCCACCTCCCCTAGCCCACCTCAGATGCCCAAATGGGCTCACTTTACTATTAAGGAAACAAGATCTATGGTAGGTGATCCTTCAGACACTCATCACACCCATTCTCATACTTTAGGTTCCAGTCTTTTGAGTCATGCTCCTTCAGAGGATCCTCAAAAGTTTTCAAAGGCGACAGGTCACCCTTAGTGGGATAATGCTATGGAGGAGGAGTATTCTTCTTTGATGAGGAATAGTACTTGGGATCTCTGTCCTCTTCCTAAGGGCAAAAAGATGGTTCGGTGCAGATGGTTGTATCACACCAAGTATGCTGCTGATGGTTCTATTGATAAGTACAAAGCACGTCTTGTTGCGAAGGGTTTCTCATAGGTTGAGGGTATTGATTACTCTGAGACATTTGCCCCTGTCGCCAAGATGAATTCTATTCGCTCTGTACTATCACTTGCAGCTTCTAGGGGATGGCCCATTTTTCAGATCTATAGGAGGAGATCTATATGGAGTAGCCTCAAGGATTTGTGCATGATGCTTCTTTGGTTTGCAGACTTCAGCATTCATTATATGGTCTCAAACAGGCCCCTTGGGCTTGGTATGAGAAGATGGACTCCTTTTTGCTCTCCACTAATATCACACGCTGTCATTCTGATCCCGCAATCTATATTCAAAATCTTGAGGGTGCGATCCTAATTCTTGTACTCTATGTTGATGATCTCCTAATCACAGGTAGCTCATCCTCTATGATTCAGCATGCTCAGCAAGCTTTGATGGAGCAGTTTGAGATGATAGATCTCGGTCTTCTGCACTATTTTCTTGGTCTTCAGGTGATTCAGTCTTTTGATGGGATCTACATTTACCAATAGAAGTATGCTCTTGATATGCTTCAGCGCTTTGGAATGCTTGATTGCAAGCCTGCCCCCACCCCTTTTCAGTCAAGGTTTGTTTTGATTACTCCTTGCCCCACTCCTTCAGTAGATTCTACACTTTACTGATAGTTGGTTGGTAGTTTGTTGTACCTGACTCACACTCATCCTGATATTTCCTTTGCAGTTGGCCTTGTCTCTCGATTCTCCCATGATCCTCATGAGAGTCATTGGCAAGTTGCTAAGCGTATTTTGAGGTACATTCAGGGCACCATTTCTTATGCCATTCACTACACATCAGGGGATCCTCACATTGTTGGCTACACTAACTCATATTGGGCTGGTGATGTCAATGATCAGAAGTCTACTTCTGGCTTTGTTTTTTGTCTTGGCTCTGGTCTTATCACATGGTCTTGTAAGAAGCAAACTGCTCATGCATTATCATCTATAGAGGCTGAGTACCGAGCTGCTGTGCTTGCTAGTTAGGAGATTTTATGGCTTTGACAATTGATGACTGAGATTGGTTTTCCTCTTGATAGTCCCACTATTCTTTGGTGTGACAATCAGAGTGCTATACACATTTCTCGCAACCCGGTGGAGCATTAGAGGACAAAGCACATTGAGCTTCATATGCATTTCATCAGATAGTTGATTCAGGATGGTTCTCTCATCTTGGAGTATATTCCCACTGCCAAGTAGGTTGTAGACATCTTCATGAAGCCTTTTGCATCGCCGCGCTATTTTCAGTTGTGCTCTATGCTTGGGGTGAAGGAAGTTTTCCTTGGGGGGTCTTTATGAGGCCTTCCTTCTGTTCTTCTATCTCTTTTTGGAGAGGAGTTTTTTCCCACTGGGTTTTCTTCCTTTTCTCCAGTTCATAGAGATTTCCTTGTATTTGGGTACTTGATTAGGCCTAGTTTTCGGGACCCATTACTTTTGCTTTCAATAGTTTCTTCTAGTTTTTAGCTTCTCCCTAAGTCTAGCTTAAGGGAGGGTGTTAGAGTAATTGGTTATTTACTTTATTAATTAAACAATATTTGTTTAATTATTTAAAGTTCCCTTTTATCTCTTTTACACTTAAGCTAACATTAGGTGCATAATAATGGATAAGATATTTGTAAATCTTATCCTTTGTGGATAAGATATTTTGCAATCCTTATCCTCTATGGATAAGATATTTGTAAATCTTATCCTTTGTGGATAAGATATTTTGCAATCCTTATCCTTTGTGGATAAGATATTTTACAATCCTTATCCTTTGTGGATAAGATATTTTGCAATCCTTATCCTATGTGGATAAGATATTTGTAAATCTTAATGTGCAAGTCTAGGGTTTCTTTGAGCTATATATGTGGTTGAAAAACTTTCTTTTTGAATTATTATTCATTTTACACATTGGTGAATATAGAGCTCCACATCTTTGAGCATTTTATGGTGTTCTTTGTTGCTTCTCTTTGCTTCTCCTTGTAATAGGTATTCTTGCTTGTAGAGATCACTGGGCTCCTTTGAAGTTGTATTTTCTCAACTCCAACACATGAGATGAGTTAATGAGAGTTTTTATATTTTAGTATGGGGATAAAATAGATGCTAAATTTTCTATATATGATCTCACAACCATCACAAAAGAGAAATAGAAAAGTGGTTGAAATCAACACAACACTCATCATGACTATATAGAAAGTACCATTGAATCTTATGCCAAATGATTCCATGTGTCTAATCCTATATTTTAATTCATTTGATACCAATATTGGATATTTCCTTTGAGACAAGAATCAATGAACCTTGAGATAATATTATTCTACAACCATCAATATTAAGAGCAATGTGTGGGCATATGGAAAAACATCAAGAGATCAGATGTAAAATTCTCACAACTAGAGAGAGAACTACTACTAAAGACAAGCTAGATAGGATGATTGGTAAATTGAATAATTTCTATCCTACAAGGTACAAATAAATAAATAAATGGCTTCTACCACGTAATGTTACAAAAAATTTCATTGAAGGTCACCATTTACATAAAATAACATAGCAAAATGATGTATAAATGACCCTAAGAAAGGGAATCTCAATCAAAAGAGAAGGAAACTCCAAACCCCTTGCAAAGGGATAATGTACAACTTTAAGGCATCTCATTGTGGTGTGAAATAATTTATCTCCCACACGATCCACTTAAATTTCTAATTGCCTTATCAATTAGGAAGGAGAAAGAATTATCTAATAAGAAAGGTATTTCTATGTATTATAAAGATGAAATTGATCATCTTGATGCACTTGAGTAGAATCCATGAAAGAAGAAATTGAATATTTTTATTATGGTTCAACTAATCAAATCCTCCAATATGATCACAGTGTTGATTTGAATTAGTATTAGTTACCTACTCATGATTTTGAGAACTTAGCGAAATTGATGCAAACAAGATATAAAATGTCCAAACCATCAAATGAAGACAAAAATCCTTATAAAATTAGTGATAATACATGTCCAAAGCACATACCAAATGAGAAATAGAAAATTTCTTGCATGCGGTAATGATAATTATACTATGCAAAATAGGAGTAACTTAAGCATTGAAAAAGAGAATAGAAGGGGGAAATGAGACAAGGAACAACATCCATGTTAAGGTTTAGGAAGATTGGAGTAATAAACATTAACAATTATATGTAGATTAAATAACCCAAATATAACAATGAAGAATAACACAAAAGAGATCAACATATAATTTTAATGTGGTTCAGCCAATATGGGCTACATCCACAAAAACTCAACTATCCAATGATTTTATTATCCAACACAAAGCATATTAAAATATTGTGAATACCATACCGCAACTTACATCCCAACCGCTTATAACAACTTTTTGGAAGCTTCTTGAATCAGGGTTTTACAAAGTCATTTTTTATTTTTTGGTTAACAAAAAATTGACTACTGACCCTTTAACGTGCAAAATAGGGAAAAATAGGTAAGGACAAGTAAAGAGTATACAATATTTGTATGATTAGTTGCCACATACCAAAAATCTCCCACTTGGAGACTGATCAAGCTCCACACCAAACAATCCCTGAAAAGAAGGTGGTGGAGAAAAAGAAAAATCTAGTACAAAAAAAATAGATGATCAAGAAGAAACATATGCCTAAGGTCTTGAATATACAACACCCTTAGGTTCCATAGATGTTCTAAAAGGGGAAAACCTAAGTGATATAGCACACAAATTTTAATCCTATCAACTAAAAGGACAAGGTAGATACAAAGAAAAGAAGAAAGAAATAAGGGATAAGGATGTTACTTCTTATGGTGAAGTCATGCCTTTTATTCCTAATACAAATGACTTAACTATCTCACATAATTTTACTTTTTCCCAATTATAATCCCATTGATGTAGCTTAGGTCATGAGCTAGATTAAAATATTAATGCTTCTAGGAGAAATCCTTAAAATCCATAAACATAAGGAAATATTTTTCACATCACTTATATAAAAAAAAGGACTAGATTGATCATATTCCCAATGATTTTTTAAATGATAAGGATGTTGAAGATAACTTTGATATTGAGATAGGGAATTCCTTGGTTAGAAACCAAATAAATAATGAATACCACATTGTTAATCAACATATAGTTGGGTCACAACTATATATATTATAATTTAAAGCTTCAAGTGATGTCACACCTCTTCAAGTTATGAATGATCTAGGTCTATAGGTGTCCAAGTCCTATGGTAATTTTTTCCATGATTTCTAAAGAGGTGAATATTATGATAATTATGAACAATTTGGAAGTCCAACTATGTACATACACAAACAAATCATTCTTAATAGACATAGTCATTGTGAATTTTATTTTTAAATGTAGTATGCTACTATTGAAAAGGTGGGCAACCCCAATGGGAGGTAGTATACAAATGGATCTATCATAAGCTACTATCTTGTTGCATGAGAAAGAATTCAAACTCCATAAAGAAAATAAGATGTTGCATATTATTAAGGATCATTAAAAGGGCACCAAAAGAGTGCTATAATTTAATTTGTTTTGGACCATTTCATTAAATATTATGATGAATAGGATCATGAAAATGTCAATTCTCCCCTTTTCTTTGCTCATGTAAATTATGGGAATGATTTATGGTCTATTTTTTTGATGGTGCATGTTTAAAGGATGGTTTAGGTGCCAGGGTTATTTTAGTCTCACATCATGATGATAGTTTCAAGTATGTATTCAAGTTAACCTTCCAATTTTCTAAGAATATCTTAGATTATGGACCTCTCATGTTATGACTAAATATTTATCACAAGAATAGAATTAAAATATTAGGAATTCTTGGATACTTATAGATAAATGAATTGCAAGTAGAAAATATATATATAATGAAGGATGAAATATTGAGTGTATAAGAATGATGTTTGGAATACCATAGATCTATTAGATACAATTAGTATTGAATGGTTTGATAGATTAGAGAATGTTATTGTTGATCCTTTATCTATTGAAGCATCTAAATTTGAATTGAAATTGGTTTCCTCTTATTTTCATTCTATCATGGAAGTTCTCACAAGGCCAAGTATACTTTGAGATCTAGATTATTGATTCATGTCCTTTGGTTTAGTTAGAATATGACAAGGAAATTTTCTTGGATGATGAAACGATGCACTAAAAATCAACACAATTCCCACAAGACCAGTGACATTGTAAATAATATTTGATAATATTGATTTAAATATAGAGATAATTAAACCCATTAATGAGGATAGAATTGAAGGTGTAATTTTAGGTACTACAATATACCCTAAGATGATTTACATTGGAAATAATGTAATTTTTTTAAAAATAATATATTAATTGCATTATTGAAAATATTTAAGAAGTATTTTTCTTGATCCTATGACAAACTCAAAGATTATAAGGAAGATTTTTTAGCATAAAATTACTCTCTAGCCTAATACAAAACCATTTTGATAAGAATAGAGGAAAATTAAATCCCACACTTATTCCTCAATTATAAAAGGAGTTGGTGAACTTAAATGGAATGGGTATTATCAAGTCTATCTTACATTTTGAATGGGTGTGCAATGTTGTTTTGGTTAGGAAGAAGAATGGAGAGATAAGGTTATGTGTGAAATTTAGGAATATGAACATAGAAACTCTCAAGAATGAGTACTCACTTCCTGGTATGGATCATTTATTGCATAAAGTAATTGTATTAGAAGTGATGTCTACAAATGATGGATTCTCCAAATATAGCTAGACAGTGGTCAAGGAGTCAAAACAACACAAGATTATATTTACTACTCCTTGGGTCACTTATATTTATGTGAGAATGACATTTTGACTAAATAACACGTAAGTTCAACATTATGATGAGAAATGAATGTTTCCATTTTAGGCTTCATTAATAAAATATTGGTGGGGTATTAGGATGACCTAACAAAATACTCCAAGGATAAAATAGATCATTGCAGGAACTTGGATGTAATTTTTAAAATATTCCTTGAGTATGAGGTTTTTTAATCTAAAAAGTGTATATTTGACATGGAAAAAGGCAAGTTCTTAAGGCACATTATGTTAAAGGATGGGATGAGGATAAATCCAAAATTAGGATAAAAAATTCATCTCATTCCCATGCCCCAAAAATAAAATGCATGCAATACTTATTTATGAAAATCAACTTTGTTAGGGGGTTCATCCATACCTTTTCTAAAAAAACCAAGTCAATCTCCAAAACATTAAATAAATAAATAAATGATCAGATAGAATGAGGAACCAACTAATGTATTTGTGAAGATCAAGGAATATATCCTAGAAGCTCCTATCTTGGTGAGTACAAACCATTCTAGTGCTTTCTAAATCTTCTTATTTTCTTCATTCTATACTATTATTTTTGTGCTTCTTAAAGGGAACAAGGAGGAATATGAAAAAAGATATTTTATTATTGAATATCAAGAACATACGCATGTTGAATTGAAGTTCAATTATGGAAAATCATGCTTATGTCCTTGTCCAAGCTATCAATAATTGTAGACTATATTTGATAGGTGCAAATAACATGGCATATATGCCACATACATTTGTGAGAGACATATTCACTCAACAAGAATCCTTAAGTAAAAGGTATAGATGGATCAATAAGATCTAGGAATATGATATGGAGATGCGAGTTACAAATTTGTTTAGAGGTTAAGGCCTAGCCAAAATGATGGAAAATGTAATTTTTTATGTAGTTGAGGTTAACAAGGAAAATTATGATTATGCATCCAATTTATATGACATGAAACATGATCCATAGTATAAGGATGTTATATTCTACATGGAAAACATGAAGTGTACCCCTAGAATGAGTAATAATTAGTAGATAATATTTAATTTCTAGTCTCAAAGCTATGTTTTGACACAAATTAATTTAATATGGAGACACTATAATGGGTTTCTCCTCAAATTATTAAATTAGAAACAATCCAATAAAGTGATGAATGAATTCCAACAAGGAATTTGTGGAGGAAATTCCAAGGCCGAGGCCAATGCACACAAGATTTTCAAAGAAAGGCATGAGTGGCCTATATTATTCAAGGATGTTCTTGAGAAACTAAGAAAGTGTTGTATTTTCTAGAGGATTTTAGGAAAATTAAAATGTATACATGCTCTTTCTCTTGTATTTGTAATGTTTGAAGCTCCATTTTATTAGTGGTATTTATTTTAAAGGATAAATCTATGAAACACCAAGAAAGATATATAAATGGATTCTTGTATCCACTAACTACTTCACCAAATGAGTTGAGGAAACTCCAACCCATAATGATATATCTAAGATGGTAGTTAAATTTTTGTTGAACAATGTAATTGCCAAGTTTAGGGTGTCTAAAAGAATCATTACTAATAATTTTATGTGTTCTAGATCCTATGATATCTCAAGTTTGTGCACTATAAATGGAATTAATTCTATTAATTCATCCCCTTATCATACTTAAGGGAATGTACAACCTAATTACAAAAATACGAGAATTTTAATAATTTTCATAAGAATATTAAATATGAAGAAGAAGAGATGGGATGATAAGTTAAGTATACACTCTAGGTTGATAGATTAACCTATAAAATGGCTATTGGTAAGAGCCCACTTAAATTAGTGTATGGATTGGAAGTTAAGATGTAAATAATCTTGGAGCTACTAGTGTACAATTTGTTGAATTCCATTAAAGGAGAAAGAAATTGATGCAATCTATCAAAGAATACTAGAGATAATAAAATTGGATGGAAATAAAAGGATTTCACATAATAAGATCTTGTCACACAAGAAAAGAATAAGGTATCTAATTGAAAATAAGGAACTTCAAAAAAATCATGTTGGTGATATTGTCTTCATGTGGAATGTTAGACCATAGGATAAAAAAAAATACCAGAGGTTTGATCCCTTATGGCTTGGTCCATATGAAGTGGTAGAGAAGTTTAGTCACAATGTGTACCACCTTAAGGATTTAACAAGATATTTGTTCGATTTTCTAGTTCATGGCCAACATCTTAAGGATTACTTATTGTAAGTAATGATATTATTCCATGTATTTAATTTTTGTTTATGTATGTTTATCCTTGTGAGATCGTGACCCATGTTGATCATGATTAAGTGTTGTTGAACACCCAAAATACTGAGAGGGGGGGGTGAATTAGTATTTTATAAAATCATTTAATTGCTAATCATTCAATTATCATAACACATTTAATTGCAACTATAAACAAGAACATGAAAGGAATCATAACACCACATAACAAATGAGCAACAATATTTTTACGTGGAAAACCTAAAATGGGAAAAACCATGGTAAGGATTAGATCACAATATGTTATAATCGATTATAAGATATTATAGGGCACACTTCAAGGAATCACTATCCTTGAAAGGCTTACAACTTGAAGTAGATACAAAAGGATTGTGGCTCACTACCAAAATGATGAACTAATAAAATATACCTTCTATGTGTTGAGTTCAGTTCCAATTAGGCTTTGGAATAAAAAAACCTACTCCGGTTTATAGGTACACAACAAATACATCTAATGCATACAACTTTGCACAACAGTCATACATCACTGCTTATTTATTTTTCACATGTTGCTCATCAGTTCCATCTCTCTCTTTTTCAATACAAAAATATGCTTCATATATATAGACTATTACAGCTTCATACATCAATTAGGCCAGCCTAATTAGATGTACACATACTCAATAAAAATGTAGCTTTTCAGCTCAACCTAGAACATCTTTCCACCAAAACAAAATGTGCAAAGCATAAATTAGGTTGGCTTGGACCTAATAAGGAATACTTTAAATCACCAATGAAGTGCACACCACATATATGTGCCAGCCAAAATAAAAATTATTCCAATTACACAAATATTGAGCAGAATACTGTAAGGAAAAATCTAACATCCATATATTTCATTCATTTCAACAAAAACACTGAAAACTTAAATAGAGATTTAAAATATAGTCCTGATCATCATATTAAAATCTTACAAAGCAATCTCCTACTAAGAGAAGTTTTAGACCAATTTATTGGAGCAAAATAATAGAGATATAAATTTTTCAGATTGACAAAACTTCTACCAACCAATGTTGGCATCAATGAAAACACATCAGAGGCTTTTTTGTCATTTTTCCAACAATCTCCCCCTTTTTCATTGATGACATGTGCCAAAAATTTGAATCTCCAAAAATTGACTTTACTCCCCCTTTTAATTGTATAGATAAAAATTATATACCTTCCACACATATTTCTCCCCCTTTGACATGAAGAAAAAAGGGTGTCCTGATGATAACTTCAAAAACCAAAAAAAGAAATGTAGAAAACACTTAAGAAGATCTAGGGGCACCATCCAGTTCCTTGAGAATAGCTTCCCAAGCCAGTTTTCCTTCATCCCAGATCCTTTTCACTTTGACTAGTGTTTTGTGCAGTGATTCCAGTTCAACTAGACATTCTTGTCCAATGTCCTTCTTCTAGAGTGGATGGCTTAAGTTTTATCTTTTCAAGATTTTCTGCATCCAATAGAGCATATGACATAGGAATATGTCTGGACATAACTAGATCTTCGAGCTAACCAAACTATCTTATTGGATCCTCTTTTTGCATCTGTAGAGTGGAGAACTTCTTCTATAGGTCTATAATAGAAGTCCAAGCAATATAGCTTTTGACATTTGAAATTTTGTAGGCTCCGGAGGTATGCTCTAGTTGAGACTCTATTGAGTCCATTAAATCTTTGATGCCTCTAGTGGTGTCAGGCCACCACATGCAGTATAAAAACAATATTTGCGCTTCCTCTTCATAGTCCTTTACTTCATTTAGACTTCACAACACTTTTTTATGTGCAATTGCACATCTATCCTACAACTCAAATAAACTTTTCTCCAAAATTCTCGATTTTGCTTCTTTCCTAGTTTGCTACTTAAGACTAGAGGAGTATTCTTTGATTGAATCAACTAGAAGCTTTAGATTCTCAACATGTGCTAAGGAGGTATCAATATTAGCATTGGGTATTGACTCTTGTAAGGATTTAATAGCATCATTTATCAACTCAGTTCCCTTTTTATAACTCTTAATCATTTCTTCCGTACTGATTTGAGAAAAGTACCAAAATTTTTTAATCTTTCAACTAGTGAGATCTTTCTTAGATCCAAATACCTTGGATGTGAAGGAAGTTGAATTAGTTGGGGTGGGAGCATAGGCTAAATCTGCAATTCTTTATAAAAAATCCCTTAAAAATATTTCCAGATGATTATTCAGAAGGCTTTGATGGCTCAACAAATTTTGACATATCTTCTTCACTTCTTCCAACCTCTATCTCTTCCTTGCTTTCTTCTTTCTTTTCCTCTTCTTCTTTTTTGGAGGATTTTCCTGAATACTTATCTTTATTCTCATCTTCCTTCTTATTCTCATCATCCCTACCAACATCTTTCTTTTCACCTTTGTTTCCTTCATTTCTATTCTTGTCTTCTTTTTCTCTTTTTCTAGTATCATCATTATGTTCTTTTGGATTACTATTGGTGTGAGCTTTTTTCTGATCTTTAGAATGTTTACTGGTTATTTCTTCTATATCATTCGGAGGGTAAAATTTCTCTAAAACAACATGTATTTCACCAATATTTTCCATAATAGGATGGTCCTCTACTTCTATAAACTTGACAGCCTTCCATACTTGAATTATATGAGATGAAGAACTAGTTTTCAACCCATAATTCTTTGCCATTTTTCTAATTGTTTCAAGTGTTTCTTGCCTCAATTTCTCTATACTTTCCTTATCTTTAGTCATTAAGGTAGTGAATCTCTTTTTTACCCTAAACAATTGGGAACATTCTTTGAGTAGGGAAGAAACATCTTCCTTGGACAAGGAGGAACCATATGTGTTTAAGGTGCCAGATTTAAATTTGTCTTCAATGGTTACAACTTCATGCCTTCTAAGAACTAATGCTTCCCACACATTATCAGTCACCTTCTTCCTTATAGATTCGATGAAATCATTAAAGATAACCATATATTGAACAATAACATCTATAATTATTTCTTTATTCTTTTCATCAACTTCATCAAATAATCTAGCTGCAGCTAGAAAATCCTTAGAATCTATCATGTTATTAACTAGGGTTGTCATTTCCAAAGGAGAATTATGTCTTACTAGAGAAGAGAATTAGATTTTGATGAGCCTTCATACTTCTTTTCATGCATATGGATTTTGAATGCTTCCAATTCATATTATGTCTCTTCATCATCAGATAAGATCTTGTAGAGAAGGGGACCAACCCCTCATTGATCCCATGTCATAGAGGATAAAGAGTTGAAGGCTTCCCTAAACTACCTCAATCATGTAGATGTCTAAAGGAAGGATAGAGAATGAAGAGAAATCCCAGGTGTTGTTGTCACTCGATTGATCTTGAAAAATATGTTATGGGACCAGATGAGCAGAGTTTCAAGATTCAAACTATAACTCTGCTAGCTCACTAGCAGAGGATGAAAGCATGAAAAAGGGATGACATCACATCATGCTAAAATCTCACTTATGCATTGGAATCTGTATGGAAAATGAGAAAAAATTGATAAACAAAATACTCTAGAATCTACTAATAACCTAGTTTGAATGAAATAAATTTAATGACATAATAGATTAAAAGAAGAATAACAAAAGTAAATGCTATGAAAGTGATACGGTAGATGATATAAGAACGAACTCACCAGAGGTCTAGTTCTTCAGCAAGCTCCATGTTGGAAAGAGACACTACAAATATCATTTTGGTGTTGTTATTGATGGCAACCATAGTCCATGATTTGATCCAAACATTTGTATTTGCTCATATAGGAAGTTAGATCGAAGTTCTGTAAGTAAATTTGAAGCAAGAACAAAGCATCTGACATAATTTTGTTCATCGATTCATATATAATTTCCTATTATCATTTTGAGTTGTGGATCTCAGGGAAGATATTTTGTTGTACGTACTATCTTATCTGAGAATCATCAGGATATGCATTCATTGGTGTAAAAGTTAGAAGATCCAGTTTATTAATTTCATGTTTATCAATACAAAAAGCCAACTTCATGAATATAATATGTTGTAGATAATTAAGGAGTAATTGTTTAAGTATTTTCATGTTTGACCATATTGATTTGAGTCATTAATATTCCTTGGCCAAATTTGGTAGGTGCGCATTGAGAATTAACTATGGATTGAGCCGACAGTTTGTAAATATTTTTATACTTTTGTTGGAGCCGACATGTAGTGATTAAATACTTAGCAGTGGATATATATAAGCGATCAATTATATCATTTTGATATAGGTGTACGATGTGTTATAATGTGTCTTAAAAATAGTAGAAGGATTATGCATAGTTTCTCTTATGCATAAAAGGATTTGTGATATGAATTGAAGCAGAGAAAATAAAAGAGCAGAATCAGACAAAAGGTCAAGAATTCGATTGTTGAGCCTAACTGGAACTGTGATCAGGAATTCATAGATGCTACACTTTCAGGTCAAATCTCTTAGATGGATTTAATCTAAATATTCTATAAGAGAACGAGTCTTCATTTTTTGAGCAGTGAGCTCTAGGTAGTGTACCTGAATGGTGCATTCCCATTTTGTAAACACTTATTTCTAAGTATACTCATATTGTGGATTGGCCTTCCACCATGGATTTTCCCCTAATAGGGTTTCCACGTAAAAATATTTGTGTTATGGTGTTATAGTTGTTTTCCTTATGTTCATGCATATTTCTTTTGGTTGAATGTTATAAGTGCTTTCAGGATTAGATTAATAAAGTTAAAAATTGTAGAACAATGATTCACCCCCTCTTATTGTTCCTTGATTCCAACAATTGGTATCAGAGCCTAGTTCCTTAGAAGAAGTTTTATAGCTTGGGGAAGATCCAAGAAATTAATTTAATGGACTCAGATAGTCCTCAACACCAAATCTTGGTGGCCTTAGATGATCTTGATCAGTCAAAATTTGAAGTTCAGAAATTGCAAGCAAACCTCATGGATGCTGAGAAATTAATTAAGTCTCTAAAAGAAAACATCAACAAGTCTAGGGAGAAGAGAAGGGAAATATGTGATTAGATTAAGCAGAATGATGGTAAAAGCATGGAAGATGAACAACTGAGTTAAGCTCTAAAACAAAAGATAGAAGAATGTGAAAAGCTTACTAGAGATAATAAAATCCTAAAGCATGAAGTGGAATCTATCATGATGAGGATGACCAAGGAAATTGAAGATAGAAAGAAGAATGAAGAGAACCTCACTTAGTCCTTGAAAGAGAAATCTAAAGAATGCAACAAAATTAATGATGGATTCATAAATCTAGCACTTGAATTACAACAATCTAGAAATAATGAAGAAGAGATTGAAAGACAGATTGTTACCCTCAGAGATGAACTTTCTACTGCAAATGAATTCAAGGAGAAGTTCAAGATTAGATTATCCAAGCTTGATGAACTGATTAAAAGTCAAAGGACTGAAGGTGACAAACGAGGTCTTGGATATGAGGAAGGAAATCAGATGAACAAATCTAGACAAAGGGGATTTAGGCAAGGAAATTAGATGAAAAAATCTGGAAGGTATCTGGTAAGACAACCTAATTCTCAAAGATACAATGGTTACTTTTTTTTTTTTGTAATAAATTTGGTCATATGGCTTCTTAATGTAGAAGTAGAATGAATTCAAATGGTCTATCATTCTTCGATCAATGCTTTAACTACAACAAGTATGGTCATAAGTCAAATGAATGCAAAAATATGATGACAAACTTTTATAGAGATGTTCGATGCTATACATGCAATAGATTTGGCCATATTGCTAACCAGTGCAAATGAATGGAACAAATGTTATGGATAAAGAAATGTGATGTGCTACAACTACAACAAATCTGATCACATTGCTAGATTCTATAGAAATAGAAAGGGTCTGGTGAATCAAAGAAGAAACATGTAGAAGAATGAAAAAGGAAAAGAGAAAGTCACTATAGGTGAGATCAGGATGGAAATGAAGAAGATATGGGTGAACAGGAATTCTTCTATTGTAGAAAATGAACGAGGATCTGATTTTGGTAATTCATCCAAGAATTAGTTAATGGTCTCTGGCCTAGGGGGAGTTCTCAAGAAAATCCTTCAAACCCCTTGTTAGTAGTTGGTATCTGAATATGGATGAGTGCAGTGATTACATTTATGATCCATAGATATTGTTGAAACAATTGGAGAGACTACTTATGCTAAGTTGAAGGTCCACAAAAGAGTTATCTTTCATAGTATATGGAAATAGGGTATTCAGATGTGTTAGGGAAAAAACATTTATTGTGACAACAAGTTAGGTCTATGAATGATAAAAGGTAATTTGTATTGTTCATTTGTCACTTTTCACTTTGAGAAGAAGTAGTTTGGAGATCTCTGAAGAGAAATTTTGCAAAATCTGGTGAAGATTCAAGTGTGAAGGCGATTAGGCAACAAAATCTCAAACCGGTGAAAAAGTATTTATTAGGAAAACTTGTGAACTTGTGAATTTGCAAAAATGGCTACTCCATTGGTAGTTGATGTAAGGGATAGACCTCATCTAAAATTCAAGTGGAATCCTTTCAAATATGTTGAGATAGAGCCCTTAGGTGCACTTTCATCCATTTTGTACGACATCTTGCATGTTGAGGATATTAGGGTATACATTCATGCAAACATTGAGGAGTTAGGGAGTTCACAGTTATTGAATTTGTACAACAATCACATAATATGAGAGGATTTCTGTGTTAAACCTGAATTAAAAACCCTAGAGGAAAAGAAATTCACACAAATTGTGAAATTTCCTGTGTTTGAAGAAAGCGAGTGGGTCTGGTATATTTTAAGCTATGTTCATGCTGAATTTATAAGTTTGAATCAACCCTTCAAGATTACAAAAGAAGTCATAAGTGTTGTTACTGGTTTAAATTCCCTCGGTGGATTGCCAATCTTGAAGTCCATGAAAAATCAAACAGTTATTGATGCAACCGGTTTAGTGTATGATAGAAGAGCTATGACAATTAATGATATTATTGAAGTGGATGTTAGATTTGTATCGATGGTCATTGGTTACAAAATCTATCATTCCATCTGAGATAATTTTATATCCGACAAAACTATCTATACAACATATTAGATGGTAAAGGAGAATGCAAAATATGATCTATGTGATCTACTCAGAAGCCAGTTTATGGAAAATCTTGGTAAAATGAAGAAAGATAAGAAGAATTCCTTCAAATATGGTAATCTGTTGTCGTGTTTGTTCTATTATTTTATGAATTAAGTTTCGGGATATGGAAAAGTACAATGGCATGGTAATAAACCTAAGGTGCTCAAATTAGAGATATCTTACTCAGACTTGGTGATAGCAAGACAAGGAATACTACAATCTAGGGTTATTTCAAGAACTTTCAGAATGTGATGCAAGTAAGAGAAAGAATTCCTAAACCTATTATGGAGAAGTATATATATACTATCTATTTTATGGTTGGCATTGATCAATGCTTTATGGAAGCTTTAGATCCAAAAATAGTCTAGATTATGCCAATGGGCTACAAGGTTGAGGAACATATTTTGGAAATGTATGCTGAAAATTTACTGGGCAAAGCTTGGGATCCCTCAGAAGAAATATTTAGTACTTTTTTTGAAAAGGATATACAAGTACATAATCAACTAAGGAATATTGTAATAGTCAAGATAGTAAGAAGAGAAGTGGAAGCCTTTGTAGAAAGCATGGGTATATCTGCAGAAGCTATGAGAGAAGCTAGAACAAAGAGAATATAAGCTGAAGCAGGAGAGCTAGTCAAAATTGAATCTACCAATTCGATATTATCCTCTGCTTGAACTAGATCTACAAGAAGCTCTACTCTCCTCTTTGGTTCTACAAAAAGGTCAAGTCCCGTGAAAACACAATCCAAGTCATCTGGCAAGGAAGGAAAAAGGAAGAAGGACAAAAGAAAAAGAGTTTATATTGTTGTTTCTAAAGATGAAGAGTCTGAATCTGATGCATAGATAAGAGAAATCAAGTAAAAAGTGACAAAGGAAACAATAGTTTCAAAAGACAAGCCCTCTGGTGAAGAAGTGAAAGAAAAGAAGAAGATGAAAAATGACAAAATAGGTATGTCTGTAAAATAAGTGGAGAATGCATTGATTAAGGATGTAAATATTAGGCCTCTTCATGAATGGTATGACACTTTTGATAGTGCTGATCAAATAATTCTTGAGGAAGACTCAATAAAATACTTGAAGAATTTGAATAAGGAACTTATTGAAATAATGTCTACATTACCCAAAAGTATTTATGAAGATTTCAAAATGAGAAGAGTGAATGCTAGAACTAAGGATGAACAGTTGAAAGAGCGAGTTCTTGTAGATTTATGTCTGGTGATAACTGTTGAGGAAATGAGGACAATTTTGAATGGTGCCAAGAAAGACTTCAAGAGAAAAACAAGGGTAAACAAGCTGATGATTGGTCAAACTAATGAAGTGGAAAAAGAAACTGAAAAAATTCTAAAGGAATTTTTGTTAAGGAACAAAATTGATGTTGTTTCTAAGGAAGTGTATGTTAGAAATGTTTCACTTGGTCTGATAGCAGAAGAAGAAAAAGGAGATGCAGTTGAGGAAACTCAAGTTCCTATTGATATGCATGATGCCTAAATCCCTATGGAGACTGAAGCTCATAAGGTCATGTCAGTTGAGGAATCTAAGATTCCTAAAGAAATGCAAGAATTTGTAGTTGAGGAAATAGTGATTGAGGAAAAGAAGGATGAAATAAAGGAAGTTCTGGTAAAAGCAAGAGACACTGCTAAGGCAGTGAAAGAGTTTTTAGAAGAAAAACATGAAGAATTTTATTATGAACTACTAAAAGGTCCTATCAACTTGGAAAATTTATCCCCTATTCAAAAAAATAAGGTAGCTTCATTCACTTAGAGCAAGGCAAGGGAAGAAATTCTGAAAGCACATATTGAAGATAGTGAGTTGCTGAACCTTGCATCTGGTATTTTGAGAAAATCATGCATACACATGTTAAGGATCCATCCGATTCTCCATCCGGTGAGTTGAAGAAGCTTATTAATGCTGCAAGTACTCATTTTGAGTCCCTTGAGAAATCAGCTGAGGATAAGGTACAAAAGGAGTTTGATGATAAAAGATTCAATAGATTGAAAGGGATGATAGCTAGGGATGAATATTTTGTAGCTACTTATATAAATAACATTCAAAGCTCTTTGAATGAAGGTGGTAATATTTATAAATAATGTATATCTTTATCTAAGTTCACTAAGGACTTTGAAAATAAAATAAAATAATGTGAAAAACAGTTAGCAAGTATTAGACAAGCATTCAACCCTCTAACTGTCTTTGTTGGAAAGCAAGAAAGTCAAGCCATATCTCTGCTTGACAAGATCAAAATATTGAAGCATGAAGAAAGTAAAATAGTTGAAAGATTTTTTGAGATTAGAGGAATAATTGGTCCTAAGATGGAAATAATGTTAAGTGCTTTGAAGGAAGCACAAGATGGTATGGCCATTAGTGATCCGAAGAATCTCAAATCTACAAAGATGCAATCTTACTTATTTTTTGGTCATGTGGTTATCTTGGAGGGTCTCAAGAAGGTTTGGGACACAAGTTTGGAATTGTTGAAGAACAAATTTTCAGACTTATTCAAGTTTATGTAAGTTCAAGAAGCCTGTTTGTACATATGCAATTTGTTCATAACAATTTTGTTTGATTTTTGCTATGTGGATTCCTACCTTTTCCATTGATTTCAAAGGGGAGAACGGGATAGTGAAAAATGCTATCATTTTGAGTTTTGGATCTTAGGGAAGATATTTTGTTGTACGCACTATGTTATCCATGAATCAATAGGATACACATTCATTGGTGTGCAAGTTAGAAGATCTAGTTTATTAATTTCTTGTTTATTAGTACAAAAAGTCGACTTCATGAATATAATATGTTGCAGATAATTAAGGAGTAAATTTTTAAGTATTTTCATGTTTGACCATATTGATTTGGGTCATTACTATGCCTTTGCTGACTTTGGTAGGTGCACATTGAGAATTAACTATGGATTGAGCCAACAGTTTGTAAATATTTTCATACTTTTGTTGGAGTCGATAGGTAGCAATTAAATCCTTGGTGGAGGATATATATAAGCGATCAATTATATCATTTTGATATAGGTGTGTGATGTGTGTTTGTGTGTGTTATGAATAACAAAAGGATTATGCATAGTTTCACTTGTGCATAAAATGATTTGTGATACAAATTGAAGCAAAGTAGAACATAAGAGAAGAATTAGAAAAAAGGTCAAGAATTCGATTGTTGAGCCTAACTGGAATTATGATCAAGAATTCATAGATGCTACTCTTTTACTTCAAATATCTTAGATGGATTTAATCTAAATTTCTTGTAAGATAGCGAGTCTTCATTTTTTGAGTAGTGAGCTCTAGGAAGTGTGCCTGAATGCAAGTGCATTCCCATTTTGTAAACACTTATTTCTGAGTATACTCATATTGTGGATTGGCCTTCCACCGTGGTTTTTCCCCTAATAGGGTTTCCATGTAAAAATATTTGTGTTATGGTGTTATGGTTGTTTTCCTTATGTTCATGCATATTTATTTTGGTTGAATGTTATAAGTGCTTTCAGGATCAGATTAATAAAGTTAAAAATTGTAGAACATTGATTTGCCCCCCCTCTCAATGTTCCTTGATTCGAACACTCCACACGAGAAATGTACTTGCACACAACGAAGAGGGGAAAATGTTGGGTCTATTTAGGGGTTTACCTCAGTCAAACCCTTGCTTTGGTGTTTCCACCTCCACAAATATCTAGTAAGATCGAAAAGAGTGTACAAAAAGAGGTGGTGAAAGCAAACCCCACTTAGGAGAACTTGCACCACCAAATAGTCAATATACAAAAGTATTCTAATATATTAAAAAAAAGATAGAAATGAAATGAAGAGAGTGAAAGAGAAATCTAGAGAGTGTTCAAGAGAGAGATATTAAAGGTGAAAGATAGCCATTTGAATAGGTTTTGGGGGGAAAGGAATTTTTTGAAGGTTGAAAGAATCTCATAGAGGCCTTACACTTCGGCCCCAATAGCGAGTGTAACATTTTTGTGAGCTTTAGGAGAAAGAATCCTTTCATGATGCAACTTTTCCACATAGAAATCTATGTTTTGTGTGGACGTCCCTAATAAAGATTCATCAACCGACACTAAGGACATGCACCAGGTGGATGGAATGTGGAAGGGTGAAGTGGAAATATGTCGATGGGATTAATTACTTCTAAGGTAGGAGATAAAAAAGGGGAATTTGCAAGGGGGTGCAAATTCACTCCTATACATTTTTCCCCACTTTAGCAAACTTGAGTGATAATGAGTGTTTAGTAAGGTAGAGTTGAAAGAGTTTCAAGTAACATATACCTAAACCATCGAGGAAGCATATCACTATATAGAAAGCTCGAAAGTGTAGGGCACACAAAGGGCTCCACGGGTGCTCAATCTTGAGGAGTGTTGAAATGAAGGTACATCGAAGGTCCACAAAGCAATAGTGTAGAGGGGAACTCTGAAGGTACTCTCTCTGAAAAAAATCAAACGAAAGGATCTCACCCCATGTACACTCTCATGAGGAAGGATGCGAAGGAGGTTCCCCAGTAATCTCTCACGAGGAATCTCGAAAAGAAGACACCGTAGAGTGTTGTAGTGCTTGACAGGTGCTCAATCCTGCAAAGAAACATACGTCAGATGTAAAAGGCCACATAGGCAAGCAAACAAATAATCAAGGAATTGAAGGACAATCTCTAAAGGGGTCCCTTGGGAAACCCTTTGAAAGAAGTAGGGGTTCACTCAAGGGATGCTCAATTTGAAAGTGTAATAATAGATTTCAAAAATTGATTCAATATGAGGGAATCCCTTTAGAAGGTTCCACTTCATCAAGGAATTTGAAAGGAAGAATGCCCCCATATGAGGGGAAAGTCAAGACCTATCCTATAGGACAAGGTGCTACAACTTCTTTCTTTATGAATCCATGATGAAGGGAGACATATCTCATGAGGGGTTCTTTAAGGAATGCGATTTTTGAAAAATATAGGGCTATTTTCAATAAGGGATTCATTGGCCATTGAATACAGTTTTTTGAATATAAAAGAAGATATGATGTGATAGCCCCAACTTAGGATAGTGTGTGTGACACACAAGATCATGTGGTATCCTAAGGAAAGTAAAGAAACAAGGTGATGTTGTGGCCCATGATACGTTACTAGATGTAATCGTGGTAATACTATCACACTCGCGAGGGACAAACACATAGGCACCACAACACCATGAAACAAGCAATATGAGTCGCAAAAGAGAACACAAGAGATATGGGATCTGGTTTTGCAGGGTTAGTTTTGCTCATGCTTATATAAATAATAAGTAACCACAGTGCAAGGTGAAAGATCATCAACCCCACTAGATCAAGAGGAATGCATGGAAAACAAAGTAAAAATAAAATTTGGGCCATGGAAGAAGGCCTAAATGCCCCCAACACTTTGCATCATCCCCAATTGTCAAAAATCAAGGCACCCACATGGAAGAATGATGAGACAAATAGAATAAGGTCATGACACAAATCATGCCTATTTCTAAGCACCAACAAGGGTGGGAAGGGTCATCCAGGCATATAAAAAGACAAGCATTGGGGAAGCACAACACACACAAATATAATCTATAGATAAAGAAGAGATCCCTAGTAATCATTGACCAAGATGTCATCATGCTACCAATATAGATCATTATACGAGGATGGCAGACAAATTGATAAGGGCAAGATCTCTAAGGGAGGATCTTTCGACTTGGTTGCAAAAAAACCAAGGAAGAAGGCCCCTCAAGGTCCTCTCCACCGAGCTCATGTGAATCCAAGGTCATTGACGTTGCAAATATCGATGAAAAAGTTGAGATCTCATCCATCGAATCAAACATGCACCTGTCAAGAGGAGCACATCTTGGTTCAACAGGCGAGGAAGGAGGCTCATGGGATCCACTGCACACCTCTTCCAAGGTGATAGTGACATACTCCAGTGATGTTGGGGCTCCCTCTGTCACTAAGATGGCACAAGCCAAAACCAGACTAGCTTCTGAAGAAGAAGAGCTCTTCTTCTGACCCCCATTGGAAGTGGGGTCTTCTTCCATCTTTCATTTCAACAAAGGATGCAGGATCCCCACAAAAGAAGTAGGATACGAGGAGGAAGGAAGAAGAACTACAAGGGACACCACTGAAACATTCAACATTTCAACAGGCTCCAAGAAAGGTAGGATGTCTGAAAGGGACATTAGTAGAGGAGACTCAAAAGATGGAGTGATGAACACTTGCACCTTTTAGGGGTGTTAGTCTTCAATGCTCGTAGGAGGATCCGAAAGAAAAAAGGGTGATAGGAACTAACACAGAAATAGAAGAAGAAGTAAGAGGGGCACTGGATGCCTCACTTTATTTCTACAAGGCTACCTGTTTAGTAGCCAAAGCCTTCCACTGACACCTATGCTCATGCGCAAGTCAGTTTCTATGGTTTTGGTAACCAAAAGCAACCCCTTTAGAAGGAGAAGGAGGATCCTAGTCTATCATCTTTATATCCATCACAACCATCTCTGGTGGAGGGATTGTCTCATAAATACAAACATGAGGAAGTGGTGTAGAAACATCAGAGAGAGGGGGAGCAGAAATTGGAATCTTGGTGATGGGCCCTTTCACGTTTGCTGCTATGGAGGAAGGCATGGTAGGAGGCCACAGAGGTCGAGATGCAGAAGCACCCCCATGAGGGAACTACCCCTTACCATACATAATAGGTTGAGGTACCATGGAAAGGATAGGAAGTTTGAAAGAATGATGCTCGGGATTTTGCCAAGCGAGCACAATCAGATTCCACATTAAACACCTAGGAGTGAAATTCAATGGTGTCGTAGCAAGGTGAGAAGCAAAAGTAGAAGGTGAAACAATGAAAGAGGAAGAAGCTTGAGAAACCTTCATCTCTTCCTTCCTTTGGGCAAAGGTAGCATCACTATCACCTTCAAATAGGCCCTATACAAAATGGCATAAGGGGAAGGAGGGTACTTCACCTTAGGTGTTAAACCCCCATTCTTGTATTTCATATAGGTTTTGTACAAGAGGTCCATCTTAGGAGGAAGTGAACCAATAGGGGTTGACCATAAATGATCCAAGGAGTGGTCTTCATGACCCACCTATGGCCTAAAGCCAGTGTTGTGGACCACATAAATAGATCCCTTATGGATGAATTTCAAGCATTTGTGTACCATCGAGGGAATTGTGTTCATACCTACGAACTAGGGGATACCTAGTTTCACTTTAAATACATTAGATCCTAGTATGATGTCAAAGAGGGTGTGTGTGTTTGAATATGTGGGATAAAATAATAAGCTAAACAAACACACCAATGCGACATTGTATCAAAGAAATCTAATTTAAAGATAAACAAACTTAAATCTCAACAAATTCTTCAAAGACGTCCCATTGTCCTCTATCTCCAAGGATTCGTTTTAAGTTGCTTGCTCTCAGATTGTGTAAGCAGTAGCTCAATAGAATGACAACCTAGAGAATGAGATTATATGAAATATGCATTTCTATGCTAAACGATATGAGATAAAGCTATGTTAAGGTATGAAACTAAAATAGATTATGCAAGATTATTCTACCATGATTGCTTATGCTAAAATGATAAAACTAAGATGTTATGTTATGGTGAAGAAATCTAATATAATAATATTGTTAAGTGCTCAATAATGCAACTATAATTCTCACACTATATTCGATTGGATTGATTCTTTTCAAAGCACAAAGAGGTTATATTTATAGGATTTTGGAGGAAAAATCCTAGTTCGGAAAGATCGACAGTTGAAATCAAGCCTGGTAAGATGAATGGTGGAAGATCAAGAAGTTGGAGAGAAAGATGTATGCTAGAGAGAAAGAGGTGGAATGTTTCCTCCTACACAACCTCTTCCATTCAAAAATGAAGGAAAGTAGCCATTTGACAATTCTAGTTATGAGGAGTTACTTGGTAGTTGACGATAAATCCATAATTAAATAATTAAATTATTTAATTATATGTGACATGAATTTAGAAGCTTCCATAATTAAATATTAAAATATTTAATTATGTGTTAAAAGCGAAAAAGGTGATTAATTAAATATTTAGAATATTTAATTAAATGTGGAGTGAAGAATTAGGAATAATGAATTTAGAGGAATATTCTTATTTGAATTTAAAAATTCAAACTTAAAGTAACATGATAATTAATTTAAATAAATTATAAAATTTATTTAATTAATTAAGAGGAAGATAGAAAATGATAATAATTAAATAAACTTATTTATTTAATTATATTAGAAAAATTAGAAAGTGAACAATATAAATAAATAATTAAATTTATTTATATGTAGACGACTTTAGAAGATTAATTAAATAACTCATATTTAATTAATTACCATACTTAATTTAATGTGACCATTTTTAGATGTATACATTTTTCCCCTCTTTGAAGTGATGTTTTATGCATTGCTTCAAAGAAAAATTCAGATAATGAAAATTTTGCCCCTGACTTTGAAAAATTGATTGATGATGCGATATGCCCACTTGGGAGATAAATCATGTGGTTTGATGATTTTGATGATGATTCAAAGATTTTGAACGATTTGATGTAGATTCATTGATTTATCTCTCGAAATAGCACTCCGCATGGTGAAAAATAAAAAGAATATTACCCTATTTACCCCCCTTAAAAGGTGGAAAAGGTAAAAGTCCTTGTCATTTGAATAGTTGCATTTTGGTGAAAACAGAGCTCTGAGAGAGGAGAATCGAGGTGGTGATCCACTATGAGTGTCATAGATTTGAGCGGGTGTACAGACATCAGAGACCAGCTGCGTATGGACCTTTGGTAAGATCGTGAAACCAACTTTGTGAAATTTTTCTTGAACTTTGCATGCAATTTGAAATTTTGATTTAGCGCATAGAATTTCATTTTAGTGCATGTGAGCCCTCAAATAATGCTTAGGATAGGTAGTTTATCACATCGAGGTTAGCGCATATATGCCACAGATTAGTGTATTTGCTTGATAGATTAGTGCATAGGTCGATTTAGCACATATGCATGATAAAGTAGCACATACATTTAGGGCTTTAGTGCATAGACGAGATTAGTGCATAGATTTGATAGTTTAGCACATACATCAGATAGAGTAGTGCATATGCTGGATTAGCACATTTACCCACTGTTATAGTGCATCCATGGATAAATTAGCACATTTGCTGATTTAGCGCATAGATGTTCTATTTTAGTGCATCCATGAAATTTTGGTGATTTTGAATGTTTGAAGATCAATTTGTGATTACTTGATGTTTGTTTAGACAACTGATTTGATAAAATTGAGTAGCATCAAGGATAATTGTTATGATTTGAAAAAAATTTGATAAATTTGTTCTCATGTTGAAAACAAATAGTAAAATGACTGATTTGATGATGTTGATTCTAATAAATTTTCTTTTTGAAATAAAAAACAAATAGTAATGATTGATGTTATGTTGTTTGGATGATAAATTTGTCTTCATTCTTGATGAAAAACAAATAGTAGAAATGAACATATATGATATGTTGCTAATGCTGATTTTGATAAATTTTCTTTCAGAAACGAAAAACAAATAGTAGTAATGATGATTTGATACTGATGCTGATTTTGATTTCACATGATATGATTTCATATGATTGCTTGATTTCTGATAGATTGATGTAATTTATGATCATGTGATATGATTTACTTGATATTGATATGATGTATAGGAGGATTTTAAGATCCTCCAGATTAGAGAGAGATTTCCTCAGACCTGGGAGATGATTCCCATATTGTCTCAGCAATAGGTTAGTGTTATTTCTAGATGTGGGTTGGGTTCACTACTTAGGATCCCACAATATAGGGTCAACAAGGAACTATTGATAACTTTAGCCGAGTGGTGGCATAGTGAGCATAACACCATTCATTTTTCCACTGGAGAGATTACAGTCACACTCGAGGATGTATATAGGATACTAGGGATCCCAGTGGTTGAGGATATTGTGGTTTATGACCATAAGGAGATTGGAGGGACTGATGCCTCATGGAGAGTGTTTCAAGATCTACATATTTATGATTACGATATCCCATGGAGAGAGATGGTTGAGGGTTATGCCCCACTCCCTTTAGTTTTGGTTGGTTTCATTGGTGGCTTCTTGTGTCTCGACCGTAGGGTGAAGGGACTGTCTATTGGATGGGGTCAAGTTCTAGAGGATATGATCCTACATCATACCAGATATGCATGGGGTTCATGCATGTTGGCCCACCTATACCATGATTTACATCAGGTGGTATATAAAGGTGGGGAGAGCATATCTTTTGGGTTCATGTTCTTACAGATTTGGGCATGGGAGCACATCACTATAACCCACCCCTTTATAGGGAGAGATAGTCCCATTGGCCAACCATATATTTATGCATACACAAGTCCACTTGCCTAGCTTAAGTTGGGAAAGTTGGAATATTGGAGGAGAGTACTTGATGACATGGACACTATGATTTGGAGGCCATATGTTGATTGTGAGGCCTAGGATGACGATGATATTGAGTTTCCCTATTGCGGCATATCCAGATACCTGATTGGTAGGACCCCTTTCATCATTGAGAGATTTTTGGTCATGTGGGTTTTGAGAAAGTTTGACCAAGTAAATGTCATTTCATAGGGCATGGCCCATTATTCGAGATGGTGAGAGGATGTTGTGGAGTGGGGCCCCTTCATTCCATATGAGGCATCTAGGGCAGAGTTTTGGGACTACAGGCTCAAAATTTTAGATGTACAAATGATAGAGGAGTATGCAATATACTTCCAAACTCATCCATTCTTGAAGTTGATGAGCCCTGATGAGCCTACCCCACTACTAGATGGAATAGCACTGTAGCATGCACAAAGACAATCATAGGAATGGGCACAAGAAGAGTAGCCTGCCAAGGAGGATGAGAGGATATGGGTGGTGGCGATGATATGGATATTGATAGGGATGAGGATGATAGTGATGATGAAAATGATGATGATGGGGATGATGGGGGTGGTGGGGGGAGACCCATTTTTGATGTTTCATTTAGGACTAGACTGAGGACAATGAGGATAGCGGAGCAGCCAGCTATGGGTCCATCACATATTACCATCAGGGCTCCATCTCAAGAGCAACAAGGCCAGATTGACTCTTTACAAACATAGGTATAGGATCTCTAGAGCCAATTAGCATAGGCCCAAGTTACTATCTCACACCTATAGGCACAAATGGCATAGCCACCACCCCTAGAACCACAGGTAGCGCAATTGATTGCAGAGAGAGACAGTTTGAGGAAGCACCGCCAACAACCAGAGGGTGTAGTAGAGAGGCTACTAAGATATGTAGATGACACCTCTATTGGAGAGGTTGTGGCAGAGGGACTGGAGACTACTCATGAGGCCAAGTACTATAGGATCAAATATTATGAGGCGGTACCCCCCGAGTAAAGGATAGCCTACACACAGTCAGGCACTAGATCTCGTACTCACTCTCACAGTTATTCGAGGAGTGCCACCAAGAGTGTGGGACAACTAGGTAGACGAGAGATAGGTGGTACCAGTGGCTGAGATCCAGCTAGACCTACTACTTCCAGAGGAAATATTAGCCATAGTCCTCACTCTGATGCTCCTCATTGATGATTTTGTATACATCATTTTTCTCACATTTTATGTATCTCTTTGGACATTTGATATCATTGTAGATTTAAAAATTTATTTGATGAGATTATATGATATGTCTTGGTGATTTTCAGATCCTATATAAATGTGTCTTTTATTATGTTGTGATGGATGTTTATGTATGTATTTCTATTTCTATATGCCATGTTGCTTATGATTATGTCATGATGATGCATGCTTATGGATGATGATCTTTGCATGATGATGTCTAACTTATGATGTGATGATGATGATGATACCTATGCACATGATATGATGGTGATGTTTATGAATTTTACATGTGTTATGATTGATGAATATGCAATATATATTATGATGGATGATGCGAATGAAATGTGAATGATTTTTATGATGTTCTATGATGTATCGAAAGATGTATTGAAAATGCTATGATGAAATGGATGCATTTCATTCTTTTCCAATGTATGGTTATGTATGCTAATACAATGACATGGATGTGTTAAAGGTAAAAATGAAAATAATAATGAATGGATGAAAAATGAAAATGTTATGGTAATGATAACGAATGAATGATAAAATGATATGAAAATTTAATATTTAAGATATGATATGCCAAATGGTAATGAAATGATGAGATGATAAAAATAATATGCGAATGTTAATGAAAATGAACATGAAAATGATGTGAAAAAATGATTATGAAATTATACCAAATGATGATATGAATACGAAAATGATATGCAAATGATATGAATATGAAAATGATAATGAATGATTGATAAAAATGACTATGCAAATGATAATGCCCATGATTATGAAAAAAAATGACATGAAAATGATATCAAAATTGATATGAAATGATGAGATGAAAAATGATAATGAATGACAATGGTAATGAATGTGATGAAATGATATGAAAATGATAAAATGAATATGAAATGATTTTGGCCAATGTCCAAATCTAATCGATCTTTGTTCATAAGATACATATTGTTTTTGATATCTTTGCCAACCTCCAAAAAACTATTATACAAATTCAAAATGAATGTAATCTATATGAATCATGTAAACCTAACTATGCAAAATGAACTACAAATTGTTGTCATTCTATGAACCACTTTTATGCTTTTTTATCATCATTGAGCTTTTTAATATGTTGGAAGTTAGTACAAACAATATAGGGTAGATCCACCTTGATAATGTCTCGACTACAACTTTCATGATTTTTGATATAGAAAGTTAATACAAGCATCGAGGTATAATTGAACCGAGATGACCTGAATGTTGCTTGCGTAAACAGATATAAGTTAATCCTTTTCCCTATGCAAATTATGAAATGTCATGAATGATACTTTTGTAAACCATGTCTCATGACAAATTTGCACAGTAATAATGATTAACTTACAAACAACAAACAAAGAAAAGTCATACTCTTTCCTTGTGACTCTAGCTCAATACATCATTGAGCCACTCTAGAGATATGATATCATCAAATTCCAAAACTACAGTTCAACTTATGTTTTAAGTGTTCCAATCATTTTATTTAGATTAAGATCATCTAGTTTGGTTCAATTTCCTTCTATGACATGTCTCATAATTGTTTTGGTGAGGCTTGATTGGATATTTGATGTTGATATGATATTCAAATAGTTGACGCATGTTGTGCCAGTCTGCTTAAAAGATCAAAATTTGAATGCCCCCAACAAGTTGGACTTTGACTCCTGATCAGACACAACCTACCACTAGGAATATAAACAATGATCATCAAGCCATGATGAATTCCTTGTCTCTAGGAAATGTTGTGCTCATGATGCATATATGATGGCAAGGGATGGATTCGATGTAGATCAAAATGGCTATGTACAAATGATGTAGGATTTAACCTAATAGATGGAAGAGCCAACTAGATCACAAATAGTGTCTGTTTGTTAGGTTTTCACCATTCATTTTTATTGCACTTTTTTTAGATTCTGTGATTTTTTTTTGTATATAAAAAGGATATAAGTTTGCTAGGTTTTCCCCCTAATGATGTTTTTTTTTTTCAGGACATTTTCTGATTTTTATGAATTTTTTCATGACTTTTATGCTGTTTTTGTATTTTTTCAGGTCTTTTTATGTTGTTTTTTTTGTATTTTTCTAGGACTTTTTATGCTATTTTTTTTGTATTTTCTAAACATAAAACTTCTTCAGATGGATGTTGTTGATTGGATCTTCAAATAGGTCCCCTTTTGGTGTAGATAACTAATATGCTCCCAAACCATGTGTTGCAATGATGATGAATGGACCTAGCTAATTGGGATCAAACTTTCCTTTGTTCTCCTAATCTTGTTGGTTGTAGGGATTTATTTTTAGGACCAAGACACCTACTTGAAATGTGCATGGTATGACTTTGTAATTGTAGCTAAGGGACATGAATTGTTGATAACCCTTCAAGTGTTTGGTTGCGCTTTGTGGTCTCTCATCAAGTAGCTCCAATTTTCGCAATCTAGAAACTATGTAATCCTCATCAGTTATGAGTCCCTTCAGTGAGACTTGAAGTGAGGGAATCTCAACGTCTAGCAGAAAGATTGATTCTACTCCATAGACCAAGACATATGAGGTGGCCCCTGTTGGCATGTAAATTCTAGTTTGATAGGCCCACAAATTTGGATTTAACTAGACATGCCAGTCATGGCCGGAATTATTTACCATCTTTTTCAGGATCTTTAGAATTGTCTTATTTGAAGCTTATGCTTGACCATTTCCCTGTGGATAATAAGGTGTAGAGAACTTGTGTTGGATATGAAATCTTTCACAAATTTCATCAACATCTTGATTCTTAAAAGGTCTTCCATTATCCGTGATAATGGAGCTGGGCATGCCATACTAACATATGATATAATTCAAGATGGAGGATGACATTTTTTTGTTGGTTATTGTTGTCAATGGAACATCTTCAATCCACTTGGTAAAATATTCAATGGTCATGATTATAAAATTATGTCCATTTGATGAAGAGGGGTAGATTTTTCCAACTAGATCTAGTCCCCACTAAGGGAAAGGCAATGTGGTAGTGAAGGGTTGCAACTCTCGAGAAGGAGCATGAATGAGGTTTCCATGAATATGACATTTTAGACATTTCTTTACAAAGGTGAAGGATTCTTTTTCCATGGTTGGCCAATAATAACCCATTCTAACAAGTTTCTTAGCTAAGGTTAGTCCACTTGGATGAGTCCCACAAATACCACCATGAACCTCTTGTAAGGCCTTTTCAAATTCATCACGTTCAAGAAATCTAAGGAGGGTACCATCAAGATCACGTCAGTATAGGGTGTCAGTGATTTGGGTATAGCAAGAAGATTGGTGTATGAAGTTTCTTTTCTGATTTTGAGACAAATCTTAGGGTAAGATAGTATATTTTAGATAGGTATAGATTTTATCGTATAAAGGGGAATCAAAACCAACTAGGTGATAGATGATTTAGGTCTCAAGATTGTCATAGGTAGGGGAAAACAATTGTTCCACCAAGAATTCATATCGAGCTTGGTTTTTTGCAATTACAATAGTGATGCAATTTTAGCCATGGCATATGTAACTTTTTTGTCGATGCATAGAATATGTGTGAACTTGATCTCAACAAAATACTTCTTGAAATCATCAACCATGTATTTATAAGGCATTAAATTGTCATACTTAGTTTTGTAATCATCATTTATTTGATTAATTAAAAGTTGTGAATCACTATAAACTTGTAGCTCTATGATCTTCCAATCGAATACTATTCTCATTCCAATGAGAAGCACTTCATATTCGGCTATGTTATTAGTGTAAGGAAACATCAACCAATAAGAATTTGGAATGATATGTCCCTAAGGTGTGACCAAAAAAATTCCTACCCCCGACCCATGTTGTGTATGGGACCCATCAAAATAAAGTGTCCATGACTGCTTGGTCATTGCTGTGAAAATATTAGCATCAAGAAATTTGATATGCATTGGATGATATTTTTTTAAAGGTGCTTCAGCCAATTGATCTGCTATGACCCACCCTTTGATGGCCTTTTGATCTACATAGTGAATGCCAAACTCACTCAAGATCATTATCCATTTAGCTAGTCTTCTTGTTAAAGTTGCTTTGCTCGAAAGATACTTTAAGGGATCAATTTTGGCTACAAGTTTCACTGTATGAGCTAACATATAATGCCACAAATTTTGGGAAACAAACACTATTGCTAAACAAGCCTTTTCAATGAAAGTTTAGTTGAGCTCATGGCTTGTCAATGTCCTACTAATGTAGTATATGGCTCACTCTTTTCCCGTTCTATCCTCTTGTGCCAATAATGCCCCTAGGGATATTTTTGTAGTTGAAATATACAGTATGAGTGGTTCTCCAAGTACTAGTGGAATCAATACTGGTGTTCTCATTAGATATTGCTTGATCTGATTGAATGCTGCTTCACATTTTTCTTCCCATTTAAATGGAATATTTTTCTGCAAAATATGCGTGAAAAGAGAACTCTTGTCTGCCAGCTGTGCAATGAACCTCTTGATGGATTGTAGTCATCCTTGTAATGAAAAAAGTTGGATGATGTTCCTTGGTGGTGGAATCTCCATTATGGTTTTGACCTTTGCTAGATCTACCTCTATTCCTTTTTCTGACACAATATAGCCTAAGAGTTTTCCAGATTTAACCCCAAAGACACACTTCTTGGGATTGAGTCTGAACTTAAATTTTTCCTTTTTGAAAAATATTTTAGATAAGATATCTAGATGGCCCTCTCTTGTGTATGATTTATCTAAGAGATCATCTATACAATCTTCCATGATAGTGTGCATCATGTCATGAAAAATTGTACTCATTGCCCGTTGATAGGTCGCTCCTACGTTTTTGAGTCTGAAAGACATTATGTTCCAATAATATGTACCATAGGGACATGTGAAAGTGGTCTTATCTTGATCCTCAGGTGTGATATTGATCTGATTATACCCAAAAAATCCATCCATCAGTGAATAAATGACATGCCCTGCTGTCAAATCCACAATCATGTCTATGTTAGGCAGGAGAAAATCATTTTTTGGACACGCTTTATTTAGATTCCAAAAATTTATACAGATTTTGATTCGTCCATCTAGTTTCGACACTAGTACAATGTTGGAGATCCATTCTACATAGACGATAGGCCGAATGAATCTTACATCTAATAGTTTCTTTAATTCTTCCTTGACTAACAGTGCAACATGTGGATGCATCTTTATGAGATTTTATTTCATAAGTTTTACCCCTGGCATTATGGAAAAATGATGCATGATAAGATTAGGATCTAGTCCTGACATATCAACATATGACCATGCAAATTCGATTTGATTATCCTTCATGAATTCTGTGAATTTTGGAATTTCTTCCTCTGTCAATGATGCAGCAAGTTGTAGGATCTTCGACTATTCTACACTACCTATATTGATTGCTTCTATTGGTTCTATAAAAATAGAAGATCTCTCCTAATAGTGCTTAGGGAGAGTGTCAATTTTCTCATCTTTCAGTGCCTTTGAAAGGTTTTCACCATCAGATATGCTCTTTATTTTTCCTTTTTCATGATCTAATACTACCTTTGTTTGGTTTTCACCATTAGATCTATCTTTTATATTGTTAATTTTGCAGCTAAGAAACTTGGCACTCTCCTGGCTGAGATTTTGATCATGAGATTCACTAGTAGAACCTATTTCCAGGTTGGAAGAACAAAGAAAATTTACAATGGTTTCATCATCTGGGAATATGGGGATATTAATTGGTTTAGTTTGTTCCCAATCAATAAGATCTGGATGGACCAAAGGCAAGAGGTCATCCGGTTGGGTGAGGTCAGTGGTGGTCAAGGTCATGACATAGTTATCACTCTCACTATAGGTAAGATCTATGATGGTATCCTCCTATTGACTATCCATCTCACTTTGAACCGAATCGTCATCACTTGAGTCATGGTCGTCTTGAAGTACATAGTCAAGTGGAGGCCTTGAAATTTCTCCTTGTGTGAGCATGGGTGTATATTTTTGTATAACATCCACCTGTTTGTCTCTCCAGAATTCATCATTATAAATGGTATCCCATTTATACTCATTTGAATTAGTGTCAGAGTTCTCCTGCAATATGAGAATTGTCTTAGCCATCTCTTCATGAGATTTCTTTTGGACTGCTTCTTTTGCATCTTCACCATACCCAAGTCTAGTTTTATCTTTTGGATGCGTTGTTTTTGGTTGAATGGGTTCAACAATTCCTTATTTTCTTTCTCCTCTGGGACCAGTCCCTTCATAACCCATCCTTTGTATTATTGTATAGCCCTTCCCATATTGCTTAGTAGGCAATTTGACATGTTGAACAAATTCATCTTCATCTTTATAAATCCAATCGAGAATAGCCCTATCTTAAGCTTCATTTTCTTGAGTTTTAGCTTTGATGAATCTTCCATCAAACTTGGTGATGGGAACTAAAGCTTGTGTTCCTGACGTGGAAGTTGATGCAGCTTGTTGTGTGGATACTATAGGTTGACCATGTGACCTTGGAGAGATAGGTAGGTTAGAGAGATATATTGAATATTTTCCCACTCCATTATCTTTTAGTTGCAACTTTGTGCTGAAGATTTTTATCAATTCCCTTGTTTGATCACTATGTTTTGAAGTAGAAACAACAAGATCCTCTCTATTATGTGGCACAAAATTGTTTCAGGTTTCTCTAAGGTCAGAGAAAATCTGATTGTTATTATGATCTACTGGTATGGTTATTTCTTGTACATCATAAGAAAAGTTTAGACATTGATGATATGTTGATGGTAGCGCTTGCATCTCATGGATCCATAGATGACCCAAAAGTATGTTATAAGATAAGTCTCGATCCAGAACTTGACAAAAAATGTTCTTTACAATAGGTCCCACTCTGATACGTAGCATGATGAGGCCCTTAGAAGCTCATTCCTCATTATCATATGCTTTGATTGTTATCTTTCTCCTTGGATCAATAGACTCTTCAAAATACCCTAAGGTAAGAACCAATTTTAAAGTACAAATATTTAAACCGGCTCCCCCATCTATTAAGACATGTTTGACTAAGGTTTTATGGACCATGAATTCTAGATAAAGTGATGAGTTATGGCGATTCATTATGGAGGCATCATCTTTCTCAGAAAAGGATAGGCATGTGGGTGAGGACAAGTGTCCCACCATGGCTTGAAATTTGTCGATATCCAAATTAGGGGATACGGTTATGTGAACGAGATCCTTCTCCAAAATGTTCTTATGCATTGGAGATATCTTAAGATGTTCCAAGATAGAAATTTGAGCTGATGTTTTCTATAATTGATCAACTAAATTGTATTGGCTTGGAGGAGGGATAGTTGATTTGGAATAACTTCCTTTTACAACAATTTTATCCAGTCCCCTCGTTGTTGCATTAACTTCTCGATACTCCTGCTTTCCTTTGACCTTGATGATGTTAACTTGTTGGTCATCTGTATAGATATGATTGATTGTGGTGTCATAGACATGATTTACATTTTTTCCTTTGTTACCTAAGGATTCCCCTTTTTTATAATTGGGAAAAGGGTCCTTAAATTATCGATGATCTTCATTGGCATGATGTCCCTCGACAGTTATGGTACGATTATTGATCAAATCTTGGAACAAAATTTTCAAACCTTGGAAATTATTCATCTTATGAACTTTGCATCTATGGTAATCGCAATAATACGAGTCATTTCACGATGGTGGTTTGACTCACGGCTCATAATCTATTTGTGGTGGAAATGTGATGGCATTTTTATTCAAAAGCTCTTTGAGAATTGACTCAAGAGACTGGCCCAAAGGAGTAAAACTCCATCGATTTGAGAAAAATTGTGATTTGGGTAGATTTGAATTTTGATTGCTACCGAGGTTATTATTGAAATTACAATGATTATTGGCCATATTTCCTTGATTGGCATTGTTTCCCTGATTGGAATTTTTATTGCCTTGGTTATTTGAATTTTTAGGATTGTTGTTATTGCGTTGAATACTTGATAGATTGAGAATGGTTGGCTTTGCTTTCACATTGTTGGCATCTACCACCTCATCATTTACAACATTCTTATTTGTAGTCCAAAATATTGATTTATCATTATTTTTCTTGTTGTTGTGATTATACGAATTTGGACTATCTTTGTCAAGCTTTAGTGTTCCCCTCTTAACTAGAGCTCCTTCAATAGTGATTGCATTTTCAATCATCTTCTCAAATTATGAAGGGAAATGAAGGCTGAGCCTATAACTCATCTCTTGATTAAGACTATCTATAAAGATTTCCATCTTTTCCTTTTCAAGAACTAGATGAGAATATCTTGCAAATAACCTTCTCCATCTTTGTAGGAACGTGATGAAGGGTTCCCCAGTCTTTTGCTTTTCTTTGCACAAATCAAGTATGGTTATCTGATGTTGTATGTTGTAGGAGTACTGTGATATGAATTTATTGATTAACTCCTCAAAATTTTTTATGGGAGGAGTGATTTTGGAAAGCCACTCCATGGATTCCCCACCTAGACTTCATGGGAACAATTGCATCAGGTATGTATCTTCATGAGAAAAATCTAGGCTCATATTTCAAAACTCCCTCACATGATCAATAGGATCCATTTTCCCATTGTATCTATCAAACTTTAGGATTTCACAATGCTTTGGAAAAGGAATCATTTTGTGATTCCTATCGAAGGGATATGGACAAATATCTTCCAAAACATATTTCTTGGTTGTGCCCCCTTGTATTTCTTTAATTTTTCCTTGTAGTGCTCTTATTTGTTGGGTAAGAGAACTAAGATCATTTAAGGGGGTATCAATTCTTTCATGATCTTCTCTAATCTTATTTGTATCAAAATTAGAGGGTAATTTAGCTCCATGGTTTTCTAATAAAAGAAAGTATCTTTCTTTATTCCACTCTAAGATCTTTTCCAAGAGAGTATAAAACCATGGATCCTATTCAACTTCTTGAAGCACTTCCTTGATTATTTCATTATCATTTGAATTATTCCCAATATGCAATCTATGAAAAGGATTTTCTTCCCTCTTACCCATGTTGCCAAATGGATTTTCCCTTTCATATTCTTCTTGGTGCTTTCAAGATCTTGTGATAACAGGCATATGCTTGTACCAAATTTTTACTAACTTTGATCACAAATGGGAGAGTGCAATTTATTCGATGCCTTAGTCAAAATAGAATGATGGATTCTATTGATATGACTAAAGAAATTTCTAATTTTTAATTTGTGATTCCTTGAATTGAAGGATGATGACCCTATTATGGGAATTAAACTAGAAATTGGAAATGGATGTGATGATGTACTTTGTGATTTTTTGATCTTAGTTTGAGAAAATAAGGAATTGGAATTTGAAAAATCCTAATGTTTCCAAGTTCTCTATTGCAACACTTGATTGGGATGATTGGAATACTGAATTGCAGGTTGTGAGATGAAAGAAGGATGAATGGGCTAACTATGATTATGCCTCTATGAAAGAGCTCTTTTTTGAAAGAAATCTTGTGAAGATAAAGGTTCTAAAGAAAAATCATCAGTAAATCCCCTATCAAAGTCATGATGTTTATGGATAAAATTTAGATGCTCAAGAATTTTTTTTTGACTTTGGTATAAAAAGCATTTCCTTTTCAAAAGCTTCTTGTAGCTAAGGGGAATTTTTGGTTTTTTGATCCTTTTCTCAGGGGTTTTTTTAATAAAGTTTGTAAATTTCTAGACCTTGAGCATAGAAAAGACCAGAATTGGTGGCAGATTGCATCAGAAAACTATTTTGACTCAAAAAACATATGCGTTATTTTGTGCTAGGGATGTACTAAACTTTTCAATGTATGTACTAAAAGATCAGATCAATGCACTAGAAAGTTGCATGGATGTGCTAAAATTTTGCATAAATGCACTAAAACAGAGCATGGATGCACTGGAACAGAGCATGGATGCACTAGAATAGAGCATGGATGTGCTAGAACAAAGCATAGAGGTGCTAGAAGATCAAGTTAATACGCTGAAAGATCAAGTAAATACACTCAAACAAACATTTTTTGATAGTTTACTGAATTGGATGATCTTATCTAAATTATTGTTTGAAAAACATGACATGCAGTAGGAAAACAGTTGTTTTTAAAGTCGTAGAATGTAAACAATAAGTGTATGTTAATGAAATTTCCATGAGTATTTGAACAAAACAAACACTTCAAGCAAACTCACTCTTAATTGTCAAAAATGTCATCATAATCATCACAACCCACATCTTAGAATTGCGTCGACTCACATAGTCATGTCACCCCCTAAAGGATGCTCGTGTTTTTGTCTTTTCCAAGTGTGTACTCAAAGTTAGATTTCTCAATCCCTTGAGCAAACGATCTTTGGAAATTATATGGTGAGTGTCTTGGGGGAAAATTCTTCCCTCCCCTTGCATTGTAGGTATTATAATGTTTGGCATCTAACTTGGTTAGCTTCTATACTAAGGTTCATAGTAAGGGTTTCCATTCAGTGCAACAAATGATATACTCCCTCAAGAGACCTGGGTGATCCCACAATAGTGGTTTACAATTTTTGGCCAAACTGGACACTGAAATTATTATTTTTAACTAAATCTTCACACTCGAGAACTTATAGCTGCTAAACCATGAGGAATTTGAAGATGATGCAAAATAGAGTCTTGTCAAATTTTGTTTGTAGATTCTAAAAATATTTTTTACAAAAATTTTGGAATCAGATTACACTTCTTTTTCCATCTCCCACAAAAACTGGTTTTTTTCGAAAACAACATTTTTAAATAGTGACACACCGTATAACACATAACTTTTTTTCCATGAAGGATAAAATTCTAATTCTTTCGAATTTAGATTTGTGACTGATATATAGTACTTCCACTTGGTTAGATATTTTTTTATTGAATTTTTTTTCTTTAATCAAGTTTCAAAGTCAAACTAATTACAATTCAGACATAGCACGACTGTATAACACGTAACCTTTTTTTGTATATATCAATTTTTTTTTTGATAATCTGCTATTTTTTCACATGTGCAGAAGAAAGATCTTCATTTTCAATGAAAAACCTATGTTTAATAAAACTAAAAGAACAAACACATAATAAAACCAAAACATATTAAAATTATATTCGTTGGATATCTCGTTTCGAGGACTACCATAATCATTTCAAATAAAATTTAAATGAATTCATTTGAAATAATATTTAAATGAATTCATTTGAAATCAATTTTAAATGAATTCATTTGAAATCATTTTAAATGAATTCATTTGATCCCCCAAAAGGTAAATCAAAAGTGATTTTTTATCAGCATTTTGATAGGTGTAAAGGAGACTCATTTATAGGTATGGTTTAAAACTAGCAAGGTTCTATCCAAGGGGGTTTGATCTAAGGTGGTTTGATCAAAGCATCTACAATTGGAATTCTGAAAATGGAAATTTTGAAGGCTTAAATCATTATATTTTCTAAAAATATGTGATTTCAACAAAAATTAGTTCCTCTCAAAAATTGTAAACCAGCTTTGTGGGATCACCCACCTTTGAACCTTTAGAACAAAGGCTTTGGGGATGGTTATCTTGTAAAATACTATTGAGTGGATTTTCATCAACAACTTACTTTTGATTATAGTGGGTTGGAATCCTTGGCTTTAGGGGTTCCCACTTAGGTTGTTCGTCTTGGGTGAGTACTTTTTCCCACAAGAGTAGCCTTGCTAAGGGTTTTAATAAAGCATAAAATACATGAAATGAAAAGATGAGTTTGACATTTTGATCACCTAGTTAAGGGGGAAGCATAGGCCTATCACCTGACAATCACAACAAATAATTTTGTTCAATTTTAATCCCAAATGATAAATTTGCTAAGCTAAGTGAAGATGTTTCTTCACAAAATACATGGGATTCATTTTATCCAAGATATTTTAAATGTTTGGTGACTACCCTAGGATTGGTTTATTTTAATCTGAATGTCTTCCCTAGGATTGCTTCATTTTAACCTTATGCAAAAAGTATTAATCTCTGTTTACAAATGCGTCAAAATTAGGATTAAAAATTTACAGTCTCTTAGATGCACTAAAAGAACACATAAATGCGCTAAAACAGAGCATAGATGTGCGAAAATAAATCATAGGGATGCACTAAAACAAAGCAGCAATGCACTGAAAGAACATAGATATGTGCTAGAATAGAGAAACAATGTGCTGAAACAAGCCTCATATGCACTAAACTATTCAATGGATGCACTAAAATGGGTCTCATATGCACTAAACCATGAGTCTAGTTCCTAACCTACAATAGAATATTAAAAATGGGGGAAGGGCCCCACAGTGGGTGCCAAAAATGTGTGTGTGAATATTTGGGATAAACTAATAAGCTAAGCAAACACACCGATGTGACATTGTATCAAAGCAATCTAGTTTAAAGATAAATAAACTCTAATCTCAGTAGATTCTTCAAAGATGTCCCATTGTCCTCTATCTACAAGGATTCGTTTTAAGCTGCTTGCTCTCAGATTGTGTAAGCATTAACTCAATAGAATGACAACCTACAGAATGAGATTATATACAATATGCATTTCTATGCTAAATGATATGCAATAAAGCTATGTTAAGATATGAAACTAAAATATATTATGTAAGATTATTCTACCATGATTGCTTATTCCAAAATGATAAAACTAAGATGTTATGCTATGCTCAATAAATCTCGTATAATAAGATTGCTAAGTTCTCAATAATGCAACTATAATTCTCACGCTAGATTCGATTGGATTGATTCTTTTCAAAGCACAAAGAGGCTGCATTTATAGACTTTTGAAGGAAAAAGCCTAGTTGGCAAAGATCGACGGTTGAAATCAAGCTTGGTAAGATGAATGGTGGAAGATCAAGAAGTTGGAGAGAAAGATGGAAGATAGAGAGAAAGAGGGGCAATGTTTCCTCCTACACAACCTCTTCCATTCAAAAATGAAAGAAATTAGCCATTTCGCAATTTTAGTTATGAGGAGTTACTTGGTAGATGAGGATAAATCCATAATTAAATTATTTAATTATATGTGACATGAATTTAGAAGCTTCCATAATTAAATATTAAAAATTTAATTGTGTGAAAAGTGAAAAAAGGTGATTAATTAAATATTTAGAATATTTAATTAAATGCGAAGTGAAGAAAATGTTTAATTAAATATTTAGAATATTTAATTGTGGAGTGAAGAATTAGGAATAATGAATTTAGAAGAATATTCTTATTTGAATTTACCTATTCAAACTTAAAGTAACATGATAATTAATTTAAATAAATTATAAAAGTTATCTAATTAATTAAGAGGAAGATAGAAAATGATAATAATTAAATAAAATTATTTATTTAATTAAATTAGAAGAATTGGAAAGTGAACAATAGAAATAAATAATTAAATTTATTTATATGTAGATGACTTTAGAAGATTAATTAAATAACTCATATTTAATTAATTACCAGACTTAATTTAATGTGACTATTTTTAGATGTATATAGTGTTAATGGACCTATGCCCAACCATGACCGATAAGGTGATACTACCAAGGGGAGGAAGGGAAAGTTCTTCATGTGTGTGAATGGTGCTTCTAGACTCACTAAATGCATCCTTATGTAGGAAGTTTATTAGCAAGATCTCCTTTATAATAACATTCACATGACACATAGGGTCAACAAGGACACCAATTATGGTATTCCCATTGATGTGTGCAGGAATATACAAAGGAGATGGTTCTCTATTAAATATCATTGGAAAGTATTCTGAGGTGAATGTTATAGTTGGAGACCCAATCACAAGTTACACATATTAAATGGATGGATACAAGGAAGAAGCCATGTCTAGACACACTAGACATAACTTTAATGAAATCCCCCGAAGGGCTAGACAGTGACCCATTAGAAGTTTTATTCGACAACACTTGTGGAACCTCTGAGCTATGCTACTAGGGGTCATAGGTTGGGTTGCAAGACTAGAGGCCTTTTAAAACTCACACCCACACGACTCCTAGGATACGAGGGAATTGTCTTTTAGCACGATTAAATTAAACCAAAATGGTTCACATCGGGTTCACCAAAATGTAGAGAAGGGGGACCAACCCCTTGCTGATCCTATGTCATGGAGGATTGGGAGTTGAAGGCTTGCCTAAACCACCTCAATCATGTATATGTCTAATGAAAGGATAGAGAATGAAGAGCACTCTCAAGTGTTGTTTTCACTCTATTGATCCTGAAAACTATGTTATGGGACTAGGCGAGTAGAGTTTTGGGATTCAGACTGTAACTTTGCTAGGTCATTGGTAGAGGATGAAAGCGTAGAAAAGGGACGACAACTCACTATGCTAGTGTCTCACTTTTGCACTGGTATCCATATAGGTCTAGCAAGAAAAAAGTCAACCAAAATACTCCAGAACCTACTAACAACCTAGTCTAAAGGAAATAAATGTAATGACAAAATAGATTAAAAGTAGAATAACATAAGTAAATGCTATGAAAGTGACAAGGTAGATGATATAAGAATGAACTCACCATAGGTCCAGTTCTCCAACAAGCTCCACATGAGAAATGTACCTACACACAGCCAAGAGGGGAAAATTTTGGGGCTATTTACGGGTTTGCCTTAGTCAAACCCCTGCTTCGGTGTTTCCACCTCCATAGATAGCCAGTAAGATAAAAAAGAGTACAAAAAGAGGTGGTGAAAGAAAATCTTGCTCGGGAGGAGAACCCACACCACCAAATAGTAAATGTACAAAAGTATTCTAATCTATTCACAAATAGAAAGAAATGAAACAAAGAGAGTGAAAGAGAGATCAAGAGAGTGTTCAAGAGAGAGAGATTGAAGGTAAAAGATAGCCATTTGAAGAGGTTTTGGGGGGGAAGGTACCATTGAAAGGTTGAAAGAATCCTATAGAGATGTTACACTTCGGCCCCAATAATGAGTGTAATGTTTTTGTGAGCTTCAGGAGTAGGAATCCTATCAGGACATAAGCACCCCATGCAGAAATTTGCGCACTAATCCTACATCCCTAAGAAAGATTCACCCAAGGACACTAAGGATAGGCACCAAGTGGATGGAATGTGGAAGGGTGAAGTGGAAATATATTGATGAGATTAATTACTTCTAAGGTAGGATATGCAAAATGGGAATTTGCAAGGGGGTGGAAATTCACTCCTATATAGATCTCAACCTTATCTCTAGTTTTAGTTTCTTCATTGCTTATGGAGGTGCTACTTCTCCTTTTTCTCTTCAATTGAATCTCTTCTTCTATTCCAAGTTCTATTTCTTCTTGCACTACATCACTTATGTTTCTTTTATTGTTAGCTTTCTGCTTCACTCTTCTTCTGAGGCTGGTAGGTGGTACAATAGGGGGTACATCCATTTTCTTAGAGGCCCTAGTGCTGGGTCTAGAGAGGGTAGTTGCTTTAACTGTTGTAGGGGAACTATGCATTGCCTACTTTCCTTTCACTATAGCAACTACACTAGGTGTTGTTGGTAATTTCGAGGAAGAGGTGGAGGATTCTCTTTCTGATCTCCTAGGCTTGGGGGGGATATCAACTAATCTAGCCCTTCTTTCATCTACAAGTCCCCTCAATTGATCTACATCATCCTTAAATGGTGTATGCATATTGAAATATGCTTCAACATTTTTGTTCACCCTTTTTTCCCTTTATGGTGCTAAAGTCTCCAAATGCACTTCAATAGACTTTTCTTCATAAGTGCCATGCCAGGGAAAAGTAGGATCCTTAGGACTATTCATCAATATTTCAATCAGCACTTCATCTAAATTTTCATTAAGTTCATATCCAAGAGGAGTTATCCACATAGTCCCTTGTTCTACTACCTCAATGATACATTCATTAGTAGTCACAAGAAAGGTTATGTCTTTTGCATATTTCTTCACCAGACATCTTGGAACTCTATATCTTTCATACATATTTTAGAAAATTGCAAAGAATATAGTAAGAGAATTAATTTGTACCTTGTAGTCTCTAAGACTATGCATATATTCAAAAATTTGATGTACTACCGGTCTGCTGTGATCCTATATAATATTCTTCTTTTTGAGGTAGATCTCTCAATAAATAAAATAACAAACAGACCATCGAAGAGCCAAAATTGAAAAGATATTTCTTTTATTTAGTCTAGTTCAAGTTGTCCATAAGTTATTATCGGATCAACTCACACAAATTGTAGTCCCTTCCATTAACAACCATTTCATGTGCAATATGAATTACTGTAGCTGACATTGAATTGCCTCGATTTGTGAAGTATATTTTCTGACCAATAATAATAGCAACATACCTCATGAATAGGTTTGTAACAGGATTTGTAGTTAATTCCATTCTATCATATTTGGAGCCAATTAGCTTCATTACCACATCATTCTTTACAACTTCCAACACTGGTATAGGTTCAGTTTCATAGAGACTAGTTACATCCCTAATCACTTCCTAGTAATTACTCCATCAACACTTGTCCACACAAATTTTTTCGTGCACTCTGCTAAGTGCCATCCTCACAAATTTTGTGAACATCTCACCACAAAAGTCTAGGAACTTATTCCAGACATCTAGTTTCCATTGTACTAGGTTTTCATATTCTGGCATCATAGAGTAACCATCTCTTGAAAATTCCTTTTCCCAATGATTCATGAGTTCTTGATGGTCAAACTTCCAATTTTCCATGAATGTAAATCCTAATATCTTTAGTAGGAAAAACACTAGGGATTTGTGAAAATGCACCCATAGGGTGAATTTCGTAGACCTTCCATGAATATATTTTGAACCTAGGTCATAGTCTCTCGGAGGTCTCAACAATAGTTGGTGTGGCCATCTTTCCTTAATTATTTTGAAAATGTGTAAGAGAAATGCTTCTAATTCAACTCAACAAAGAATTGATAACTATAAATACCTCTTTCAAGCTTTGATGAAACTAGGGTTTGATTCCAAGTACACTGAATCACCTTCACCTTTCTTTAGATCACTCTTCTTTCTTTTGAGAGTAAAAATGATTTAATTTAACTTGATCTTTCACTTTATGATTTACCGAGTTGCCCTAATTTGCATTAAATGCATTTTTCCTTGAAAAAGATGATACACCTTTTGAAATACACTGTAAACCATAAAAGGCTTTGCACATCTCCAAATTTACACTTTTTTTGTTGGAAACATTTTCAACAACATCAATATGCCATTCTGCATCACATATCTTTGTGTCACTACTTGACACCTCTTATGTCAGGGGTTTGTCAGATATTTCTGTAATTGTTCCCCCTGAAGCCACTACTGGGTTCAATTTTTAGAAGAAGTATCTACACTAGAAGTAGGTATAGATGTATTTAATTCATCCTTATTCTCAGGCTCTTCCTTTTTCTTCCAGATCTTCTCCATTTCCATTCTTACTTTGGTAGGATCCACTTTGTTCACAAGTTTGTTCTTTTATTCCAAATGAGATTTATTCCCAATTTTGTTTCTGCAAAATTTTGAGGTATGCCTTGGTTTATATATTATTGATGAGATGTTGAATTAGACATACATATATTCAGGTGTTATGTTGAAATATAAATTTTTGAATTTTTGAAAAAATGAATGAAAGAAGTTGATTGATGTTGACTTTGCGAACTTCTAGAAATTATTTTTATATGTTACCAAGAATTGAACGTTAGTAATCAATTTGCAAGTGCAAATCTGTGCAGCTACAAGGTGACAAGTTGAAGGACGAGAACACGATTGAAGTAGGATTGTTTAGTCAGATCTAATGGTAAGCCAATTGGAATCTAGGTGTAAACACCATAAATGGCATGATGACTTGCATGTGAACTAATTTTCATATATAAGAGAACGCAATTTCTTGACTTGAATTGTTTCAATTTTTGAAAAATGAATGGTTTGTAGGATTAAATTGTCTACTCAAACTTTGTGATTTGAAGTAAATGAAAGCAAGCATTGTAAAAAAAATTCTTTCCTTTAGTGTAGATGTATATATAGAAGCTCAAAATAGATATTCAATTTTATTGCTTTAAATTATAGTGTATGGAACCTATAATCCATTCCAAAACAAGAAACTTATATATGAATGCATATATACATATTATTTTGATACAAATTAAATGTGAATGAAATCATTTAAATTCATATAGATATATAAATATATAAGTATATATAGGTATATATATACATGCATATACATACGTACATATATTCAAATTCATATTGAATTCAAAGTTGATAGCTGTATATTATGAATCGAACTCTAGAAATAAATGAAAAATCTCAAGGAAAATCCACAATGGATGTGGCCTACCGAAATCATAAAGACAATTTTCAAAATTAAAGGCCAATGGCATGGCCATAACGCCATTGCCTCATAAAGAAAGCAAAAATAGTGTTGCTTCTATTTTGAAGGGGAACCCTAGTGAAAAAGAAAAAAAAAAAAGAAAGTAATTTTGGGAATTTGAAAGGAAAAAAGTAGGGAAGAACTTGAGACTGGGAAAAATATGATGAAAATGACATCAAAGCTCAATTGGGAGATAATTTGATCTCCATATTTTTTCATAGACAACTTTATTAATAATATTGAATCATGCAAGAAGTTTTTCCTTCATTCTAATCAAGTGTTATCATGGCATCATGAAAATCAGGTCATTATTCTATATGTGAATCAGCTTGAAGCCGAATGTATGAATATATATATATATATATATCAATTACCACCTCATGAAGGGTGCATGGCCTACAACCTACGCAATATGGAAACCATCATAACTTAGAGATTTCATGGCTATTGTAAAGAGCCAGATTGAGGCTCGAGAGCCTCCAATGGATTGACCTTCATCCTTATGTAGGCTATCGGATTTATTTTTTATTTACTCTATGTTTGTAAATATAATCCTTGGGAAGGATTGATTTCAATCCTATGGGAAGGGTATGTTCCTTTGAATTTTAATTGTATTGTTCCTAATGCTTATTATCATTGGGTTGATAACTGTAATAGGACTTGAATAAAGTCTCTTACAATTTTTCATATCTGTATATTGTCGTTTAATGGGAAGTCGACCCCATTCAGTACGAACGATGGAAAGGTTTCTATGTTAGAGAAACACCAAGCCTTGCTTGGTTCTATTTTAATGTCAATGGGTTGACCCCCTATTTGTGTAAATGGTATAGATGAAAGTCTGCATGTTTAATATTGTTGCATGCATGGTATAAGATAGTAAACCATCATGGGTGATTTCAATATATGTCTTTGATACTTAGAAAGAAGACACTTGACCATTGAAATTGGTCAATCCAGAATAAGTATAGTTTGTTTCGTTGTAGCCTACAAAGGCATGAGTATTGTTTGAACCTAAAGCTTCTATGCCTTCTTTGACTAAATTATGTGCTGAAGCATCTCATCAACAAACATGTCAAACATAGTTTTCTTTATTCTATTAAGTTGCTTATCAAATTTTTAGTGATGAAATTGTTCAAGAAATTAAATAATACACATTTTTTCCTTATGTAAGAAATTGGGCTATTTGACTATTTATTTTTAGTTCATAGTAGAAAACCCATTTTGTTGTTTAATAGAGAACATTTACTTGTAAAGTGATCTTTTAGCATGTAAGAAGCTTGAGATCTGCAAACAAAGTAAACAACATTAATTGTCTTTAAATGTAACTGTTTAGTCTAAAACAGTAATATGTTGATGTAAATGGTGGTTATTCTTTTGCAAAGGTCACTATTTTTTTGGAAGTTATCTTTGCTCAATAAATTATTTAGCATGTAAATAGCTTGATGTGTAACTATTTAGTAGGAAACAATACTTTTTTGTTTAAACAATGAATGTTCATATGAAAATAGCTTGTTTAATAACTGTTTAGTAGGAAACAATGCTCGTTCTGCTTAAATAGTGAATGTTCTTATGCAAAAAACAATCTTAGAATATCACAATTGTATGAATTCAATAACAGTATGTGCGAAACTATTAGCATAGACTTGTTCTGATTTCTTTATTTTTGACAAGAAACATTAAATGGAATATTATTTTAAGATTGCAATCTGAATTATGGATTATTTTAGAATGTATGCACAAACTTTAACATTAGTAGTCACATATATGTGTATGCACATAGACTTTGTCTATGTACATAGACATACTTGTGACATATCTTCTTTTGTTTTTAGTACATTTTTAAATGCAAAATGCTTACTATGAAAAGTGTATAAGAGTTATAAGAATGATATGAATAATTGTATAATTACTCTATTGATTTATAAATTTGATTTCAGTATAGAGAGTAAAATAGAATTTTGACTCTTATATTGGAAAATGAGTGTAAGAATATTCTAAATGGAACAGTGATCCCTTAGTTGACTAGAGCACCTTAGGTAGATTTTTCTAGAGGGTAGATATCTATTATGTGATTTTTAGTGGAAAGTTACCTTCCAGGATGGGTGCTGAATTGGAGATCAAAGAGTATAGATTTTGTTTATCAGAACCTATTACTTTTTGTTGTTGCAAAAAAATTATTATGATTGGCCAAGAAATTTATTTCATTATGTATGTATGAACTCTATGATTTCACTCTCTACCATTCCTAGCATAGATCTTGCATTTTCTATTCTAACTTGTAGATAGAAATTGCATGTTTATGTATGGGCACACACTAGATTCTACCTTGTAAATTGTTCTCTTGCTAAACATTTTGTGCAAGGTTGGGCATTCTTCAAGCCAAAATAATATCGAGGAAGTGTAAGCTTCATGGTTTGGCGGTAAAGTGCTTCAACCATGTTCTTGTCCACCAGTGGAGGCAAGCATCCAAGGAGAACCTTAGTTGTTCACAAGACTATTATAGTCTCAGATGTAACTTGATGTAATTCATTCATGTAATTAATGAAAAGTGTACAATGTAAAGACTTTGTGGCTTTAGGAGCCAAGTCAGACCTCATATTGTAATTTGACTTTTGAGGTGAATATAAGAATCTTTGACCCATTTTAAATAGACATGTGTAGCTATGATTGACTTTAGCCACTAGTTATGTATTTTTAATTTGAAGTATATTCATCTTTCATTTACAATAATATTAATTAAGTAATAATTTTGAATAGATTATTACAAAGGATAAAGGTGGTTTAGGACTTGAGGAAGGACAAAGTTCAAAGGTAAATCAAATTCCCAACAAACTTAAAAATCTAAGAAAGAATCAAGACAATAATAAATAGTTCAAGAATCAAAGAAGCAATATCGAAAGGATTTCTATTCCACAACCTAATGCTGAAAGGTACCCATCTTTCCATGGAACTTTTTTTCATGCAATAAATTTGGTCATAAGTAACAAAATTTGGGATAAGAATGAATCATAATGTTCGATTCTTTGTTGGATAATATTTTTCTTTCAAAAAGTTTGGACAGAGAAATACTTAGTGTAGAAGTCAGATAATGATGAATAGATTATGTTGGGTCTCAAAAATGGAGGTTTGAACCACAAAAGGTTGCCAAGCTCTCACAATGCTTTTGGCCAATGTACAAGGCCAATTGATGCAATTGAACCTTCTTCTCTTTAGGTTTTGCTACACCAATGCGGGTGAACCTATGTGAATGATGCAGATTGAAATGTGTTTCCTGATTGAGAAATCTATCCACAGTGGAAAATGGAAGTGAATAGATGAAAATCACTACAACTACTCCTACTCCTACTGCACAAAAGAAAGGATTTGAATAAGTTGTTTGATATGAAATTTTATCTTTGGGTTGAGGCAGATCAGTGCCTTCTATCCACATGGGCAATGGAGTCAAAAATCATGAAAAATGTGTGTTTCCTTCTCTAGCTTAACTCTAGTTGTTAGGCACTTTGAAAATTCTATGACTGGCATAAAACCTCAGTAAATTTATGACTTGCATAAATTATGCTGGGATGTTTCTCTATTAGGTTCTACTTCATCAATCTAAAAGAAATTATTAAATCACTGCGACTTATTAAAAGATTTTAATTCTGACTTGCAGACACCAGTTAATTAAATCACATAAAATGAGAGTGCATTTTGACAAATAAGAGATATACTTGATATGCTGATTTAAATAATTAAAACACCTCAAGTTGGAGACAACCAAAATAAAGAATATGAATTTTATACATCAAAACAACTGAACACCAGAAAAAAAAATCACCAAAAAAACATTTATCTCCATTGATTTTGTTTCAGGAAAGGCTTTGTACATTATTTGCATTCCCAGTCCATTTTCTAGAAAAATCTAATTGCTACTCTACCAACTACAACTGAGTTTTCAAATCATTTATACATTACATACCAAGCATTATAACCATTCACTTTCCCGTTACAACCACTTTGCATTCTGGGGAAAAAAATTAAAATATTTAATTGAATTGCCTATCGACAAATTAAATATTTTTTACATAGTCTTGCTTTGATTTTCCCTTATACCTTGACCATCGTCATTCTTTACTTTATGCCTTACCGCTCTTTATATTTCTTTTAGATTTACTTTATACTAGCCTCTTAATATTTCACATCTCTGCAACCTTCCTTATGCTTACTGCCTTACCGTAGTCAATCTTATGTCTCCCCGTGGTATAGCGGTCTTTGAATTTGACTAGTCCCTCTACCGCTCTACCCCGGGCTTCGTGTTTACATCCTATAGTTCCACGATGATCATCCACTGTCGCCTTTTACCATCTTACCACAGTCTCTACTCTACCCCATTGTGGTGCCATGGTAGCCATTCACTGACTGTTATGCTCACTACTTTTTGTTTACCACACCACCATGGTCTCCTCCTTAACCATCCACGATAGCACGGTAGCCCGTTTATTAACCGCCATCGCTACTGCCTCCGCCGTTTATCTGACTGCCACTATGATACCATGGTCAATGAATTGAATGTGCATGGTTTGGCAGTGACGTTGTTACTACGACTTCCTCCTTGCCTTCCCATGGTACTACAGTAGTTGTTCTACAACCCCTAATTATTCACCCTTCGCTGCTAATGCCATACTGCAGTGACTGTGCTAACTGCGCATGGTTGCAAGGTAATCATTCCATCCACCACCACTCCCCTGCTAACCATTTACCATGCCATTGCGGCTAGTTTGATGACTGTCCCCGGTGTAGCAGTAAGGGTTTCCTTGACTGCATTGAACTATCACTGCTATACTGTGAGCTACTTTGCAAAAGGCTGTGGTAAAGTGGTAAAGGGTGTTGGCATATGAAACATGATTAAGGTGGCAATGTTTATAAGGAATAGGTTATTTTTATAGAAAGATAGTGAAAATATTAGGCTCAAAATGGAAAATCATTTAGGTTTTTGATGGAAATTTTGGGTTCTAACACTGGCTCTTGTTGGGGATGAGTGGTTTTTCAAATCACTACAAGAATTCAGAATATCTTTGGGAGAGCAGACCAAGAAAAAAATGAAAGATGGAAAATGGAGGATGGGAAAACCCTACACTACTATACATGGAAAGAAAGTAATGCTTTCATAAAGGGAAACCCTGAGAATGTCCATGTACTGGAAAACCCAGACCCATCAAAATTTCTAAGACTATTGTGCATGGAAAAGAATGTTTAACAAGGTTTGTTAGGAATTGTCCCTACACTGACAATCCTTAATCTTCTATATCTGCTATGGTTCAAAAATAAAACCATATAGGATGGCCCCAAGCCACCCAAAAAGAAAAAAATAGTACTTTCCTTTATCATATACTTTGTTCTGGTTAGAGCTCATTAGGTTTCTTTTAAAACTATCCATTCCATCTACCCTGCAAAATGCACTATCATTGAAAACCTTCAGGAAATCATTGTATTCAACCCGATTCATGTTCCTTTCACCACTCTACCATTCATCATATAATAAATACTTGTGACCTTCATCATACAAAGTGTACCCACATTCAACAAAACATTCATAGGTTTGCTCATTATCATATGTTGTTGAATGATCTGGCAGTTGTACTGGGACCTGAAAATCTGAATGCTTCTCATGGAAATAAAAAAAAATTCTCATCAATATCTTCTGAAACAATCAAATCATAAACACTTTCTAGTTCTTTTCTATCATCGGTTGGCATTGACACACACTTTTGATTCATATAGTCCTCTTTACACACACTTGAATCAACAAATGTTGAACACTTATCATCAATGATATGCAAACTAGTATCCTTCTCTTGTAGGAAAAAAATATTCAAATCACATACCTCTTCTTGGACAGACATGGATCTTTGATCTTCTTAAAAGAATTCCTCATCACTATGAGAGATGCACATGGGGTCATATGAATTGTTACACATAGTATTTCACTATCAAAGAAGATGTAGGCTGAAGCCAAAAATTTGGAATCATCTTTATGTGCATACTTCTGGTATTCAAGAGTTAACAAATCTGAAACTTGCTCACTATTGAGTGAATAGGTCTCTACTTCCATATCTTCTACTATTTCTTCCTCTTCTTAACTTCCATAAAAACTGCAATAATCATCCTGTTGCAGATCAATGTCCATAATTTCATCTTCACAATCTAGTTGTCCCTCCATATCATCTGAACCATTGTTGATGTGTTCCCCAGATGGTGTGTCACTGATAAGATCATCAATGCTGCAATCATCTCCTAAAATGGAAGATTGGTCCTCAACAAAACCATCCTGATACTTATCAGTGATCTCACTATTTTCTTCATCTCTGATAGTGTCCTCACACCTTTTCTTATCTACAATGCTAATCCATTAATCTAATTGATTATAGGCAACTGGTACCCACGATTCAGGCCAATAGATTGAATTGGGCTCATATTCTTTCATGAACTGCTCAATGGTTTCAGACCTAGTAGGTGGGAAACTAATAGGTATGTGCCTACAAATATCCATCATTCTTCTGAACAAAGAATACCCAGATTCTCCTCTATATCTTCTTATATTAAGGAAGGCATCCAAAAGACACTTTCTTCTTTCTTGAATACGAAGAAACTCACCATTTTTCTTTGTTGATGTTTGATTTTGACATGCACTTTCAAGAGAGTCTATGTTTGTTTTCACTAATTGATCAATTCTACCACTGATATTATTTCCACTATCCTCATACATCTCCTTATCAATGATATCAATTAGCACATCTACTTGGTCAAAAGTGACTGGTTTTACTGACCCAGGCCAATGAATTGAATTAGGCCAACATACTTTCATGAACTTCTCAATAAACATGGATGTGTTGGGCCTATGATTAATAGTTATTTGTACATAGATATTCACCATTTTTTTGAAGAGAGAGCGTCCAGATTCCCATTTGTGTCTCTTTATGCCATAAAACTTTTTTATAAGACTTTGGCTTATCTTTTGAAGACAGATAGCAGGTTCCACATTAGGTGCAAATTGATGATAATGAATATAAGTTGGATTGTGGTGTGTAGGGTATTGAGGTGGGTGGGTTGGGAAAACAAGGAATTTTATACTTTAAAGACATCCCATTTTGATTAGGAATTGTATTGTTCCAAGTATTCTTCATCAGGTTCATTATCAGAGTCGCCACTCACTTTCTTAAAAGTGAGAAAATGAAATTGTTCTTGATTCACCCAACGAAGTCAATTTTCATTAAAATTCCTAACTATGAATTTCTCTTCAATGAATCTATATGGAAAGGATGCCTGCCAAAATATTTTTCTCTAATTTAGTCCCCAGCAAAGTCGCCAAACTGTGGGGTCTCAAAAATGTAGGTTTGAACCATGAGAGGTTGCCAAGCTCTCACAACGCTTTTGGCCAATGTACAAGGCCAATTGATGCAATTGAACCTTCTTCTCTTTAGGTTTTGCTACACCAAGGCGGGTGAACCTATGTGAATGATGTAGATTGAAATGTGCTTCCTAATTGAGCAATCTATCCACAATGGCAAATGGATGTGAATAGATGAAAATCACTACAACTACTCCTACTCCTACTGCACAAAAGAAAGGATTTGAATAAATTGTTTGATATGAAATTTTATCTTTGGGTTGAGGCAGATCAATGCCTTCTATCCACATGGGCAATGGAGTCAAAAATCATGAATTATGTGTGTTTCTTTCTCTGGCTTAACTCTAGTTGTTAGGCACTTTGAAAATTCTATGATTGGCATAAAACCTCAGTAAATTTATGATTGGCATAAAACCTTAGTAAATTTATGACTTGCATAAATTGTGCTGGGATGTTTCTGTATCAAGTTCTACTTCATCAATCCAAAAGAAATTATTAAATCACTGTGACTTATTAAAAGATTTTAATTCTGACTTGCAGACATCAGTTAATTAAATCACATAAAATGAGAGTGCATTTTGATAAATTAGAGATATACTTGATATGCTGATTTAAATAATTAAAACACCTCAAGTTGGAGACAACCAAAATAAAGAATATGAATTTTATACATCAAAACAACTGAACACTAGAAAGAAAATCACCAAAAAATCATTTATCTCCATTAATTCTGTTTCAGGAAAGGCTCTGTACATTATTTGCATTCCTAGTCCATTTTCTAGAAAATTCTAATTCCTATTGTACCGACTACAACTGATTTTTCAAATCATTTATACATTACATAACAAGCATTGCAACCATTCACTTTCTCGTTACAACCGCTTTGCATTCCTGGGACATAAATTAAAATATTTAATTGAATTGTCTATCAGCAAATTAAATATTTTTTACACAGTCTCGCTTTGTTTTTCCCTTTATACCTTGATCGCCTTCATTCTTTACTTTATTCCTGACCGCTCTTTATATTTCTTTTATATTTACTTTATACTAGCCTCTTCACAACCTTCCTTATGCTTACCGCCTTACTGCAATCAACCTTATGTCTCCCCATCGTATAGCGGTCTGTAACTTTGATAGGTTCCTCTACCGCTCTACCATGGGCTTCGTGTTTACATCATATGGTTCCATGGTGATCATCCACTGTTTCCTTTTACCGTCTTACCATGGTCTCTACTCTACCCCATCGTGGTGCTGCGATAGCCATTCATTGACTGTTATGCTCACTGTTTTTTGTTTACTGCACCACTGCGGTCTCCTCTTTAACCATCCACGATAGCACAGTAGCCTGTTTATTAATTGCCATCGCTGTCGCCTCCGTCGTTTATCAAACCGCCACTATAATACCACGGTCAATGAGTTGACCATGCACAATGTGGTGGTGACTGTTCTCCATCCACCGTGTTACCGCGACTTCCTCATTGCCTTCCCATGGTACTACGGTAGTCGTTCTACAAATCACTAACCATTCACCCTTCACTACTACCGCCATATTGTGGTGACTATGCTAACTACGGATGGTTGTACAGTAATCATTGCATCCACTACCACTCCCCTACTAACCATTTACAGTGCCACTACAGTCGGGTTGATGAATGATTGTGGTGTAGCGGCAAAGGTTTCCTTGACTGTGTTGAACTGTCATTGCTATACCGCGAGCCACTTTGCAAAAGGCCACGGTAAAGCGGTAAAGGGTGTTGGCGTATGAAACATGATTAAGGTGGAAATGTTTATAAGGAATAGATTATTTTCACTTTATGAAAGGTGGCGAAATTAATTTTTATAGAAAGATAGTGAAAGTATTAGGCTCAAAATGGAAAATCATTTAGGTTTTTGATAGAAATTTTGGGTTCTAACAGATTCAATACTGGAAGAATGGCTCAATATTTTCAAGGCTATTGCTATATATGTTATGTGTTTGGACATAAAGCTAACCAGTTCAGATCAAGGTTATGTTCAAATCAATTTGGTCAAATAAATATTTTTGCTACACTTGCAAAAAGTCTATTTCAACATCACATAAAAAATATATATGTATTTCAAAATCACACCTAAATATATATCTCTATTTCAACATCTCATCAAGAATATATATGTCTATTTCAACATCACATCAAAAATATATATGTCTATTTCAACATCAAAATTTTAAAGCATTAAATATCATAGTATCTCAATCCAAAAAATTTCAAATTTTTTTATTGAGTTTCTTGTTCAAGAAATAAAATGTGGAAAGGAGCATTTTATTTCTTCCAGATCCTCCCAAGTAACACTGTCCTCTAATTATTGGTCCCATTGGACCTTAAACTAAGAAATATCTTTTCTCTACAACTTAACGTTGCATCTATCTAGGATTCTAATAGGCTCCACTAGCACCACTCTTGGATCCTATACTTACAAGGAGTGTTAATCCTGCACATGAGTCACATCAGGATGATATGGATTAAACAAGGAAACATTAAACATATTATGAAGTCGAGTCAGAGTAGGTGGTAGAGCTAGTCTATAAGAAACTTGGTTAATCACTCCAAGACTTCAAATAGTCCCACATATGTTGTGGCCAACTTGGAAGACTTTCCAAAAGCAATAGAGCATTTATGAGGTTTAACTCTCAAGAAAAATTTATCCCTTGTTGTCAACTATCTAAGAGTTTGGTTCTTGTCGGCATAACTCTTCTATCGATTTGCCACCTCTTTCAATCTTCTCTTAATGACCCTCATTTTCTCTTCCATTTCCTTGAGCATTTCAGGTCCTACTATGATCTTTTCCTCCAATTTATACCAATTGATGGGGGTACTTCCCCCACCCATACAAGGATTCAAATGGTGTCATGTCTAAGGATGTACGATAAGAGTTGTTGTAAGAAAACTCTCCCAAAGGAAACTATTCTTCCCACCTGTAGACATGCATTAGTCATATTCGCCTATCAAATAAATCAAGTTTATTTGATTAATCTCCTAAGGTTATCACACTTAATTAAATAAATCAAATTATTTAATTAATCTCCTAAAGTCCTCCATTTAAATTAAATAAATTCATCTTTAATACTAACATCATCTCCTTTAGCTAAATAAATCAAAATATTTATTTAACTATGTCTAAACCATTTTCCATCTCCTTTTGATTTATTTTAATCAATAAATCTAAATCAAATAGGTCAAATCATCTAATCCCTCATTAAATTAATCCAATCATGATTAATTTAATCTAAAATTATGTCACATCCTCTAGCTTTACCCACTTGCACAAATAAATCATTTAATTAATTTATTAAATCTTCTAATTTCCCTCAACATGGCATCTTTAGGGAATATTCCTCTAATTTGAATTTCCCTCTCAAATGACTTGTCCCTTCCAACATAGCATTAAATCCCCTCTTACATGTACCCCACTTGGAATTTAAGACCCCTTTCTTCTCCCTCCAACAAGCGAAATTTCAAATTTGAAAATGCCACCTAATGTCATTTATTGGCACATTCACCAAAACTTGTACAACCTTTGCCCATTCACATGGTGACAGGTGGCTTCTTCCTATTGGTTGAGGATTAGTCCCACATTCATCCCATTTTATTCTTCTCTCATCAAACTCTTCTATAAATGGAGAGGCTATCCTTCATTTCAATCATCTACAATTTGAAAATTCTTACTATAGGCAACTTGAGTTAATCTTATCTCTTTCTATATCATCATTTAAGATTATCTAGGATTGGGAAAAGGGTTACTTTCCACAAAAAAAAGTGGCACCAATCCAATATGGGATAGGTATGCTTCATGTTTTTCTTCATATGCTTTAGTTATCTTGTTATTGTTTGCATTTTGAACCATGATGTATTATCTCATATGGATGTTGAATATTTACTTTGTTTTGAAATACTAATCATGCTAATGGTGCGTGCTATAATTTTAGCCAATTGCAGATTTTGATGTCCACATAATAGCACTAGAAGGAGAGCATTTTGTTAACACAAAAGTTTGTTTTGTTAACACATATATGTTTGTTAATACAAATAGTTTGTTAACACAGACAATTTGTTGACACAATAGTTTGTTTTGTTAACACATATACATTTGTTAACATAGATAGTTTGTTAACATAGACAATTTGTTAACACAAGAGTTTGTTTTGTTAACACATACTATGTTCGTTAACACATTCGTGTTAACACATTAAAAATTTGTTAACAAATACATCTGTTGTTTCTGAGCTCGACTTGGGTTCTAAGGTAGTAATGGTATTTTTTATAGGCTCTACCGAGTACTCTATCACATGACGCCATTGTTGGTAGGAAGAGGAGATTAATCGCAGAGAAAATGAAGGAAAGTAAACATTGAAAAAAAGATAAGAATGGAATCACTAATTGAGTAAAGTGTATTGACTTGAATCTTATTTTGCTTCATCGCTGTAACATTTTTTGGCTTTGTAATATTTTATTGATAAAGAAATTCCTGATTGCTAAAGTAGAGAAGCTGTGTTTTTTTTTACTAAGCTGGGAAATTAAAGCTCAGAGATAAAGTATTCTCTTTCACCTGTAAATGATGGCACCGACTTTCTGCCTGTAAGTAGCGCTATAAATCACTTCTCATTTACTATTTTTCAGGGGGATTTTGAAGCAATATCTAAAGTCTATGTTGTGCATTAATGCACATCTCCTTGATGATTTTGTGTCATACAGTTTAATTTTCTTGTCTATATTCTTAAAATTTGATGGTGTGTATTCCTTAGAGGCATTCAAGTGATTTGACGCACATGTAAGGGAGTTCTTTTTTAATATTGATTCAAACATTAAATTGGAAGGAGAAGGCACCTTTATTAGCAGATATCAACAACAAAGAATGGAATTTATTGTTGGCAGATTTTAACAAGTTGGAGGAGGCACCTATGTTATCAATTAAAGCATTTAAAATATTTATTTTTACTATATTCTTTTATTATCCTTGAGTGCTGCAATTGTAGTTGATAATTGCTATTAATTTATTTGACTGAAAAAATTCTTATTGGTTTCCCCTGTTTTAAAAAAAATAAAATCTTAACACCAAAAGAATGATAGAATCTAAGATTTTAGGTAGTGTTATATAAAAAAAATTAATAAGATTTTAGACATAATACTTGCAAAAAGGTTCATAATTGTTATAAATTAAATGCCTTAAAATTGTGGAATACAATGGTTGACATGCCTTGTGCATCCTCCTATAAATTTTGCAATGTATGCCTAAAACTTGTTTGTGTTTGTTTTGTAACATTGTAGGTTGGCATCGGAAGACAACAATGGTTTTTACTCTCACATTGGAATAAATGAATAGAAATAGATTGGAGTTGAAGAAATTGAGGATTCAATTTGAATTTAATAAAGAATTTTTAAATGCTTAGGGATTCCGTGCTATGTTTTCTATTTTAGATGAACTCGCATCTTTTTGGGGCTCTAAAAAGAACATTTCAATTTTTTCTTACAAAAGAGGGCTTAAAAAGAACTTTAGGACAAACTTACTAGAGTTGATTTTTGGATTTAACAATTAAACAAGGCAACTTCCATATCTCATTTTAGTGCTTTAAAAAGAATCAAAATCATTGCTTTGTGGACTTAAAATGAACAAGTGTTTCTTTTTTTTGTAATTGCTTACTCAAAGTAATACCATCGAAAGGACGTATGCGATTCTCTCATGCCTCACAGTGATCTTGAGAATCAAAAGGCCTTTTGGTGATCTTAAGCTGGGTAAAGTAATTACATCCACATTTAATTTTGGGATTAAAATTGAACAAAATATCTTGTGAGTGTGAGTGGAACATGTTGTGTGTGTTCTCCCTTTGTTTCTAAATGAAGGTTGATCAAATTGCGAATATGTTTGCTCATTTTTGTTTATGTTAGAGGGTCTGCCTTGTGGGAAAAAGTACTTACCCAAGGGAATGACCCAACCGGTAAAACACTAAAGCCAAGTGTATTTCTAGCAGAGATATAAAAGTGGCTACTAGAACAAAGGCCAGTATCACGTGGTTGGATCCAACGAGAAGGGAAACAATGGTCTCTCACTGCATGGGTCAATCTCCATGAATAGAAAGTTTGAGTTAAAACCCCTTGTATAGGAAAGGCCAAAATCCTTAACTATTTGTTGGTGCAAAAGGTCATATCCTTTGAAGCCACCCTATGTATACATGCAGTTCTATTATAGAGATGAAAAGTATTCCATGGGAGATTCATGAGTACTGATGATTGATTGACCCAAGAAGTGAGTGCACTATAAGGAGGAGCCTATGTGGTCAAGCATCTAATCATCCACATTGAATATGAACATCTAGATTTGTCCAAGTGGGAACCCAACAAATATTGTCTTTTTAGCCTAGGATGTGCATATCATTGAAATCAAAACACTTTTCTTTGATCTAAAATATTGGGAAAAAAACATTAACAAAGGCTTCCAAATTTCAAACCCTTTGGAGGAAACAAATACCCTTGAAAAATCCATGTTCTCTTGCTTGCCCTAGGGATTCCATCCTTAGAGGTTTCTAAGTGCTTGGGTTTAATCATTATTTGTTTCCACTAAATTCAACAAATAGGAAAATTTTTCCTTGATTTCCTCAACTTTCCACACAAAGGATTTGTGGGATGAGAAGAAATTAGGACATTAGAAATTTAGTTTGAAATTTAATCAAGAAATTGTCTATGGTAAAAGGAACTCATTAAACAAAGATAAAGACAATTGGACCTCATGCATGTGCTCTCTCAAATGATTTCCTGCAAAATCAAAATCCAAAAACCAAGGCTCAAAAAGATCAGTCCAAAAGCTCATGTGGAGCATCTTGAAAGACTTCTCGAAGTAAGAGAAAGATTGGTTTAAAACTTCTACAAAAAATCTTCAAAGAACAACCCTAATGTGTATGAGTTTTATTGTCAACAACATCCCAATATTTTTCAAAGGTTTTCTTTTCTCACTTAGGAAGTATGGCATGTTCTTCAAAATCGAGGTTATGTAAGAAGGAGTTTTACCTAGGGGAAATCTAGGATCAAAATCATCACTCTCACCCATCTCTCAACAATCAAAATCAAATCCCATTTCACCAAAAAACTCTTGAAAATTTTGAAACATCATTCATGTTAAACTTATAGGCAAAATCAACATCACCTTATTTGACTTATTACACTTAGTGAAAATATCAACCCTCTTGAGCGAATGTACCTCTAGTATAACACAACTTCCTAAGGTTTATAAGTTCATAATCACTTCATTTAACTTAACACACTTAGTCAAATCACCCTCTTGTTCGAGTTTTCTCTAGGATAACACAACTTCCTAGGGTTAACAAGTTCATTATCATCTTTTTGGCTTAACGCACCTAGTCAAACTATCCTTAATAAAAAATAAAATAAATTCAAGCCCTAAAAATTTTATCATCTCCCCCAAAGTTCTTCAAGATTTTCATTCATAGACATCATCCGTCTTCCATTTATCTCATCCCCATCATCACTTTTGATCCTTATCCTATCCTAGCTCTTCTCTTTTGTGCCTAAGATTAAGATCAAGCAATCTCTATTTTATGGTTCAAACAAGATCTCAATACAAGAAGAAAATGGAAATCACTAAGGAAACATCAACTCCAAGTGACCTAAGTCAAACGAATCCCAAGAAGAATCTATTAGGATCAAGAAATCCTCCAAACAAATCCTCTCTACCATCAAAAAATCCTCAAGAGGAGGGTCATGTAGAGGACATCACCGACAACGACTTGGGAATGATGCAAGAGGAATTAGCTGAAATAGTTCAGAATCCTGAGAATCATAGAATTGTCAACACCATGTTGAAACTTAATCCCTCTCTATATATACATGTGTTGATGAAATAAGGGGCCTTCCAACTTTGACATGAGTACCAATATGGAAAGACCTCTTGTGAGCATACCCCTAGTATCTCTCCCAAACGTCACTCAAGATATTCCCCAAATCATACCATCAATCTCTTCAACCTCGCTAGTTGTTAACAAGGGAAGCACCATGCTTCACGAAATCCAAAAGCATCACCTTGAAAAAAATAAAGAAATAAATACAAACATCAAACTAGATCACTCTGTCCTAGTGAATTCATTACACCTGTATGTTCCACTTACTTTCCATAATCATGCAGACTCATCCTCATTTTATGCAATGCCAATCCATCTGCTGGATATACAAACTTCTCTCCCCATGAGTTCATAAGGAGAGGGTGGGTTATTTAGGACAAGGGGAGTCATTAATCCTTCCTCATCATCAATTTTCCAAGGGAACACACCACCATTTCCTCATTACCACTAACATCTGTAGCACCTTTTGGGTTGGGTCTTCCCCCCTACCCGCCACTAATCTACCAAACCAAAGAAATCAAAGCATCCTATCAAACCCCCTCATTTTGGTATCTACACCATAACAACAAATGGAAACCATCCAAGATACCCGAATGGTCAACACATCCACCATTTCCCAAAACTCTCAAAGCATGGTTTCCCAAGGACCAAGCATCTCAATCACACCATCCATAACTCAAACCCCGGTTGCCAACACGACTGTTCCAATCATCACAATAGTAAAAACCATCCCCAATCTGCCACTAGTACCACCAAAAGTCAACATGACGAACTCATTCATCACCAAGATTCAAGTAGTTCAACAAGCCACCCATCAAAGGGTACTTCAACAAAATCAAAAAGTTGCACAACTAGTTGCTTAGCAAGCACAAGTGCAATTATATGCCCAACAAGCTGCATAAGCTGCACAAGTCACTCAAGCTGCACAAGCTACACAAGCTACACAAGCCACACAAGGATCCCAGCAAGCACAAGCTCAAGCTCAAGCCCAACACTAGGCTCAATAGGTGCAAGCAAAGTACCATGCACACCAACAAGCCCTGCAATATTTTCAGGCACAACGGCAAGCTAAACAACAATCTTTGTCAGTGCAACAACAACTAGACCAACAACAAGATTTGTTAGTGCAAAAATTGCTAGACCAACAACAAGCTTTGTTGGTGCAACAACAACTAGACCAATAACAAGCTTTGTGGGAACAACAGTAGTAGGACCAACAACAAGCTTTGTTGGAACTATAGTAACAAGACCAACAACAAGTGTTGTTGGTACAAATATAGGCATATCAACAAACCTTAAAGGTACAAAAAATCTTGCAGCAAACCCCCATCAATACCCCACCCATCAATCAAACACCACAAATGCCTCAAAACACATTCATCCCACCTTCTGATCTACAAAATTATGTTGCAACACAAATCAAATTTCTCTCGTAGCAAGTGTTGAACCTTCAGTCAAGAAAAATGACAATGCTGAGCAATTTGTTCACCTATCCTTTTGACATGAGTCTTACAAGGGTACCATTCCTGAAGGGATTTGAAATCCTCGAATTCGATAAATATAATGGGATGGGAAACCCTGAAAATCATATAAGGGAATTTCAAGTGCATTGCATGGAAGTTGCATATGATGACATGTATCTAATGTGACTATTTTCTCAGAGTCTAACCAGTCCTGCCATGGAATGGTTCTCTCGTCTACTCATAGGTTTCAAAATATTCTAGGAAATTGTGGACACATTCCTCAAAAACTATGCATTCAACATGGGTACAAATGTTAGTCTGGAGGAACTGTTAGCACTCAAACAAGGAAAAGGAGATATATTTGCCTCCTTCTTGCAATGATGGCAATCCAAGGCCAACTGGAGCAAGTGGACCATGCCAAAGAAACAACAAGTTTGCACTATCATAGTGAATCTAGATGAAAACCTGACATTCTATCTAAAAATGCAATGCATCACAACACACGATCAATTGATCCCAAAGGAACTCAACATTGAAAGGAACCTCACTACATGAGGGGAACATCTATGTTTCCTTCACATTAGGATAACCGTCCATCCACCAGTTATAACAATAAACCTCAAACATGGTCAAAGAACAAAAATGTCACAAATGACATATTAGTTGATGCTACGGTTGTCATCAGTGCTCCCAAGAAAAATATCCAAATCCATCATCAACCATAGAATCACAACCACAACAATGTGCAAACCAATATGATAACACAACAACCACCACCTTTGAACAATCAAATCAATAATCTGAACAATCAAGGAGGACCACCTCCCTGAAAAAAGTATCCCCCCAAGTGTAAGTTCACGAACCTTGGGGAGCCAATTGAATCTGTAATGAAGAAGTTGGTTAAAGATAACCTTATCAAAATCTCCACTTCTGAGAAATATGCAGAACCCATGAGAAAAACACCATGGTACAATGAAAATATCCTTTGCGATTTTCATAAAATCAAAGGGCATACAACTGTAAATTGCATGAGATTGAAAAACATCATCCAAGATCTCATTAAGGATAAAATCATAAATGTCCAACAACCCGCTAGCAACCAAGATCTTAAAATATACACGAACCCGGTGTCTAATCACAATCAGGGAAATAATCAAGGAAACAATCAAGGAAATAACCAAGGGACCAATAAAGGGAAACAAAAGTATGACAGTGCAAACCTTATATACAAAGACATTGTCACATGCATAGATGAAATGGTCATTGTCATTAGCGTCAAAGGAGCCAATGCTGATTGTGGAATCACCAAACATGGTGAAAAGGTTACTATTGTAGGGGCATCACAACCATCTAAGACCCCCATCTCAAATTAAAAAGTCATTCCCTATGATTATAACGTCATTGACCAGCTAAAAAGAACCCCCGCTCAGATCTCTATCATCGAGTTATTTAAATTTTCCATCACCCACAGGAAAATCCTTGATGAAGCATTAGCTATGTCCACTATTCCTGCTAACCTTGATATAGTAAAATTCAAAGCTATGGTTGGTAACATCATCACCCCAAATCTCCTCACCTTTTCTGATCAATACTTCCCCACCCAGCCATCTCACAACCGTGCACTTCACCTTCAAGTCCTAGTTGAAAAAAAAAAGGTCAAAAGGGTCTTGGTGGATGGAGGTGCAGGCCTCAATATTTGTTCACTTAAACTTATAAAGAACTTGGGCATCTCAGAAGAATCCATTAACAAAAATAAAGGCATTACCATAAGAGCATATGATGAATAGAAAAAAGTGTCTCAAGGCACTATCAATATCCCAATCCAAGTAGGGCCAGCTACTATGGAAACCACATGTCAGGTCCTCAACCTTGATTTTCCATACAACATCCTCCTAGGATGCCCATGGATCCATGGAATGAAGGTGGTCACCTCAACATTCCACCAATGCATCAAATTTTCATTCCAAAATGAGGAGGTCACAATACATGGTGATCTTGAGCCATTCACCTATTGCAAAATCTTGGAAGCCAAGTTCTATAAAGTTCCCCAAGTGCCAAAGAATAATGAAGGCCCCTTTACTCCCTATATAGATCCATCTAATCTCACCTCCACTTCTTCGACATAGACAACCTCCATCCTCGACATATCATAAATCAAGCTTATGATCCAAGAAAATGATGTGAGGAATACAGAATGAGAAAAAATGATTTTGTTGTAGGAGAGTTACCTCAATCTCCTAAGTCACATGGATGACCTCAACCAGTTTAAACACCTACCAACACTTTTAGGGAAGACCCTTCTAGATTCCGTTGTTGGGGGGATCTAAGCTAGGAAAATGTGGATGAAAGAGACACTTCAAGCTCACTATACCAAGATGAAAGGTTCACACCCACCCTACCCATGGATGAAGCTAGCAGAGGACTACAAATGATGCTTGGTATGGGCAACAATAGAAATGAAAGCCTTGGAAGGAACAACGATGGACAACTGGAGCCCATCATTGTAGAAAGATGAATGAGAAATATTGGCCTTGGATATACCCCTACGAGTATAACTGTACGTGGTAGAGATAGCCCTATTAGAGTAGTGAGGTCTCTCCCTCAGTTATCAACAACCACCCTTCAACTGCTCATATCAATAGGTTTTCCATTAGATAACTTCACCTTTGATATCACCAACGTCTATAGTAGTAGTGATGATGAAGAAACCATAATAGGCCTTCCCATGCTATATGAAGACTCCTTACTTATGATTAGCACATCATCTTTTGAGTCAGACCACCAACCCCACAAGATAAACCTCATCTACCCATAACTCATCAATTATGACCAATGAGAACCACTGGTTCTAGAAACATTTGAAAATGATGAGGCACTCTCACAATTCTTGGGATTACAGGATATAGTACTAGATGGAGATCATAAGGCAAGATTTGACATCACACTAGACATACAAGCATATTATGGGGAGATGATTGAGTCCTTCTGTCATGAAAGAAAAAGAATGAGAATAAGCTCAGGGTTATTGAGTGAAAACCACACTATGGCACTCTCTAATTATAAAATAGTAAAAATAAAGGATGCATCCAATGGTGAAAACCTCTTTAAGGTGCTAGAGGATGAAGGATTCAATCTCCACCTCTTCATCAAGAGAAATAAACAGTCTTAGCAGAATAGTGCAATCCTGTCAACTTGGGCATGGAAGAGCTACCACACATCACTTTCTATGCTGAGTCACTTCTATTAGAATAAAAAGAACTCTTAGCAACATTCCTAAGAGAAATAAAGGTGAAATTTGCACGGACCTACATTGACATGTCGGGTCTCAATCCAGAAGTCGTGGTTCACCATTTAGCTGTCTACCCAGGGGAAAAGCCAGTGAGAGAGAATTTTAGAAAGATGAACCCCCAAATAGCCTTGTTAGTCAAAATGGAACTACAAAATCTCTTAGACGTGGGATTCATATGCACGATTTACTATCCTAAATGGGTGTCCAACCTAGTACCTATTTCAAAGCCGAATGGGGGCATCCGTATCTATACTGATTTTAGAGACCTAAACAAAGCATGTCCTAAGGATGACTTTCCACTACCCAACATTGATATGATAGTGGATATGATCGCCGAACATGAGATGCTATCACTGATGGATGGCTTCTAAGGGTACAACCAGATTATGATAGCAAAAGAGGACCAGCACAAGACAATGTTTACATGTCCATGGGGCACCTACTATTGGAACATGATGCCTTTTGGCTTAAAGAATGCAAGTGAAACATACCAAAGAGCCATGACATTGATCTTTCATGATATGATTCAGAAGACAGTGGAAGACTACGTAGATGAGATATTGGAAAAATATAGAAAAAGACAAGACCACATAGCAACCTTGAGCTCTATTTTTCATAGATTGGAAAAATATAAGGTCCTTCTCAATCCAAATAAATGAATTTTTAGTGTGCAATCAGGAAAAATCCTAAGATATATAGTATCAATGAGAGGAATAGAAATGGATCTCGTGAAAGTTAAGGAGATCCTTGAAATGGAAGCCCCAAGAACACTAAAGTAGCTGAGAGGCCTATAAGGAAGGCTTCAATCCATTCGTAGATTCATAGCACAACTGGCAGATAAAGAGATCCCATATTCTCATCTAATCCACAATGGAGTAGCATACAAGTGGGATGACAAGTGTGACTAGGTGTTTAGTAAAATCAAAGAATATCTACTTATGCCACTAGTGTTAATGCCACCAATTCCTCGAAAACCACTGATTCTATACATATCAGCCACAACAGTAGCTCTCAACGCGCTCCTATCTCGGTAGGATGAAAATGGAAGAGAAAGAGCAATATCTACATCAACAGGACAATGGTAGGGCATGAGCTCAACTACACACCAATAGAAAAAGCTTGCCTAGCAGTTGTATTTGTAGCACAAAATTTTAGATGCTAGATGCTGACTCATTAGATCAAGCTAATTGCAAAGATAAGATCCACTAAAGTATTTTCTCTCTAAGGCCACTCTCACAAGATGAAAAACCAAGTGGGTCATGATATTGATAGAACATGACATAGAATATGTAGAGTGCAAGGTCATCAAAGGACAAGCAATTGTAGATCAACTAGAAAAGGCTCCTATATATGTAGAAAACCCACTCATTTCAAAATTCCTTGATGAATCAATTTTCAACCTAAGTGTTGTAGACCACTGGAAGATGTATTTCGATGGATCTTACATGCAACACAAATAAGGGGTAGGAATTTTCTTCATAACTCCCCAAGGAGATTGCATACCCAAATCTTACAAACTATCATTTCCATGCACATATAACATAGAAGAGTATGAGGCTCTTGTAATAGGCTTAAGGATTGTAGTATAATGGTAGATCATGGATCTAAAGGTATATGGGGATTCTTAGCTCATTATCAATCAAGTAAACAATGAATATCAGACCAAGGACAACAAATTGACTCCATACAAGAGGTTAGCCGAGAGCCTCAAAGTGTCATTCATCGATATCACATTTGAAAAAATACCTAGAACAAACAATAGAGCAGTGGACACAATGGCATCAATTGGAGCACTCTTGGAAATTCCATGCAACGTCCCAAAGCAAGAATTCTTGGTAGAGCAGCTTCTTGTACCATCATTCGAGGTACTAGAGTCTGAATTCGTGTGTGAACTCATTGGTCCCGATGATCCCTGGTATCATGACATTTAAACCTACCTAAGAATAGGAGTCTTTCTTGCCGATTTAACCCCGAACCTTAAATGAGTCTTCATCAAGAAGTCAACCTACTTTGTCACCCTAGGAGAAACCCTTTATTGCAGGAGCATTGAAGGAACCCTATTGCATTGCCTAAACACTAAGGAATCCCTAACTACTTTAACTAAGGTACACAATGGAATTTGTAGATCACACTCGAGTGGAATGACCTTGACTAAGCATTTGTTGAGAATCAAATACTATTGGCCAAAAATGGAGTGGGATGCACATGATTTCATCAAAAAATGTTTACAATGTCAACAAGATGGGGACCTCATCCATGCAATAGCTCAAGAGATTCATCCTATTGTTACACCTTGGCCCTTTTCATAGTGGGGGATCGATCTCATTGAAAAAATTACCCCCACCTCATCCAATGGCCACAAATTCATGATCATTGCCGCATAGTACTTTACAAAGTGGGTCAAAGCTATTCCCGACCTACATAATGGGAAAGCGGATATCCATGTTCATCCTGAACTACCTCATTTTCTAGTACAGTGTTCCCCAAGCTATTATCTCAGATAATGGAACACCTTTCAAAAACCAAGATGTTCTTGACTTATGTGAAAAATTCAATATTGAACATCGCCTTTCCACTCCATACTATCGCCAAGGCAATGGCCAAGTAGAAGCTACCAACAAAACCATCTTGAAAATTCTTAAGAAGACAGTTAATGACACTGGTCATGACTAGCATCTATAGCTAAATCCTACCTTATGGTCCTATTGCACCAACATCCACACACCAATAAGTGCCACCCCATTCTCCTTGGTCTATGGATTAGAAGCCATCCTACCCATTGAGGTTGAGCTCCCATCCTTGAGAATATCATTGCAAAACCTCATCACAGATGAAGAATACAGGGTCTCACAATTGAATGAGTTGGAGTTACTGGATGAGCGGTGTATGGATGCCCTAAACCATCTATAGGTGTATCGGAATTGGCTAAAGTGCAACTACAACAAGAATATCAAGAGAAACACCTTCCAAGTCGATGAACTTGTGCTAAAGGAGAACTAGAAGAACATGCCAAACCCAGAAAGCAAAGGAAAATTTGAGCCCAACTAGTTGGGACCATTTGTCATCATGGCAAGCTATAAATCAGGAGCCTACCACTTATCAACACTAGAAGGTGAACCCCTATAAGAGCCCATGAACAACTATCATCTTAAAAAAATTTATGCCTAAACACTTGCAAGGTCTAGAACCAAAAAGTATAAAAAAATAGAAAAGGTCCTAAAAAAAAGGTCACCTAGATGAAAAGCAGGAAAATAGGCACCAAGTGTAAATAAAGCACCCTCCATCCACTAGGATATTCATGGCTTATTCTACACACTCACTTATCCATTACATTCCATTTATCCTTCCACCATCCATTCACATTTGTATCATAGCTTGATCTTGTGCTCGTATCATGTTCCACCATAGTACTACTTGGCATATTCCCAAGGTCAGTTTGTCTTGCTTGTATCAACGTAGTCTACCAAATCACACTAGGGGCATGTTCCTATACCTGCATTAGATCAGATTCATGTATATTCTTTTGATCTTCCTTAAACATCCAAAAAACATTCAAAAAATCCATCAAAAATCCAAAAACATCCAAATCATATCAAAATCCAAAACACGTAAAAAATTTGAAAAATAAAAAATCAAGTTTATTTTCAACCAAACTACATTGTCTTTGAGCTTGAACATAGGAAATATTTATCTATGATCATCCCTTGAGATATTTTAGGTCAGTCCTTTAGGTGTCCATCGCAATGGCAATCTGTTTGCCCATTTATCTCATCAATCAAGTATGTCATTAGTCGAACTACGTGGTCTCTGCGTGTATAACATAGGCAAGGATAATCTATGGATCAGCTCTTGAGACTCCTAGGATAGCTCTTTAAGTTAGTATGTTGGTCAAAATCTCAAAAATACCAAAAAAAAATGTGAAACATCTCAAAATTCCAAAAAATAGCCTCAGAACATTCAAAAAACACCAAAAACATCAAAACATTTGAAAAAACCACAAAATGGTGCATCTGTCCCATCTTTCTTTCACTCACAATAATCTCATTCATAATAAATCAATCACAATCTTCATCCTTTGGTAAGTCAGTCGGAAGCAAGTCTAGCAGGTCCAAAAGTGCGAACCTAATCATCAAAGTCTTAAGTCTAGATCAGTAAGTCAGCAAGTTGATCAACTCAGAGTATCAATAGTTTATCATCTAATAAAAATATCACTATCAGCTAGTCACAAAATGTTCTAGGAATATGACCTTCTTACAATGGACATCAACATCAGACATCACCATAGTTTAGTCTTGGCTAGCGGTATGAAGAATATTAGCTTGCTTGTTTACTTTATCTTTTCTTTGGATTTATCTTATTGCGGTCATTCCAATGACCTCTTGATGATGTCTAAACAAAAAGATTTAGAGAGAAAGGAATGGGGCAATGATCATTATATTTTTATTTTTTGTGCTTGTTGGATATTCTTGTAAAATAAATTCATCATGCGTGCTTTTTTTTGTTTGTAGAGAGGATGTTTTAGGTGTCTTGTTGACTACATAAGAAGGCTTGTCTTTTTATGTCTTGGTCTGAGATATCTAGAATATCTGAACTACACTCTGAATAAGGTTTGATTTGTCAAGTGTGAACAAGAGTACTCCTATCTAATTGTCGAGTCAAAGTCCATCACACTAGGCACAATGTCATCCTGGTTCTTTATACCTTGATGCATCGTACCTATGTGTGTTATTAAACATAAGGAAATTTATGCTTTTTATTCCTCCCATCCCTAGATAAGAAATACATCATCATATCTAATAAAGTCTTGACGACTAATGGACTTGTTGGACTTCTACATTTCCTTGGATTTAAGCATTAATCCCTTTCATTCTTCTATCCTCTTTCATGCTAACAATGCATCCATCCTACATTCACACTCTAATCCTACATAATCATGTCATATCATCATAGGACATCATGCATCTCATCCATCTCACATGCATTGCATAATTATTTAATATGTTTAAAATAATATAGATTTGTTATTCTAAGCATCTTCCAAACATCTTATTTGCATCATCATCTAAGTTGTTTAGGATAATATAAATTTTTTGTTCTAAGCATCTTAAAAACATCTCATATAGATCAGTTAGTCATAACCATCCATACATCCATTTTGAACTTTTTTTGTTGCGATATTGACCTCAAATTTAAAATTTCACTCAATCTCTCAAGGGGACAATGTACTAACATACTTCTTCCCACTGGGGCATTCGAAAAATCAATTTTTTTTAAATCTCGATGTCTGTGGCATCATTCTTTGAACCAATGTAACAAGTACATTGCTTCAAAGAGGGGAAAAATGTAGACATGCAAAACTAACATCATGCATTACTCATATTCACCTATCAAATAAATCAAGTTTATTTGATTAGTCTCCTAAGGTTATCACACTTAATTAATTAAATCAAATTATTTAATTAATCTCCTAAAATCCTCCATTTAAATTAAATAAATTCATCTTTAATACTAACATCATCCTCTTTAGCTAAATAAATCAAAATATTTATTTAACTATGTCTAAACCATTTTCCATCTCCTTTTGATTTATTTTAATCAATAAATCTAAATCAAATAGGTCAAATCATCTAATCCCTCATTAAATTAATCCAATCTCGATTAATTTAATCTAAACTTATGTCACATCCTCTAGCTTTTCCCACTTGCAGAAATAAATCATTTAATTGATTTATTAAATATTCTAATTTCCCTCAACATGGCATCTTTAGGGAATATTCCTCCAATTTGAATTTCCCCCTCAAATGACTTGTCACTTCCAACATAGCATTAACTCCTGTCTTACATGTACCCCACTTGGCATTTAAGACCCCTTTCTTCTCCCTCCAATAAGCAAAATTTTAAATTTGAAAAGGCCACCTAATGTCATTTATTGGCCCATTCACCAAAAATTGTACAACCTTGGCCAATTCACATGGTGAAAAGTGGCTTCTTCCTATTGGTTGAGGATTAGTCCCACATTCATCCCATTTTATTCTTCTCTCATCAAAATCTTCTATAAATGGAGAGTCTATCCTTCATTTCAATGATCTACAATTTGAGCATTCTTACTATAGGCAACTTGAGTCAATCTTATCACTTTGTCTATCATCATTTAAACTTATCTAGGATTTGGAAATGACTACTTTCCACACAAAAAAGTGGCACCAATCCAATATGGGATAGGTATGCTTCATGTTTTTCTTCATATGCTTTAGTTATCTTGTTATTGTTTGCATTTTGAACCATGATGTATTATCTCATATTGATGTTGAATATTTGTTTTATTTTGAAATACTAATCATGCTAATATTGTGTGTTAGAATTTTAGCCATTTGTAGATTTCGATGTCCACAACACTTATATTGTTGGTGAATAAAATACATTCAAAGGAGGTCTTTGACTACTTGATTCACCCTCTTTGTCTGCCCATCAGTTTGAGGATGATAAGCCGAGCTGAAATTCAATTTAATCCCCAATGCAACATTCAAGGTTGTCCAAAACCTTGAGATCATTCGTGTGTCCCTATCAAAAATTATAGCCTTTAGCACTCCATGCAAGTGGAAGATCTCCTAGAAAAAATTCTTAGCCAGGGTCAATGACCCATCCTTAAGGTTTCCTGGGATGAAGTGCACAACCTTAGTTAGCTTATCAATCATGACCAAGATAACATCATGCTTGTTCTTGCTCAACAACAAACCTTGTACAAAATCGATGTTTATCACCTGCCACTTATACTTAAGTATGTCATGGGGATACAATAACCCAATAGGATGTGCATGCTCAACCTTGACTCATTGGAACTGCAAGAATCTAGCTACATACTCCACTACATCATTCTTAAGTTTAGGCAAAAAATATAGTCTTCAACTCCGCGATCATCTTGGATACTCTAGGGTGTCCTGAATAAGGTGCATTGTGAACTTCCTCTAAAACCAACTTTCTCAACTCTCCAGAGTCATGGATATACATTCTTATCTACTATCTAAAAATACCATCTAGATTGATCTCATACCCATCGATCTGATGATCCAAAGGATTTACTACTAGGGTGATCTTCACTCTCTCATAGTGCTCATCCCTTGGTAGATTCATAATTATCTACTACCTCAAGTTGTACCTTGTTGAGATCATGGTTGTTATATGTATTCCTCTATTAAGAGCATCAACCACTTTGTTCTGTTTCCCTTTTATATATTCAATTCCAAAGCCATACTCGCTAAGGAATTCCAACGACCTTCATTTCCATGCATTAAGGTTTGGTTGGGTAAATATGTATCTCAATCCTAAGTGGTCTATCTTGAGTTCAAATGGCTTTCCCAAAAGATAATGCCTCCACATCAGTAAGGCATGAATTATGGTTACCAATTCTAAATCATGAGGTGTGTAGCTCACTTCGTTCGTATTGAGCTTCCTTGATTCATATGATACCACTTGTCCATCTTGCATTAATACTACTCCAAATCCCTCTCCTAAAGCATATGTGATTACTTTGAATCTCCCATTAAGATCAAGGATAGTGAGCATTGTTGCTATCATGAGCCTCTTCTTTCAAGAGTTGGAATTCTTGCTCTCACTTCTCATTCCATTCAAACCACATTCCCTTCCTTTGGAGTGAGATAAGAGGAGATGCAATCTGGGAGAACCCTTGCATAAACTTACTATAGTATCCTATGAGGCCCATGAAGCTACAAAATTTTGATACATTTTGAGGCACTAGCCATTCCACGATTTCCATGATCTTCCTAGGGTCTACAGAGACTCCTTCAACTGAAATGATATGGCCCAAATAGTGCACTTTGTATTGATAGAATGAGCACTTGGAAAACTTCCCAAAGAGTTTCCTTTCTCTCAATCACTAAAAAACTATCCTCAAATGTCTATCATGCTCTTCAATAGTATTTGAATAAACCAACATTTCATCAATGAAGATCAAAACAAAATCATCCAAGCAGTCTCTAAATACACTATTTATAAGGTTCATAAAGATTGTTGGTGCATTAGTTAGACCAAAAGGTACCACTGTGAACTCATAATTTTCATATTGAGTTCTATATGCAGTCTTCAAAATGTCTTCTTCCTTAATTCTCAATTGATGGTACCTTGACCTAAGGTCAATTTTGGATAACACTAACACTCCCTTTATTTGATCAAACAATTCATCAATCCTCAAAAGTGGATATCGATTCTTGATGGTAATCTTATTCAACATCCGATAATCTATACATAGATGTAAAGATCCATCCTTCTTTTCACAAAAATAATCAATGCTCCCCAAGGAGACACATCAGGTCTTATAAGTCCCTTATCCAAAAATTCCATTAATTGGGCCTTCAACTCATAAAGTTTTGTAGTAGCCATCTGATAAGGTGCATTGGATTGAGGCTCAACTCCTAGAACTAGGTTGATAGAAAAATAAAATTCCCCCTTCGAAGGAAACTGTGTAAGTTCATCAAGGAATACGTCTTGGAACTCCTAGAGAATAGGATATTCATCTAAATATGACTCCTTGCTGTTAGGATTACTAACATTCACTGCATAAATTTCACACCCCTTTTGATGAGCCTTCTTGAGTTGTATCACAAAAAATTGTCTATGCTCTAAGGGTCTTTGCATTCTGCAAACCTCAACTGGGTTTCCATAATCATCTAGATAGTTGACCACCTTATCGTCATAGTTCACTATAGCCTTATGCTCGGTTAGCCAATTTATTTCCAAAATTACATCATATGAGCCTAAGGGAGCCATATACAAGTTGACATGAGTTTGAAAGGTTGGAAGCCCTAACTCACTACAAAAGAGACAGGTATCTACCCTCTTCTCTGCTCGATTACCTTACTAGACTACCATGAATTTTCCATGTATCTAGGTCTAATGGGTATCTTGGATATTATTCTAGGATCTATAAAACATTTAGTAGCTCCAATATCAATTAAGATAGAGAGAGATTGGCCATAGATCTTACCCATAAGTTGAATTGGTGAAGCCTAATACCCTACCTATTTGTTATCCACTACATCTTGGATATGGTGATGCTGAGTCTGTTGGTAGCTTCCTTCCTTTCGTGAATTCAACCACTAAGGAAAATTCAAGGCATAATGATTTCCTCCACAAGTATAGCATCCATCTCAAGGCCCTTTGCGACCTCCTAGCTTGTCCTCTCTAAATCCCTTCTACTTATGGTTGTCTTTTACCTTGCCTTTGTTTTCTTTCTTGTTCTTTTCACCATTACCATATTCACTCAATTCCCCTCTTGAGGTTATGGAACTAATGGATCTTGTCTCCCTTATGAAATTTCTTCTTCCCATACCACGACTTATAATTTGAGTTGCTGCAAAGATTGGATAGCTACTACAGTTTCCACTCCTATTTGGTGGATTTTTGGAAGACTTCAGCTCCTGTGTGAGGTCTGAGTCCCATTATTAATTTTTGGATATGAAACCATTCATCTCGTTGATATTGGGGCACATACTTCAACAAGCTGGTGAACTTTTCCCAATATTGAATCACAATCATATTTCCCTGGGTTAAGTTCTAGAACTCTATCACTTCTTATCAAAGAAAATTTGTAGTAATCATCTCTTCCTAAAGGCTTGGAGAAGAGTTCTCATGTGATCTCAGTAGGCTAAAGATTCTATTCTAACTTCTCATTATCCCACCAAGTCACCACTTCACTTGAGAGTTGATACGTAGCCCATGCCACCTTGGTCTATTCAGAAAGGTTATAGAGCCCAAAGTATTTTTCCATTTCTATAATCCAAGCCTTAGCTCTTGCTCCAATAGCCTTACCATCGAACTTGGGTGGTGCTACTCTTTTGAGGTCTTTCCCAAGCTCTTCCTCAATTTTCTCTCATGGACCTACTCCTAGACCGTCATCCCCTTGATTGCCTTTTTCATTCTTGTGGTCCCAGTCCTCACATGCCACTCATACTTCTTGCTCTATATGATCCATGCAAGACTCTTTTTGATTTAGAAGCTCTAGAATTTTCTCTAACCTCTTGTTAGGTCTGTTATAGGAACCAATACCACCCCCATCTTGCCTGGTGGTCACCATGGCATCTCACACTTATCTTGCAACACATTCACATTTATCGCATCTCAACACTAAGTTTTATGAAGAAAAATTCTTATGCTACAACAAATAATTTTCATATGCGCACATCCCTCAATATAGAAGACATACACATTCATGCATAACACACACATTTTAGAGTCTCCCATTGAAACACCAAACAATATATCATTTGATTTTATTTATATTTAAGGTGAGTTAGTAGACCGTTATTTACAATAGCCTTCAAGTTACATCATTTTTATTTCTCGACATCAAAAAGAGGACATTACTGAAGGTCCTCATCTGAGTTTACATCAAACTTTACAAAAGAGGATGGTTAAGCACGTAGGCTCTCCTTTTCCTCTTTAGTCAACAAGGGTGCATTAGGTCCACACCCTAGAGGCCAGTCCCAGATTGCAAAAAAAATTTTGATCTTAGGTGTTTGCTTCTCCTCAATATTCAAGTCTCTCTCTAGCTTGAGTCATGTAAGAGCTTGAGCTAGAGTTTCTTCATTGGGAATTTTTGATTGAGCCTCCATCTTGGTGTTTCCTTAATTTATGTCATTCTTACATGGGGTTCTAACAATTTTCCCTTTCCTTCGTCCTTCCTTTGACCTTCCCATTTCTGCACTCAATTTAGGTTCAGTCGATTCTCAGGATTCCCAAATTGTGGGTCCTCTAGCTTGAGTCATGTAAGAGCTTGAGATAGAGTTTCTTCATTGGGAATTTTTGATTGAACCTCCATCTTCGTGTTTCCTTAATTTATGTCATTCTTACATGGGGTTCTAACAATTTTCCCTTTCCTTCGTCCTTCCTTTGACCTTCCCATTTCTGCACTCAATTTAGGTTCGGTCAATTCTTAGGGCTTCCAAATTGTGGGTCAAGGGTAAACTACCCTAGTAAACTATGGTAGACTAAAAGGCCTAGAGTTGAACCCTAAGCTCTGATACCAAATGTAATAATCCATTAAAAATTATTACTTAATTAATATTATTGTAAATGACACATGAATATACTCCAAATTAAAAAGACAAACTAGTGGCTAAAGTCAATCATAGCTACACATGTCCATTTTAAATGAGTCTAAGATTCTTATATTCACTTCAAAAGTCAAATTAAAATATCAGGTTTGACTTGGATCCTAGAGCCACAAAGTCTTTACATTGTGCACTTTTCATCAAGTACATGAATGAATTACATCATGTTACATCTTAGACTATAATAGTCTTGTGAACAACTAAGGTTCTTCTTGGATGCTCACCTCCATTGGTGGATAACAACATGGTTGAAGCACTTTATTACCCAACCATGAAGCTTACGCTTCATTTCTATTCTTTCGACTTGAAGAATTCTCAACCCTGCATAATTTTTTTTAGCAAGAGAACAATCTGCAAGGTGGAATCTGGTGTGTGCCCATACATAAACATGCAATTTTTATCTACAAGTTAGAAAATAAAATGCAAGATCTGTGCTAGGAATGGAAAAGAGTCAAATCATAGAGTTAATACATACATAGTGAACTAAATTGCTTGGCCAAGCATAATAAATGTGTTGCAGCAACAAAAACCAATAGGTTCTAGTAAAGAAAACCTATACTCTCTGATCTTCATTTCAACACCCGTCTTGGAAGGTAACTTTCCACAAAACATCACATAATAGCTATCTATCCTCTAGCAACATCTACCCTGAGGTGCTCTAGTCAACTAAGGTATCACTGTTCCATTTAGAATATTCTTTCACTCATGTTACAATAGAAGAGTCAAATTCTATTTTACTCTCTAAATAAAAATCAGATTATAAATTAATAGAGTAATTCTACAATCAGTCATATCATTCTTATGACTTATATACTTTTTATCATAAGCATTTTGTATTTTAAAATGTACTAAAAACAAAAGAAGGTATGTCACAAGTATGTGTATGTACATAGACAAAGTCTATATGCATACACATATATATGCCTACTAATGTTAAAGCTTGTGCATACATTATGAAATAATCTATAATTCAGATTGTAATCTTAAAATAGTATTCCATTTGATGTTTCTTGTCAAAAACAAAGAAATCAGAACAAGTCTATGCTAATAGTTTCACACATATTGTTATTGAATTCATACAACTGTGATATTCTAACATTGCTATTTACATAAGAACATTGATTGTTTAAGTAGAACAAGTATTGTTTCCTACTAAACAATTATTAAACACGATGTTTCATACGAACATTCATCTTTTTAAATAAAGAAAGTACTATTTCCTACTAAATAGTTACACAACAAGTTGTTTACATGTTAAATAGTTTATTAAGCAAAGATAACTATTGGCGTAATTGATTATTTAATTACACTTTATTAAGTTTACTTAGGTAATAATTAGTTTACTTAATTAATAAGTAAGCTTTATTTATTTGAGCTAATTTTAGTTCAAAATTAGGTTTTACTTTCAAGGTTGTGCATACATTGCTTTTATAAAGCAATTCATCTCTTGTAATTTATCAATTCCTGAATATTATTCATTTGCACATCTTCATGCAAATTGCTCTTGCTTTTTCTATTTTCTCTTGTGGAAGGTATTTTTTAGTTCGCATTCTTGATCTTGGTTTCTAACATGGTATTAGAGCCTTGATTAGTAGCCCCTTCTCAATTTTTTGGAGAAATTCATTACAGAGTAAGTTTGGGGATCCTCAAGGGTTTCATACCTTGAGCTTATTTCTAGAGCATTTTAGACCAAATCGAACATCTCCTTTAGATTCAGAGCACTAGAAAAAGTCAAGATTGGCTTTTGTTTCATTGATTTTCATCTTTATTTATCAGATCTATGAGGGTTTGAAGCTACGACAATTTTTTGCTAGATTAGAGGGTATTTCCATCATTTAAAAAATAAATTGACCTTGATCTCTCAAATGGTGCATGCTGGTGCAAAATGGACCCCATGGCTGCACTCAAAAGGCCCAAAAACCACTATTTTCATATAGAATATGATAGGATTTTTTGAAAATTTATTTTTTAGTGTTTTTGGGGATTTTCAAAAACATTGCCAAAAAAATTCATATGACTATATGGATCTGTATAGACGCATCGATTTTCATGTCATATTTTTGGGTGCCTAAATCATTTTTTAGCTACCTCAATTTTTGTGTCATTTTTCCTTGGTTTCTGTGCCCCCTCAATTTTCGTGATGCCTCGGTTTTCATGCCATGAAGGTACAACTGAATATTTTATTAATTTTTTAATCTTTAAATTAATAAAATATCTGGTTTAAAGCTTAAATGAGCATTTTTAGTAAAATGGTCGTATCTTGAGCATACAGAGTCTGATTTTCAAAAACAAAAAATTGCTAGAAAGTTAGTTTTGAGCTTGATCTAGTGGTGTAGGTATTTTTTCCATATTTTTCTCCAGGTTTATTTTTTAGGCCTTTGAAGTCAGATGAAGAATTTTTTCGCTTCGAAGGGCATAATGTTTTCCTTGGTTATCGGTTTTCTGCTATTCAAGTGGCATCATAAAGCTAATTTAGTCCTCTACAAAGATTTGAGGTCAATTTTAATCATGGAGGACGATGCAAATATTGATTTGTGCATGCATGCTTTCTTGTTTTCATCTAGTAGATTTACATTTTCTCTTTGATTTATACATGTTTTGCATGTTCTCCTTTTACAATCATGGGCTATTGTAATAAATAAAATTATATAAAGTTCCATCAGGGTGGTTCTTGCATAATAATTTGATTAGAGTGTAGTTGCATTGCATGCAATTTAATCTCATCTTCATATTGATGAAAAATCGCATGAGTTGTATCTAGATTCTATAGTTTCGTTTGGTCGCATCTTTCTCATAGCTTGACACATTTTGGTTCTCATTAGTTCACATCTCGAATTGAGAGCCTATGGTTAATGATCTTGAATCACATTAGATTCACATCGAGTCACATTTGAGATTGATGGCCATTCATTTTATGGTTAATGTTCCAGAATCTTCATGGTACTTGCTCCTATGGATCAGTTTTAGTCACAGTTTGGCATTGGCATCGAGATACTCATAGCTTTTAGATTCTTTCATCATATCATTCCCTCTTATGGGGGTATCATTTATTCATCTACTATTGCTTCATAGATTCCAGGGTTGTTCCAGTTTGTGAGTTTTCTAGTGTTCCTTGGCATTAGGTCTGTTGTTGCTTTATCATGATTATGTTTGAGTCCTTTAGTGACTCTCATATGGTTTCTCATAAAAAAAAGTATCTTTCCTTGCTTGCTAGATTTAGGATTCTAGTGTTCTTCTAGTGCTTCTTTGCAACAGGTCATCTCATTGAGGGGGGTTTTGTCCCATTGGGTTTTCTCCTCTTTCCCATTCATTGCATTTGTACATGGGTACCTAACATGGACTAGTTTCTGGGACCCATTCATGCTTTCATTAAGGGGGGGTGTTGGTGTAATTAATTATTTAATTACACTTTATTAAGTTTACTTAAGTAATAATTAGTTTAATTAATTAATAAGTAAGCTTTATTTAGTTGAGCTAATTTTAGTTGAAAATTAGGTTTTACCTTTAGGGTTATGAATACATTGCTTTAATTAAGAAATTCATCTCTTGTAATTTACCAATTCTTGAATATTATTCATTTGCACATCTTCATGCAAATTGCTCTTGCTTTTTCTATTTTTCTCTTGTGGAAGGCATTTTCTGGTTTACATTTTTGATCTTGGTTTCTAACAATAACTTCCAAAAAAATATATATGTTTGCAAAATAATAACCACCATTTACATCAACATATTATTGTTTCAGACTAAGCAATTACATTTAATGACAAATAATGTTGTTTACTTTGTTTATACATCTCAAGCTACTCACATGCTAAAAGAACACTTTACAAGTAAATGTTCTCTATTAAACAATAGAATGGGTTTTCCACTATGAGCTAAAAATAAATACTCAATTAGCCCAATTTTTTACATAAGGACATAATGTCTATTGTTCAATTTCTTGAACACTTTCATCATTGGAAATTTGATAAGCAACTTAATAATATAAAGAAAATTATGTTCAACATGTTTGCTAATGAGATACTTGAGTACATATTTCAGTCAAAGAAGGCATATAAGCTTTAGGTTCAAACAATACTCATGCCTTTTTAGACCTGTTAGAACTAGAATTTTACATGAAAATCTTAAGGCCTTTTACCCATTTAAACCCATTCATTTGCTATTTTTCCCATTAAAAAATCATTTTTCCACTCATATATAGCCTATACCCTTTACCGTTGCCTTAATATTTAATTTTATATCACTTACCACTTTACCGCGACCTCCCACAATGGGCTCGTGATATGGCAGTAGCGGTTAGTAGGCAAGCATAAAGTGCTTACCACACCACTGCATGCGGTCTAAACATAGACCGCGGGGTTGCGGTGGGCGGTAAGTCACCGACGTGTGAGCAGTCAGAGGACATACTGCAATATCGCACATAGTTAAACCAAAGACTATGGTGACTGCAGTGGTCAAGAGGAAGTAGCAAGATGATGGTTAATAGTTAACACTGCGATACCACCAACGGTTAGGAGGCAGACCGCAGTAGAGCGGTGGAGTAGAGAATGGACCGTGATAGTTGAACCAAGATACCACACGTGGTGAAAGGAGAGAGCGCGGTAATGTAGTGGGAAGTCAACAAGCGGCAATGTAACGGTTAGTATGGTTACCGCTATACCGCCAGTGGGTAAGATGAAGAATATAGTAAGGCGGTAGGAATTGAAAGGTGACAGAAAATGTTGGCCATCACAATGCTGCGGGATAAGCGATATGAGACTGTGGTAGAGTGGTAGGGGTGGAGAAGGCCATGATGGTTAATACCACGGTGTAGTAGTGGAAGTTGAGAAGGAAGTGAAGGCCAGATACTACCATACCACCAAGGGTTAATAGGTTGACTGCGGGATGGCGGTAAAGGTAATAGAAGCCACACTGAACACAACGGTCAGGTTATAAGGAAAAATTAGAGCAAAACTTATGTATGAAATATTTAAATTGCCGATGAGACAACTTATTTGAATATTTAATTTTTATTAGAAGGTGGAATGGTTGTGGCTGGTAGAATGAAGAGTCATGAGTCTTGAAAGTTGTTGTATAAATTATTAGAGGAAACCAGTCACAAGGGTTCGATTAGAGAGTAGTAAGAGATTTTTCTCAAAAGTGAAACTGGGAATAAAATAAAGTAAAAAACCTTCTGGAAATAGTGCAAGGGAGATGATTTCTTGACTAAATTCCTTTTTGATTTTTGTTGTTGTGGTGTTATAACTATTAATTTCTATTTAGTTCTCTCCAATTTGGAATCTCTTGATCATTTGAGTTTAAATGTCAAGTAGATTTTAATTCTTCAAGGTGCATTTCTTCACTTTGTGTGATTTCATTTATTGGTGTCTGCAAGTCAAAGTTAAATTCCTTTAAGTGAGTCACAGTGTTTGTAAGGTTTCCTTTCGATTGTTGAAGAAGAGCTAAGTAAGAAAATATTTCAGCACTATTTATGCTAGTCATAAACTGATGAAGAAACATGCCATCCATTAGAACTTCATCCCTTAGAGTGTCTAACAACTTGAATTGTGTCAGAGAGGAATGTGCATATGTAATTGGTAACATTTTTTGACTCCATTTCCTAATAGAAAGAAGGCATTGATCTGCCATATCCCAGGGTGTAGAATTTATTATAAATAAAATATTCAAAACCTTTCATTTGTGTAATAGGTGTAGTTGTAGTAATTTTTTCTATCCATTCCCAATTGCCATTGTGGGTAGACTGTTTAGCAGGAAGTTATTTTAAATCTACATGTTTCACATAGGTTCACCCACCTAGGTCTAGCAAAACCTAAAGAGTAGAAGGTTTAATGGTATAATTGGCCTTGTATGTTGTCCAAGAATATTGTAATGGCCTGGAAAAATCTTATGGTTAAAACCTACATTTTTGAGAACCAACAAAACCACAACAAAAGAGACTACAGTTGCTTTGGATCAACCAATCTCAATGGCCGGGTGTCTTCTTTCCAAGTATCAAAGACATATATTGAAATCACCCATGAGGGCTTACTATCTTATACCATGCATGCAACAATATTAAACATGAAAAATTTCATCTATATTGTTTACAAAGACTGGGGGTTAGCCCATCAACATTAAAATTGAACTAAGCAAGGCTTGGTGTTTCTCTAACATAGAAACCTTTCCATCACTCATACCAAATGGGGTTGGATTCCCATTAAATGACAATATACATATATGCAAATCTCTAAGATATTTTATTCAAGCCCTATTACCATTATCTACCCAATGATAATAAGCATTAGAAACAATACAATTAAAATGCAGAGGAACATACCCTTCCCACAGGATCAAAATTGATCCTTTTCAAGGATTATATTTAAAAACACACAATAAATCAGAACAAATTCTAATATCCTACATAAGGATGAAGGCCAAGTTGTTAGAGGCTCTTGAGCCTTAGCTTGGATTTGTACAATAGAAACAAAGGCTATAGGTTATGGAAATTTCCATACTGCGTAGGTCGTAGACCATGCACCCTTCATGAGGTGGTAATCAATATATATATATATATATTCACACAGTTGGATTCAAGCCGATTCACATATAAAATAATGACCTCATTTTTATGATGCCATGATAAAACTTGATTAGAATGAAGGAAAAACTTCTTGCATGATTCAATATTAGCAATAAAGCTAAGTCTATGCAAAAATATAGAGATTTAATTATCTCCAAATCGAACTTTGATGTCATTTTCCTCATATTTTTCCTAGTCTCAAGTTCATCCTTGCTTTTTTTCCTTTCGAATTCCCCAAATTACTTTCTTCTTTTCTTTTCTTTTTCACCTGGGTTCCCCTTCAAAATGGAAACAACACTATTTTTGCATGTTTTCTGGGTGATGACATTATGGCCATGCCATTGGCCTCTAATTTTGAAAATTGTCTTTATGATTTTGGCAGGCCACATCCATCATGGATTTGCCTTGATATTTTTCATTTATTTCCATACTTTGATTCATAATATATTGGTTATCAACTTTGAATTAAAAATGAATTTGAATATATATGTACATATGTATATGTATGTATATGTATGTATATATACCTATATATACTTATATATTTATATATCTATATGCATTTAAATGATTTCATTCACATTTACTTTGTATTCAAATAATGTATATATATACATTCATATATAAGTTGCTTGTTTTGGAATGGCTTATAGGTTCCATACAATATCATTTAAAGCAAGAAAATTGAATCTCTATTTTGAGCTTCTATATATATATATCTACACTAAAGGAAACAAAAATTATTTATAATTCTTGCTTTCATTTCCTTCAAATCACAAAGTTTGAATAGACAATTAAATCCTACATACCATTCATTTTTCAAGCACTGGAATAATTCAATTCAATAAATTTCATTTTCTTATATATGTAGATTAGTTCAAATGCAAGTCATCATGCCATTTGTGGTGTGTACACCTAGATTCCAACTAGCTTACCATTTGATCCGGCTAAACAATCCTACTTCAACCATATTCTTGTCCTTTAGCCTGTCACCCTACAACTGCACACACTTACACTTGCAAATTGATTAGTAACATCTAATTTCTGGTAACATATAAAAATAATTTCCATAATTTCACAAAGTCAACATTAGTTAACTTCTTTCATTCATTTTTTTAAAAATTCCAAAATTTCCATTTAATATTTAATTGAATTTCTTCCATAATTGAATTTTCCATATTATAATAAATATACAATAAAATTGGGTTATCACATCCTTAAATAGTTTTTGAGATGTGATCAACTCATCAAGCATTATAGTACTTGATTTGAATTTTTATTCATGAGCTCTTTCTTTCTCCAAGTCGGATCTTAGAGTTACCACTTCTTGTTCAAGCTTTTTGCATTCATCAATTTTATTTGAATTTCAACTTTCTAACATTCTTCAAATGTTTTCTTTTCTTCCACTTGTACCTTTAGTATAGTGATATCTTCATTAGCTTTCTTTAACTGATCACTGAATTCTCTATGCCTTTCTTTGAATTTATTGATTTTCTCTCTCAACTTTCTGATGCATTCATTTGCTTCTTTCAAGTTTTCTTTGAGAGTTTCTTTCTCATGTTCACTTTTATCTAGGCCTTCAAGAGCAACATGGAGTTCTTCATTTGTAGAGATCTCTTCTAAAGCAACACGATAATTTTTGTCATCCATGTGTTCCAAATTCAAGATCTTCCTTAAGTCGTTAAACTTTTGAAAAGGAACCACTCTTTGATACCAATTATTGAACACCCAAAATACTAAGAGGGGGTGAATCATTATTTTACCATACCATATAATTACTAACCATTCAATTATCAAAACATATTTAAATGAAACTATAAATAAGAGCATGAAAGGAAGCATAACACCACATAACAAATCAACACCAAGATTCTTACGTGGAAAACCCAAAATGGGAGAAACCACGATGAGGATTAGCTCACAATATGTTATAACCAGTTATAAAATATTACAAGGCACACTACTAGGACTCACTATCCTTGAAAGACTCACAACCTAAAGTAGATACAAAAGTATTATGTCTTACTACCAAAATGATGAATTGGTGAAATACACCTTCTATGTGCCAAGTTCAGCTCCAATTAGGCTTTGGAATGCAAAATCTTTCCCTATTTTGTAGGTACACAAAAAATACATCTAATGCATACAACTTCAGACAATAGTGACACATCATTGCTTATTTATTTTTCACATGTCACTCATCACTTCCATCTCTCCCTCCTTTTCAATACAAGTACATGTTTCATATATATACATCATTACAACTTCATATATCAATTAGGTCAGCCTAATTAGATGCACACATACTTAATCTAAATGTAGCTTGTTGGCTCAACCCGAAACATCTTTCCACCAAAAAAAATGTGCAAAGCATAAATTAGGTTGGCTTGGACCTAATAAGGAATGCTTTAAATCACCAACGAACTACACACCACATATTTGTGTTTGGGAAAAGGAAACTTATGCCAATTGCACAAATACTAAGCAGAATACTGTAAGATGAACTTTGACATCCATATCTTTCATTCCTTAAAAAAAACCATCGAAAACTTATCTAGAGATGCAACATATAGTCCTAATCACCATATTAAAAACTTACAAAGCGATCTCCTATTGAGAGAATTTCTAGACCAAATTATTGGATCAAAATAACTGAGATATAGTTTTTTCAGATTAACAAAACTACTACCAACCAATGTTGGCATCAACAACAACACACCAAAGGCTTCTTCTTCATTCTTCCAACAATTGTAACTATCTTGATCCCCTCCTTGTTATTTTTTTTAGTTTGATCCCAAAGATTTGATTTTTTTGTTCCTACAAGAGACACATGTCCCAAACCAAAGCCAATGTTGGGAATCAATATAATAGTGCAATTTTTTTCTTGAGTCCCATTATCCTTGTGTATTAGGACTTACTTTTTCCATCAAATGTAACTAACTTGATATTTTTTTTAATGGGTCCACCTTAGTTAATTTTCCTTAAGTGTTTTTCCTCTTCATCCATCATATGTTGTGATTTACAAAACTTCAAGACAATTCTAAGTTTAGGAATATTTTCTTCATTTTCTATGGTTTTATGAAGTTATAGGGCTTGGGTGGAATTTTAGATTTCTTCCTCTTTTATGACCTCATGTATTAACCATTAGTCTTGTGTAAAATTTTCGTAATTTTTATTAGTTCCTTTATTCCTTCTATTTTCCTTTCTTCCATTATTTTGATAGATCTTGATTTACATCTAGACCTATGTCTTCCCTCCCAACATCCCATTTTATTCCACATTGCATCTCATTTTTCTCTGTTCCTTTTCTTTAGTTCAAATTTACTTTCTCTTTATATTTATATAATTTTAGTGGTCATCCAAACTTCCCTTTTTCATCCATATGTCTTGACCTCCCTTCCTTTCTTATATCCCCAAAATATTGCATTCTCTCTCCTTTGTATAATTTTATAATTCATCTAAACATCTTCCATTTCTTTCTTTTGAAACACCTCAAATCCTTTCTCACTCTTAGTTATCATATTCATTTAATCTTCCTTGAGTGATTCCCTTACACCTCTAAACCTCTAAACTTCCACTTCCACTAGTTGATTTTTCATATTTTTGTACATTAGTGATACTATTTTCTTGTAGAATCTTAGTGGAATTTAGGAATTCCATTCCAATGTCTTATCCTAAACCCTCTTTTGAAAAAATTAACACAAATTTTCTAATTATTTCCCCATTGATTTCTTCTACTGTAAAGTTCAAGGTAACTTTTAAAAATCTAGCTTTCTACTCAAGAATATTGTCCTAATCTCAAAATGTTGCATTTGGCCACATTTATCCATATTTCTTTATTTTATTATTTCACCCTTCTAAGTTTCAATGGAATTCTATAATTCCTTTGTTATGTCTAGTCCTAACCTTCTATCTTGCATTAAATCTTTGAATTTCCTCATGTTCACCTCAGCCAAGAGGATTTTATTGAAGGATTGGATTTTCTTACAATATTAATGGTGGATGATGAGGGTGATCCTACTAACATTAATGTTATTGTTGAGTTCTAAATGAATATGATATCCATACAAGATATAGGTTTCCCATTCAACACATTTTTTGAGATTTCAACTTGTCTTGCATGACACATTTACGACCCTGCCAATTTTTTCAAGGGATCAGGTGACCAAAAAAGTGCTATATATACCATTTCATATCACATTCAAATGGTCAGTATTTTTTGAATTTTAACATGATTTCAAGTGTTAAGGATCATCTAGGGTTTCAAATCCTACAAGTTTATTTCCTCATAGACTATCATCTTTTCTAAATCATAAAGAGGTAGTAATTTTATAACAGATGCCTATAATTGAATGTGTCCTTGGCTATTTGTAGATCGTTAAGGGAAATTTTGTTGGAATGTGTTTAGTGTCTCCCTTCAAGATTTATGACATGGTTTAACAACCTCTTGTTGGTCCTTAATTGGGATGGTAGTGGTTTCTTGAATAGGTGTTACTTTTGGGAAAAAAATCTAGCTCAACTCCCAACAAGTTGTATTAGAGCGATGTCATAGATTTGAATACCCTTGGGTAATGCCAAGGGGGAGATTATTGGAATGTTTCAAGCATCTCCTTCAATATTTTGACATGGTTTAACAACCTCCTATTGGTCCTTAACTAGAATGGTAGCGATTTATTGAAGAGGTGCACCTTTTGGGAAAAACAACCAACTCTATTCCTAATAATTCTTATAGATAATAGGTTGTGACCAACTTCCCAACCTTGAGTTTAGAGTGATATTTTAAGGAAGGATAGTGTTAGTAGCTACATTAAAACACAATCTTGCAAAGACCAATCAATATTTTTGGAGTGTAACTTTGTTGAACATTAATAAATTACAAAAGGAGTTATAAATGCTTTGGAACATGTTGAAGTTCCAAAATTTTAGCGGCAAGATAGGTAGGTTGATCTAGATAGGAGAAACATCTCCTAGATCTCTAGTATACTCAAAACCTAGTTTTCATTTACACAAAGTAAGGAGGTTTTTAATTTTTTTTTTTCGAGAGATCAAGGGCCCCTCGTAATAATTTTGACTATATATTCCTTCATAGAGATATTGAACAAAAATAAACCACCAACCATTGCACTAATGGTAACACTACCCTTTAGTTTGTAGAGAAAATAAGCCCAGTTCCTTACTTGGTCCACATTGGGGTGAAAATCAAGGAGCTTGTCAACCAATTTTTTTTCTTTTTCGACAAACATTACATTAAGAAGTTGATTAGGAATATCTATCACCAACCCTTCCACCAAGATTTAAAGAAAGGGAAAAAACCACTTATCGGGAAAAGGGGAATGTTGGTTGATAAATGTTGATGTAGATGTTACACATGCACACCAACAGGTAGATAAATTATTGCTCAAAGAATAGGAGAACCTACCTTTCTTGAAAGATTCACCCAAAATCCCTAAATAAAAATAAATCTTGTTATCCCAAGGCTCTAGAATGTTAGGTCTTGACACACTACATTCACTCAAGGTTTGTTGTGCTAAAATTACTATTAATCACAAGGGGTCTATGGTGTTTTTGACTCACTAGAAAAAGTATCAAACAACATATAGCAATATTCCACAAAATTAAACATGTATCACTCCATAATCTCATGAAAATAAATGATTTACAAGAAATAATTCATGAATTCAAATATTAACAAGGATGTACAGATTCAATATATATTGCTCCAAAGCTTCATGAATATGAAAAATTTATAAGAATATTTCATGAACTTCATTTTTTAAAGCATTTTCTATAAATATTTAACATCTATTCTAAAGAAAAACATTAAAGATCCTAAAATTTAAAGTTTCTCCTAGTTATTATCCACACATATCTCATGAAATGAACTAAAATAAAGCAAACCATTCCAAACTTCACCAGATTGCTTCACAGCTAGGCATAAAATGGTGCAAAAGTTTAGAGAAATAACCCCATTTATCATCAAAAAATGTTAATATGCACTTGAGTCTAGTGCAACACATTAGCTTCTCTGATAGGAATAAATAGTTAGCTATGTAGGATTTCTTATCAGGAAATGGCTTTGAAAAAACATTGATATTATCAAGCTTCAATGAAATACACAAGTTTCTATATTGAAATAGTACAAAAAACAAGAAAAATAAATAAAACTAGTGAAAGCCAATTTTAAGTCTCTGTAATTCCATAAGTTTTGAACCTCTATAAAAGAAAAAATATTAGCCTATTATAGAACACAAGGTAGTAAAGAGTTTCAACAAAACACATGAAAAAATCCAAAAGAACAAATCATAAGGAAACACGTGGCAAGTGATTGTTGGCACTAGAATATTCTGGAACAAGGTTAGAAATATTTTGAAATTTCTCTCTTACTCAATTGGCACTTTGAGACCAATATGAAAATTAGACCAAATTCCCTGTTTTGTCAAAAAAAATGTAGGAACTTGCTGGATATTCAAAATGATTAGGTGCATATAATTTTTTTAATTTTCCAACCTTGTGATCCTATTCTCACACTTGAGGTTTAGGAAACAATCACATTTAGGTAATATCAGAAAAAAAATCACCATGTTCGCTCTCCAAGGAAAACCTATGTTCCTGATCATCTGGTCACCTATATCCCTACATTGTATGTTTTTCTTGCATACTTGATTCCAGACCATATATCTTTCACTTGGGTACATTGTATGGTTCACTTATGTAATTCCTTTTCCTGATTGTGCATACCTTAGCTGCTGTTCACCACCTGTCACACCTATAAATAAGGTATCACACATCATTTCCTTTTGAGTAAAAAATGAAACATCACTAAAATTAAACACATTTAGAATTGGTTCCTTTGAATTTAACTATTTAGAACAACATGTTCTTTTCTTTTTTGTAGAAATATTAGCTTAAGTGGATTTCTGGAAATTTTATGTATCATAGAAAACTAAGAATCATGCTTAATTTTTTTCTTGAATGCAATGTTTACCTTGGCACTTGGAACCTAGTTACTTGACTCTCGATAAAAACAATTAATCACCTTTTTAATATGCTTCATGTGGACCATAAAACCTTAGCAACATGCCTTCATCCATTTCTTCTATACCCATGGAACTTTAGTTTATGGCAATGGTATCTTGTGCTACTTTTTCCTTTCTATGAAAAGACTATCTTGACCATACACATGGGATTGATTTTCCTGAAAACTTAGTTTCTCAACTTTCAATGACCTTTTTTAAAATTTAAGTCTGTTTAAAGACTTCTAAACTTTATTTCATAATTTCCATCCCTTTTGGGTAGATAACCAATAGGTAACTCTTGAGTTTGGGTCCCCAAGCCTTACACTCCTGGGGCATGTTGTGAGACAACACAACAACTTGCAACCAACAAAAATAAATTTAAAATAAATAAGGGAACCAATTAGTCCAAGTAAATTGAAACTTAAATGTATTTTCTAGAATATTTCATCACACCCACTCTACAACTAGTATAAAGATCACAAAACATTATCAAAGATTACTAGTGTGTGCATTGATTACTTCCCATCTTCAAGGATTCACAAAGAGAAATAGGCTATTTATATTGAGCTACATAGTTTGATAATCCTTCTAAGCCAACCTTGGATATTTCATTCCTTCTAGTTGAGTATCCATAGCCCTTACAAGCTTATCTCTATAATTCCCCCAAACATATCTCTACACCCAGTCAGGTGTCCACAACCTTGGTAAATATATTTGGATAACCTAAAGAGTTAAATTCTCTTTAGATATTTCTTTTGATATTTCTTAATAATCTTTTTTTTTTAACTTGCGTGAAATGAATCCTATCATTAGGTTAGGAATTTTAGTGGTAGAAAAGGTTACCCTTATGATTTTTCATGCAAATATAAACACCCTTTACCCCCTTTACTATCTCCCAAAAATTTACTTAAAATTCCTTGTATGTGAGAGTAACAAAATTCATCATCCTTATACTAACAATCAAATGAACATAATTCCTCATTCCATAGAAAATAAGAATATGTTAGAATTTAACTTCAAATTGTTCAATCACCTGATCACTACTAAATTTAGAGATATTACTCACCACACTGACCAATTCGTCACCTTTAGCAATCCTTAGCTCAAATATTGTTGACAGATCTTGGATTTGTTGGCTTGATCCTTTAATTAATGTCCTTATCATATCATAATGATGCCTTATCTCGACATCATAGCCTTGTTTAATTCACATGCATGATTATGACTGCATTAACTCACTTCAAATTTCTAAACATACTCGTGCTTGCCAACTCATCAATCCAACTCTACCTTTTACACATACACCTGGGCAATTCTTTGACAAGCCTGGATCCATCAGATGAAGTGAAAATATGGAAAATTAATTCTTGAGCCATAGATTTATGAACTTTAAATCTTCTTATGTTTGATCCCTTATGTAATTACTTACCAATTCTATGAGAATTTATTTTGATTTAACCTCTTGGTTTTGAAAAATGTACCTCTACCATCACAACTTGTATTTCCAAGATTTCCTCTTCAATGCCAACAATACCACTAATTTTTCATGACTTTCTATAAATAAGACCTTTTTTCTTCACATTCTACACTTTGTTTCCATATTTCACTCTCTCTATCTCTTTATCTACTCTTCTTTTCCTCTTGTACCATGGATACTCCCATCTATTTTACCAGTGTGCATCGATAAACTAAATTCCTTGGCTAGATCACTAGCCAAAGGCTTCAAAAGGTGTTCTTTATTCAAACACAATCTACTAGGGTTGCCCTGTGATTGGTCCTTAGTGAAGAATTTATGAATTCTAGGACTTATTACAAAGTAAACTCTAATTTGACTTCGCACTTTTTTGCTTCATTACTTGATATAGGACTCTCATTGGTTGAGTTTTGTGTTGCTATGGTTATGATTATGCAATTTGATTACTTAGGGAATCTATATTAAATTTTGGTAGTTGTATAGCCTAGAGTGGGGATTCCATTTTTTGAGGATATCTCTCACTTTCTAAACCAAGGAGCTACGGTTCCTCTTCTTCCCTTTCTCACTGCTCTGCACACCCCCAACCTTGATGATCATAGGCATAACATCCACCTTAGGTACCTACTACTTATGGATGAAGTGAACCAAATTTACTAGTGGTATGACATTCTTTCTATTTTGATGGACACCATGCAAGTGAAAAAACCTTTTTTATTTCTCTCTATTTGCTTACAACTAGAAAACTAATTTTGTATTTATGTGTACATACAAGATACTTTTACCAATATAATGAGAAGTTACAGCTTTTTTTTTACTTTTTTTGTGGCTTTGATTCTTTATTTCCACTTTGTTGAACATGTTTTCATTGTTCTATTGTGAAATGATGTGCATGATTTAATTATTTTTCTATTAATCGAGACTAACTTGCATCTTGACGGGTTCGCCAATTTTACCAAACCTAACCTAACACCTAAGGAAATTTACCCTAACCTAATACTAACCATACGACTTAACCAAAGAATAAATGCATAAAAATTAAGATTTTAATACAAATTTAAGTTTCAATAAGTAATTCTACCATACTTATGGTTTAAATTTTAGCAGGTTTATCTTTAAATTCACTTGAATAACCCTTAGCTAAGCCATCATAATGATGCATTATTTTAATTTCTTTGCATTGAATGAATGAGCACTCAGAAACATACTTACCAATAATTTCACTAACATGTATGGAAATGACTTGAATAATAGGTGACATCACACACCTTTCCAACTGTCTTGAGCCCATACTATACATCCTTTGTTCATGTGGCTCAATTATCACCTACCTTGCATCTCAGATTTGCACTTCCCTAACAAAACCATCTCCTTCTCCACAATGGCTTTCAAAACATGCTCTCCCTGGTTCCTTAACACCAATGTTTAATTTTTTAGATGAGGCTTCAACATTAGACATAAGATTGTCAAAGAATGAGAAAAAAAGACTAATACTCCACCTTAAGCATAGAATTGAACATTAATCCCCTTTTAAATTATAAATCCATAATTTATGGTGAGATTGTCGTATCTTCTGCTTCCTTTTTCAATTTCATCTCCCCATAATTATTCACATGTGCATTACACAAAATTTTTCCCTTTTGAGGCCTAGCCTTTTGCCAAGATATTTTCAAAACCTCCAAATTTTGCTTCTTTCTTGGTAATACTTTTGAATCTTCCACATGAAACTCCAAGTTACTAAATCCACCTAATTTGGCTTTTGAGTCAATGATAATTTCTCTTTTATCAAAATTACCCTTTCTTTTAGGCTTTAAACTAGGATCCAATAATCTTTCCATTTTTCTTGCACTTAGGAAAGCTTCAGTTAATGAGATCACCTTATGAATGGCTAGACTTACCCTAATCAAGAAAAAATTACATTCAGTTTCCTTGTGGCCCATTGTGTCATGAATTCTACACTCAATAGCTTGTTTGAAAGTAAGAAAATTTTATAAAGAAAGCTTCTTGTTAAGCATTTTCTAAATGAATTCTACTTCTTCCTTACTCTCCATCTTAGCATTTACTTAAACCCTAATTTTACACAATTGTTGCACATTCTATAATATGGAAACAAGGGGGGAAAATAATTTGGCCCTCCTTCTAGTGCCACTTCTACTGGTGTAGATTTTTCACATGCACACCAATAGGTAGATAAATTATCATTCAAAGAACATGAGAACCTACCTTTCTTGAAAGATTAACAAAAACTCCCTAAATCAAAGGTAATCTTGGTTATCCCAAGGCTTAGAATGTTAGGTCTTGATGCACTAGGTTCACTTAGGGTTTTTTGTGCTAAATTTACTATTAATCATGAGGGTTCTATGTTTTTTCTGGCTCACTGGTAAAAAAACAAACAACATATAGAAATATTCCACCAAATTAAACATGTATCACTCCAAAATCTCATGAACATAAATGATTTGTATGAAATACTTCATGAATTCAAATACTTGCAAGGATCTAGAAAATTCAATAAATATAACTCCACAACTTCATGAATATCAAATATTTATTGAATATTTCATGAACTTCACCATTTTTTAAAGCATTTTCTAGAAATATTTAACATCTATTCTAAAGAAAAGCATTAAAGATCCTAAAATTTAATTTTTTCCCCAGTTATTATCCACATGTATCTCATTAAATGAACTAAAAAAAGAAAACCATTCCACACTTCACCAGATTGCTTCACAACTAGGCATAGAATGATGCAAGAGTTTAGAGAAATACAACCATTTATCATCAAACATTGTCAATGTACACCTAAGTCCGACACAACATATTAGCTTCTTTGAAAAGAATAATTAGTTAGCTATGTAGGATTTGTTATCAAGAAATAGCTTTAAAAAAACTTTGATATTAGCAAACTTCAGTGAAATACACAACTTTTTATACTCAAATAGTACTGAAAATAGGAAAAAGAAATTGAACTGGTGAAAGCCAATTTTAAGTCTATAATTTCAAAAGTTCTAAACCTTCATAAAAAGAACAACTCTCAGAATTTTATAGAATAAAAGGTAGTAAGAGAGTTTCAAGAAAACACATGAAAAAATCCAAAATAAAAAATCATAAGGCAATGGGTGGTAAGTGACAATTAGCATTGGAATATTCTAGAACAAGGTCAGAAAGACTTTGAATTTTCTCTCTTACTCGATTGCCAATTTGAAAACAATATCAAAAGTAGATTAGGTTCCCTTTGTTTTTCAAACAAAATGTAGGAACTTAGTGGTTATTCAAAATGATTAGGTGTATATAGAAATGTAATCCACCAGCCTTGTGATCCTAGTCTCACACTTTAGGTTCAGGAAACACTTGCACTGAGGTAATACCAATTTTTTTTCACCGTGTCCACCCTCCAAGGAAAACCTAGGTTCTTGATCATCTAGTCACCCACATCCCAACATCATATGATTTTCCAACATACCCACTTCTAGACTACATAGCTTTTCCTTGTGTGCATTGTCTGGTTCACTTATGTAATTCATTTTCTTGACCCTCCATACCTTGTTGGAAAAACAAGGATAGATAATTGAGAGGGGGGGAGTGAATGAGTTGTCACAGATTATTTTTACTTATTAAACCTTACTCAACTTATTCTTAGATCTGATGAGATAACATTAAGCATAAACAATCACCACATCAGAAACACAAAGAACACCAAGATTCTATACATGGAAACCCTGTTAGGGGAAAAATCACAGTGGATGTCAGTCCACAATATTATACCTTTTTAAAAGTATAGAGATGAATAATGAGAATGCACATGCATTCAAGCACACTACCTAGAGCTCACTACTCAAAGAAGATACATTGTCGTACAAAAATATTCAAATTAAAACCATCTGAAGGATTTGAACTAAGAAATTAGCTTCTTCAAAAATCCTGATTACAGTTCCGATCAAGCACATAAACACTTCTTCACACTCTGTTATGCAATCAAATAATCTGGTCTTTATTTGCATATAGCACTTGCATACTTCTCATTACACATACATACATCCATCTTCAAATGAAGAAGGCAATCACTCTTATATATCCACTACATGGAATTACATCAACAACTTTGTCGACCAAAAATAAAATGATAAATGAATATAAAATGTCGGCCCAATTCATGAACAAATCTCAATGTACACCAACTAAAGTTAGTCACAACATAATGAAGACCTGAAACAACATCCTTGAATGCACCAAACATTCAAAAATTACTCCAAAAGGATCCCCAACATGCTACAATCACCATGTCAGCCAAGAACATGAAAACTCAAACATGCAAAGAAAAAATCTTTGATCACAAGCACACCGATCAATGCAGATGTGCAACAAAGATAGAGAATGATCTAGAAACATCAACGAATATCACAAGAGCATACACAAAAACTCAAATTACTAGAGTCACGTTCTCTTCTTCCAGAAACACCAGCTACAATACCAAAATAACTGTAGGAACACATAAACTCACAACTTGCTCAAATCTTTATGTGTACCTCTGAAACTTATAGTAGATAAACTAGATAGGCTCAATAAGAAACCCTTTAATCTGCAAATTTTGAATACCAACATACTGAACTTTCCAACATGCTGAACTTCATAGCTTCACAAAAAACCTTCAACATATTTATTATAATTTTCTCAATATCCTCGACACATACAACCTTCAAGACACCGATGCTAATAGTGTTGACATCAATGACAACCACATATCAACAACTTAACCACAACATCCAACATACCTTATCCACTATTCACCACCTATCAAACCTGTAAATAAGGTATCATATATCATTTCCTTTTGAATAATTAAATGAAATGTCACTAAAATTAAACACATTTAGAATTGGTTTAAATGTATTAGAGAAAACTAAGCATCATGGTTAAACTTGTTCTCGAATGCAACACTTACCCAAGCACCCAAAACCCAGTCACTTGATTCTCGGTAAAAAAAATTAACAACCTTTTAATATGCTTCATGTAGACCATAAAACCTTAGGAACATGCCTCATCCATTTCTTCTATACCCATAAACCTTTTGTTTGTGGTGGTGGTAACTTGTGCTACTTTCTCCTTTCTATGACAATACTATCTTGACCATACACCTGGGCTCAATTTTCCCAAAAACCTGATTTCTTGAATTTTGACGACCCTTTTTCAGATTTAAATCCTTTTAAAGCCTTCTGAAATTTATTTCATAATTTCCACCCCTTTTGGGTAGATAAGTAGCAAGTAACTTTTGAGTTTGGGTCCCCAAGCCTTACACTCTTCGGGCGTGTTGTGAGACCACACAAAAATAACCTTATCCACAGAGGAAACATGGTCTTCCACCTCAGAAAAAGAAGGAGAAGCACTACCCTCCAGAGTCTTATTAGGAGAAGAGAAGGGGGGTCCCCCATTGAGACCCCTATTAGGAGGACCATTGAGACAAGATTTTCCTAGAAAACAAACCTAAGGAAAGGAATATAATAAAGGACATCAAAACATTTGAATAAATTAGGCACATTAAGTAGCAAGAACACCGCCTAGGAAACTTGAACCAGAGAAAAAGTTCAAAAACCTTCTCCCAGTCCTTCTTGAGAATAATGAATATTTTATTTATTAGGTAAATGGTCTATAAAATTTAATATGAGATTATAGATCCTAAGAGGGCTAGGTTTTCTAAAATGAAACTAAATGGACATGTTTTTCAGTGGAAATAAGTGCAATTTAAATGAGATATGAGAAAAAAATAAAAGATAACAAAACTAGATAGGATGGTAGTGAAGTTAAAAAATATATTTATACTTTTCAACTATAAGTTATAATTATTGAAGGAGTTGTAAAATTTAAAATAGAAAGATGATACTATGAAGGAATATATTGAATAATTTTATAAGATGGTCATTAGGATTAGACATAGTGAAGTAAGTAAATACAATGTTGCAAGATATATCAATGGACTAAGAGGAAGTATTTAATAGGAGCTAAGCTTTATAAGATTTAAAAAAATAGAATTAGTGTTTCAATTCACCATGAAGGCAGAGAAAATTTAAATAGAATGTAGAGAAAAGAGGAAGAGAAAGAAGATTCCAAATAAGTAGATCTCAATATGATGACATAAAATCCTACAAGAAAGATGTGGAAATAAAAATGAGTAATCAAAATCATAGTAATATATACCATAATGGAGGAGGAAGTTGTAATGCTTACCATATTAATAGGGAAGGAAATAAATCATACTGTAATGATATAATTCATGTATATAAAAGAGCTAGAGGAAGATATGGTATATGTTAGGAAAATGATCTCAATCTTGCAACGTGAGCATGGGGGGTGCAAGGGGAGGTACCCCCTTGTGAGGTCCAAGGGGATGGACTATTCATGATTAGATCATAGATCTAATAATAGAGATTATGCTGGTTTTTCTTACCATAAAAGGAAACCATATTTTATGAGGGTATTATATTATGATTATGTATTGCACTATTATATTGTGTGTGATCCTAATAGCTATTGAGTTTCCTCTATATCTCTAGTTGGTGATACTCCTATGAGAATCTTTATCTACAAGTATATTATGTTGGAAACATGAACATGATGGTGTATGGTGTTTTCATTGATGGAAACTCATTTAAGAAATGTAGAAGTTTTGGTCCAGAGAAGACCAAGTGTTTTGGAGAATTAACTAAGTCCCAACGTGCATATTCAGTGATCAATGGAATAATATTTTGGTCTGCATTGCTATGCTGTGTAGAATATTGTCATCCAGTTTTGAGGTGTTGGTGGTAGGTGTTGAAGGAGTCTACATCCAAATTTTTAGAGTTGTATATCTTCCATAGTTGAATATATTGTTGACAATGTATCAACCTTAGTAATGATAGTGTTACAGGTGCAAAGTGCATGTTGAAATGATTTGCATTCCATCACAAATGAATATTATGCTATGTGGTTTTGAGGAAGTTTTGGAAGGTGTTGAAAGTGTGTGCACTCCAAGTAGAAAGTGATTTTGTGGTCTACGTGTCAACTTGTGAATGAGTAGTTGGTTCGTTGAGTTTTTGCTTCACTAGAGGTACTAACCTAAAGGTTTTTGGGTCATGCAGAGTTGAGTTGTGTATAGAGTGGAATCATGGGAAAGATTATAGGTCATATTGACATATTTGGTGTGGTACACATTTTTGTTCTCTTGTGTTGAATGAACAAGACAAGTAAGAGGGGGTGAATCGGTTGAATTTTATAAAAACATCAAAACCCTCATTAACATTTAGATCCACATGTATTCATTAAACCATTAATTTTTTATGAAGTTTTAACATGAAAATAAGATAATAGAAACTTAAAAAATTCAACACCAAATACAAGAGAACACCTTATTTACTTGGAAAACCCAATGAGGGAAAAACCATGGTGAAGATTAGCTCACAGTATAAGTAACTACAAAACTGGTTACAAGGGCTTGCTGCTAGAATAAGACACACTGTCTAGAAAGGTTCAAAACCAAGGCTCACTACTGAAATGAAAAGAAGATAGAGAAGAAATGTTACATAGAGAAAATGATCTCAATGCAAAAAATATTTCACCACAATAGCTCCAACACCTTCAAAATCTTTTTGAATGATTGCAAATATATTTTGCTCACTACATTCGGTAATCCAACACTTGAAAGTTTGCACTTCTCTACTCAATTTCACATTATTCACATCACACACTTCACAATTTCAGATATCTTAAACTCTTTCAACAATTCAAATCTTACTTATACCATCCTCAATATGGAAACCCTTTCCAAGGTCGGCAATGCATCTAAAATGTGCAAATTCAAATTAGGTCGACACCAAAACACTTCCATGGTGGATAAAAGTGAATGAATACCACATAAAAACTTAATTGTGACCAAATCAATAACACCACTTAAACACACGCTACCACTAACAATATTTGTCCTTCACATGTAGTGTAAACACCAATTCAACTATTACCCATGCAAACACCATTAAACAATTAAGTACACACTTCATCAAACCAAAAAAAGACTTGCAAACCACACACCATGCTTGAAAACGATCTATAATATTCCACCAACAACTTGAAATCCATCAAACTCCTTCACAACAACTTCCACCTGAAGAATGTATAAACCTAGTACACTTAAACAACTCTACCAAACACTACTACTTGAAAACTTATCTTTCAAAGCACCAAACCTCAAATCCTCTTAACTGAGGTAAACTAATAGTACCATCAACACACCTTCATAATCACAAGACCTAAAGCATATCTATAGAGAAATGCGAAGCCAAACCATTTCTCCCATACACTTCTTTAATGCATAGTCACACACTGGTGAACACAATTTCTATAATATGATGATCCAACATACTATATTTGGAATATAACATCTCTCAACATATCTCACCAACATATCTAAATCACATAGGAAGATATTTAACCTAGAAGAAATATAGAGAAAAACCAAAACACCTCTCTGAAACCCATAACAACATTGCAACACATTGTTTGCTCTTTTATCAAATTTTATCAAAAGAACTTGGAAACCAAGCACTAAAGACACATTCAAAACATCTTCAAAATTACTAAAACCATAGAAAAAATATTATCAAAGTAACACTAGAGGTTAACACCAACAACTTAACTGATGAAAAAATAATACAACAAATCAAAGCATGGACAACACTAATTTTTCATCACCAATTTCCTTAACCCATACAATTGATGAAAATTCCAACACAACCTTGTTTACATCAATGACAACAACAATATGAACATACTTGTAATAATCTCCCCCTTTTTCATTGATGAAAACACATGACGTGAAAAACCATCAAAGCCAACAACTCTAAACACACTTGTTTCCTTTTCTCTTTTCTTACACTCACTCTTCCCTTTACATGATTATCTCTTCAAATAAATTTCTTCACATGATTCTCTCTCCCCCCCTAATGAATTTATCTTTATCACATGATACTCTCTCTCCCCCTAATGAATTTCTCTTTCTCACATGATACTCTCCCCCCTTTGACATCAATGGAAAAGGATAAAATTCTTTACATTATTCTCCCCCTTTGACATTACACAATTATTTTGCAATACCTTTCCCATTACTGATTTGAATACTCCCCCTTAGGAAAACACATTATTTTTCAATACCACTACCTACTCACCCTGAGAGGTAGCTACCAACATCCATCCAGAATAAGGGATAGATCTTGAGATTCACTGGACTGATTCATCTTCTTATACATTTAGTTCAAAGGAGGGGCAATAACCCCTAAATTCTCCCAGAGATACTCCAAAGCATCCTTAGGAGGATCCTTACTAAATATGTAGACAATTTGATCCTTTGTAAGGACATATTCAAGCTTTACTTCATTCTCCACAACATTCTCTTTTAGAAAGTGATATTTGATAGAAATATTTTTTGTCTTTGGATGCATCAATGGATTCTTTAAAATGTTTATTGAACTTGTATTATCACAAAAGATAGAAATAGGCTCATCATACACCACTTTGATATCTTTCAATGTTTGGTGCATCCATAATACTTCTATGTAGCAAGATGTTTCTACAATATATGCAACCTCTATAGTAGAAAAAGAAACTAAATCTTGTTTCTTACTTAGCTATGACACTAATCTATACCCAAGAAAGAATGCACCATGACTTGTATTATTTCTATCATCCACACAACCAGCCCAATCTGCATCTATGTAAGAAATCAACGTGAAATTAGTATCCTTTGGATACCACAAATGATGATCTAGATTTCCCTTTAGGTATCTGAATATCCTCTTCACTACTGCAACATGCGACTCTCTAGGATCTTCTTGAAATCTAGTCATAAGACAAACTATATGCATGATATCTGGTCTAGTAGCAGTTAGATATAGTAGTAAACCAATCATAGATCTATACTTTCTTTGCAACTAGTAACCATAGGAGTACATATTGGTTTGGATTCTTCCATTCCAAACTTCTTCAACATCTCTTTGACATACTAGATTGTGAGATGAATATACCTTTATCTGTTTGATTGATTTATATCCCAAGGAAGAAATTCATCTCCGTAGACATAGACATCTCAAACTCTTTCTACATATCTTCTACAAAACTCTTACACATAGCTTCATTTCCACCAAAAATTATGTCACCCACATACACAAATATAATCAAGATTTTATATTTTTCAACCATGAAGTAAAGATTACTATTTGTGGTGGCTTTATTGAATCCTTACTATAAAAAATACTTATCTAGCCTTGCATACCAAACTATAGGATCTTGCTTCAATCCATACAAATCCTTCTTCAATCTGCAAACCATATTAGGCTCATTTGATAACTAAAATCCTTCCAATTTTTCCATGTATACTTCTTCCAACTCTCCATTCAATAAAGAATACTTCACATCCATTTGATAAAATTTGAAATCCTTATATGCTGAAAATCCAAAAACATCCCAATTGCTTTCATTCTAGCCATCAAAGAAAATATCTCCTCAAAGTCTACTCCTTCAAGTTGTGCATATCCTTGCCTTGTTTCTTACCACTTCTCAATTCTCAATTCTCATTCATTTTGTTTTAGAATACCCACTTTGTACCAATAATGTTCTTATTTTTTGGTCTTGGGACAAGTTCCCAAGTCTAATTATTCTCAATCTACATAATTTCTTCTTCCATAGATTTCATCCAATGTTCATCCTTGCATACCTAAATCACTGTTTTAGGTTGAAATTTAGAAAGTAGACATAAATTTATGTCTTCTTCAGTATATTTCCTTCTTTTCAACACTCCTTTTCTTTTTTGTCTCCAATGATTTGTTCTTCAGAGTTATTTCTCTTCACATACTTAGGGGCTTTAGGGGTCTTTTATGGAGCTTCTTCCTCTTCATCCTATGCTTCTTGTTCCTTAGTTTTTTCTTCTTCTCTATAGGAAAGTTCATCTGATTCATATCCATATATCACCACTGAATTCTGTAGATCTTCATCCACTTTGACACTTGAACTCTCAACAATATTTCTCAATATTTTATTGTAGCATCTATAAGCTTTTCTTTTAGTATAGTATCCAAGGAAGATACCTTCATCAAACCTTGCATCAAAATTTCCTAAGTTTCTTTTATCTCTTTTGATATAACATTTTCTTCCAACCACTCTAAAGTACTTGACAGTAGGGATCCTTCCATACCATAACTCATAGGGTTTCTTTGTGCCATTTAATTTTCCTTGAACTATATTAAGTATGTAAATAGTAGTATGAATTTCTTCTCTCCAATAGACTTCCAATAGGCTAGCTTATTTCATCATAGTTTGTGTAGCTTCTTGAACAATCCTATTTTTCCTTTCAACCACTTCATTTTTCTAAGGAGTCCTAGGGGAAGACAAGTGCCTCTTTATGCCATGATTCTTGAAAACATGTTAAATTCATTAGAGGTGAACACTCCACCTCTTTCAAACCTCAAACATTTGATCTTCAAATCCATTTCATTCTCAACCATAACTTTAAATGCTTTGAATCTATCTAGGTCTTCAGTTTTTTCTCTAAGAAAAGTAACCCATGTCATTCTAGAATATTCATCAATAAAAAGCATGAGATACATGTCACCTTGAAGAATTTTCACTCTTGTAGGACCATAAAGGTTTGTATGCACCAATTCCATCAATCTAGTAGAATATTATTCTTTACCCTTGAAACTTTTTCTTGTTTGTTTTCCAATTTGACACTCCTTGCATGTAGCATTGATAGGATTTGTAATCCTTGGAAAAAATTTCACTCCTTGAATTGAACTAATTCTAACCAAGTTATAAAAATTGATGTAACACATCCTTTAGTGCCATAACCAACTTTCATTAATCTGAGTCATAAAGTAATGACCATCAACACCCTTGAGCTAATAAAAATTTCCATTTGTCCTCTTTCCAACAACAATCATAGTTACAAACCCTTTTCTAATTTCACATCCATCATCTTAAAACATAAGATTATATCCTTTTCTACACATTTTTTCAACACTCAAAAGGTTATGCCTTAAACCCTTGACATACTAAACATCATCAGTATTATTCTTGCCATCAAAACTAATTGAACCTATTCCATAAATCTAAGCACTTGAATCATCTCCAAATATAACAAGTCCTCCATCATATTTTTCAAGTTTAACAAAATTACTCTTGTCTCTAGTCATATGATTTAAGAAACCATTGTCAATGATATAGTAGTTCTTATCTTGTCTAACATGAAAATTAGATACCAAAGTACCTTCAAATTTAACCTTTGTCTTCTTTTTCTTTGAAGAAATTTCCTTCACACATCTTTTAGAGTTAGCAGAAACAGATTCATATTTTAAAGCCAAGAACAAGCATTCATTATCATCATAGTCTCCATAATCAGATTCATCATAAAAAATACTTGCATCTTCTCCGACATAATATCTTTTCTTGATCATTGTACCTTTGTTTTCCTTATTCTTATTGTTCACACTTCTATTTAGACATCTTCAACTATATTGACCTATTTGACCACAACCGAAACATTTTAAAGGTAATTTACCTTTGTACTTATCAAAGCCCTTTTTCATCCTTCTCACAAAGTTAGCTTCCACATAATCAAGATCATCTTGATTTGAATCTTTAGTCTTCTCTAAATTTCCAACCTTAAAAGAAGTCTCCACTTTCACACCATTATTCAAACCAAAATATCTCATTTCTAATGTAGTTAGTGTACCATACAACTGATCTTTGGTATAAGTATTGAAATTTGCAATTTACTTAATAACAAAAACTTTATGACTGTAAGACTTAGGAAGAGTTTTGAGAATTTTATTTACCACTTTAGGTACTTTGACCTTTCTTCCAAGCCCTCTGATTGCACTGAAAATTTCATCAACTGCCTACATGTAGCTTGTGATATTTTCTTCTTTAGATATTTTTAGATTCTCAAATTGTGTCTTTGGATTCTACATCTTAGCTTGTTTAAACTTATCATCTCATTTATAAATAATTTCTACCTTATCCCAAATTTCTTTATCAATTTTCAAATCCATCACTTCTACTAATTGAAAATTTTCAAGACTACTCAAGAAAACAAACCTTTCTTTACCATATGTTTCATAGACCTTGATCTTAGCCCTTGTGCTCTGTTCATTTGTAGGTATAGTGTAATCAATCTTCAATGAATTCCAAACATCATATCCAAGGTAAACCAAATAGCCTTCCATCTTCACCTTTCAGAATGCATAGTTTGTGCCATCAAACATAGGGATCTCCTTCTTGTTTTGCATCCCAAATCTACCTCAAGCTATTAGTATTTTCTCTAAGGAACCTTGCTTTGATACAATTTTTTGAATGTACAATACAACTGAGAGGGGGGTGAATCAGTTGTATCTTATCAAAACATCAAAACCCTCATTGACATTCAGATCCACATGCATTCATTAAACCCTTAATATATTATGAAATTTTAACATGAAAATCAAATAACAAAAGCTTAAACAATTCAACACCAAACACAAGAGGACACCAAATTTACATGGAAAACTCAATGAGGGAAAAACATGGTGAGGATTAGCTCACAATAAAAGTAATTGTAAAACTAGTTACAAGGGCTCACTACCAAAATAGGACACACTGTTTGAAAATTCTCACAACCAAGGCTCAATTCTAGAATGAAAATAAGATAGAGAAGTGTCACATAGAAAATATGATCTCAATGCAACAAATATTCCACCACAATAGCTCTAATACCTTCATAGTCTGTTTGAATGATTGCAAACACCTTCTAATCACTACATCCAGTAATCCAACACTTGAAATTTCACACTGCTCTACTTAATTTAACATCATTCATGTCACACACTTTGCACTTTCATCTATCTTAACCTCCTTCAACAATTTAACTCTTAATTATACCATCCTCAACCTTGAAACCCTTTCCAAGGTCGGTAATGCACCTCAAACATGCAAATTCAAATTAGTTTAGTGTCAAAAAACTTTCATGGTAATAGAAGTGAATGAGGACCACATCAAAACTTAATTGGGACCCAAATCAATGAGACCACTTAAACACATGCTACCACAAATAATATTTATCCTTTGCATGTAGTGTAAACAATAAGTTAGTCGTTACCCATGCAAACAACATTAATAAATTAAGTAAAAACTTCATCAAACCCAAAGACAACTTGTGAACAACACACCATGCTTGAACATGATCTATAATATTCCACCAATAACTTGAAATCCATCAAATTACTTCGCAACAACTTCCAGCTAAAGAATGTACAAACCTAGTAAACTCAAACAACTCTGCCAAACATTTTTACTTGAAAAATTATCTTCCAAATTACCAAACCTCGAATCCTCTTGATTGAGGTAAAATACCAGCACCATCAACACACTTTGAAAATCACAAGACCTAAAGTATAACTATGGAGAAATGTAGATCCAAAACATTTCTCCCAGACACCTCTATAATGCACAGTCACACACTAGTGAACACAACTTCTATTGTATGATGATACATCATACCTTCCCTTGAATATAACATATATAAACATCTCTCACCAAAATATATAAATCACATAAGTAGATCTTTAACCTAGAAGAAATATTGAGAAAAACGAGAACACCTCTCTGAAATATAGAACAGCATTGAAACACATTGTTTCCTCTTTTTATCAAATTTTCTCAAAATTTTTTGGAAACCAAGCACTAGAGACACATCCAGAACATCTTCAACACTACCACAACCATAGATAGAAGCTTATCAAAGTAACACTAGAGGTTAACACCAGTAGCTTAACTGATGACAACATAATGTAGCAAATCAAAGCATAGACAACACCAATTGTTTGTCACGAATTTCCTTAACCCATACACTTGACATCAATTCAAATGCAAGCCTATTGAAACCAATGAAAAACTAATCTATACATATTTTCAATGGTTGAATTTTTGTGCCAATAGGTTATTATGTTGAATTTTTATCTAATTAGGCCAACCTAATTGATGTTTTGATTAGTTGCGATATATATACAAGGTTAATTCTTTGTGTGATGGTGTGTATTGGGTGTAATGAAGAGTGTATGAAATAATATGTAGTGTGTGATGGAACTTCAAATTTTTCTCTTTGTGTTTATTTTATCTTGCCTTATGTTTCTATTCATCTATGGTATTTGGGGAAAGCCCGAGGTTGGGGTTTTACCTTTGTTTTCATGTAAAACCCTAGTGTTCTATCTTACGCCTTGGGTGGGATCTATTTGGTTATTAATTTTTGAGGAGGGTTTTAAAACAACTTGGGCACCATCGCTTCATCTAGGTTGGGTCCCCTTTGATCTATCGTTTTATTTTGTATGCTTGACTTTATTATTTCCTAAGTCTAGGATGGTCTCGTGCTCCCTCGTTTAAAACAACTTATGTCATTGTTTATCGTCGGCCTAGTGATGTCCCCTCGTTCTTTAAATAAGTGTTTTATATTTTGCAGAGGGACAAGTTTGCGTGAACGTAGATCAATTATCATTTGATCTCAACCATTCCCCACCATCCTGTGATGGCCCCACCACACTATTTTTGTTGATCATGATATCATAGGCGAGTGCCACGTGTCTCATTTGGTGAAGCCAAAGAGATGATAGAAATACTTTAATATATTTTTCTGGCTTTAATACATTATGTAGCGGGTTACTAAAGTGATTATGAGATGCATGTGATTCAAATCAACGAAGATGTTATAATCTTGACAGGAAAGGTTATTGATGGTTAATGACAAAGCTAGCGACTATGTTGAACGAGTAGGATTGTCGATGGCTGAGATCAACGATTGCCCGCCATCATGTGATCAGAAATTGTGAGGTTTTTACTCATTGTGAAATCATGGGTGAGGGCCACATGGATTTCCTTGGCAATGCAGAATATGGTGGGTCCTTATCACCATGGTGGAGATTATGTCAGTTTTTTTTTATGGCAGCCATTCGATGATCTGACCAAAGTGAAGGATTGATGACTAGTATTTGAATCTACATCAAATGTGATTGGATTCGTTGACACAACGCATGAGTAAGATTTAATGGTAGATGAGACATCTATTGGCATGATTTGTTCAAAATAAAGCAACCATTCTCTTGCCCTATTGTGTCACAAAGTATTCAAACATCTTTGTAGAACAATCAAAAGGCCAAGGATGAAGTTATGAGCTGTTACAGTAAAGATTTGGGTTTCTGCAAACACAAAGTCATGAGTTGATTTCTATATCTCTTGGTTAATTTGAATTTGAATTTGGGGGAAATTTGTTGTGCTCTTATTAGAGGGCTGTTGGTTAATTGAATTGTGGAAAATTGCAAGGTTCTATTCTATAATTTCATATTTCTATTTAGCCCTAGTTTGTTTGAAGTTTGAAATAGCAAGGAAGACCTAGTTTATTCAAGATGGCACCATCAAAGAAGCATTTTGGTCAAGTTGATTATCTAAAAATAAACCTATATGATGATTTACTAGATCAATTCACCTTGTCAATGAATGATAGGAAGAAGGGGTTGGTCTTGATGTGAGGGAAAACCCTAGGAGAAGGATTAGTGTATAATTGTTCCAACATAGCCAATGCTAGGGTTCCTCTTACAATTTTAGAGATGTTTAGATTATGGTTTGGATAGAGGAATTTTCCTCACCTCTTTTTGAATGGTTGGATATATGATATGGGGAAGTTGGTGGTACCAAATGTATTCCCTAATGTGGAATTGCTTAGGGTAGTGGCTGTACGATATGACCCTATTACACGGGTGATCAAAGATAGTGATGGAGGGGTTATGTTGAACATTAACAAAGAAGAGTTTCAACAAGGTTTTGATCTAAGTGAGCCCAGTATGTTATTGGTTCCTATTGATCTTGAGGAGATGAAACTGGAGTATGGGAGGTTGAAATCACTTTTCTGAGTTAAGTTGCTCCCACCTCATTTGGCTAGGGCAAAAGGTTCAATATTATATATTAGCCCTAATGACCAAGAACCTTTCAAACTGGACTACTTTGCAAATCATTTATTGGCCACCTTTTACTCATTGTGCCAGATTTTGGGTTTTAGCCCCAACACAATGATGCCTATTGCTTACATGTTCATGGGGGTGCAAATACAACACCCTAACTTCTCAATAATATATGATTTTGCTTCCTTTTTGGCCGAAAAGATACATGAAGGGCTATTGAAGTTGTAGCAAAATGATGCATGCACTCCATTCTTCTAGTATTCCATGTTGATGTATATGTTTTTCTATAAGAATGCTGAATTCTTCTCTGAGAAGATGGAGTTAGGGTAGTTGGTTAATGGAAAAAAATTGCCAGTGTAGGTATGGACTGTAGATTTATCATATAATAGGGAGAATGCCAGTTATGTGCAGTTTGAAAATTGTTTTTCTTCTAGATTGAGAGCTAGGCTGATGGTGAATGTGCCCATAATTCCTGAGGATTTGCATGATTTCCTTAGACCAAAGGGGAGGAAGCCAGAGTTGAAGGTTTGCTGCAATTGGGGTGATATTATTCCATACCCAGTCAACACTATATTGAGGGTGTATGGTTTTCAAGGGACCCCTCATATATTACCATACAATGTGCCACCAAGAGTGGGATTTGCAGAAGTTATGTGGTAGATTAGTTGTATCCATGAGGACAACCTTACTAGAAAAGGTAAAGGAACATTTTTCCTAGATTATACTGTGGTGCCAAATTTTGTATTTTCTAAAGGAGGCTAGGTACATTTTGGGATTTTTTTTGAGGAGTAATAGTTGAGGTGTGGTCCCAAGTGACAACATTATACTAAGGGCTTCTTCACCCTTTTTCAGAGAAAGAATAAAAGGTGGTAAGTTTCTGCATGAGTTCAACTTCCTTGAGGACCTGATTAGAAATGAGTTTGATCTAAGTAGGAAGGAATTGAACAAGGAGAAATGGATAACTTATGATAAGCTATTGGCCATTGTGCACAAAATAGATCTAGAGTATGATCCATTGGTGGAGTTCAGTCCATATCATAAGAAAATTGACTTTTTGATGGACAATTTCAAAGAAATTATGGGCATCTTGATGACCAAGAAGATAAACCTGGAAATGGATCAAGGTATACAAGAGGAAAATGCTAGGCCAATTGAGATAAGACCAGCCTATCAACCTATAGAGAAATGGCCTATTTACAAAAGGAAAATAAATGATAGCAGTGATGAGGAAGAAGAGGATAGAAAAGGAAAACAAATAATTAAATTTCCTACACAACCAATTCCAAAGCTCAAAACACCTAAGGCAATTAAGATTATTAATGTGGAATCATCACCAAAGAATAGTCCCTCACCACCACCATCAGAGCCAAGCCCTAAGAGGCAAAACATTAAGAAATCATAGGAGGATGTGGTGGATGGAATTGTTGTTAGTGACTAGGACATGTAGATGGGTATGCCTTCTCCTCCCAGTCCAGCTGAATTGGTTCTCTCTGATCTGGATATGAAAGGAAAATGTGTGCAAGATGCAAGAATGGAGGAATGTAAGGAGTTTCTAGATGATAATGCATTTGTAAGAACTCCAATCTTCTTGCAACTAGTATGGAGAATGCAATTGGAAGAATATCAAGATAAATGCAAGAGGAGAAGAGAATTGAGACTTGACAGGTTAGACTAGGAGAATGATGATGAAGTGAAAGTTGAATTAATGGATGAATTCAAGAGCATAACTCTTGAGGAGGGAAGAAAATTGGTAAATCAAGTTGGTGTCTTGATTTTTCTTGAGTGGGACATTACAGATGCAAAATATTTCAATGCTATTCTAAAGTCCAAGCATCCCCTATTGGATTTTGAAGAAGAGGTCAAGGCAACATTGCAAGATTCTACCTTCAGTGAAGAATATGCGACTTTGGAAATTTGAGCTTTAGCCCCCGAAGGGAGAAAGCCCAATGTTACTGATATTAACCCAAATTTAAGAGGAGGGTTGATAATAAAGAGAGCTTCAAAGACCTCAACCACATAGGCTACTAGTTTGACTGTGAATGTGGCCAAATTGGCCCAAAAGACTATTGAAAGAGAAGAGGCTGAAAAGAAAAGCCTAATGGAGAAGTATAATTTCATAATTGGAGAATATAGCAAGGTGCGGCAAAGGAATGTTGAACTATAGACCGAGGTGGACAGGTTGAAGTACAATAAAATTGGGGAGACATCAAGTGCTCTAGGGATCAGAACATTTCCTTCCACATCAAGGTCAGTGCCTCCTACTTCTCCTATTGTTGCTACACTAGGGTCTCCCAGCCAAAATCTTTCCCACAAACCTACTTTAGATCCAATTGATGAAGAAATAGAATGCTCTGTTGATCCTACAAAAAATCATCTAATGTACAAAATTGTAGAGTTATAGGCATCCTTGAAGGTAAGTGAGGAGGGAGTACTTTTAAAGCAAAGGAAGGTTGTTAATGTTGTTTTGAGGCATTTAAATGAGTAGGTTGATGATAAATTGTCATCTGTGTATTCTTTATATTCTTTATTATTAGATGCAATAAAGAACATTGATAGGGATCAGGAGGTAGTAGGACCATTAATTGAAAATTGGATCCCTAGGGCCAATGATTTAGACATAATGTATAAAGACTCAAGGTTTGATATAAATAATAGGCCCCAATCATTAAGGCCTACTCAAGTGTTAGTTAATTCATTTCAAGGTTTTCAAGCTTTTCCAGATGACTTGAGTAGGAAGATTAGAGAGTTGGTGAAGAAATTTGATGATTGGAGTGATACATTGTTACCTGACATAATTGATGAGCAGGGAAGTATCAAGTCACTCCAAAAGTGGTAGGATCAAGAAAATGAGGTCATCAATGCTCAAATTAGATTAACTTGTGATGACTCATATTATGATTTATTGGTGAGCTGAATGGAGAAAATTATCAGCACCAGTTCATTTTTGGAATATTTTGAAAGAGAAGTGAATCAGGTGGTAGTTAAGTACATGCCTTAAAATTCCAAGGTGAATGAGGTAATCAATTTTAATAGGCCAACTAATGAAGAGTACTAGCAGTGGGTAAATGTATATTTAACTAAGGAAGAGTGAAACAGAGTAGGCTGCTAACGGTTGAAAAATCTGTTGTTGCAGTTACAATAGATTCTAGTTTTGTTTTTGGTGACAGTCTAGGAACAAAATTATTGAAGTTTTGTTGCTGCATCAACCATTCTCAGTGGGCAAGATGAACAAGAAGATTCTCTAGGGAGATTACTGTTGTAACAAATTTTTGAAATATCATAAGGTGGTCTAAGTGGCTGGTGACATGTGTGCTTTATGGCCTGATGCTTGTTTGCTCCTTCATTTTCTATAAGAAGGATTTCAAGGCCAAGAGTATGGGTTAGCAAGTTAGATATTTTTGGTCGAGTCTAGGTTGAATTGCAAAGAAAATTGTAAAGTCTGATGGTTTTAGAGAAAATTAAATTTAGGTTTTTGAGTCATTTTGTAGTAGGTTTTGAACTCATGGGGATTTGATGTTTTATGACAGTAGTGGCATTTGAATTGAAAGGATTAATTCAAAATCATGTCTCTCCATTGTACAAGCATACCTGAATCTTGAATAAACTGATCAAGGGTTGTTTCATTCATCTCACTATTGTGGTGTGTATGATTCTTGTTTTAGCTTTAATTCAAAGAATTAATTAAAATGCTTGAATGGGGTTGTATGCGGATATGTTCTGTATAAGGATTTGATAAGTAGTATTGGGTTAGAATATATATTGATAAGATTGTAAATCAATGTTAGCAAGGATCTTATATGTTATGTGTTTAATCTGTCATAAGCCCTTAGATGCTTATGGATTTGACTCCCCCAATGGATATATGGCATTGATCTGAGTTGTACTTATTCGTATGGTTTAGTATTTGTTTATTTTACCTAGACCTCGCTACAAATTAAAAATAAATGACTATCTTATACTGTGAAACGTTGTTGTAGTTTTCTTATGCTCCAAGTAGCTGATATTATTGATGAACAACCAATTCTATTCGGTATTATCCTATTATGTTGAGCTATTAAATGAGATTATCTATGTTGTTAATGTTGTTTATGATAATGGTGCAGAGGTTGTAAACACATTAAGGGATCACCCTCCCATGTCTTGTAGAGCCCAAAGTGTAGGGGTCTTTAAAATCCTCATCAATTGGTCCAGGTCCTTTAAGCTGCCCTTGATTGGAATTGGCTATTCCATAGGTAGATTAGAAGATCAACCTGATTACAATAAACAAAACCAATAGTGTGAAGTATAAAAAGTGATAGGGGTGAAGTATTAAGTGTGTAAAGTAACTCTTCTGAGCATAATTGGAGTTGTTCCTTCAAATTCATTGTTAGCAGTTCATCTTTGATAGTGAGCCACCCTTTATTCTATCTCTTTCTATTATGGGTAGTGAGCCATTATTTTTGGACAACAATCCCTTGGATAGTGAGTCCACCATTCTATAAATCCATCGCAACTGATTATAATATATTGCGAGCTAATCTGCAGTGTGGGTTTTCGCTTTGAATGGTTTTCCATGTAAATCTGGTGTTCTTGTGTTTACTCATGTGATGCATCATTTAATTATTCCTTTCCATTTCCACAACTTTTATGAGATTCTTTGGATGCATTTTTAAGTTGATAAAGTTAACCTCTTAATATTCTAGGTGTTCAAAAATTGGTTTCAAAGCTTGGTTCCTTTAATTGGCTTAATTGTTGAGGTAGATATTGGAGGTTGAATACATGACACTTAGGAGGTATCCTATTCCTCTGGAAGATATCATCCCTGAATGGTTTACTAAAGAAGAATGTGAAGTTCATATGGAAGGAGAACTCAACTCAACCCTTAATGATTTGCATAATGCATAATGTGAGAATAGAGACCTAAATAAAATATTAAGGATGCAAATGAGTGTATTAAGAAGTTGAGAGATAAACTTAAGAATGTTAAAGAAATGTTCAAGGAAATAAATGCGAAGCTCAAACAATCAAATGAGATAATCATTAACCTAAAAGTTCAAGTTGAAGAAGGAAAAATAATGAAGACTTCTTGAATGCCAAATTGAAAGACAAGTCCATGGAATGTTTAAAGCTTGAACAAGAGAGTATGAATTTGAGGATAGATCTAGAGAAAGAAAATATTAAAGAAGACAAATTCAAGAAGAGCTCCACCTTGCTTGATGAAATGATTGCTAGTAAGAAGGCTTCTAAGGAAAAAGAAGGTTTGGGATTTGAAAGAGGAGAAATTCTAAATGAAAATCAAACTTCAAACAATGTTGATGAATGAAGGAAGACTAGAGATAAGAAGATAAATATCAAATAGGTATGAAACCATAAGAAATATTTCTAAAGGCCTCCTATTAGACAACCAAATACACAAAGGTACTCATATTTTAATGGTTCACTATTATTTTTGTAATAAATTTGGACATAGAGTAGTAGAGTGTAGAAGTAGAATTAATCAGAATGTTCAATCATTTTTTGGTCAATGCTATACATGCAATAGATTTGGTCATAAATCTAGTGAATGAAAAATTCATATGATGAATGGTTACAATAATGATATGATGTTCCAATCATTCTATGGTTATTGTTATACATACAATGGTTCTAGGCATAAGGATATTGAATGCAAATCTAAAATGGTAAGAAGTAATTTTTTTCAACAAAAGGGTGTCATATGTCATAAATGCAATAAACTAGGACATATAGCTAGGTTTTGTAAAAGTAAGAATGTGAAACCCTCTGGTTCATAGTATAAGGTTGATCTAGTGAAGAAGATTGATCCAATGGAGATTAAAAAGGAAATGAAAAATATTTGGAAGAAAAAGGAAGAGAATTAGGTGAAGAATGAGTTTGTGCCAACTTTTGGTGTAGATGTTTCCTCTAGAAACTATATTGAGTGCTTTGTCTTAGGGGGAATTTTTAGTAGAAAAATTTCAAAGCCCTTGCCAAGGATGTGATGTTGATATCTTCAACATACTAGCTAGCTATTGTGACTAATTTTTATGGTATGTTTGGTGTGAAATATCTTGTTGTGGAAGTTTGTGAAGTGATTGAAGGTGCCTACGATAACACATTAAGAGTTTGCTAGCTTTTTGACCTAACTTTTCATTGCTACAATTAATGCATATTAGGTCACTATAAAATAGTTTATATTTTATTTGAGTTTGCTAAAGTTATTTGTGATCAAGAATTTAAAGTGGAGAGTAGAGAAAATAACTGTTGAAGTGATTATAAAGTGTTGTTTGAAACCCTACCAATGAATTCAGAAGGTATTTATTAGTTTCTTATAAACCTTAGCTCTATGAAGATTCAAAATGTTTACTCCTCAAGTGATTGATGTGCTCAAGTGACCAATACCTAAATTCAAGAAGAAACCATATAAATCTATGGAGACGAACCTTGAAGGTGCATTCTCTAGGGTTCCAAGTAGCATAATGCACACAAAGGATGTTCAGATCTACACTCATATGAAGATGGAAGAGTATGATCATTTGAATATGGTGGAATATTGGGAGAAGGTGTTGACTAGATATTACTTAGAGCTAAAACTAGAGTATGAGATTCTAATAGAGAAGAAATCAGATGTATGGAGCAATTTGTTCAAAATTTGTTATGAGGATGAGTGGGTTAAGTATGTTATTAGTAGAATTAATGACAAATTCATGTGGTTGGACATGATGTAGATGATTAAAAAAGAGGCAACTAGGGTTCTAACTGGTTTTTGCTCTAATGGACCAGTTCCAATATTGAAGGCCATGAAGAATAATGTGGTGATGAAGCTCACTAGATCAAAGTCTGACAAATGTGCCCTAATGATAAATGAAATTGATGATCTGGCAGTAAAGTATAATTCAATGGTGATAGGTTACAAGATCTTCTACACAAATTGAGAGAACTCTATTTCGGCCACCATAATTCACATAGCTAACCAAAAGGTGAAGGAAGGCGAAGACATAGATTTGTGTGAGCTCTCAAGATTGCAATTAAGGGAGAACTTATAGAAGAAAAAAGAGTGAAGGTACCCCTTCTAGTATGGTACCCTAATTATTTTCATATTATTTTACTTTCTTAAAGAGTTTTCCAGAACAAATAATGTTATATGGGATAATAGTATTCTTGTTGCTATACAAATAAGAGATCACCTAAGAAGGTTTCCAAACTTTGAGTCTTGAAAGTCAACCTTGTGGGGATTCTTCAAAAAAATTCAAGATAATATGAAAGAGAGGTACAATATTCTAGCAAGTTTTGTTGAGAAATATAAGAATGACATAAATTTCATGGTGAGTAGAGACCACTGATTTATGGAAGTAGTTGAACCCAAAAATGTTTGGGTTACAAAGCTACCTTATGAGGTAGATGAGTTTGTATGCACCGATCTTAAAGAGATAGTGTTAAGGAAGCCTAGAGATCCTACAGTAGATAGGTCTAGTACCTATGAAGAGAAAATAAGTCAAGTAAACCTATAGAAGAAAAATAAAGGCATTGAAAAAAAGGTTGAGAAGATGACATTTGATTTGGACAGAGAGTTTGTTGCTCCTAAAGCCCCTACAAAGAAATCTATATGCACATCTTCTCCTTTGGAGAATTCACACAAGTCAAGAAGTTTAGGTAGGATCTCAATTCCCACATCACCTACTATTACAAAACCTTTTTGAAAATCCTCCATCTAGAACAAATCCAACAGGTGATTCAATGAAGAAAGGTACATTTAGTACCTCTGTGCAACAAAATGTTTGTGTAATTAATTATTTAATTACACTTTATTAAGTTTACTTAGGTAATAATTATTTTACTTAATTAATAAGTAACCAAGATCGGACATGCAAACCGAAAAATACCTTCCACAAGACAAAAATAGAAAAAAAAAAGTGATTTGCATGAAGATGTGCAAATAAATTGTATTTAGGAATTAAGAAATTACAAAAGATTAATTTCTTTATAAAAAAAAAGTATGTATAACCCTAAAGGTAAAACCTAATTTTGAACTAAAATTAGCTCAACTAAATAAAGCTTATTAATTAAGTAAACTAATCATTACCTAAATAAACTTAATAAAGTATAATTAAATAATTAATTACACCAACACCCCCCCTTAAGTGCAACTTAGGGAGACTAAAAATAATGCACCTAATGCTAGGATGAATGCATGAATGCATCAAAACATGAATGGGTCCCAAAAACTAGTCCATGTTAGGTACCCATGTACAAATGCAATGAATGGGAAAGAGGAGAAAACCCCCGCTCAATGAGATGACCTACTGTAAAGAAGCCCTGGAAGAATACTAGTGTAGTAACATTGGAATTCCAAATCTGGAAAGCAAGGAAAGATACCTTTGTTTACAAGAAACCATATGAGAGTCATTGAAGGACTTAGGCAAAATCATGATAATGCAACAACAAACTCGATGCCAAGGAACACTGGAAAATCACAAACTGGAACAATCCTAGAATCTATGAAGCACTAGTAGATGAATAAATTATGCCCCCATAAGAGGGAATGATATGATGAAAGAATCCAAAAGCTATGTGTATCTCAATGCCGATGCCAAACTATGACTAAAATTGATCCATAGGAGAAAGTACCATGAATATTCTAGAACATTAACCATAAAATGAATGGCCCTCAAACTAAGATGTGACCCAATGTGAATCTGATGCGATTTGGGATCATTAACCATAGGCTCTCAATTTGAGTTGTGAACTAATGCGAACCAAAATATGTCAAGCTATGAGAAAGATGTGGCCAAAAGAAACTATAGAATCCAGATACAACTCATGTGAGTTCTCATCAATAGAAAGATGAGATCAAAGTGCATGCAATGTAACTAAACTCTAATCAAATTATTATGCAATAAGCCCCCCTAATGGAACTTTATATAAGTTCATTTAATACAATACCCCATGATTGTAAAAGGAGAACATGCAAAAAAAACATAAATCAAAGAGAAAATGCAAACCTACTGCATGAAAACAAGAAACAGTGCATGCACAAATCAATGTTCACATTTTCCTCCATGATTAAAAAAGACCTCAGATCTATGTATAGGATTGAATCAGCTTTCCGATGTCGTTGAATCGCGAAAAATAGATAACCGAGTCAAAAGATATGCCCTCCGAAGAGAAAAATGTTTCATCTAACTTCAAATGCCTAAAAAATAAATCTAGAGAAAAATATAGAAAAATAGATTACACCACTGGAATAGGCTTAGAACCAGCTTTCCAATGGTATCTCGTTTTCGAAAAATGGACTTTGTATGCTCAAGATATGACCATTTTACCAAAAATGCTCATTTTGGCTTTAAACAAAATATTTTATTAATTTAAAGATTAAAAAATTATTAAAATATTCAGCTATACCTTCATGGCACAAAAACTGAGGTAGAACAAAAATTGAGGCATCCTATGGATCCATACAGTCATACATATTCTTCTAGCAGTATTTTTAAAAATTCCCAAAAAAACACAAAAAAAATCAATTTTCAGCAAACCCTATCATATTTTATATGAAAATATGGGTTTTTTGGGCCTTCTGAGTGCACTTGTGAGGTCCTTTTGGCATCAACATGCACAATTTGAGAGATCAAGGTCAGAATTTCTCAAAAAATGATGGAAAAACCCTTTTATCTGGCAAAAAACTGTCGTAGCTTCAAACCCTCACAAATATGATAAATGGAGATGAAAATCAATGAAACAAAAGCCAATCCTACCCTTTTCGAACGCTCTAAATCCAATAGATATGGATGATCTCATCCAAAAGGCTCCAGAAATAAGCTCAAGGCATGAAACCCTCAAGGAACCCCTAATGTGCTTTGCAATGAGTTTCTCCAAAAATTGAGAAGGGGCTATAAATCAAGGCTCTAATACCATGTTAGAAACCAAGATCAAACATACAAACCAAAATATACCTTCCACAAGAGAGAACATAAAAAAAAAAGCAATTTGCATGAAGATGTGCAAATAAATTGTATTTGGGAATTAAGAAATTACAAAAGATAAATTTCTTTATAAAAGAAAAGTATGCATAACCCTAAAGGTAAAACCTAATTTTGAACTAAAATTAGCTCAACTAAATAAAGCTTACTTCTTAATTAAGTAAACTAATTATTACCTAAGTAAACTTAATAAAGTGTAACTAAATAATTAATTACATCAACACCCCCCTTAAATGAAACTTAGGGAGACTAAAAAGCATGTGCCTAATGCTAGGATGAATGCATGAATGGGTCTTGAAAACTAGTCCATGTTAGGTACCCATGTACAAATGCAATGAATGGGAAAGAGGAGAAAACCCAATGGGATAAAACACTAGGAAATTGAAATAAGTAGCTCTAATACCATGTAGAAGTTGACAAACCAACCTCACAGACCCTAGTGAACTCCTACAAGCAATAACCTATCACAAAGAAAGAAGGATGTTGGTGTAATTAAAGCTTACTCAATTTTTGGATAAATTCATTGCAGAGCATGTTTGGTAATAAGTAAGCTTTATTTAGTTGAGCTAATTTTAGTTAAAAATTAGGGTTTACCTTTAGGGTTATGCATAAATTACTTTTAGTAAGCAATTTATCTTTTGTAATTTTTTTAATTCCTGAATACAATTCATTTGCACATCTTCATGCAAATTGCTTTTCTTTTTCTATTTTTCTCTTATGGAAGGTATTTTCTAGTTTGCATGTCTGATCTTGATTTCTAACATAGAAGTCTCCCAAGAGAAGAAGGAAATAAAAAAATAGAGAAAAGTATATCAGTGTTGTTTGAAACCCTGATCTTGGTTTCTAATATAAATTTCTTAATTCCTGAAAACAATTAATTTGCACATCTTCATGCAAATTGCTTTGCTTTTTCAGTTTTTTTCTTGTGGAAGGTATTTTCTGGTTTGCATATCTGATCTTGGTTTCTAACAATTAATTAAGCTTTACTTAATTATAGAATGTTGGTGTAATTAATTATTTAATTACACTTTATTGAGTTTACTTAGCTAATAATTAGTTTACTTAATTAATAAGTAAGCTTTATTTAGTTGAGCTAATTTTAGTTCAAAATTAGGTTTTACCTTTAGGGTTATGCATACTTTGCTTTTATAAAGCAATTTATATTTTGTAATTTCTTAATTCCCGAATACAATTTATTTGCACATCTTCATGCAAATTACTTTCATTTTTTTGTTTCTCTCTTATGGAAGGTATTTTTTGGTTTGTGTGTCTGATCTTGGTTTCTAACATAGAAGTCTCCCAAGAGAAGAAGGAAAGAAAAGACAACTAGAGAAAAGTATATCAGTTGCAAAGGCGATGAAGAAGAAGAAGGAACCAATTTTTCTAGAAAAGGAAATCTAGTGTCTCTTAGGAAGAGAACGGTTCAAAAAGAAAGAAAAGTAATATTGTGTATACAAAAAGTGAAGAGGAAGTAGAAAAGGGGAAGAAATCATTTTTTTTTAAGAAGAGACAAGAGTATGAAATCTAAGAAGACCCCTCTAGTCCAAAATCATATTCCTATGAATTTAGATGCATTGTTCAATAGTATTTCAAAGTTTGGTATGCTAAAATAAATTGCTGAAATGTATCCGGATGCAAATGATAAAGAAAAGGAAAAAATTGAAGAGACTATAGTCAAATACATGGTGGCATTCAATACTAACCTAGATAAGATAGAGGATCAATTTCTTAATGATCTAAAAAGTGTTTTAAGTGCAAGAAGAGAAGAAGATATTGTTGAGGATGAAAAGATGAAGATATTTTCCTTGGAGAATATTGGTTCCTCACTATCTCATGAGGATAGACTCAAGTTTTCCGAGTTGTATGTCAAGAAATTTAGATTAAAGCAAAGAGTTAGTACTCTCATGAGCAAAGATAAGGACGATATTGAGAGGTTAAGGAATGAAGATCAAATGTAGGATGACAATCCCCTTCCAAAATTCAATGAGCATGTCAATGAACAACATGAGCATGAGCATGAGCAACAAGGAGACATGTTGACTAATGAAATCCCTCCAATTCTAGAGAATATTATTGATGAAGAGAAGGAAGAAGATAATCAGGGTGCTCTGGAGAAGAATGAAGATCAAAATGAATAGAATTTTCCCCTCTGAATAAGGAGACAAATGTTGAGAAAAATAAAAGAGACATGCAAGGTATCCTGTAGAAGATTAGGGAACAAAAAGAAGTCACTTCACCTCATCCAAAAGTAGAGAAGAATACTAATGAACATTTTGGTAGTGGAGAAAAGGGGAAGACTAAGAAAAAATGAAGAAGAAAGTGCAAAAACTTGTGGTGAATCCTCTAGAGGCTCTAGAGATTCACTAAAAGATCTACTAGATATGTAGTTATAGTTTGAACTATTTGTGTTTACACAACTCTTGTAGATTCCCATGCAACAAGGTTAGTTGGACCTAGATAAGATTTTGCCTTTGCATAAATTGAAACTTGGTGATATATTCCATACCTCCACTAGGAAGGAAATTATGTAAACTCACCACAATAGTGTTAAGTTGGTAGATGAAGCAGTGAAGGTGTTGCAAGAAGGTATTTCTAAAATAACTATTGATAATTCCCTACCCAGTGTGTAGAAATTGAATTTGTTGCTTGATTCTTTTAAGGATTATTTTTCTAGTTTGGAAGAAATTATTGAGAAGGGAACGACAAAGAAGGTCAATGATAAAAGGTTAGTAGAATTTTTTGATGAATATAGTATTGCACATGGTAAATTACAAGGCAACTTGGAGGATGTCAAGAAGTGTTTGGATGAATCCAAACAATTATTTCAGTTCTACTTAAAGTGGATAGCCATTAGAAGGAGCATCAAAGATCAAATGGATTCAATTGAGTCACAAAGTGCTTAGGACTTATGAGTTTATGATTTGGTCAATGATGCAGATGGAGATACAATAGAAATTATTGAAAATATACATGGAAAAATATTTGTACTACAAGAACAAAAGGAGAAAATAATAATGCAGTATGGTCAGCTTAGAGATATGGTAAATACAAGGCTTACCCCTTTAATTGAAGTATTAGCTAATGTTGAGAAGGCTAGGAAAAAGAATCCAATGTCTAGCTATTTGGAAGAAGGAGAAGACCTCTATATTAAGTTTGAAAATTAGTGCCATATGCTTTCCTTCGCTAAGAAGGATTGGGAGGTATACCTTGCAAAATTGAAAGTGTCTTATCAGGGTATTTTACCCTTTGCTAGTTAAGTTGTACATTTTTTCTCCGTATATGCAATTGTTTGATCTCAATGTACATATGTGGAGGTAGTTGACGGCCCTGCAGTACAATTTTTTTCATTTTTGGTGGATAAAATTGCTAGGGGGAGCTACTTTGATGTAAACATTTCACTAAGGGGGAGATTGTTGAGTATAGAAGAGAAGTATCTTTTTGGTACCCTTTTCCTTTGATGTCAAGGGGTGGTAATTTGGAAGAGTGTGTTGATATCATTGACAAAGGGAGAGATTTTTGGCAACATAAGAATGATATTTTATGGTGTTCTCATTGATGGCAAACCATTGTAGAAATGAAAAAGTATAGGTCTAGATAAGACCAAGTGTTTTGGAGAATTGACTTCCTATTGTTCATATTTAGTGACCAAAGGAAAAAATATGTGGTCCACATTTATCTACTATGTAGAATCCTTTCACATGGTTTTGAGGTGTTGGTGGCAGGTGTTGAAGGAGTCTACATCCAAATTTTTAGGGTTGTACACTCTCCGAAGTTGAAGATATTGTTGATAGTGTATTAGGCTTAGTAATGGACCATGGTAGTGTTACAGGTGTAGAGTGCATGTTAGAATGCTCCACATTCCATTGTGAATGAATATTATGATGTGTAGTTTTGAGGAAGTGTTGGAAGGTGTCAAAAGTGTGTTAACTTCAATTAGAAATTTCTTTGGTCATCTACATGTCGAGTTGTGAATCAATAGTTGGTTCATTTAGTTGTTGCTTCACCAACAGTGTCGACCTAAAGGTTTTGGGGTCATGCAGAGTTGAGTTGTGTATAGATCAGAATCATGGGAGTGATTATAGGTCACTCTAACGTATTTTGACATGACACACATTTTTTTCTCTCTCCAAATCATGTGTGTTGGAGTTTTGTGCTGATAGGATATTGTGTTGCACGTTTTATCTAGTTAGTCTGAACTATTTGATGTTTTGGTTTATTGTAGTATATATACAAGGTTAATTATTTTTGTGATGGTGAGTATTGGGTGTAATGAAGAGTGTGTACAAAATATAATGTAGTGTGAAGTGTGAGAGGTGATAGTGGTGAAGTCTAAAGTGTGTAAAGTAAGTATTCTAAGCTTAATTGGAATTGTGTCTTTAGCATGTTGCAAACACATTGTTAACAGTTCATCTTTGACAATGATCCACCCTTTCTTCTATCTCTTTTTATTTTGGACAATGATTCCACCATTCTATAAATTCATTATAACTAATTATAATATATTATGAGATAATCCTCACTATGGTTTTTCCCTTTTAAGAGTTTTCCACGTAAATTTGGTGTTCTTGTGTTTACTAATGTGATGCATGCTTTAATTCTTCCTTTCCATATTTGAAATTTTGATGAGATTCTTTTAATGCATGTTTAAGTTGACAAGGTTAATGAATTTTAGTGAATACTAATTCACCTCCCTCTTAGTATTTCAGGTGTTTAATATATTGTGATCTTGTTGATTTCTAAATAATATATTAGATGGATTTTGGAGTTAGGGTTTTCCCTACATAAATCATCGTGTTATGGTATGAATTATATTTATGTTTAATTTCTATAATTTTTGTAAATATTTGAATTTTTTTACATAAATCCCCTCTCAATATTAGTGTAGGAAATTGTTCCACTACCTTAGCTTCCTTAAAAGTGGAATAAAAGCTTGATAACCTTTGGTTTTAGTTGTGGGTTGTTTGATTTTCTGAACTAATCCAATTTTGAGTGAGAGCTTGTGTAGAAGATATTGTGTGATGTAAGGAATTTTCAGATTTCAACTTAATTAGGGATAATAAAGGTTAAAAAAAATTGGTTACAATTTTGAGATGTGGAAGTTGAAGATGAAGGATTTATTAATATATTGGGATCTATAGGATGTTGTTGAGAATTTTTAAGACTTGCATATGCTATTTTGGCTGCTCAATATGATTTTATGCACCATAAATCCAAATATATAATCAAACTATGCTTGGTAGAATTTTTCTAATCAGAACACATGAATAGACATTTGTAAAGAAATTATGGAAGAAACTAGGTGAGATATATCAAGCCAAATATTTAGTCAACAAGATTTTCTTGACGAATAAATTATATTCCTTGAGAATTTAAGAGGCTAGATGAATTGAAAACAAGGTTGAAACATTCATTATGTTGGTAGATTAATTGGTGTAAAAATGGATGAGGAAGAGATATATTAAATATTTCTTTGTTATTTTCTTGATTTTTGGGATTCTCTCGTTATGGCTATTGAGAGAACTTCTATTGTCTTAAAAGTTGAAGATGTTGTGGGTTATTTTCTTTCTCAAGAGATGAGGATTAAGGTACCCATAAATTCTAGGGAGGCCCTAAATGTTCATGGAATACCTAAGAAAATATGAAATAATAATGAGAAGCATGATAAATCCAAGTCCATGGGGAGATCCAAATCTCCTAGAAAGTCCAAAGTTATTTATTGGAATTGTGGTAAGCCTAGACACTTTTTTAAGGAGTGAAAAGAAGAAAACAAGAAAAAGAAGAAATTTAATTTTTATTCTATGTCCAAGAAGAAAGATGGTGATGTGTTCATTAAAAATTTGGCCACTTGTGCAAGTAATGATACATGGTTAATTGAATTAGATAAATATTTCTATACAACCTCTAATAGAGATTGGTTTTCTTAAAATGAAGAATTTGATGGAGGTAATGTATACTTGGGTGATGATTATTATTTAAATATTGTTGGTTGTGGAAAATTTATAATCAATGTTTCTTAACGGTAGAACAAAAAATATTAATGGTGTGTTGCATATCCCTGGATTAACAAAAAATTGTTATATGTGAGACAACAAATAGATGAAAGTTGTTGCAAGTATGATAGTATTGTCATTGATGTCAACAAGCTTGTGTTTTCATTGATGTCATCAGTTAACTGAATAGTGTTAATCTATGGTGTTTATTTTATTATATTTTGGTTATGGTTTTAGTATTGATAAAGATGTCGAGGATATTGAGAAAATTGATAAAAAGAGGAAACAAGGTGTTGTAGAGGTATTCTAGTTTTTCATTGCATTTATTCAAGGTTGAAGATATACTTGAGTGGTTTGGATATGTTGATTAGAGGTGTTAAAAGTCTCTATATCCAAAATTTGGGCTTCTAGATCAATGCGTAGAAGTTATGTTCACCAATGTGTGAACCAATTTTGTAGTGTCGCTTGCAGAGGTGTTTGGGAGAAAAAAAATTTCTCCAAATTTCTCCATAATTGTTCATTAGGTCTTGAAATTTTGAAGGTATTTTGGTGGTGTTCATATCTTTCCTTTGTCAAGAGTATTCATGGTTTGATGCTTCAAAAGATGGATTTTAGAGTTACAGTGTTTGACAGTGTAGTGTGAGTGTACTGGGCATGTACATTCTAAAGATATGATTTTTTGCAAAGAAGCTTGATGAATTTTAGGATGTTAGAGGAATATTCTAGATCATGATGAAGTGTGGTGTGTGGTTCATAATTTTTCCTTGGGTTTGAGGAAGTGTGTACTTCAAATTTTAATGGTGTTTGCATAGGCAAAAAACAAGATGGTGTCTACACTACATTCAAAGATGCTCAAGTTTTGATGAATGTGTAACATGGAATGTAAGAGTTTTTGTAGGTCCCAATTAAGTTTTTTATTGGTCCACTTTCATTCCTATTTTCCATGGGAATTCTTAGTGCTGACCTATTTTTGAATTTATAAAGTGTAAGGTGTGTGTAGCCAACTTGAAGATGTTTTTCAAGTAATGGATGGTATAAATGCAAGGTAAGATGATGTGAGATAGAGTGTGGAATAGAGTTGAGTTTTATGATGTGAAATTGAGTGTAGAAGTGAAAAATATAGTAGAGCTATAATGCAACATTGTTGAATGCAGTGAGTTGGAGGTATCTTGATATATTGAAGGTTGCAAGTGTTATTAGAGCTATTGTGGTGGATTTTCTATTGCATTGATATTGAGTTCTCTATGCAACATTTTATCTTCTTTCTTCTTTCTATTCCGACATTGAGCTTGGGTTGTGAGACTTTTTGGATAGTATGTACTATTATGGTAGTGAGCCTTTTTTTACCTAATTTATAATTACTTATATTTTGAGCTAATCCTCACTGTGGTTTTTCCCTCCTAGGGTTTTCCACATAAATATGGTGTTCTTTTGTGTATGGTGTTGTTGTTTTAGTTTTTGTTATCTTCTTTTCATGATTAAACTTTAATAGATTAAGGGTTTAATGAATGCATGTGGATCTGATTACTGTTAATGGTTTTGATGTTTTAATTTGATACAAATGATTCACCCCCTCTTAGTTGTCTTGTTCATTCAACAATTGGTATCAAAGAAAGGTTCCTTGGAGAAGAGCTTGATGGTGAACAAGAAAGAGATACCTGTGTTTGATGGAATAGACTATGCATTCTGGAATGTGAAGATGGAAGGCTATATGGTGTACCTTTGATTTTATGTTGTACAAGATGTGAAGACTATATATTCCATACCTACAAATGGATCAAGCACAAGCGATGAAATCAAGGCCTATGAAACAAATGGTAAAGCAAGGTTTGTTCTTTTGAGTAGTCTTGTAAATTTTGAATTAGTGAAAGTTATGGATTTGAAAACTACTAAAGAAATATAGGATAAGCTAGAAGTATTTATCAAGGTGATGATAAGGTTAAAGAAGATAAGATATACAATCTAAAGATACAATTTGAGAAATTACAAAATTTTGAAGATGAAAACATTACAAGTGACATGCAAAGGGTTGATGAACTTGTTAGTGCAATAAGAAGTCTTGGTGAAAAATTCAAAGAATCTAAAGTGATAACGAAAATTCTTAGAACTCTTCTTGATTGTTATGGTGAAAAGGTTTTTGTTATTGAGGAAGTTCCAAATTTTAATACTTACACTAGAGATCAGTTGTATGGCACACTAATTGCATTTGAAATGAGAAAAAATGGTGCAAACAAAAGTACAAAAGTGGATACTACTTTCAAGGCTAGAAAATTAAAAAAAGTTAAAAGATTCAGATGGAGATAATCTTGATGATGTAGAAGCTAACTTTGTAAGAATGATTAAAAAGGCACCAGTAAGTACAAAGGTAAATAACCTTTCAAATTTTTTAGTTGTGGAAATATAGGTCATTATGCTTCAAGATGTCTAAACAGAGTTGCGAACAATAAGAACAAGGAAAATAAAGGAAAGATGATCACAACAGCTATTATGTTAGAGAAGATGCTGGAAATTTTTATGATGAGTTTGATTATGGAGGTGTTGATGATAATGATTGCTTGTTCTTGGCTTTAAAATATGAACCTTCTTCTGCTAACTCTGAAAGTTGTGTGAAGGAAAATGCTCTGAAGAGAAATGATAAAACTAGAGTTACTTTGGTATCTTCTTTTCATGTTAGATAGGATAAGAAATATTAGTTTCTTGATAGTGGTTGCTCAAATCATATGATTGGAGCTCAAAGAAAGTTTGTTAAATTTGGAGATGTTTCAAGTGTTAATATTTGTGGAATAGGTTGAATCAGATTTGATGGAAAGTATAATACTGAAGATGTTTACTATGTTAAACGTTTAAGGAATAACCTCTTGAGTGTTGGAAAAATGTGTAGGAAAGGATAGGATATGTTTTAGGATGATGGATGTGAGATCACAAAAGGGTCCAAAACTCTGATTTCCATTGGAAAGAGGACAAATGGAAATATCTATCAGCTCAAGGGTGCTAATGGTCATTTTTTTATGAATCAAATTAATGATAGCTGGTTATGACATAGGAGGATGTGTCACACCAATTTTGATAACTTGGTTAGAATCAATTCAGTTCAAGTAGTGAAAGATCTGCCAAAGATTACAAAGCCTATCAATGTTGTTTGCAGAGATTGCCAATTTGGAAAACAAACAAGAAGTAGTTTCAAGGGAAATGAACAATCTTCTATCGAACTATTGGAATTTGTGCATACAAACCTTTGTGGTCCTACAAAAGTGAGAAGTTTTCAAGGTGAGGCATTTTGATAGGGAAGGGTTGGATGGAACACTCACTATTCCATGCTCTAGATCCTTGCTTGCAAGATCTCCTTGGTGTCTTTCTACACTAGCTGAACCTAGAGGACCTTCATCTTAACTAGGTTCCCCTAGTTCTTTTGGCCAACCCTACTATCATGTCAAAACAGCTTACCAAGTCAAACTTGGTGCACTACCTTCCAATCTGCCCTTAGCCTTCAATCTTCCCTAAAGACTAATTCTCTCAAATGAATCAATTCATCTTTGCAAGGGGTGTTGATATGATTCCAAGGGTTTCTAATCATCTTCCTAGGGTTCTTGAAAATTCCCCATACTCCATTTGTCATTCGCTACCTCCAAACTCTCACCTAGGGTTTTAGCTCCCTAATTTTAGGCTTCCCAAATTAGGCCTTTCCTCTGAGAGAATGAAGTAACTCTCCTAATTTATCCACTGAACCCAAAATATTTTCTATGGATTCTTGGTCTTGATACCTAACACTTCAATATTTTCAAGGTCTCAACCCTTGCTTGATTGTACACAGGCCCATCCTTCACATTAGCAAATTTGGGGCTTATAGAGTCATTTCCTGACCACCCGGTGAACTGTTATTTTGTTCTCTATCCAAATGGACCTATGAGATCTCCTCCTTCATATCAAGCCTCTACAAGGCTTCCATCCACCTTTCTACCATGTAGTTTAGCAAGGAGAGGTCACCCCTGCAAGATAATTGTTTTACACTTCAAACCTTTCCTAACCGGGCATAGTCAAGCTCGCCTAGGAAAAGTCTTTCACAGTCTGTCCATGCCTTCTGCCTACCCCTAAGTCTACCATATTTAGACACATAGAGTCTAGCTCCAATCCCCAAAAGGTCGTACACTAGGTATAGTGGGAAAAGGAACTAAGACCCCATCTTTGACAGGTTGCTAGTCAGATCAGCAATGGGAAAATACCCAACCAACTACAACCACAAGCTTGAAAATGATGAAAACAACTAATACAAAACTAAACAGTATTTTGAAGATTCCTACATTACATTCCACACATATATCAATGCCTGGTTATGCCTTTAACACACTACCAATAACAAAAACACAGAAACTTAATTAATTTTCACACTGTCCTCGTTGATGTTCATGAAATTTCCAAATTACAAAAGTTCTCAATGCCTTCCAACCTTTTACACAGGTCGAGGCACACCTTAAATAGTCTCTCCAATTCAGTTAGGCTTGAACCCCAACTTTTCCATGGCCAGTAGTGGCTTTGCATAAGCCTTACTTTCAAAATTGTAAAACAAACTATCACCTAGGGATGTCTACAAGGTCAACAAACATCTTTGTAGTCAAACCCTAATCTAGAAAATGATCAATCATGACCTTATGAATATAAAAAAAGTTTTCAAATGCCTCTAAGGCACAATTCCAAGGATTGAAAAGGATTTTCTAAATGTTAACTAAACAAGTTATTAGGTCTTGACCTGCTGATTACCCTCCTAGATGATTGACTTTGGGGTGCTCCTGCACCATTCTCCCCCTCTCTGCCCAAACACTAAGGAATGGAAGGAGAGAGAAGTGACATATCAATGCCACACATCTTGAACTGATCTTCTTGTACCCATGTAGCCTTAGATTCAGGCTTGTTCTTCCACTTGATAAGATGCTCCATGTACACTATCTTCCTTGTAGAATTTTTCACTCTTGACTCTAAGATCTATTATGCCTGAAGCTTGTCTTGAAAAGGTAATGCTATGTTACTGACATCTTCGAAGACCTCCCTACTGTTTAGATCCATATCTTGGACTAATCCCTTGTACTTGATCAAATCAACAACATTGAAAACTGGTGAAATTCCCAAATCAGAAGGTAACTCCACCTTGTATGCATTCTTTCCATACTTGGCTAATATCTTGCATGGTCCTACTCTTTTCATTTGCAACTTGGTTGAAACTCCATTTTGTAACCTTGATTTGTTAAGGTGAACCATGACAAAGTCTCCTATTGCAAATTGTAACTCTTTCCTTGACATGTCTACCTTGTCTTTCAATTTTTGGGTAGCCTCGGTGACTATCTTCTTTACCTGCTCCTGAATCTCTTTCATGGTTTGAGTGAAGTCTTCAGCATGTCCACTCCTATTCTCCATAGCTCCTAGATCCCTGAGCTCACATATCCCTCTTGGGTGCATTCCATACACAACCTCAAAATGGACTCTTCCCCGTGGTCTGGTTGACACTATCATTGTAAGCATATTCAGCCTATGAGATTACCATATCCCAAGTTTGTCCATATTCTTTAGTTAGACACCTTAGTAGGTTACCTAGCACCTTGTTAACCACCTCTATTTGACCATCTTTCTGAGGATGGTAAGCTGATCCAAAGGATAGGTTGGTACCCAATCTGCTCCATAGAGTCTTCCAAAAGTGACTCATGAATTTAACATCCCTGTCTGAAACAATGCTTAAAGGTAAGCCATGAATCCTAACAATCTCCTTGAAGAAAAGGTGAGCAATGTAGCTAGCATCATGAGTGGTTTTGTAAGGAATAAAGTGACTCATTTTGCTGAATCTGTCCACCACTACATACACACTATCAAAACCAGTCTTGGTCTTAGGGAGTCCAACCATAAAATCCATGCTCACACACTCCCATGGTCTGTTAGGAATGGGTAAGGGTTGATATAGGCCATCATTACTAGCTCCTCCCTTAGCTTTCATACACACAACACATTGCTCTACATATCTCTTGACATCTCTTGCCAACTTAGGTCAATAGTAGAACCTTTGCACTAGTTCTAATGTCTTATTGATGCCAAAATGTCCACTAAGACTACCATTATGCTTTTCCTGAATGAGGTTTTCTCTCATTGATCCTTCTGGAACACATAGCTGATTCCCTTTAAACAACAATCCACTTTGCAAAGTATACTTTGAGTATTGGCTATGAAAATGATTCTCAAAGTTAGAACATACCTTGTAGGCCTCTAAGAAATCTTCATCCTCCCCATAGAGATCTTTGAAACTCTCTATACCAATGCTCTTGATCTGTATTTCTTGGACTGTCAGCAATCTTCTACTCAATGCATCTGCTACCTTGTTCATTTGTCCCTTCTTGTGCTTGATGGTGAAAGTAAAAGCTTGGATGTACTCCATCCACTTCAAGTTCCTATTGCTCAATTTCTCTTGGGTGTTGATATAACTCAGTGCTTGATTGTGTGTAAAAACCACAAACTCCTTGGGTAGAAGGTAATGCCTCCACTTCCTAAGTGATTGAACCAAAGCATACAGCTCTAGATCATAGGTAGAGTACTTCATCTTGACTTCATTGAGCTTCTCACTAAAGAAAGCTATGGGCCTACCTTCTTGACTAAGCACTCCTCCTACTGCAACTCCACTAGCATCACACTCCATAGTAAACAATTTGTCAAAGCTTGGAAAAAAGAGAATAGGTTGAGTTGCCACTTCTTGTTTTAGTTTCTCAAACCCTTTCTCGGCCTCTTGAGTCCACACAAATTTAGTTTCCAAACCACCCTTGATTGTTTCTAGCACTGGTGCACATATACCACTAAAGTTTCTTATGAATTTCCTATAAAATTGAGCCAATCCATGGAAACTTCTTACCTCTGTCCTTGTTGTTGGTGTAGGTCAGTTTAGGATAGCTTCCACCTTGCTTAGATCCATTTTCAATGATGCTTGAGACAATACAAAACCCAAATATATCAGCTCTTGTTTAAATAATTCACACTTCTCTAGGTTGATGGCTAACTTCTCCTCTTGCAATCTTCTAAGAACCATCTCCACATGTTTAAGGTGTTCTTCTACTGTCTTGCTGGAGATGAGTATATCATCAAGATATACAATCACAAATATCCCTGTAAAGTCTTTGAGTACTTCATTCATGAGCCTCATGAATGTACTAGGGGCATTAGAGAGGCCAAATGGCATAACTCCACTCATACAACCCATCTGGTGTCTTGAATGTTGTCTTCCACTCATCACCATCCTTGATTCTGATCTGATGGTATCCACTCTTGAGATCCAACTTGGTATAGTATTGAGCTCCTCCAAGACAATCCATCAAGTCTTCAATCCTTGGAATGGGGAATCTATATCTGATTGTGATCCTATTTATTACTCTGGAGTCAGTGCATAACCTCCACTTGCCTCCTTTCTTAGTTTCTAAGACCATTGGTACTGCACATGGGCTGATGCTCTTCCTAATCAAGCCTTGATCCAACAATTCTTGCACTTGTCTAGCTACCTCTAGATTTTGATCTGGTGTAAGCTTATATGCTGCTTTGTTAGGAAATGATGCTCTAGGTATGAAGTCAATTTGATGACTAATAGATCTTTTAGGAGGTAAAGTTGTAGGTGTTCCATGACTTACTATGTCTTTATACTTTTCAAGCAAATTCTGGACTGCCTCGGGTATGATTGGTTTTTTAGTCTTATCTTCCTCTTTGGACTGCAACAAGACTACATATCCTTCTCCTCCTTCATATAGGGTGTTAAGGAACTCCTTCCCACTATTTAGTAGAACACTTGGTGTCTTTGACTATCCTTCATCCTCTTCTGACAGTGACTACAACTTGAAAGTCATCCCATCCTTCTTAAATGAAATAGTATTCTCCTTTCCATCGTACATGGCACTCTTGTCATATTGCCATGGTCTACCCAGTAGTAGATGACATGCATCCATGGGTAATACATCACAAACTAACTTATATTTGTACCCTCCAATAGAAAACTCCAACGTTACTTGCTCATTGACAAGAACACTCTGCCCTTTGTTCAACCATGTCACTTTGTAGGGGTTAGTGTAGGGTACCTTTTCCAATTTTAGCTTCTTTACTGCCTCTTCAGAGATGATATTATCTATTGAACCTGAATCTACAATGACCTTGCATACTTTCCCAAGTATCTTGCATCTCACTCTAAATAGAGCCCTTCTTTGTTTTGGTTCTTCCTTGACCGATTGTCTAATCAAAACTCTCCTAAACATCAAATTCTCTCCCATTTCAGATTCAATATGACTGATCTCAGGTGATTTGATTCTCATGGTGTCCTCTTGTGCATATGCCACCCTCTTCTCAGCATTTGAAGATGATGCTTTCTCTGGGCACCTATAAGCTGGATGGCCTACTTGACCACAATAATAACATTTCATATTAGCAAAGTATGAATTGCTCCTACCTGCTCATCTTCCTCTATTGGATCCTCCTTGAGAACCTCTACCTCTTCCATAACCTCCTCTAGAAGATGTTTCACCTCCATGCTCTGTGAGTTTAGCCTCTCCTTGGTTTCTTTGCTCATTACCTCTACCTTGGTAGCCACCTCTATGTCCTCTTTGATCCCTTTGATCTCTACCTTTGCCTCTACTCTTAGAAGCCTGATCATGTTTCCTCTTGCTTCTTTCCTCAAACTTGATAGCTAACTGATAGCATTGATGCATTGTCTTAGGACTTAGAAGAGTCATCTCTTCTTGGATGTTCCACTTCAAACCGTTCAGGTACCTAGCTACTTTGAGACTTTCATCTTCTAAGACATTGGACCTCATACAATGTTTTTGAAACTCCTTAGTGTAGGTTTTCACATCCTAGACTCTTTGCCTCAAACTTTTCCTCTTCTTGTGTAACTGAATCTCATAGTCATCTGGTATGTAAGCTTCTCTCACTTTTGCCACCATACCTTTCCAAGATGAAATAGGCCTCTTTCCTTCCTTTTCCCTCTTTGTTTGAATGAATTTTCACCATGTCAAGGTAGATCCTCTCAATCTAGACTTGGCCACCTTCACTCTCTATGCTTCAATGACTCCATCACATTCAAAATGGTTTTCCATGCCTTCTATCCAATCTATGACCAAATCAGCTTCCAATTTTCCACTAAATAGTGGTATACCTTCAAGTGCTTTCCCACTCAAAGCTTTCAATGCCTTCACGAAAGGTTCCTATTGCAAAATAGGGTCAGGTTCAGGGGTCTTGTCTTCCTCTACAACCTCTTCACTCTTTGGTTCCCTGCCCTCCAATCTATCACTGACGTCTTCAGCCTTGATTTGCACATTGTTCAATGCTTCCTCAAGTTGTGCCAATATTTCTCTCAACCTTCTATTATCTTCTTCATGATCTTCAACTTTCTTTTCCAATTCAATTTTGGTCACCATGGTTGTGGAACCATTGGATTCCAAGTCTGACATACAAAATTCACTCCCAAATCTTTAAATGGCTCTGATACCAATCTGATAGAGAAGGGCTGGATGGAACACTCACTGTTCCATGCTCTAGATCCTTGCTTGCAAGATCTCCTTGGTATCTTTCTACACCAACTGAACCTATAGGACCTTCATCTTAAATAGGTGCCCCTGGTTTTTCTGGCCAACCCTACTATCATGTCAAAACAACTTACCAAGTCAAACTTGGTGCACTACCTTCCAATCTGCCCTTAGCCTTCAATCTTCCCTAAAGACTAATTCTCTCAAATGACTCAATTCATCTTTGTAGGGGGTGTTGATATGATTCCAAGGGTTTCTAATCATCTTCCTAGGGTTCTTGACAGTTCCCCATACTCCATTTGTCATTCACTACCTCCAAACCCTCACCTAGGGTTTTAGTTCCCTAATTTTAGGCTTCCCAAATTAGGCCTTTCCTTCGAGAGAATGAAGTAACTCTCCTAATTTCTCCACTAAACCCCAAATATTTTCTATGGATTCTTGGTCCTGATACCTAACACTTCAATATTTTCAAGGTCTCAACCCTTGCTTGACCATACAGAGGCCCATCCTTCACATTAGAAAATTTGGGGCTTATAGAGTCATTTCCTGACCACCCGATGAACTGTTATTTTGTTCTCTATCCGAATGGACCTGTGAGATCTCCTCCTTCATATCAAGCCTCTAAAAGGCTTCCATCCACCTTTCCACCACGTGGTTTAGCAAGGAGAGGTCACCCTTACAAGATAAGTGTTTTACACTTCAAACCTTTCCTAACCGGGCATAGTCAAGCTTGCCTAGGAAAAGTCTTTCACAGTCTGTCCATGCCTTCTGCCTACCCCTAAGTCTGCCATATTTACACACATGGAGTCTAGCTCCAATCCCCAAAAGGCCATACACCAGGTACAGTGGGAAAAGGAACTAAGACCCCATCTTTGACAGGTTGCCAGTCATATCAGCAATGGGAAAATACCCAACCAACTACAACCACAAGCTTGAAAATGATGAAAACAACTAATACAAAACTAAAAAGTGTTTTGAAGATTCCTACATTACACTCCACACATATATCAATTCCTAGTTATGCCTTTAACACACTACCAAGAAAAAAAACACATAAACTTAATCAATTTTCACACTATCCTCGTTGACATTCATGAAATTTCCAAATTACAAAAGTTCTCAATGCCTTCCAACCTTTCACATAGGTCAAGGAACATCTTAAATAGTCTCTCCAATTCAGTTAGGCTCGAACCCCAACTATTCCATGGCTGGTAGTGGCTTTGCATAAGCCTTATTTTCAAAATTGTAAAACAAACAATCACCTAGGGAGGTCTACAAGGTCAACAAACATCTTTGTAGCCAAACCCCAATCTAGAAAATGATCAATCATGACCTTATGAATATAAAACAAGTTTTCAAATGCCTCTAAGGAACAATTCCAAGGATTGGAAAGGATTTTCTAAATGTTAACTAAACAAGTTATTAGGTCTTGACCTGCTGATTACCCTCCTAGATGATTGACTTTGGGGTGCTCCTGCACCACATTTCATGCTTTTGATTAATGGTTATTCTAGAATGACATGGGTTACTTTTCTCAGAGAAAAATCTAAAGCCCTAAATAGATTCAAAGAATTCAAATTTATGGTTGAGAATGAAATGGATTTAAAGATCAAAATTCTAAGGTTTGATTGAGGTGGAGAGTTCACATCCAATGAATTTAACATGTTTTTTGGGAATCATGGAATAAAAAGGAACTTGTCTACCCCTAGGACTCCTCAACAAAATAGAGTGTTTGAAAGGGAAAATATGACTATTGGAGAAGCTGCAAGGACTATGATAAAAGAATATAACCTACTAGAAGTATACTAGAGAGAAAAAACATATACTACTATTTACATACTTAACAGAGTTCAAGCAGAAGCTAATAGCACAAAGAATCCCTGTTAGTTGTGGTATAGAAGGATCCCTACTTTCAAGTAATTTAGGGAGTTTGGAAGAAAATTCTATATCAAAAGAGATGATTGAAACTTATGAAAGTTTTATGCAAGGTCTGATGAATGTATCTTCCTTGGATATTCTACTAAGAGAAAAGCTTGAGAAAGATTATTGAGAGTGAAAGTGTCAAGGTTAATAAAGATTTACAGAATTTAGTGGCTATAGATGGATATGAATCAAATGAACCTTTTTGTCTAGAAGAAGAAGAAAAATATAAGGAAAAATAAGTACATAATGAAGAGGAAGAAGCTTTGGAGAAGACCCCTAAGACTCCTAAGTATGTGCAGAGAAATAATTCCAAAGAAGAGATCATTTGAGACAAAAGAAAAGGTGTATTGACAAGAAGAAGAGTTGTTGAAGTAGAGGTAAATCTGTGTTTAATTTCTAAAGTTAGACGTAAAATAGTGAGTGACACATGCAAAGATGAATATTGGATGAAGAAAATAAAAGAAGAACTTATGTAGATTGAGAAGAATAAGACTTGGGAACTTGTTCCTAGACTTGAAAACAATAAAATAATTGGTATTAAGTGGGTATTTAGTAACAAGCTGAATGAAAATGGAGAAGTGGTAAGAAATAAGGAAAGAATTGTGTGTACAGGTTACTCACAAGTTGAAGGAATAGAATTTGAGGAGACATTTTCTTTGGTGGCTAAAATGGAACAAATCAAGATGTTTTTGGAATTTCCAAAACATAAGGATTTTAAATTTTCTCAAATGGATATGAAGTCCGCTTTCTTGAATGGAGAGTTGGAAGAAGTCTACATGGAATAGCCAGAAGGATTTTAGCTTCCAAAAAAACTTGATATGGTTTGCAGATTGAACAAGAAATTGTTTGGTTTGAAGAAACCTCCTAGAGCTTGGTATGCAAGGTTGGACATGTATTTGATACAACAAGGATTCAATAAGATTGGATAGTGATTTTGACTTTAAGGTTGAAGAAGATTGAATCTAGATAGTGGTTGTGTATGTTGATGACATAATTTTTGGAGGTAATGAATCTATGTGCAAGAAATTTGCAGAAGAGATAGAAAAAAATTTGAAATGTCTATGTTTGGGGAGATGAATTTCCTCCTTGGGCTACAAATTAGTCAAATAGATAAAAGCATATTCATTTCACAATCAAAGTATGTTAAATAAATGTTGAAGAAGTTTGGAATGGAAGACTCAAAATTGGTATGTACTTTGATGGTTACTGGTTGCAAACTAAGTAAGGATGATGAAAACCCTAAGACTGATCAAAGCAAGTATAGATTTATGATTGGTGTACTGCTATACCTAATTGCTACTAGACTAGATATCATGCATGCAATTTTTCATGTGGCTAGATTTCAAGAAGATCCTAAAGAGACAAATGTTGTAGTTGTGAAGAGGATATTCAAATATTTGAATGGAACTCTGGATTATGGCTTGTGGTATCCTAAGGCTACTGATTTCATATTGAGTGCTTACATAGATGCAGATTGGGTTGGTTGTGTGGATGACAACAAAAGTACAAGTGGTGGTGCATTCTTTCTCTAATGTAGATTGGTATAATGGCTAAGTAAGAAATAATATTTTATTTCTTTATCTACTATAGAGGCTGAGTACATTGCAGCAACATATTTCTGTACGCAAGTATTATGGATGAGGCAAACATTGAAGGATATTAGAGTGGTGTATAATGAGTTGATTTTGGTGTAGGGCACCATAGGTCTAAATGTGAAAAAGTTGTTAAGTATTAGTATTTTGGTTTAGGTGAGTCATTTTTCATGTAATAAGGTCTTAAAGACCATTTCTTATGTTTTTAAGGTGTCTTGAGTCATTTTGGAGTCAAGTTGGTGAAATTGGTAAAAGTTGCAAAATGTTGTCATGCAACTTTTGGCTTTTTGGCTTTTTGGGGAAGTTGAATGGCCAAGCTCTATTTTTTGGTGGGAAACCATTGGTATATGCTTTTAAATTTTTAAATACACCATTTAATGATCAAAACAAGGTTCTAGTGGTTGTTTTGGAGATTCAATAATAATAAAGCTCTATTTTTTTGCATTTTAGAAGCATAAACTACTGCTATAGAAGGTTGTACGACCTTGTACGGCCATGTCAAAGTGTGAAACCAATTGGATTTGATGTGGAATTGAATATAATTTTTTTCAAACTTTGTATCATTGAATTTCATTCCTGTATTTGAGCATTTTAGAGCCAATTTATTGAAGGTTGCTTGAAACCCTCATTTAGGGTGTGCATTGACTGTAAATAATGGATTCCTCTCCATTCCACCAATGAATTGACCTAAAACATGGTGGAATGGAAATATTTAGGGTATTTTTTTTTTCTTGAAGTTGAAAGAGTATGGGGATGAAGATTGAGGCCAATTTGTTGATGCCCTAGCTTGAAAACCTCATGATTTTTGGCATATAATATGCATAGGAGTTAGGTTTTTTTTTAAATATCTTTGGGAATTATTGGAGGTGATTGAAATTTTAGGGATGATATCATTGAACATGTTTGAGCTTTTGGTATGAATATTTTTGGTCTAGGTTTTGAAAACCTTATTGTGACCTAGTGGAATAAGCCTAATTAGGTCTAGTTTCAAGTGTAGCCTCAATTTTTTGACCTTTATGTTTCAAAACAACCCCACATGAAATTGAGATACGTTTTAGAAATAAAAAATGGGTATCCAAAAAATATTTTATATTATTTGTATGAAGTATTTGAAGAAATTTATGTAAAAAATACTCCTTTTGCTACCCCAATAGGCCTAGGGTCCGTTCGGTAAGGAAATCTATCAAATTAGGGTTCTAATATTGAAAATATTGATTGGTTGTGTTAGTTTTGACTTGGTTTGTGATATTCCACCCTAATCTACATAAAATTGGTATCAGAGCATAGGTAGGTCTGTAAGGGAGAGAAAGTGTCTAGCGGAAAAGAACAAGATGCCTCCAAAGAATAACATTATGGCAAGAAAAATGAATGAGATGGAAGAGAAGAGTGCAAGAGAGATCAGGAGATTGAAGGATCTCCAAGATAGGATGATATCAAGGCTTGAGTGTGTTGAAATAGGTCAGAGGATAGGTATATTCATTGGTGAAGAGAGTGACAATGAAGAGGAAGGGGAAAAGGAATACCCCGAAGAAGAGACTCAAGAATACGAAGAGTTGGATCTTGATGAGTAGAGGATGGTCAGGCTACTGAGAGTAGTTAAGGAAGATAAACGCAAGGTGAATATTTATTTACCTATGTATGGAGATAATTTGAATGATGAAGAGATTTTAGATTGAATTGCAACACTTGATAATTACTTTGAATGTGAAGATGTACCTAAGGAGAAAAGGGTAAAGTTGGCTAAGTCAAAGTTGAACGGGCATGCCTTATTATGGTGGGATTATGAGTAGAATGAAAGGAGGAAGAAAATTAAGTCAAAAATGGTTTCTTGGGATAGAATGGTGGAAAATCTTAAGGGTAAGTTCTTACCAGCTGATTATGCACTTCAAATGTATAAGAAACTTCAAGGTTTGAAACAAAGAGAGATGGATGCTAAAGCTTATACTGATGAGTTTTGCAAGATGAGTATAAGAGCAGGTCAAATGGAGGATGATGTGGAGAAGGTAGCTAGATATCTTAGTGGGTTAAGATTCAACATTCAAGATGAGTTAACTTTGGAAAATCCAAGAATGATTGAGGAATGTTATCAAATAGAAATTAACACTCAAGAAAATTTAAAGAGAAAGCAAGACAAACAAACCAGGGGTAGAGGCAGAAATTACAAAGAAAGAGGGTCATTTTCTAATGCAAGGCAGTCATATGAGAGCCAAGAAGATGCAATAAAATTTAAAGACCAAGTTGTTGATCAAAGAGGTGGATTTAGAGGAAGATCAGGCTTTAGAGGTAGATTTGGAGGTCAAGGAAGAGGTTCACAAGGATTCACAGGAAGGTTTTACCAATGCAACAAGTTTGGACATCAAGTATGGTAGTGCAATGAGGGTCAAGCCTCTACTTCACATGGAGGAGAAATAAGAGCTCAATTGGTGCAAGAAGATGAAAATGAGACTGTAAACTCTCCATCACAACATGTTGCTCTAGAGGCTGGTGAATCCCTTATGGTAAGGACTCTCATCAGAGCATCAGTAGAGAAGGAGCCACCAAAAAGAAGGAATCTCTTCAAGATAACTAGTAAGTTCTTGGGTAAGGTATGAAAAGTTGTAATAGATTCAAGAAGTACATATAACATGGTTTCAGTTGAGATGGTTGATAAACTTAAGTTTTCTAGAATACCACATGATACTCCTTATAAAGTTTCTTGGTTGAATGAGGGTCAATATGTTTTGGTGAATGAACAAAGTTGGGTGGAATTTAACATTGGAGGGTATAAGGAAAAAATTATATGTGACATACTACCTATGGATGTATGAAATTTTCTACTAGGGAGGCCTTGGAAAATTGATAGGCATGTTATGTATGATGGAAGGAGAAATTCCTATGAGATAGAAAAATATGTAGTATCTTATACTTTGACACCACTGAAAGAGGAGGATAAAGGGAAAACCATGAAACCTAATGTGATGATGGTAGGTAGGAAGGAATTCATCAAAATAGAAGAAAAGAAGCACATGAACATTGTAGCCACTCCTAAATTTGAAGACATCATGATAGTAGACATGAAGAATGATTTGATTTTGGAAATCCAAGGTTGGCTTAAGGAGTATGTAGCTATGAGGATAGAAGTGGTGTTCCATTTATTTCTTGCACAACTGGATGTTGTTCATTCAATTTTTTTCATGCCAGAGGTTAGTACACCTGATCAAGCTGCAGTTACAAGGGCACAAGTACAAGTGGAAGAGATGGGAAGCAATAGTGAGAAGGTCAAGAATGAATTGCAAAGGAATTTGAACAAGTTCAAGCACACACCTAGAGTGAAGAAGAAGGATGAAGGAGATATGGTAGTAGGTAATGAGTCTGTTGCACAAAATTCTCAAATGAAGCATAGGTTAAAGATCATCTATCAAAGAAGCCTCTGAAGTTGAAGCAGATTCTAAGTGCCAAAGAGTTCAAAAAGATAGGGGATAATACCTATTTATAGTATTTATTCCATTGGAAGGAGTTTCCAAATGGAGATGTAACTTGGAGGTCATAGAATGGTATGAACAAGCATCAATCTATTGTTGCAGCACTATCCTCAATGGGACTTGAGTCCATTTTGCCCAGGAGTATGTTGTAGGGCACCATAGGTCTAAATATGAAAAAGTTGCTAAGTATTAGTATTTTGGTTTAGTTGAGTCATTTAGCATGTAATAAGGTCCTAAAGACCATTTATTATGTTTTTAAGGTGTATTGAGTTATTTTGGAGTCAAGTTGGTGAAATTGGTAAAAGTTGCAAAAAGTTGTCACGCAACTTTTGCATTTTTGGCTTTTTGGGGAAGTTGAATGATCAAACATTGGTTTTTGGTGGAAAACCATTGGAATATGCTTGGAAATTTTTAAATACACTATGTAATGGTTGAAACAAGGTTCTAGTGGTTGTTTTGGAGATTGAACAATAAGAAAGCTTTATTTTTCTGTGTTTAGAAGCATAAATTGTTGCTATAGAAGGTTGTACAACCCTGTACGATCATGTCAGAGTGTGAAAAAAATTGGAGTTTATGGGTAATTGAATATAATTTCTTTCAAATTTTGTCTCATTGAATTTCATTCAGATTTGAATATTTTAGAGCCAATTTATTGAAGGTTGCTTGAAACCCTCATTTAGGGTGTGCATTGATTGTAAATAATGGATTCCTCTCCATTCCACCAATGAATTGACCTAAGACTCAGGGAATGGAATTATTTATGGTTTTTTTCATGTTCTTGAAGTTTCAAGAGCAAGGAGATGAAGATTGAGGCCAATTTGTTTGTGCCCTAGGTTGAAAATCTCATGATTTTGGACATAGAATGTGCATTGGAATTAGGGTTTTTTAAAAAGCTCTTTGGGAATTGTTGGAGGTGATTGAAAATTTTAGGGAGACCTTAGTTAACATTTCTAATATACTAGTATGAAGATTTGTGGTCTGGGTTTTGAAAACCTTATTGTGACCTAGTGGAATAAGCCTAATTAGGCCTAGTTTCAAGTGTAGTAGCAATTTTTTGACCTTTATGTTTCAAAACAAACCCACCTTGAATTGAGATATGTTTTATAAATCCAAAATGGGTATCCAAAAAATCTTTTAGATTATTTTTATGAGGTATTTCATAAAAGTTATGTCAAAATACTTTTGCTCGCCCACTAGGCCTAAGGTTCGTTTGGTAAGGAAATCTATCAAATTAGGTTTCTAAGGTTGAAAATATTTATTGATTGTGTTATTTTTGAGTTTTTTTATGATATTCCACTCATATTTTCATTATATTTATATATTTTGTGATAATACAAGTGCAATCAATGTTTCTAAGAACCCTGTGATGCTTTCAAGGACACACCATATTTCAATTAGATATCACTTTTTAAGAGAGAATGTTGTGGAGAATGAAGTAAAGTTTGAGTATGTACCTAAAAAGGATCAAATTTCTAAAATATTCAATAAGGATCCTCCTAAGGATACTTTTGAGTATCTTCGAGAGAAGTTGGGGGTGATTGCCCCTCCTTTGAACTAGATGCATATGGAGATGCATAAGTATAGTGGATCTATGGATTCATTCTTTGTCTAGACTGATGTTGGTGGCTACCTCTCAAGTGGAGTAGGTAGTGACATTGTTGCAGTATGGAGTGAGTCTTGTCATTTTACAAAGTTTTCTATTTTGGTTGGTGTATACTTCTAAGGGGGAGTATTCAAATCAGTAGCAAGTATGTTGGTTCTATGTCAAAGGGGGGAAACAATGCTAATTTTTTTATCATTTTCCATTGATGTCAAAGGGGGAGAGAGAAGTCATGTGAAAAAATATATCTATACTAGAGGAGAGTGAAGCATGTGAAAAAGAAAAATTTAAAAGAGGGAGTGAGAATCTTGTAAAGAGGAGAGAGTGTAGGAATGTTGTGTATGTTGTATTTGATGATTTTTCACATCTTGTGTTTCCATGAATGGAAAAGGGGAGATTGTTGCAAGGATTAAGGTGTTTTCATTGATTTCAATAATATTGTGTTGTCATTGATGTCATTAGTTTAGTTACTAGTGTTAACCTCTAGTGTTGCTTTGATAAGCTTCTAGTTATGGTTGTTGTATTGATATGGATGTCGAGGATATTAAGAAAATTGATAAAAAGAGGAAATGGGGTGTTGTAGAGGTATTTTTGTTTGCAGAGGCATTTTTTTTGAGCTTTGCATTTTTTTGGGTTGAATATATTCTTTTGTAGTTTGTATATGTTTGTTAGAGGTGTTTAGAGTCTCTATATCCATAATTTGGGCTTCTGGATGTGTAGAAGTTATGCTTATCACTGTGTGAACTGACTTTGTAGTGTTTCTTGCAGAGGTTTCTTGGAGAAAAGTTTTTGCTTCATGTTTCTCCATAGTTTTTTGTTAGGTATTACAATTATAAAGGTATTTTGGTGTTGATCTCTTACCTGTATCAAGAGGATTCATGGTTTGATGCTTCGAAAGATGAATTTTAGAGTTGCATTGAATTACAATGCCTATAAATATGCTTCTCTAGCTCCAAATCAGGTTTGCATCGGCCAAAAGGGTTAATGACCCACTGAATGATCAAATATGAATTCCAACCTCAAAAGATGAAGAAATAACTACACATAAAAAGATATGACTTGTGGATCTTTGAATACGTCGTAACTAAAACATGGAAAAAGAGGTTCACCCCCAAAATGGTAGTAAAAGGGAATGAATGGAACTATTTCTCTAATTTCATTCAAGGAAATGAGATCCACATAAAACATTGACCAAAAAACCTTATGAGAGTCAACTCAAGATGTGAATCTTAATATTTCCCTTTTTTCTAGGACAGGGGTATGAACTAAATTGCACTTTGGAGAGAAATATTTAACATATAAAATAAACTCTAAATTACAAGTTATAAAGTGTATTTAGAAGCTAAATCATAATACTAATGGAACCTATAGACTTTAGTGGGAGTTTGGAAGGGTTAAATGAACTCTCACAAAAAGTTATTTTTCATGGATCACCAAGGACTCATTTCCTAGTGGAAAATGCGTCCTAGCTAGGGCTCTAGAAAATCTATTTCTAGGTTTTGTTCTTCAATTTCTACACTCCCAGATTCCCAATTTTCACTGTCAAACAACCAAAAATAAATTTTTTAGAAGAGTTTCCATGATTTTGCAAGAATGGTGACAACCTTGGAAAATTTTCAACTTTGGAAACTTTGCAACTTTGGAAACTTTGAAACTTTGGCAACTTTGCAACATTGGCAACTTTGTAACTTTGACAACTTTGTAACTTTGGAAACTTTGCAACTTTGACAACTTTGCAACTTTGACAACTTTGACAACTTTACAACTTTGACAACTTTGCAACTTTTTTTATCCACTTGATCTTGCACCTAAAACTAAAATCACACATTAAAGGAGAAGAAAAATGTGTTTTTTTTTGGGAATAGGGGTTTGTATTGGTCAAACCCCATTTTGGTAATTAAACCTTATGATGAAACGATGAAACAATGAAACATGAAACAAAAATACCTTAAATGCAATATTGAATGACAAACCTACAATCTTGCATGAATTTTCCTCAATGAATATAGATCTTGATCACATACACTTGATTATAAACAACACCTTGAATATGCTTGGATTAGATCTTCAATACTACATCAACACATTAGCTCAACAACATGCATAACTTTTACATGATGGAATAAATCTTTGATTGATGCAATAAAATTTAATAATCTACCCTTTAATTCCTTCTTGAATGCTCTATAATTCTATTGTGAAGATACTCTTGATTGCTTATGAATATCTAGGATGAAACTATGTGAAATAACCTTATATTTATACATAAGATTTAATCCTAAAACTAAATAACACAAGCTGGCATTAGATCTAGGATTTCAAATCATTAAAATACTGCTAAAAACATATCCCAAGGAGGGTGTCCTAAGTTAGTGAGGACCCATTCGCCATAGGGTGAATGGGTCCTAGCATACTTAACTAGGACATGTTTCAGGGGATGTGAAATTTCATGTCAAAAGGGGGTCCTAAGACCTAGTGAGGACCCATTTGCTAGGTGGAAAATGGGTCCTAGGTCACTAACCTAGGACACATTCATTGTAAAATTAAGTGTTGTGTAATAATATTTAAGAGCATCGGGTTTTATCCCTCATAAACTACAATTAATTAGGCTTGTATTTGAATTTAAGGGGCCAATTAAGCTCAAATAATTAATAAAACCTTAGATTAATGTGAAAGTGTAAAGATACACTTTACGACACACTAAATAAGGCACCATTAAGTCCATTTTATTATTAATTATTCATTCACAAATTAAGTGTGAAAAGGGGATACCTTTTTCTACACTAGATTTAGCCCCCACTTTAGTGAGAGGAGGAACTTGCTTCAAACTCATGTTAAAGTAGAAATTCAAGACACTTATGTATGAAACAATGACAAAGATACACACTCATATAACATAAAAGACTAAAAGAAATAAAATCATAAACAAAAAACAAAAATAAAAAGGGGCAGATCAAGCCTCAAGTCTATCCAACTCGATGTGGATAGTTCTAAGATGCTTTTCCAAAACATGTGCTCACTTTGAGCTAATGGAACCTCAGGCCGTCCACTAGGAGAGCCCACAAGAAGGTGGCTTAGTGAGAAAGTCATGCCTTTGTGTTGACTCTCACTATACCTACCATACCAAAGATATCCCTTTGATAACTCTGATAGGGGGTGACTCACATTCTTACCTCATGCTTAACAAATTATGTTAAGCTAACCACCTATGAACACCATGTGAATAAAGGTTTTTGTTCAACCAGACTTTTCTTAGTTCATGTAAGGTCTCTTCTTAGGGAACATTGTGCCTAATGTATCCAAGGGAGGATAAGTCATAGAAATATCATGCTCTTGGAGGAAATAAAACCCAATGACACCACCAAGAAAAGGATGCATCACAAGAATAAAGAAAATTGGAAAGTGAAACATGAGTGCTGAAAGTGTTGAACAATCTAGATAATTGAGATGGGGGTTGAATCAGTTATTATGAAATAATTTTCTTGGCTTTAATTAATACAGAGAAAACTTAAATCAATTAGAAAATAATCTAACAAATATGAACATGAAAGCACATAACAACACCATGCACTATGAACACCAAAATTAACATGGAAACCCAAGAAGGGGAAAACCATGAAGAATGCCAATTCTCAATTATAAAACATTGGTTAAGGTGACATCAGTTAAGGTGATTTTTACAAGGGCTCACTGTGAAAGTGCTCACTACAAGTAAGGCTCACTATCGGTGGGCTCACTACTCGACTATTACAACCAAAGATAAAAATCCTCACTGCCAATAGAATAAGGCTCACTGCCAGAAGAATGATGAAAGGGAATCCACCGCTAAGATAATATCACCAACAAAAGCACTAGATATAATCTCACTTTTTTTTGCCTCTCGTCATATACTTTCTCATATTTTACAATATCTATATTTTCATATTTGCATTAACCACACTGACTTTCATCGAACAGAATCAACTTTTACTTATACCATTCCATGCCTTCATAATCTCCGAAGCAGGCCAAACACAATTTGAATTAGTTCACCATAAAAACATTCCCACAGTGGAAGGTAATGAAACATGGACCAAACATAACCTCCTTGCTCAAATCAATATGCTACATTTTTACCATGATATCTAGAACCGCGGAATAGAATATACACGTTACAATGCAAAAAATATTCTAGGCATGTTAACCAATTTCTAGATTGATCATAACCCATAAGAGTGTATCTCATTGTGTTGCAAGAATAATGGGACCAAGACAAACACAACCAAAGATAGATTATTACAACACAACATCTAGAGCACACCAATCTGGATCACCAAAGCATCAAAATTGAACCTTAATTAATCAACCAAGATATGTTGACATAAATGAAAACCATTAATGACAATAATCAACAAAATAACATTCCAAAAATCTACCCCTTTGTAATTGATGGAAACATTCATCAATGAAAAACCAAACAACACAATGTTAGCATCAAGGACCTTCTTTTCTTCTCCTCTTTTGACATCAAAGACAAAGGGTAAAATCCCCCCCTAAAAAACATACTTCGCTCCCCCTATGAGGAAGCCACCAAGCATTGATCCAGATAAGAGTGAGCATATAATACCCTAGAACAATGAACTCAGTGAAAATTATTGTAGACTAGGAGGGGTAGAACCCCTAACTTCTATTAGAGATACTCAAAGGTATCTTTGCTCAATGGTTTTGTGAAAATGTCTGCAATCTGCTCTAATTAGGTACATATTCAAGTCTTATCTCATTTTCAAAAACCTTCTCTCTCAAGAAGTGATATCTAATTGATATGTGTTTCATTCTAGAGTGTTGTACTAGATTCTTGGAAATGTTTATTGCACTGCTATTATCACACATAATTTATATCGATCCATCAAATGATATGCCAATGTTTTTCAGAATTTGTCTTATCCACAGTACTTGAGTGAAACATGAGGATGATGCAATGTATTCAACTTCAATAGTACATAAAGACACAAAATATTTTTTCTTGCTTGACCAAGCAGCCAACTGGGAGCCAAGAAAATAAGCTCCACAAGTTGTGCTCTGCCTGTTATCAACACACCTAGCCTAATCAACATCAGTATAGGTTGTCAAAGTGAAATATGAATCCTTTGGATACCATAACCCAATATCTTATGTACCCTTCAAATATCTAAAGATCCTTTTTACTACAACAACATGTGATTCCTTTGGTTCTTGTTGAAATTTGGATGCTAGACAAACAACATACATAATGTCTAGTCTAGTAGTAGTCAAATATAACAATCCACCAATCATTGACCTATACATTCTTGCATTAGCTTTAGGTGAATCATCTTCTTTTATCAAATTAAATCTAGTAACAATAGGTGTACAAACCGGTTTGGAGTTCTCCAATCCAAACTTCTTCAATAATTCTTTAGCAT